>CM031601.1:27054842-27059842 GCA_018398815.1 Conus ventricosus
CGATTGCGTGTTTCTGTGCGTCTGTGTGCGAGCATGTAAACATTTGCGCACGTCTACTAATAACTCTGCATGTGTGTGTGTGTGTGTGTGTGTGTGTGTGTGTGTGTGTGTGTGTGTGTGTGTGTGTGTGTGTGTGTGTGCGTGCGTGCGTGCGTGCGGGCGCGCGCGCGTGTATGTGTGTGTGTGTGTGTGTGTGTGTGTGTGTGTGTGTGTGTGTGTGTGTGTGTGTGTGTGTGTGTGTGTGTGTGAATAGAATAGAGTAGAATAGAATAGAATAGAACAGAATAGAACAGAATATATTTTATTCTTATGAAACCTTAGGGTTTATGAGATACAATATGCTTATCACATAAGAACAAAAGTCATACACGAGTTTCCCTAATAATGACTGGGCATTCTTTATAGGCATAGTCACTGTGGTGTGTGTGTGTGTGTGTGTGTGTGTGTGTGTGTGTGTGTGTGTGTGTGTGTTGTGTGTGTGTGTGTGTGTTACGTGCGTGCGTGCGTGCGTGCGTGCGTGCGTGCGTGCGTGCGTGCGTGTGCATGCGTGAGTGCGTGCGCGAGTGCGTGACAGCATTTTTTTTTCTTTTTCTTTTTGTTATGGATCGATTTATATTTTAGATGTAATATCCTGAAAGACAAAAAAGCATTGCACAGACAGGGAATGTGTTAGCTGCATCCTTCCGTTCTCGTCTTTTTAACGTACTGTCATATGCCTGTTGTCATCGCCCTGCAAACAAGTCCTGCTGTCATTTCTGGCATGGCTCTTTTCCGGCATGGCTCTGTGACAGGTTTGCTGGACAAGACGTCCACGGCTTTCAGCTTGTGTGTGAAGCTGACGGACCACTGGGTGCTCACCATTGTCACCAGCTCTTGGGTCTCTCCACTTTCTGTTCAGTTCCAGGCTGACAGGCTGGAAGCGCGTTTCTGAGGAGATGAATAGAACACGCAGTGGGGAAGAATCCCTTGATCTTTTGACTGAAAGTAACCATTTTTGTTCCCGGTTTTTTGTTTTTTTTTTGGTTTCTTTTGCTATTAAAAGTATCTCCGTTGCATTTTTGGTTTAAGCTGTTCAAAAAGCGACCGAAGGTTTCAAAGTGTCAAGAGATGACATGGATTACAAGGTTAAAAAAACATTCTATTTTTAGCTTGATGAACAGGATGGTTGATCAGGAGAATAGGAGCCCATACAACGACCATTTACATCCAGCGTATACTGTTTGCTGATGATGGTTATGGAGAAGAAGAAGAAGAAGAAGAAGAAGAAGAAGAAGAAGAAGAAGAAGAAGAAGCAGAAGAACAAGAAGAAAGAAGAAGACGTATCAATTTGCCTCCTATCACTACATTGCCAATGAGCACTGTTTTAATTTTTGTTCTAATGGCTTTGGGGCGTGGCTCACGGGGCAGGAAGTCCACTGCTTCCAGCCAACTGCTCACCATTGTCAGCAGCTCTTGGATCTCACCACGTTCTTGGCAGACCCACACTCAAAGAGCGGAAGCGCTGTTCAGAGAAGATGAATAAAACACGCAGTGCGATAGAATTCTTGATCTTTTGCCTGACATAACGCAAGGATTTTTTACTTTATTCTATTTTCCTCTCTGTGGCTTTGATGTTTTAGCCATTTCATGCCACACACATTCCTCGTGAAAGCGGGTAGCTTTGAAGTGATGGCACTGCCAACAAGGTTTAAGAGTGCTTTTTTCCAGCATAAGAGGGAATGATCTTGTTCATTTATAATAGATAAAGAGAGATGGTGGGACATAATGGTACTTTGATGAGAATGCAGATATATCCACCACACACAACTTCCATAAAGACAGGTGGAACAGTCACATATTTCCAGCATATCCGGCGTAAGGAAAAACACGAGCCAAGGCTATGATCATACATACCTGGCTGCAAACCCTTCACAAAGTGAGAAAGGAAGCCCATTCAGTAATATATATATATATATATATATATATATATATATATATATATATATATATATATATATATATATATATATATATATATATATCCACCGCACAAAATCTCCAGACTTGGAGTAGGGGAGCTTATACAATAATTAAACAGATCCAACACCCGTGACTTCCAAACATTGACAAGGAGGTCCCATACACTGATCATACACATCTTACATTCTTCAGCCTCAAAAAAGGGGGGGGGGAAAGAGAAAAGAAAAGAAAATGATGAAAAATCAGGGCTACCAGTCAATAGATCGATAGACAGATAGATAGACAGATAGATAGATAGATAGATAGATAGATAGATAGATAGATCGATCCAGTATGCACAATCACAAGAAAAGGTTAGTGGAAGCCCATACAATAATACTACATAACCAGCGTGCTCACAATCAAGAAAGAGAATGTAGTAGCCATACAAATACTATACATATCTACGACAGCATGCGAAATCTCCAGAAAAGGGATTGGGAGCGCATATAAAGATACATATCCAGTCTGTCTAATCTCCAGAAACGTGTGAAAGGAAGTTATACATTGATCAGGCAAATCTAGCATGTTCAGCCTCTGAAGGGAGCAAGGAAGCCCATGTGATGATCATATATATCGAGAATGGACAGCCTCAAGGTGAATACTGTAATCCATGCAGTTAGCATCCATATCCAACTTGTGCAACCTCATACAGAGAGCATGGGTCCCGTACGATAATCTTACATATGGAGAACACGAAGCATCTGCAGAGATACCTGTGTAACAAAGCAACATAAATGGGAGCCGGAATAGCTCAGTGGGTAGAGCGGCGCCGGACTCGTAATCTTGGTGATCCTGGGGTTGCGGGTTCGAACCTCCGCCGGGGCGTTTCGGTACAGGGGGATTTTTCCCTCGGAGTTAACATTGGTTCTGACTCCATTTCCCATACAGTCCTTCGAATGAGACTATAAACCGAGGTTCCGTGTGTGAACGCACGCATAACATCTTGCACACACGTCAAATCCCATCGCCAACTTTCTCGGAAGAGTAGGCCAGTTTGGCCGTTGGTATGGATGACACGTTACACATAGCATGCACCCTGCCTGAGAAATGGAAAGAATGAAGGAAGTAAGGAAAATGAGTGATCGATATTGAACGATACAGACTGGATGACACGGGAAACGACTGAATGAAGCGCCAGCTGGCAGCTCTTCAGTCGGCACTACCCAGGTAGGCAGCCCGTTGTGTAAACGAGTGTTGATTGTAAAGCGCTTAGAGCTTGGCCTCTAGCCGAGAATAGGCGCTATATAAGTATTCATTATTATTATTATTTATAAATAGTACATGTATCAAATAAGTAGTATGAAAAATTCATGTCTGTCTGTTCTCATATATCTTGCCTGTTTTAGGAACGCTCTCTGTGTCTGTCTCTGTCTGTCTGTCTGTCTGTCTTCTCTCTCTCTCTCTCTCTCTCTCTCTCTCTCTCTCTCTCTCTCTCTCTCTCCTCTCTCTCTTCACTTTATTGTGTGAGAGACAGATGTTCCATCCGAGACTCAAATATGCACTGACGAACTGTGATTGTAGCTCACGTTCACGTTTCTTTGCCGCACAGTTGCCTATTTTATCTATTCACATGCCTATAAGATGATAAAGTATGAAAGTTTTCTGCCTTTTTTTAAATGGCAAAGAAGGAGAAGAAGAAGAAGAAGAAGAAGAAGAAGAAGAAGAGGAGGAGGAGGAGGAGGAGGAGGAGGAGGAGGAGGAGGAGGAAGAAGAAGAAGAAGAAGAAGAAGAAGAAGAAGAAGAAGAAGAAGAAGAAAGATACTGATAATAATGACAACAATGATGACGACGACGACACCGACCATGATGACGATAATAAGGAAGACGACGACAAAGAAGGAGAAGAAGAAGAAGAAGAAGAAGAAGAAGAAGAAGAAGAAGAAGAAGAAGAAGAAGAAGATGATGATGATGATGAAGATGATGATGATGATGATGATGATGATGATGATGATGATGATGATGATGATGATGATGATGATGATGGTGGTGGTGGTGGTGGTGGTGATGGTGGTTGTGGTGGTGATGAAATCCATATTTATGATGATAATGACGCTGATGATTATGATGACTATGGAGAAGAAGAAGAAGAAGAGAAGAAGAAGAAGAAGAAGAAGAAGAAGAAGAATTTGCTTTCTATCTCTGCATTGCCAATGAGCGCTTTTAATTTTGTTGATGGCTTTGGGGCGTGGCGCGTGGGACAGGAAGTCCACTGCTTCCAGCCAACTGCTCACCATTGTCAGCAGCTCTTGGATCTCACCACGTTCTTGGCAGACCCACGCTCAAAGAGCGGAAGCTATGTTCAGAGAAGATGAATAAACGAATAAAACACGCAGTGCGATAGAATTCTTTGATCTTTTGCCTGACATAACGCAAGGGTTTTACTTTATTCTATTTTCCTCTCTGTGGCCTTGATGGTTTAGCCATTTCATGCCACACACATTCCTCGTGAAAGTGGCTAGCTTTGAAGTGATGGCACTGCCAACAAGGTTTAAGAGTGCTTTTTTCCAGCATAAGAGGGAATGATCTTGTTCATCTATACCAAAATAAAAAGAGACGGAAGGGCACTTTGATGAGAACACGGATCTGTCCACCACACACAACTTCCATCAAGACAGTCTGGGATAACAGACAACGATCATATATCTCCAGTGTATCCAGCATTAGGGAAATACGAGCCAAGACTAGGATTATACATTCGGACATATTAACCTTCACAAAGTGAGAAAGGAGAGCATTTTAGCTTGAAACAAGCTTGTAGGTTTTTAATTTTTCCATTTTAAAATCCATTTTAAACTATATGTATATATATTCACCACAAAATCTCCAGACCTGGAGCAGGGGAGCTTATACAATGTTTATACACCTAACATCCAAGACTTCCAAACATTGGGAAGGATGTCCTATACACGGATCATACACATCTTACATTCTTCAGCCTAAAAGAAATAGGGGCTCTATTATAACGATAACGTGTGTATCCAGTGCATATAATTTCCAGA
>CM031601.1:27062342-27067342 GCA_018398815.1 Conus ventricosus
TCAACACTCGTTTATTTACACAACTGGCTGCCTACATGGGTAGTGCCGACTGAAAAGCTGCCAGCTGGCGCTTCATTCAGTCGTTTGCCGTGTCATCAGGTCAATATTGTTCAATATCGTTCACTCAATTTCCTTACTTCCTTCATTCGTTCCATTTCTCACGCAGGGCGCATGCTATGTGTAACGTGTCATCCATACCAACGGCCAAACTGGCCTACTCTTCCGAAAGTTGGTGGTGGGATTTTACGTGTGTGCAAGATGTTATGCGTGCGTTCACACAAGGAACCTCGGTTTATAGTCTCATTCGAAGGACTGTATGGGAAATGGAGTCAGAACCAATGTTAACTCCGAGGGAAAAATCCCCCTGTAACGAAACGGCCCGGCGGAGATTCGAACCCGCAACCCAGGATCACCAAGATTACGAGTCCGGCGCTCTACCAACTGAGCTATTCCGGCAGACAAACAAACAATTGGACGCGGCCGAAACGTAAAGTCCTTGACGAAGGCAACTAACAAAATAACTTCACTTTCCAGACAGAATCACTGGGGCGAGAGACACCCATCCTAGAAAGAAGGGTTGTAAATCTTTCATACAAATAGTGACCCAGGCAAGATGGAAGAGGGGTTGGCGGTACAAGCAACGTCGTCTCTGTAGAGGAGGTGTGTGTGTGTGGGGGGGGGGGGGGGGAGTGGGGATGGGCGGGATGAGAAAGACTGGGGAGGTACCTCGTGGAGGAGGAGATGGGGAGGCGGATGGGCCTTAGGCCTTTTAATTAGCAATGAAATGTTCATCTTTGTCCCCAACGCTTTGTAACCTGCCATAACTCACACTGCAGCAACAATGCTTTGGGACAGAGCAGTCCACGAATTTAAAGAGGGGCTGAGGAATAAACATTGTCGACCTTCTTCTGACCTCCTAGACAAATCAGTTAAGGCTGCTCATATTTAGTCCAGTGGGCATGAAGGAGAAATGATTGTTTAGTCGTATGATGGATATCAAAATGTGGCTACGGTGTGTGTGTGTGTGTGTGTGTGTGTGTGTGTGTGTGTGTGTGTGTGTGTGTGTGTGTGTGTGTGTGTGTGCGTGCGTGCGTGCGTGCGTGCGTGCGTGCGTACGTGCGTGCGTGCGTGTGTGTGCGCGTGTACGTGCGTGTTGTGCGTGCATGCATTTGTGTGTGTGTGTGTGTGTGTGTGTTGTGTGTGTGTGTGTGTGTGTGTGTGTGTGTGTGTGTGTGTGTGTGCTCTGGTAACTGTTTTCACCTCTACCCAGAGTCTAGTTTTCCTCAAATTACCTGACCAACGGTGCAGATGTCTGCATCCCTTGGGCGTTGCTGGCGCAGGAATGTTTCATGAACCTAGGCATGGAGTATAGTACAGTCACATCATGGAGTTGCAGACTAGTAGCATCATCTTCATCATCCTCGTCCTCATGGAGTACAGCCACGTCATGAAGTCTCATACCAGAGTGGAGCTCCACAGCATCATCTTCATCACCCTCGTCCTCATGGAATACAGCCACGTCATGAAGTCTCAGACCACAGTGGAGCTCTATAGCATCATCTTCATCATCCTCGTCCTCATGGAGTACAGCCACATCATGAAGTCTCAGACCACAGTGGAACACTATAGCATCATCTTCATCATCCTCGTCCTCATGGAGTACAGCCACGTCATGAAGTCTCAGGCCAGTGCGGAGCTCTATAGCATCATCTTCATCATCCTCGTCCTCATGGAGTACAGCCACGTCATGAAGTCTCAGGCCACTGCGGAGCTCTATAGCATCATCTTCATCACCCTCGTCCTCATGGAGTACAGCCACGTCATGAAGTCTCAGGGCAGTGCGGAGCTCTATAGCATCATCTTCATCATCCTCGTCCTCATGGAGTACAGCCACGTCATGAAGTCTCAGGCCACTGCGGAGCTCTATAGCATCATCTTCATCACCCTCGTCCTCATGGAGTACAGCCACGTCATGAAGTCTCAGGCCAGTGCGGAGCTCTATAGCATCATCTTCATCACCCTCGTCCTCATGGAGTACAGCCACGTCATGAAGTCTCAGGCCAGTGCGGAGCTCTATAGCATCATCTTCATCATCCTCGTCCTCATGGAGTACAGCCACGTCATGAAGTCTCAGGCCACTGCGGAGCTCTATAGCATCATCTTCATCACCCTCGTCCTCATGGAGTACAGCCACGTCATGAAGTCTCAGGCCAGTGCGGAGCTCTATAGCATCATCTTCATCATCCTCGTCCTCATGGAGTACAGCCACGTCATGAAGTCTCAGGCCAGTGCGGAGCTCTATAGCATCATCTTCATCACCCTCGTCCTCATGGAGTACAGCCACGTCATGAAGTCTCAGGCCAGTGCGGAGCTCTATAGCATCATCTTCATCATCCTCGTCCTCATCCATCAGCAAAAAAAGGTCTGAAGTTCTATGGCTCTTCCTGCCCTACTGTCATGGTGACCTCTCTTTTTTTCCCTTTTCTCTCCATGTCTGCGTGTGGAGGTCACCAGTATTGGCGAGGTCATGGGACTGTCGTGGAGACGGAGGTGGTGGCGCCCACCGGCGGAGGTTAGCGAGGAGGGCGCTCACTCACGCTCGCTCACAGCTTAAGAATTACTGTGATCAGTATGGGGCGTTGTAGGTTGTGTCTCATATATGCTGGTTCAGAACAGGCACCAAAGAGAGAGAGAAAGAGAAAGAGAGAGAAAGAGAGAGAGAGAGAGAGAGAGAGAGAGAGAGAGAGAGAGAGAGAGAGAGAGAGAGAGAGAGAGACAGAGAGAGAGAGAGTGTGTGAGAGGGATCTAAAAACCTTTCAAGAATAAAAGTAACTCGGCAGTAATGCAGTGTCGCATATCAGGTCTTGCCTCATGATGTGTCATAATTGATATTGACTCTCCCTGTGAATAGCCAGCGCGTGGATTGCTTGCGTTGTGACGGAAAAAGCCAAGGTGCGACTGTGGATAATGTTGGAGTGGCACAGAAGAGAGAGGGAGGGAGAGAGAGAGAGAGAGAGAGAGAGAGAGAGAGAGAGAGAGAGAGAGAGAGAGAGAGAGAGAGAGAGAGAGCTCAAAAACTCAAACTACATTGTTTAATTGCAAAGACCACCGACGACCTATCTACAATGAGCTGAAACAAAAAGTAGAGCACACACGCACTCGGCGCATGATAGAAAATATTTGCATGAGAAAATGACAAAATGTTGTTCCTGAAATTACTCTGGCATTTGTGTGTTAACTGATAGTAGTTCTTCTCTTCGTTTTAGTGCTTTAAAAATGAACATGGCTACAGAGTGAGTTACAATTCTCTTTTCATTTTGCAGTAAAAGAAGCAATGATACTTGATAAATATTTCTAGTATGAGGCAAATGTATTTAGGTCTATCTCTTAAATCTTTGTTGGATGGACAAACAATCAAAAAATGTATTTTGTCCTCGATTTCATCACAGAATGGACAGTTTTGGCGGTTTAGTGTATATCTTTGATGGACATTCAAATTACTAATACCAAATCAAAATCTGAGGAACACTTTGAGAAATTTCGAAATTGTGATATCAGATTACTTCTCAGGCTACCAAAAGGATTTGAAGGAACGATATGTTGAATATCTGTCACTACTTAATATCTTACTATGCCAATTTCGTCTATAACAGTCAATCATGTGTTGTTTAAGTTCACGTAAAAACAGTTTCTCATAATTCACTCCACCATTTAACCAAATAAAAGAAAAGCCATAAGTATCCAAACAATGTTTTATCGAAGATACCCAATTTGTTTATACACTCCGATTTCTTGTACATTGAAATAATTTTGACTTTTCCACTTCATGTCCTTGTTTTGGTAGTCTAGCGAGTGACAGCTTTGGAATTTGAACCAGCAGCGCGTTGATTTTATTGCACTATCTACAGACAAAGGATGCCTTCCTAGCTCACCGTATACTGTGCAGACCCATTTTCATCCGGATTACAGACTTGAATTTTATTACTATCTATAGCATTTTGGTTTCATATATCACTCCTTGCCCACCTACCATTTAAAACTACAGTGGTCTGCCCTCCATCGTGCCAGCCAACCCACAAACCCCAAAGCTTCTGCCATGGTTTTCATGTACAGGAAGAAAAGATGCGGCAGAAAGAAAACAGTATCCGTAGTGCGTACATTACCCACTGGGGTCCCTGTAAATGGTCGATTCACGGAGAACCGGAAGAAAGGGATCAAAAGAAACTTCTGCCTCTGACCTAAGGGATTTGATCGAAACTTCGACACACACACACACACACACACACACACACACACACACACACACACACACACACACACACACACACGCACGCACGCACGCACGCGCACGCACGCACGCACGCACGCACGCACGCACGCACGCACGCACGCACGCACGCACGCACCACACACACACACACACACACACACACACACACACACACATACGCACACACTCTGCACCCTCTCTCTTTCTCTCTCTCTCCGTCTTTCTCTGCCTCTGTCTGTCTGTCTGTCTTCCGCTCTCTCTCTCTCTCTCTCTCTCTCTCTCTCTCTCTCTCTTTCTCTCTCTCTCTCTCTCTCTCTCCTCTCTCTCTCTCTCTCTCTCTAATTGACCAGGCAGTGATTTCTGCAGAGACAGACAGTTGTGTCTGCCACTGCCTGTCCTGTCTCCTAAACTTCACGTCCTAGTTTTTTTTCCAAATAAAGTTGTCCTTTTTTTTTCATTTTCGGAATAGGCGAGCGCCATGGCTGTTTATGCTCGTGTGCATGTTTGTGATAAAGGGAGCAAAGCCAGGGTGGCTTTCTTAAGCATGATCCTCAAGCATGCGCCTTTGCATGTGTGCCTTGGGAGTAGGACGGGGTGGGGATGCGGGGAGGGTGTTAGGGGGATTGTGTGGTCGCCTCAGTGGGGATGTGCTTCATGCTGTGGTGGAGTGGAAGGTGGAGGGTGGTGTTTTGCTCTTTCACTGACAGGCTGTGCGTTATGACTGTGTCTG
>CM031601.1:27084842-27109842 GCA_018398815.1 Conus ventricosus
GAGTCGGATGAACAAGTGGAAATGTAAAAAGACAGAATCGATTCATTTAACGAATGCCTGAGAAGAGCAAAAGGGACGATGAAGGTCGATATCAATGAATGCATTGATATTTTTGTTAATACATTATATGGAGCAGCAGTGGGTATGGTTACGATAAGTGGAAAAAAACGTTGAGTGGTTTGATACAGAATGTACTCAAAAGTAAAGAATTGCCAAAGGTCTTCTAAAACGGATTTAGACAGAGGCAAGGAGACGCATGCGTGCCTGGGACAGAAAACTTTACATCAAAGTAAGACAGAAAAAAAAACCCCACACAGAAACGTGATGAGACAAGGTTCAGAAACTACTGAAGCCACCAATGACCCAACAATCAGATCTACAAATGAAAGTAGAATTTACAATGAAACCAAATAAGATGCAGATCAAAACGTAATCTTCATAACAGAAGTAGACGATGGTGATGTAGAAGAACTTATGCTCAATGACCCTATCACCCAGAGTAAAGTTATACACGTTATCAAACGTTTCATGACTTGGAGTGCTAATATCGATACAATCACTGGTGAAACGTTCAAACTGGCAGGTGGTTCTGCTGTTGACTCTCTTTGTGGATCTCTTTCACTTACTTTTTTTTTTTAACAAAAACATTTTCAGCAAGCTATCGGATGCAAGCTCTTAAAATGCCAATGTGCAAAGGAGACATTAATAGTCAAGATAATTATAGAACAGGGCACTGACAAGCGAAAAGGAAAGGTTTATACGCCTATCTGAAATAAGGCCTACCAAATGATAAGACAGACGTAAAAGGAAAGGTTCATACGCCTATCTTGAAATAAAGGCCTACCAAATGATAAGACAGACGTAAAAGGAAAGTTCATACGCCTATCTTGAAATAAAGGCCTACAAATGATAGACAGACGTAAAAGGAAAGGTTCATACGCCTATCTTGAAATAAAGGCCTACCAAATGATAAGACAGACGTAAAAGGAAAGGTTCATACGCCTATCTTGAAATAAAGGCCTACCAAATGATAAGACAGACGTAAAAGGAAAGGTTCATACGCCTATCTTGAAATAAAGGCCTACCAAATGATAAGACAGACGTAAAAGGAAAGGTTCATACGCCTATCTTGAAATAAAGGCCTACCAAATGATAAGACAGACGTAAAAGGAAAGGTTCATACGCCTATCTTGAAATAAAGGCCTACCAAATGATAAGACAGACGTAAAAGGAAAGGTTCATACGCCTATCTTGAAATAAAGGCCTACCAAATGATAAGACAGACAGCATATCTTGAAATAAAGGCCTACCAAATGATAAGACAGACAGCATATCTTGAAATAAAGGCCTACCAAATGATAAGACAGACATTGAAATAAAGGCCATACCAAATGATAAGACAGACATTGAAATAAAGGCCTACCAAATGATAAGACAGACATTGAAATAAAGGCTACCAAATGATAAGACAGACATTGAAATAAAGGCCTACCAAATGATAAGACAGACATTGAAATAAAGGCCTACAAATGATAAGACAGACATTGAAATAAAGGCCTACCAAATGATAAGACAGACATTGAAATAAAGGCCTACCAAATGATAAGACAGACATTGAAATAAAGGCCTACCAAATGATAAGACAGACATTGAAATAAAGGCCTACCAAATGATAAGACAGACATTGAAATAAAGGCCTACCAAATGATAAGACAGACATTGAAATAAAGGCCTACCAAATGATAAGACAGACATTGAAATAAAGGCCTACCAAATGATAAGACAGACATTGAAATAAAGGCCTACCAAATGATAAGACAGACATTGAAATAAAGGCCTACCAAATGATAAGACAGACATTGAAATAAAGCCTACCAAATGATAAGACAGACATTGAAATAAAGGCCTACCAAATGATAAGACAGACATTGAAATAAAGGCCTACCAAATGATAAGACAGACATTGAAATAAAGGCCTACCAAATGATAAGACAGACATTGAAATAAAGGCCTACCAAATGATAAGACAGACACTGAAATAAAGGCCTACCAAATGATAAGACAGACATTGAAATAAAGGCCTACCAAATGATAAGACAGACATTGAAATAAAGGCCTACCAAATGATAAGACAGACATTGAAATAAAGGCCTACCAAATGATAAGACAGACATTGAAATAAAGGCCTACCAAATGATAAGACAGACATTGAAATAAAGGCCTACCAAATGATAAGACAGACATTGAAATAAAGGCCTACCAAATGATAAGACAGACATTGAAATAAAGGCCTACCAAATGATAAGACAGACGGCAAACTGTAATGGAGAAATAGAAATCAGAGCAGCTAAAAGCCTCCTTTAATAATCATAACGATAATGACAAATAATAATGATAATAACTATAGTAGCAATAACAACCATACGTGCGTGCGAGCGTGCATCAACACATATCTGTGCAAGAAAATTGGCGCACAATCACTCTCGGGGGGCCGGGGGAGGGGAGAGAGAGAGAGAGAGAGAGAAGAGAGAGAGAGAGAGAGAGAAGAGAGAGAGAGAGAGAGAGAGAAGGAGAGAGAGAGAGAAGAGGAAGGAGGAGGAGGAGGAGGAGGAGGAGGAGAGAAGAAGAAGAAGAAGAAAAGAAGAAGAAGAAGAAGAAGAAGAAGAAGAAACAAAATTCAAAAGCCAACTGCCACATTGACTGTGTGAAAAGAGACATATGCATTTCCTTATAGTCTGGGATGGGAAGCAGAGAAAAGATAACGGCCAGAATGTGAAGACCACAGATCAGATGACCAGGGAAAATGTGAACACAACACAGGTTGGTATGGAACAGAAACAGACCGCATGCGCGCTTCCTAGCTTCTCGGCATGCATGTATGCGCTTGAATCTGCCACACACACACACACACACACACAACACACACACACACCACACACACACACACACACACACAAATACGCACACACGCATACACTCATACACATACACAGACACACGCACACTCATACACAGATACATGCAGACACACAGACACACGGACAGACAGACAGACAGACAGACACAACACACACACACCCACACACACACACACACACACACACACACACCACACACGACATACACTCTCTCACTCTGTCTCTGTCTCTGTCTCTCTCTCTCTCTCGAGCGCGCGCGCGCGGCGGTGTGTGGTGGTGTGTGTGTGTGTTGTGTGTGTGTGTGTGTGTGTGTGTGTGTGTGTGGTGTATGTCGTGTGTCTGTTTTTGTGTTTTTGTTGTTGTTCTTTCAATTTACGTATTTCACTCAAATGTGATATTAGACAGCGTGTGTGTGTTTGTGTGTGTGTCTGTTTTCAGTGTGTGCGTGCAGCGTAGCGTACGTGTGTGCGGGACAGGTGGTACGTGAGTGCGTGCAGAGTGCGTACGTGAGTGCGCCGCCCGCTGCCAAGTGTGTGTGCGTTGTGTGAGTGTATGTGTGATGGGAGAAAGTAGATTCAACTGTTTTTAAAAAAAAAAAAAAAAAAAAAAGACTATAAAAAGTCAAACAAACAAATACTGTACAAAATAAGCTCATGATACAGCACTTAACAGAATGAGCCAACTGGGCTTTAAAATAAGCCATTCGTAAGAATTTTAGTAGAGAGAAAAGTATCTGGAATAGCATCTTTGAACCATCCTTTCAAATTCTGACAAATCGGAATCAATGTAGGGCCCAAAAAGTTATAGAAAGTGTGTGTTGTACAAATTATCAGGGCGCCGCCATGCACATCCGAATATTCTGAAATATTTTGTTCTGATATGCTTTATTTTCTAACACGAATTATTAAGGAGAGAAGTTGTTTATTGTGTCTTGGGTTTGATCCCTATGTTTGTCATTTAGTTTACTGGATTTTACCGAGGAAGCCTTTTTAAAATGCATACTTGCTCGAGAGTTCGTTACAACCAAGTATAGAAGAGTAGGGCTTTGTGTATTCGGGGGAGAAATTTCATTGTAGTATTTCTCAAATTTTTCAAAGAGGCTCTTTGTAAGAGAGAATATCTTCATGTAAGTCCAAGTGAATATGAATAGTAGCGTATTGTCAGAAAGTGTTTCTGCACCTGCTCGAGAAAGCCTGTTCAGACATTCATTTCGGATATGAAGCAATGGGAAGGAACCCAACAAACAAATACTGTATATATCCTCTTGACATAAGGGTAGTGAACTATGTATTTTTAATTTACTGATATGATTTCCCAGACCGCTTTTTATGAATTAGTAGCTCAAGCTGAAGAAAACTGAATTAGCATTCTTACAACAGAAGAGAATTAACTTATAAAAGTCAAATCGATAAATAGTTATGTACTGTGCGAGACCATTAATATTGCACTATAAGTTCGGCTGTAATAATAGACTGATTAGCCCCAAGATGAAAGGACTCTCAATTTTTAAAAATGAATGACAAAAGCCACACCCTGCATTAAAGTTTACAGAGACCCATCAGCTTATAGATTCTTATGAAGTGACGGATAACATAATAGAACTGAGATTTGTTCGCAGCTAGAATATTACTGTTATCAGTTATGATCATAGTAGATAGTTATAACATCAAATTTGGTTTGAAGGAGCTCCAGTGTGGTCACTGGGACTTATGGGGAAACGCACAGCAGCTTTTTTCTGACTTGATACTGAATTTGCTCAACATAGAGAGAAGAAAAAGTGTGTATAGTTTTAGTGGCTCGAATGTTTTTAGCACGTTTAGGCAGTCTACCAAAGACCATTATTCAGTTCCGTTTGGTTTAGCCACTTTTGAATATTTGAGACAAGCCGAAGAATGTACTTAGCGCTGACTAGATCCCGATGGACCATCAAGAGGTACTAAGCGACAACCAGCTTCAATGCGTTTGTTCTACAGCTGAAGCATGAATTGGTTCACAAGGATATCTGATGCACTTAGTGTCTATACATGAAGAACCCCGTTTGTTTTAATTAAGATTATGAGCACTAATAACTAAGACCTCCTGCCACACCGTGCATATGCACATTTGGGGAATCTAAATAAGCAGAAGAAAGATGTATTAAACTTGTTTGTTTCTAGGACCCAAACTTTGTTTGCTTATAACTCATTGAGCAGATTCACGAGATTTTCTCGCTTAGAATTTAATATATGTTTAAGTGAAAATTACAAGGAAAGATTTGACATAAAGATGCAACCAAGGAATTTAATCTCAGAAAAGTGTAGCCCAATGCAGAATTATGTACTATTGTAGTTAGGTGGTATTGTGAGCTGACCACCTGCATCAAATAACATACACACCATACGGATTTTTCATGCTGACTGGCTAATCATTATGACATGAACTGTTCGCCAATGTTGTCTAATTCATGTGATTATTCTTTAATGTAATTAACAGATTATTTTGATGTCGTTCATGTTTTAATGCTGGCATATTAAACCTTTAAGCAGATGTCATCGCATATTGGAATTAGTGAAGTTTTTATAAATGGATTTAGGTAAATCATTAGTTAAATTACTTAAATGAGAAGAGCGGGCGAATTTAACAGAGCTTGAGGGCTATACCATATCTAGTAATCTTTTAGGTCAATAGATAAGTATTACCTATTCTAGTACAGGATTCTTCTCTTAAGGCAGGAATGTTTTAACAAATTTTAATATGCACAGAGAGACCTCTAGTTTTAATATTATAATAAAAGCTATCATGCAAACTTTATTCAAAATGCCTTGATGCCTATCGAAAAGGTGGCGAGAACGTGCCTGTCTTCTAGCAAAACTGCATAGATTAATTTGCATAGTTGCTTTACAAGCATGATCAATAGAGACTTTCGCCTCTTTCCCAAACCAGCTGGTTTGGGGAATATGCCAGTTTTTTCACACTAGTAATGTCAATTGTTATAGAACAATTACTCTCCATTAGTTACAGACCATGAGATGTAAGAGCTATAGGTCGATAGCTATTGTGTTTTTCATTGATTTTCCCATTCTTTAAAACCGGGAACAAATAATTGAGTCATCTCAACATATGGAAGGTTCGTTCACTTCTAATCAAACAATTTATTAATAATTTCGTGTCAGAAGTAAAACACAACTTTTTGTGGTATATGTTTTAACATTTCATTAGAAACTGCATTCTAAACCAACCAGCGTTTTACTTATAGACAATTGAAGAAATCAGCAGAGTGTACTTACTGAATTAGTGCTATCGCATTCTATTAATGATCATTATTTTCGTCAGGTTAGCGAACATTTCTTCGTTTGATTGGCTTTTCACCTCATAGTTGCATTTGTCTGATAAACTAAAGAAGAGCTGTTTTTGGAAAAACATGTCAGCAAATGATTTGCCTTTTTGATATGCCGACGGAAATTTTCCCGGGCACATAGTATATAGGATATGAGGTAAATGGGATTCCGTTTTTCTTTCAAGGATCTCTTTTCATATATTTTATTGATTTCTTTATGTTAACTTATCTTCCATTAAAAACAAAATGATGACCCGAGTACTCGCGTTAGAATTTTTCATTACTTTATTCCTTTGATTTTTCGGCAGTTTCTAACTGGTACTGCCTACTCCTATTATCATTTTTACTTTTGCGTACAGTTTAAAAGATGCTTTATATTTTTTTCAACTCGTTTCTGCAAGATTCTGTCACCACACATTTCGTTTGTTTGGCGAGATTTTGGATTGAACTAAGAATCGGATTTGCCTCACCGGTGCGTGCAGTTTTTAGTGATATAGTTAAAGACTGTAATAGATTCTGTGTCAACGATCTTATCAATAAGTACTTGAGTCATATGACGCATAGCAAGATAGAAATTAGGACAAGTCGCTCGTTGTAATCAATAACCTCTTGGGATTTCTATCCTTACTGTCATCATTGGTTTCACTACAAATCCTCTCATGCGAAATAACTATGGGGGAACCATATGATCACTCCCTGAAGTGTTATCATAAATTATGCATGTACAGCTCGGGGACCTTTGTGGTGAGATTAAAGTAAGTCAAATTGCAAGATGATCTTTGAACTAGGGATATCAGGCATGTCGTGTTATTCCATCATTTTACAGGACGGAAGTGGAGAGTATGATTGTATTTCCACTAAACGGTTTGAGCTGGATTCTCGTGCAAGATCCTATCCCATAAAGGCGATTTTCATTAAAGTCCCTACTTAACCTTTTACTATTGAAAGTTTTTATTATGTAGCCAGTCTTGAATTGTATCAATGACTCACCTTTTTGAAGTATACAGAGACAATGTTTTAAGACTTAGCAGAAAACAGTCAAAGTGACTGAGCTGGAACAATAGAATACAAGTCTATGATGTGCCAGGAGTTATAGGAGACTGTAGGGGATGTAAAATAATGGTCATCTTATATAAATGCGCCTGCAGAGACTTTCTCTTTGGTCCACCAGGTTTCTAGTTACACAGTGGTTAGACGACAATGATCCAGCCGAGGCCACGTGATTATTGAGACACACTTTAGTGATTGAAGGAATAAGGACAATGTAGGGTGCTGGCTACCCAAAGATGTTTTGAAGGCATTTACAAATTCTTTGTTAATCGACGGCAGTTCCAAGTAGTAATATTAATGTAGTCTTCCATTGCCATCAAATTTTACAAAGGAATTCAAAGGGAGGCACAATGCAAACATAGAAGATTCTTCAAATGAAAGATAAATAGCGATTCCCAAAACCAATGAAACTAATCAGTAAAACCAGTAACGCAAGTGAACACTTTTACAATAGGCACGCGCTAGCAGCTAGGAATAGAACGTTGTAACGCAAAAAAAGGAGATTGATGGATAAAACTATGCCGCAATTGCAGCGGCTAAGTAAAAAAATCAAACGTAACCCAGGCAAATATTAACACAAAGACGATCAGTTATCCCCTTTAGTCTCTAGTCCTATAGCACAAATACCTGGACTTTATTTGACGGCCGAAGTGTCGTTAAGTTTTATGAAGCTCATTCCAGTCTTGTGACACAATCATAGACGTTCTCGCCATGATGGCTCATGTACTAGGAGAAAAGGTTAGATCGTGATAGCTGTGTGAGAGAAGACTGGAGGGAGTTACGCTGTTCCTCTATGAGATCGTAGCGATGTACGATTGGATACCTGGACTTGCTGCAGAGGTTTCTTCCCAGAAAAGTGGTGAAAAGTGCGCTAAGTTACAGCAGTACACTGGCTCCTTTTCTGGTTGGGAGGCTCCGTATTTCAGGTTTGGCGGCACGAGATTCTCATGGCTGATGACGGACATTGGGTACTGAATAGCTTCAGGAGTTTATAACCGCGTTGAACAATTCGCGGTTTAGTTTATTTCTGGGCGATTAGAAAACAGGAGCACTTTATGATCCATGCTGGCATTAGTCGATTGCTCTTTAGCTGATGGCTTTTAATGGTGTCCAGCAAAGAGTTGCTAGCTGGATGTCAACGTCTTTTTGATTGAATATCATTGAGACCACAAAGAATAAACAATTGGCCTTCAACTTTCTGTATCCATTGGAACTAGGTTAGTATGTAAAGCAGATCGGGCAGTAAGACCTTTGTGAGGAAGAAATTTTGGGAAACGGTTTTGTGAAACCTATGATCCGACCAATTCGGGGTGCATTTACACCGTTCAAAACAGAATATGAAAGGACAGAAACGTTGGAGCTCTTCATTAGCTTTGTTCCTTTCCCTTTCCAGTTGTTGGTCATTTGTTTGTTGCAATTGGCGGGCATTCACCGGTGACGTAATGGACGTATCCCTTGGGATTGACCGTCATGGAGAAGTTGTCTTATGTGTTCTAAAATCTTTCTTTTGCCTTTAGGTTATTTTATCTTCTTCTTTTTACCTGGTTGAGGTGGGAAACTGCTTTTGTGCGTTCACCTGAGGTAGTACGGTTGTGTTTCGCGCTCTCCTTAACTATTTTCTGTTCTAGATCGGTCTGAACAAATTAGAACATGGTTGAATGTACTTTAGGGTGAGAGTGAGCTATCGTCATTGTGTTGCTCAACGTACCGATATCTTCGCGGGATACTATTTTTTTTGATAACGTTTCCCAATGACTTTCCTAATCTCACCGGTTTTTCTTTCACCGTCATTCATGTCAAAGGAAGTGAAGGACGTTGAGATCCGCATTTTATCGGTGTGTTCAGATCCATTTCAGCATTAGTTTCTGTTGACTGTTTTCGCTTCGATCTGCGATTCTCGAAGCGCCCGCTTGCCCTCTTGGTTTCTGTCTTTCGTAATTGAATTGCATTCGTACAGGGCAACGAAAGAAGACCTCCTGGTTCTAGTTTTCGAGACATTTCGGAGGACAAGCCTACAGATATGCTATAGATAGCAGTCCCGACGTTTTGCTTTGTCGTGTCCGCATCTGTGTTCGTGTGTGTGTGTAGCGGTGATGTGGTGTGTGTGTGTGTGGTGTGTGTGTGTGTGTGCGTCGTAGTTTGTGAGTGTTTGCTCTGTGTGTGAGAGTTGTGTGTGTGATGTGTGTGTGTTTGTGTGACCATTACACAATCACAAAATTAATGATATGGCCTAACAATCAATATATAACGCGTATGAACACAATCCGTCAATAAATTTAAGGTCAATATGAGTTGATATGGAATATGCTGTGCCCACAACACACACCACCAACACCCCCGCACCAGCACAACATCACACCAACCACCACCCCCACCAGACCGCACGCAGCAAGCACGCCACGACACGCACACAACAACAACACACCCACCCATTGTCTACAACCCGGTATGAAGTGATACAGTTTTTGCCAACAATTATGGGACCAAATAAGGTATTTATATGACAGCATTTTTTCTCTTCCAGGATGGTGTCCAATAGGACATGAGTGCTTTGTATTTCTGATTCTGGTTAGTTCTTTCTTTATTATTATCCGCAGTTGGCGTTGAACACCATGTACACATTTTGGTCTCATTTCTGGTTTTCCTTTTATTTCCTGGTACAGAATCTTCAGTCCGACAGGCTTTCCAATATGTAGTGCAATTCTCTGACCCTTTGATCGCTCTTGTCTTGTTCTTGTCCATATCTCTTTTCTTCTTCATTTCTGCTTCTTCTTCTTCTTCTTTTCTTCTTCACACCTTCTCCATATCCTCATCTCCTCATCTCTCCTACTCTCCTTCTCCTTGTTTTCTTTTCTTCTTTGCTTCAGCTTCTCCATTCTTCTTCTTTTATTTTCTTCCTTCTTCATCTTTCTTCTCTTCTTTTATTCAGCTTCTTCTTCTGCTCTACTTCTTTTCCTTCTTCTTTCTTACTTCTTCTTCTCTTATTCTTCTTTTTTCTTCTTTTTTTCTTCTTTTCTTCTTTTTTCTATGTCGTCTTGCTAGCAGTGGCGACTGCGTGCTGTTGGGAGCGGCGTGCGATGCGTGCGTGGTGCATGCCCGTCCTATCTTACCTCCCTACTGCTAGTCGATTATTAGCCAGAACCTAACATACACAACTCACACCCAGGTTCGTCCTGCCAACAGCCATGTGCAGCAGGAAGCACCCAGTGCCATTATTAGGTTTGTAAGGCAACCCACCAGAGGTAGACACGCACGTTGTCAAGTCACTTGGGTAGTGTTCGGTCGTACATGGTAAAAACCAGGAGGCAGGAATAAAACTTTATGAACCCACTTCCTGATGACAATGATGCTTCGTCGCGGAGCAGATTCATCTGCTAGACCGGTTTTACTATAATCAGCATTCAAACAAGACTTTACTAGGTTCCATAATTCGAAGCTATTCTTAAAAGTTGTTTTATAGGCGCGAAGCGATATTTTGAAAATCCCTGCAATCAACACATAATTTCTTCAAACCAAACCATGTGAACGTAGAATGGTTATAAAAACAAATTCTAGAAATGCGCATTTTATAGCGTTTTAATTCGCCCGATAGATTAATAAGACAATGGATGTATCACTGCAGAAACTGAAATAATCCTATGACTGGGTGCTGGTATTTTTTGCAGGATGTGCATCTGTGTGGACTCTGCAAACCATTTTTCAAACGTTAATCTGCAAGCTCTCGGTGGTAACGTCATGTTCGGACGTTTTACATCCATTTTCACGTCGCGTATGTCGAGGAGAGTGCTATGGTGTATTAGACGCAATTTTTATTTATCTGTTTTGTCACAGTTGGCTATTAGCTTAAAACCAAATTATCTAAAAAAACGAGTACGCACTTGATGTAATCAGACACAACACCACACACACAACCACACACACCAAAAACAACACAAAACACACAAATATTTCGGCGTGTGTGAGTGTGTGTGTGTGAGTGTGTGTGTGTCGTGTGTGTGTGAGTGTGTGAGATGTGTGTGTTGCTTTGTGTGTGTGCTGTGTGTGAGTGTGATGTGAAGTGATTGAGTGTGTGTGCGTGCGTGCGCGTAGCGTGGTGCGTGTCCGTGGAGCAGTGCGTGCGTTGCGAGCTTGCGTTTGTGCTTTGCGTGCGTGCGTGCAGTGTGTTTGTGAGATTGTTTGATTGATTGTGTGTGTGTTGTGTCCATGATGCAATCGACAATCTGCATGTTAACCAACCTGTGTTGATTGTTCACATTTTCATGGTCAACGATCTTTTGGTAACACATTCCGGCGTTATCATTCTCTGTTGCCGTCCATAAGTACTTCCCATAATACAATAAACCAGTCAATCTGAATAACTACATACCCTCAACTTGATATTGTCTTTTGACCACGTTTTTATGTTGTTGTTTTGTTATTTTTTATTTTATGATCGAAGTTTATGCACATTTTTCTTCATCTTTTCTTATCTTCTTCTTTATTCTTCTTTTCTTCTCTGTCTCTTCATTTTTTTCTTAATTCATCCTCTCTCTCTTCTCTCTCTCTCTCTTCTCTCTCTCTCTCTCCCCCCCCCCCCCCCACCCCCCCCCCCCCCCCCCCTACCCCATCCCACTCTCTTTTCTCTCTTCTCCCGATAGTAACTCTCTGCGTCAATGATTTTGTACGCCATTGTGTAGCATGCACGCGCGCACAAGAAATGTGCGCGTGTAGGGAGCGGCGAGGTGCTTTATGCGTGTGTGTGTGGCGGGTGGAAGGGATTTGGGGTGAGGGGGGGGGGGAGGTGGGAGGGAGGTGGGGCATCGCGCGGGCGCCGCTCGGCGGAGTCGTGTGTGTGTTGTGTTGTGTGTGTGTGTGTTGAGTTTTCTGTATATCCGCCCTTCCCCTCTTTCCAATGTCCTCTTTCTCTCTCTTCTCACCTTACTCTCCTCACAACTGAGAAGCGCAAAATTGAAACAGAAAACACATTGCGGCCACTATCTAAATTAAAAATAATCGCAAATCACAGCCAAGCAATTTGCCGCTGGGTATGAATTGTTTCAAGGTTTCAACATCAAAGCATTGGAACATATTTTAAATGGACGCGTATCTTCCAAACATTAAACATCCATTTGTATCTCTCTGGGGTGTTATCGTGTTCTAGCAAAGCGCTCCCAGTTCGTCCACTGAATCTGTGGACACGACAGCGGCGAAGATACAAGGTGTTGCAATGGGGGGATATTTACGGCTCCTTCCTCTCCACAAGCGTGAAAGAACATACTCCCTTTTAGGTACTCACATGACAAAGACATTCCGGAGATTAAAAATTAATCGAGAGCGATTGCTGATGTATTTCAACCACACTAACAACAGTTCGAGGTTGTTATCCATCAACCCAAGTTTCTTGAAAAGGTCTTAGATGATGAATTAAACGCGCGACCAAAAGTGCTTGTACTTGCTTTAAACCACAAAACGCGCCCGACGCTACGCACGCTCGCGTGCGCACAACCACAACACACATGCACGCGCGTGCGCGCGCGCGCGGAGCACTCAACACACAACAACACACACACACACACAAACACACACACATTTATATCCTCTCTGTACACTTCCCTTTTTCTGTACTCAACGATCGTTGACACTACAGACACGTACAGAGGAGAGAGCGAGAGAGCGGAACGAGTAGATGATGTCGACGAGAGAGAAAGAGACGAGTTGGAGATCAGAGCGGGAGAGCGAGAGAGAGAGAGAGAGAGGGAAGAGAGAATGGTAAGTGAGAGAGCGAGAGAGGTGCGAGCAGAGAGAGAGAGGGGAGAGAGAGACAGCATATGGAAGTAGAGGAAGACGCGAGAGAGAGTAGATGAGGATGAAGTGCGAAGACGAGAGTATAGAGTGAGAGATAAAATCCTTTTTATCTCGTCAGATTAACTATAGTATGTAATGACACCAGAACAAAAATTAACGATATAAATGCAAAGAGTGTTGGCGAAGCAAATTAATTTCAACGAATTGAGGAAAACGGAACAATATCCAATCAATGCATTACAAAGTCAGTATGTCGTTTCAACGAAAGACTCACCATCCCAAGTTTCCGCTTTTGTTACCTCTTTCTCCCTCCGCATATCCAGATATCCGGTACTCTCGAACACACACCACCACACACAACACACACCCACAACCAACACACACCACACAAAACCATCACAACAAATTACTAATGTAGGTGTACATAAATATCTTATATATTTATTATATATTAAATATTATAATATATAAATATAATATATATTATATTATATATATATATAATATATATATATATATATATATCATATATTATAATTATATATATATATACAGTTTAAAAACGTGCATTAATCCCTGGCCTAAAAACAACCCTACAAACTTGTGATCGACGCAAGTGTTTTCACCAAGTTCTTTCATTGTTGTTTTCAATGATTTTAGGTTTATCTGTTTAAATCGGCGAGGCGTCATCCTCTGTAAAAAGCACCTGTTACCAAGCATTTCTCCTGTAAATGAGACAACAAGAAAGTCCAATAATTACAAGGAAAAAACTTTGTAAAATCTTCAAAGTACAACCAACAAATCACATTACGAAGCCAACAACAAAAATAGTAAATAATTTCAGACATAACATTTAGACTTAAGGACACACAAACAAAACCATAAAAACCACAATGACAACTGTATTAGTAGACCATTCACCACGTAAAAACACCCTCCCCCATAAATTACAAACCATACTAATGGCATAACAAAAGATTAATAAACTGATCTGCAATGAGAAAGTAATTTCAGTGCGCGCAGCCGAATACAAGAGAGGGCTGAAAAAAAGTGTGTTACAATATACAAATTACAATATTACCAGCTAATAACATGAACATAATAAGAAAAACGGCAAAGAAAATTATATGGTTATAACCCTCCATTGATGAAGAAAACAACCAACGTAGGAAGAGTCAGAATCCTTAAAAACCATCATTCCCACACGAAATGTATATTAACATATTTCAATAAAAAAAACAACCATCAAGCTTCGTATCGTTTCTGACCAACTTAAAAAACATTAATTGATTCTTCAAATAAAACCCAAACAAATACAACAATGAGTGGGTGACGAAACGGGATATCTCGTAATTGCACAAAAAAAGACAGTGCCCTCTGAACAATAAATGTTCTACAGCAACATAGTGTACCAAGTATGGTAACAAAAGAGTTCGATAAAGGAAACATTCAAAGGGATCACGCAACCAATTTTTACAAACAGACAATGCATACCACTAAACAGTCCTTCAAAAAGAAAAATATATATAACCAACAGAACAAAGTAAATAATTTGGAAGCTTTGATGATAAGTATAACAATAGAATACAACATATCATGGACATTATAAAAGTGCAGCACATACAACAACATTTACCACTATGCAACTTATGGTACTAAGAAAAGTGGCTGCATATTATGTAAACCCCATCTTGCATCCTCTGAACTCTAAAAGTCAGCAAACTGATTAATAATTGCAGGAACAAATGGAAATCTTTTGTCATATGCAAACTTCCCAGGCACGCCCCCCCCCCCCCCCTGAACGCGCCAAAAAAGAAAAAATCTACAGGCAGACGTGCCCACACGAGCAGAGCTCACAGCACACACTATCTATAGAACCTGGTGGCGTGCCAGAATTATATACATACCTGAGGAGAAGCATTGGCTCGAAACAAGTTTGTGGGTGGTTTTAAGACTTCATTTTAAAAATCCTATTTTAAATGTTTGTCGCTCCTTTTGGGTCTGTGCATTTTTGATTCTGAGAGTTTTTTTTAACTCTAATTATCTATCTATATATCTATATATATATAATATATATATATATATCTTTTATATATAATATTATATATTTTATAATACTATATATTTCTGGTGATGAATACTTACAGTCAGTCAACATCGTCAAGAGTTCTTTTTTTCATTAATTCACAGACTTCGCTGTCAACAAGATTTTCCAGGAGCGAATCGTCTTTCATACATGGTTCACAACACACACAATAACTTAGCACGCGCGAACGACCACACTAAGTGCACACATTAGGACACATTTACAAGCAAATACATCACACATTCTTACCCTCCCCCCCATCTACTCACTTCGCGAACTTAAACATTATTCTACTTGGCTTGCAAAGATAACGGAAGAGAGAGAGAGAGAGAGAGAAGAGAGAGATAGAGAGAGAGATGACGAGGTTGCGCTATAGAGAGAGAGATGAGACTATCAAACTACCAAACGAAAAGAGCCACTGTGCCATGAGTTGGACGTATCAAAAGAATTTAAAGGATTGGATTTGATTAAGTAGCACCTAATTTATGCCACTAGCCGTGAGTGGGTGAGCCTTTCAAAAATTTTCTGAGGGACATAATTAATCACGGGAAATAGACTTTGGGCATATCTAGAGATGACGGCGAGACAATTCAATTCACAATCATGGATCATAATTCCCATGAAAAGTCGCCGCTTGTTCTTCACTACAAGGGCCGAATGAATTGAAGCATGGCATTTTGTTTAGATCCGTTTTAGAAGCACAGACCGAATGAATGCAAGACGAGTAGAGTGGGTTGGTCAGCGTTGGAACCATTCAGGGGTTGTGGTAAGTTGAGATCGGATCCGAAAAATCGGTGAAACAACGCCACACGGCATACCATTTATATAATGAAAATTGAAAGATACGGAGAATGACAAAGGAAAGAATGTGGGCAACCTAGTTTTGGATTACAGTTCGCGCGGTTTAAATTCAATCGGACGTGAGTTGATAGTAAATAATATGATATGTAATCAAGGTCATCGACCTGAAACTTCACACACACACACACACAACAAACACCAACACACCACAGAGAGTGAGAGAGAGAGAGAGAGGAGAGAGAGAGGAGGGTGATGAGAGATAGGGAGAGGAGAAGAGCGAGAGAGAGAGAGGATACACCACACATGTCACACAGAGAGGGGAAGGAGAGAAGACAGAGAGAGAGAAGAGAGAGGAGAGAGAAGAGAGATAGAGAGATTGTTTGATTGATTGAAGATGATAATTTTAATACTCAAGGTTGCGCATGAGTTTAGGCCCAGGCTAGGTCTTACAATCTGCTCCTTGTCCTGCATACATTATTTCAAACTATCATCATACAGATAACTCAAACATAGCAAACACTGTACAACTAATTTACAATTGATTAGCAAAAGTATCGAACGCCAGAGCAACGTGGACAATGAGTAAAACGACAAGAAAACAACGCGTTAGACCTCTGTAGGTTTCGTCAGGTGAAATATAAACGAATAAAAACACGAAACTTCACTTAGCTTGATGTGCTTCAGATCGCTTCCGGGTTCAGCTCAAGGAAGAAAGGCCTCTTCCATGCGCTGAACCTTCAAGCGATCTGCTCCTGATAAAGCAAAGTGAAATTTCGTTTGATTTAAAGTTACTATATCACCTGACTAAGCCTCATAGGGTCAAAACGGTTGTATTTTGTTTGTGAACGTCTGTCCACGTTCTCTGAGTCGGTTCGTAAATTTATTAAAGATTTGTTTAGATGTCCGACTGCAGTTGATCGCTTTGCAACAACAATAATAAACGTACTACTGAGATGGGGTCTGTGAAAAGCAAGGGAAACTTACAACCAAAAACAGAGAGAGTGAGAGAGAGAGGAGAGGAGAGGGATGAGAGAGCGAGAGCGAGAGAGAGGAGAGAAGTTGAGAAGTGAGAGACAGGACTGACGAAGAGAGTGGAAGGAGAGAGAGAGAGAGAGAGAGATTTTGGTTATCTATACAAATCACAATCATCTTATGACTTGCCTGCTGGTTAAAACAGGCACTCTATTGTTTTGAGGGAGCGGTGATGAGAATTTCGTGATCATTTTTCACTTTTGATTTTGATAACTGATTGTATATCCTCATTGTATGGGACACTGGCTTATCTGTTCAATCAAGCTGGCCTGAAAGATTTGCAACGGATCGACTTTGGAAAATATGGCATCTGTGTAATATGTGAGAACGCTGTGAACAATAGCTGAATCGCATTTCAAGCCAATTCTTAGTTTTTTCATCACTTTCCTTTCCATGGACCACATCCGACGACGGATTAAACATCAGTGTGTTTGTGTGAGTGTGTGTGTGTGTGTGTGTGTGTGTGTTGTGATGTGTGTGTGTGTTGTGTGCTTGTTGTGTGTGTGTGTTATGTGTGTGTGGTGTGTCATGTGTGTGTGATGTGAGAGTGTGTGTGTGTGGGTGGGGGTGGTGTGGGAGGGGGCTGTGGGTGCATGTGTGGTGTGCTGCATGGCGTGTGCGTGCGTGAGTGTGTGTGTTGTGTGTGTGAGTGTGTGCGTGTGCGCGTGTGTGTGTGTTGTGTGTGTGAGTGTGTGTGTGTGCGTGGCGTGCGTTGCGGATTGGAGTGCGTGCGTGTGTGTGTGTGTGTGTGAGTGTCGTGTGTGTGTGTGTAGTGTGTCAGCCTGTGTGTGTGGGTAGTTAAGTGTTTGTGTGTGTGTTGTCGTATGTTGTGTGTGTTGTGTTGTGTGTTGTGTTGTGGGTGCATGCTGTGTGTGTAGCGTGCATGGTGCGTGCGTCGAGAGCTAGTGTGTGTGTGTTGAGTGTTATGTGTGTGTGTGTGTGTAGTGCTGTGTGTGTGTGTGTGCTGTGTGTATCGTTAGCTGTGTGTTTGTAGGTGATAAGTGTGTGTATATACGTGTGTGTATGTGTGTGCAGTATGTCGTAGTGGTTGTGTGTGTGTGAATGTGTGTCGTGTGTGTGTGTGTGTGTGAGTGCGTGCGTATGCTCTGTGTGTGGTGTGTGTGTGTGAGTGTAGTGTGTGTGTGCGTGTCGTGTGTGTGTTGTGTGTGATTCAGAGGACGTCACCATGTACGCCCACTTCTAGAATTATATCCATGGATCATGTTAGTTTCACACGAAGGGAATATATCATCATCTTCTGGGAGTAAACTACTTCGCTTTCTTTGCTTTTTCTTCCTCGTTTTTTTCTTCTCCTCATCCTCCTCCTCTACTCCCTCTCCTAACTCTCTCCTCTTTGTTTAGTGTTATTTTGTTCTTCATTATCATGTATTTGATTAAAAAACCAAACACATTCAGGTGAGCCTTCAGGTCAAATAGCTTGTATCATCAGAAGACAGCACAGCCCTGCCGGACAGTTATATACGCCACACCACTCTACTAATCTCATAGACTCTAGCGCGCAGCGATTAAGCCATATGAAAGCATAAACAAATAACAAATAGGGAGATTTTGGATAGCGGTCACTGAGGATGTACCAATATGACAGAACAGACCTACAATTTCACCTAACAAGGCGGTCAGGTCACTGGATATATATAAACATTATTTTTTTTTTATTGGGCGGGGGGGGGGGGGGGGGGCCGGTGTTCATATCTGAAAACGACAGTTGCCTATTACCTTGACAAGTATTCAAATCCCGTCCCACAGCCAACCTGGATAGGTCCCGTGAAGCCGCAGCGCAGTAATCCATTAGTGAGCTAGTCAACGTCCAAGTCAAGTAGCAAGATGGCAACCATAGAGGAGACGCGCACTGCTGTGCGTGGAATCCGGTGGTGTTGCAGTGGCCTGGTCCTATTCTGCATCACCTGCTAAGCCTCTTTGCCGGCTCGTGACTGTTCGGGGGCATCTTATTTTTTGGGGGCGGGTGGGGGGGGGGGGTGGTGAGGGGGCTGAGCCAGTCGCTTCGGATGAGCGTTACCACAGTCCGTCAAAAACGTGTCTCCATTCAACTTGCCGGTAACGGCGACCTTGACAAGAAGTTGGGACAGAGGTATAGCGGGGGAGAGAAATCGAAGATGAAAACATGAACAGCCCCCCCCCCCCAAGAACAAAAACCAATCAAAAAACAGAAAGTAAACATCGAATGCAAATATGGCAATAACTTGTTGTAGATGTCATGGCTATTCTCTTACGTGCAGTTATAATTATTTTGTTAGTTTGGGTTGAACATTACGACGGAAATGTGTTCGATTTCTCAGAGTGCATAAAGAAGAGGAATTGGAGAAGGAAACTCAGAAACTTGAACAATCAACGAGAGAGAGAGAGACGAGACGAGAGAAGAGAGGAGAGAGAGAGCTGATCGATGAAAGGAGAGGAGCGAGAGAGAGAGAGAGCGGCCAGCCAAGACATCTACAGCAGAAGAAGGAGAGACAGCCAGACAGACAGACGGACATTGAGTGAGAGCAGACAGACACGACTACAGACAGACAGCCAGACAGACACACCGCAGGACAGAAGGACACACACAGACATGAAAGAGGACATTAGAGAGAAGACGAGAGAGAGAGAGGAGATAGTAGAGAAGAGAGAGATGAAGAGATAGAGAGGAAGAGAGAAGAGTCGGCGAGAGAGAGTGCGGACCAGAGTGAGGCAGTGCATGAAGGGCAACGAAAGGATAAATATTATAGTGATCTATAGGGAATGCGGGTGCTACCGGTGATTTTTGGAGTTCCCTACCGGCCTGCGGACTAATGACACGGGCTGTGCTCTACGCTTACCTTATCCCACAAATCTCCCGTCATCGACCAGGACCCGCGTAGAACAGCAGGCCGATGTTGGTCGGGAACTATGAACAAACTCTCGGACACGAAAAATCTATGTGCAAGTAAGATTCGCTTCGAGATTCCAGTCTTTCTGATTGAACACAAAAACCACAACAACGTTTGTATTGTTTTATCGAAAAATCAGCACCCATAGTCATGTACATATAATGACTTAACTACGAACACCCCGCCACCCCCCACCCCCCCCCCCCCCCCCCCCCCCCCCACTTCTGTAATCGCTACCACAGACCACTTGGTGCGCAAGGTATCTGTATATAACTAGTCCAACAAGATGCCAGCGCTAACTATACACTTCAGCAATCGTTGGTCGTGTATGTGTACTTGATTTGTTTAATGTATAACGTGCTTTATATTCAACGAATGAGCAATGCGGTAAGATCTCCGTGCAGATCCTTTTCTTCTTTTGCAATGCGAGCAAGATTAAAGCGAGCATACCTGCTACAAGCAATCAATATCATCTTAATTACACAATTCAGCCATGAATATATTGTTACCTAGTATTGACAGTATTTAATCTATTTTATTGTTAAAAATACATACAGACATCCTTACAAAAACGTACCTCACAAAACATAAACACCATCCAAATTAACTTAAACAAATTACCAGACACACAACTCATCAACTGTCGCATATGATTAAATAAAAATGTAATATTAAACACACCAACTAAAATAATGACGATGAAAAATCGAATGTAATGCAAAATTATAAATGAAAGTGACCACCCACAAACAAAAGATAACAAATAAAAAATAAATACCATCCAACTATCACAAACACCACCATACCATACCTAAATAAACTAAAAACAATCCTGATACCCACATTAAGAAACGACTAAATGAAGACTACTTAAATAACACAACTGGCAACCCCCCCCCTTCACCCATTTAACATCTTTTTACAAAACACACTTACCTAAGACCAATGCACCAGCTTACCTGTCTTATGTGCAAAAGACCCAAGATCATACGAAACCTGTGGGTCAGTAAATTTATGGAATCCTGGCCTAATAATCCCATCCCTAACTATGACCCCCAGGCCAGACATATTACCCACACACCCTCACTCTTCCCACACCACACACACACTCACAATCTCTACTCTCTCTCTCATCTACTTCTTCTCTCACTCTTCTCCGCCCTCACTTCCACACTCCAAACCATCTAAACACATCTTCTCAACTACCCTCACTCACTCTCCTACCTCCCTCACATCACTCTCATTCTCTCCACCATCACAATCTCAAACCTTTCTCCTTCTTTTCATTCTCTCTCTCATCTGACTCTGACTGCCACCTCTCATCTCTCGTCACTCTATCTATCACTACTAATTCTAACACACACTCTCACTACTCACATCAATCTAAACCTTCTCTCTTTAATTAATTTAGCGATGTGCGCGCTGTGAGCTCATTTTTGTATTGTTGATTTATAGTTTTTGTTATTGTGATATAGATTGATATATATAGAGTGATTTTGTGAGTTTTTTTTAGTGTGTTGATTTTGTTATATGAGAGTTCTTTGATTTTATAGAAGAAAATTATCTTCAAGTTGTGGAAACCGATTTCATACTCTGACAATGAGTTTGCGAGTCTTGCGTTCGATGGTGCTTGTGACATTTTTCTTTGATTCGTTGCAACTAAGCATGATTTCAATGTTTTTATATAGTTTTATTTTAAGTATATTTTGATATATTGATTTTTTTGTGATATTTTATATATATATATATTCTATATATATATATATATATAAGATCCATCTTTTTCTCTATCTACACTTTATTTTACTCAAACCAATTATCAAATCCCTCCTTTAAAAAAATCCCACTTTCTATACATATCAACCTTACTATATTCCCAACAAAACCTATACCACACCTTAATTTATTCTCAATTCAATTTCCATCCACCCTTCTAAAACAAACTATACCAAATAAATATACCACCAATAAAAATAAATTCGCACAACAAACAAACAATAAACTAAATACCAAAGTACCCCACCTTAATGTAACCTAAACATTCAATCCAAGAATATTCAAAATAAAATAAATCATCAAACCAATTTCATAAAAAATACATAAATAACATAGTTATAACCAACTACAAAACAAAACTATTCACAACTACACCACCACCAACCAAAAAAGAACAAATAATAATAATACAAACCAACTCTAATATTTCAGACTCAAAAACCCCATCCTCTCACCCGAATAACACCTAACCCCAAACTCCATAAGAAAAAATCCCAATTACCCACCCTTACCCAATACAACCAACCCCAATCATCACCTCAAACACATCCATAACAAAACCAATCAATACACAACATTAAACAAACACAACATTCCCAATTAAACCACATCTTATTATCTTCCTTCATTGCCCATCAACAACACTCAAAACCCCCACAAACTCCTTCTCCCTCCACAAACCCAACCACTCCCCCCACCAAACCCCCCCCAACTCTCTATATTCACAACAAATTAAAATCTACTGACATCCACTCCCACCACCCTCCCCACTCCCCCAAAAAAATTCATAAAATCAAACAACTAACATCCCAACCACTCAACAATTAAAATAAACTCCATATACAAACTAATCAAACCAAATCCCCCCAAATATACCTATCTATCCACCTATAAATAAACCAACAAATACCAAAAAACCAAAATGTCACCCCCAATCTTCCATAAACTAAACCCCCGCTTCTTCCAGCTTTCTTCCCCCTTTCCTCCCCCAAAGTGTCCCTATTTTTTTAAATAACCCTCCACTTCACTACCCCCCTATAAAAAACCAACAATAACATACGCATAAATTACCAAATATAAAACCCAAAACACCCTCCATAAAAAAACACATCCACATTCAAATACTTTCCCAAAACATATACTTAATCCCAACTTACCCACTAACACCCCACCACAATACTATATACTAATCTTTCAACATGACCGGTATAATACTTTATTCTCTCCCCAACTGACCGCCCTAAAATTTATATCTTATATACAAAAACCTACAAAACCAACCTCGACAATACACATAACATAACAAACAAAACATCCCAATCCTGACATGAGACATATACCTGTTGAACAAACATAACATACCGTCATCTTTGAATTACTAACATTCCTAAAAATAACAATATAAACCTCATATCATCCCCTACATTCCCCAATTACTCAAAGTTCGCACATTCCAAGTATCAAGCTATCAAAAGAACCAGTAACTCCACATTATACATTTTTCTCAGAGAACATCATGGAACACTCTTGATATCTTTGTTACATTTTGTATAACATGCAAAGCTTAAGTTGCTTCACTGCATCTGAGGACCTTATATACTTCAATTTCTTGAAATGTCATCCAGTTTTACAATGTTTTTTCAGTATTCAGAAAACCCTTGTAATCAAAGATTCACATTCATCAAAGATACTTTCATTAACCGAATTCATTTATTTACTCAATTCTATAATGCAAATATGATTCGTATCACAGAAAATAAAAATTGGTTTTCTCCAGATTCTTGTGGAGTTTCTGAAATTTCTAAGGGGGAAAAAAAAATGTCAAATAGCAGGACTATGTGAGAAAGAAAGACTTTTCTTGTCATAAAATGTGCAACTATTTATTGTGGACACTGTTTTCAACCCCCCCCCCTGCTTTATTTTTATGGTCTTGGATGAAACAAACCTGCATCGCCTTTAAGTTTGTATGTATTTTTTAGTCTGTTGTTCAATACCTACATTTTTGATGTAAGCACCGGATTTCTGCTACAATTTCCGAGTTTGTTGTCCATATGAATATCTAGCAAACTGTTGAACTGTTTTGTCTTTGTTTTGACAGTTGATCGTTGTCTTTTAAGACCTCAGAGCATAACAAGCATGATTTTCTTTACGCTGAAGTTTGCGAGACGTATACATATACATCATAGACGTCCTCTTTACATAGCTATTTAGCTTAGATCGCTTTTGTTGCACTGAGTTAGTCATTCTTGAAATAAATCTAAAAACCATGTACCATCGATTTAATTTTGAGATGGGAGGCTTGGGACAGGGGTGGGTCTGGGAAGGAAAAAGTTGAAATAGGAAGATGGGTTCGGCATTCAGACATATTATATTTCTAAGAGAAAATTTATTACGAATGTTTAACTCTGCCTTGTTTAGTCAAACTTAGCATGCTTTTCTCTAAGAAACATTCCGTTCCAGCAAACGTTTCTTTCTAAAGTCTACTGATTTCAAACACCTCTTCACGTGATGTCCAAATCTGCATCGTAAAAACACTCGTGTGCTACAACACTACATGACGTTTAGCTCTGTATCTAGCTAAAATTGATGCATTTTAAATCGCTGTCTTCTCCGATTCCTGATGAGCGAGTATTTCCCCTGAACATGAAAACAAGCATACAATGGACATTGAGTTTCGTGACGGAGCACTTCTGAATTCGCAAGTCCTGACAGATTTTTCAGTTCACCAGACAATAACGATAACACAATTGTCTAAGCAAGGAGGATCTTAGCTCTTTAATCATCCAAATCTTCTAAATGCTTCAGAAAATTTATTCATGGATTTTTCAGCTATGTGATCAAAGTTTTCTTTTTCTTAGGAAAATTGCTGACGATTAAAGTGACTGGGAGAGGTGTTATTTCTTGGCAAAGCAGTTGTAAATTCAGAAATATTATATTGTTCTCTGAGTCTTCATCGATAAGAATTATTTGCTCTCCCGTACAAGCTCAGAGAAGGATTGTATTGCGCTGGGGGGAATTTGTAAACAGTGGTTTTTTATAAACAACAACAAACACTATCGTTCCAAATATTTTACTGTTCTCTCGCTTTTACATCCCTTTTGTAGCTGTAAGTAAGATTTTCGTTGTTAAACATTCTGGTTTTTGATTTACAATCAATCGTTGGTTATTTCAGTCGGCTGTACACGGCTATTATGGCGAACGAGCTTTGAGGCGTGCGTGCATTTATGCACGTGTGTGTGGGGGGGAGGGATGGGGGGAGGGGGGAGGGGGGAGGGGGGGGAGGGAGGGGGCATGCGCGCGCGCGCGCGCGCGCGTGCGTGTGTGTGTGTGTGTGTGTGTGTGTGTGTGT
>CM031601.1:27119842-27124842 GCA_018398815.1 Conus ventricosus
CTGCAGGCGGAAATTGAAATAAACTTAAAGAAAAAAAAAAACAATTTCGCCGGACGAAAGAAACAAACAAATTACAAGACAAAAAAAAAAAAAAAAAAAAAAAAAACGACGCGTTTTGAATTCTTTGGTTTTTCTTCAGGTAAGACTAACAATACTCAAGACAAAGAAAACAACAAATTGTTATGTATTGCTTTCTTAGTACACATCAACAACTCATATAAGTTTTTTTTTATACATGTGAATAATAGTTTCTTCAACATTCTGCACATTCTGTTTCCTTGCAGAGCATACAGGTTTTTGTTTAATATTTGTCACATAATTTCTTTTGAAAAAAATCATAGGCATTATTAAGTTTCAAAGCGGAGTGACTGAGGGCGGAAAATGAAGCAAAATTTGGAAAGAGAGGGGGGTTAGTTACCGCCAAGGACACAGACAAACAGTGTACTTACCCTCTCTTTTTCATAAGCATTAAGTTACATTTTGTTATTCACATTTATAAAGAATTAAAATATCTATCAAACTGGATATTTAGGGCAAAATCTTTGTCCGTTTGAAAATCTTTTCATCGTTCTCAAACCACTATTGCACAGCTGTCGCATCTTTCTCAGGTACGTTTTTTCGTGTTCGCTACAAAAATGTCGAACTATAAGTTGTGTCGCGTTGAGTATTTTACCGTCACATAAAATCAGCGTCTTTCTCTAGTTCAGTAAAATTCATTTCTTCAAAATACTGACTGTGACAAGAATGGTGTACCATATCCTGATCTGAACGCATCGTGCTTTTATATCTTTGATAATTTTTTATTTGTTTAGAATTTTCTGCAGTCTGTCACAAACTTTAGCTTGTACTCCCATTGAGCAAAAGACCCAGTATCCAGCATCAAAAGACCCAGTATCCAGCATTATACATTTTTCTCAGAGAACATCATGGAACACTCTTGAATCTTTGTTCACATTTGACATAACATGCAATGCTTCTGTTGCTTCACTGCATCTGCAGACCCTTATAATACTTCATTTTCTTGAAATGCTCATCCCAGTTTTACAAGTTTTTTCATTAATCAGAAAACCCCTTGTAATCAAAGACTTCCACTTTCATCAATGATACTTCTCATTAAACCGAATTCATTTATTTACTCAATTTCTCTAGCAACATATGATTCGTAATCACAGAAAAATGGCTTTGCTCAGATTCCTTGTGGAGTTTCTGAAACTTTCTCAAGGGCGGAAAAAAATCTGTCCAAATTGCAGCGACTTTGTGAGAAAGACATTTCCTCTGGCCATAAATGTGCAACTATTCTATTTGTGGACACTGTTTCAACGCTTTTTTTTTTTGGTCTTGGATGTATTCCTTTTCGATCCGCCTTTAAGGTTTGTATGTATTTTTCTACGTCTGTTGTTCCATTACCTCCATTTTTGATGTAAGCACCGCGCATTTCTGTCAATCCTACCGCTGGTTTTGTTCCATAAGAAATTTCTAGCAAACTCGTTGAACTGGTTTTGTTCCTTTGTTTTGACAGCTTGATCGTTGTCTGTAAGACCTCAGAGCTAACAAAGCATGATTTTCTTTACGCTGAAGTTCTGCCGAGACGTATACATATCATCTTAGACCGTACTCTTACATAGCTATTTAGCTTCGATCAGCTTATCTGTTGCAATGAGTTCAGTCACTTCTTGAAAAATTATATCTAAAAACCATGTACCCTCGGATTTAAATTTTGAGAGGGAGGCGGGGACAAGGGGTGGTATGGGGTAAGAAAAGGATGATATAGGAAGATGGGTTCGGCATCAGTTCATTTTATTTCTTAAGAGACATTTCTTTACCGAATGTTTACTCTGCCTTTGTCAAACATTAGCATGCTTTTCTCAAAATTCCGTTCCAGCCCAAACGTTTCTTTTAAAGTCATACACAGTTTCAAACACCTCTTCACGTGACTCGTCAATCCTCTGCATCGTAAACACTGTGTCGCCTACAAACTACATGACGTTCAGCTCTGTATCTAGTATATTGATGCATTTTACATCGCTGTCTTCTCCGATTCTGTGAGCGAGTATTTCCCTGAACATGAAACAAGCATACAATGGAAATTGAGTTTCGCTGACGGAGACACTCTGAATTCGCAAGTCCTGACAGATTTTTCTGTTCACCAGAACATACGATCAACAATTGTCGTAGAAGGGAGAGATCTAGCTCTGTAACTCTTCCAAATCTCTAAATGCTTCAGAAATTTATTCATGGTTTTTCAGCTATTTGAATCAAAGTTTTCTTTTTCTTTCGGAAATCTGCTGACGCTAACAGGTCTGGGAGAGGTGTTATTTCTTGGCAATGCAGTCTGTAATTCAGAAATATTATATTGTTTCCTCTGTATCTGCTTCGAATGAATCCTAATTTGCTCTTCCCGTACAAGCCAGAGAGGATTGTATTGCATTTGCTAAACATGTGGTTTCTTTATAAAAACAACAAACACACTCGTCTCCAAATATTTTACTGTTCTCTCGCTTTTACATCCCTTTGGAGCTGTATGTAGATTTTCGTTGTGAAACCTGGTTTTTGATTAAATCCACTCGTGCGTATTTCGGCGGGTACACGGCTATTATGGCGCACGCGCCTTTGTGTACGTTTGAGTTGAGAGAGCCCAAGTGTGTGTGTGTGCGTGCGTGCGTGCGTGCGTGCGTGCGTGCGTGGTGCGTGCGCGCGGCGCGCGCGCGCGTGTGTGTGTGTGTGTGTGTGTGTGTGTGTGTGTGTGTGTGTGTGTGTGTGTCCCTTTGGAAATCTTCATGACAGTATCCTAAACTGTATCCACTATCACCATTGTAGGATTCAAAGCATCCGATTCTCACAACACGAGGATAAAATGCACATTGAATCACCTTCATCTAAACACGTGCCCAGGTGGCAAACTACCCACCATCACCGTATGAGGCCATTCAGTCCCATGAAAATGTCACAGATTGGCTAATTGTCTCACGCACTTTCTATACTATAAAACGACATCATTATCATCATCACCATCATCACTACCATCATCATCATCATCATCATCATCATCGATGATAACAACAACAACAACAACAACAACAACAATGAACATCTCTATGAGACAATAACGATGACAATAATCACCAATAGCATCACTATTACTAAAGGCACAGTCTATTCTAATCATCTTTACATTACTCTTCACCACCAGTTTTCCAAGATTCATATCAGTCATTGAAATCATATAGATGTGTACACTCAAATACAAATCTTTAGGAGGAGAGGGGGGGGGGGGGGGGGGCGGCGGAGGGCAAAAAACCCCCACAGCAGGTTAAGAAAAGGTCACATCGGAAAGGAGAGACGAGAAGTTACCGAAGTGTCACTATCTATGCCTGCCAATGTCAGCTTTACTATCATGACATTTGCCAAGGAGGGTGAGGGTGGAGCATGGCGGGTTTGTTGCAGAGTTCGCAACCATTAGCACATCACGTGGGTGTCTGAAGGTTGAAACGCATTGGTGTTGTTTGACTGACTCGGGGAACAAGTTTCATGGACAGGTGCCTGAATGTATTAAACTGGATTTGAATAAGTCAATCCTTGGAACAGGGATGTGGATTTTGGGAAGGGTCCTTGATAAATTGATTGGGAATCTGTGAATTGATGTTGAGGGTGCTTTCCTCGACACAATTATGTGGATTATGACCCGTTGTTGTATTCTAGTCTACGACTTACGGGGAAAATTTGAATCCTTTTTTTTTTTAATAATCCGAGTCATGAGACTACTTATTTTTAGGACTAATTTGAGTGTTTATTTGTGTGGGCTTAGCAATGGTCTCAAGGTGTTAGCGCTGGCAGAATCCTATAGGGTAAATGCAGAGTCTATATATGACTGAATATGAGACTGGACAAGCCTTCTGCGAATTTTTGTTTTGCACAGAGAGGTAAAATGAGGGTGTCAACTGTTGCTGCTATCAACTGTTACTCTCTAGCACTTTAAGCTTTGTAATCTGTTCAACCGGTTAATCTTGAAGACGTTAAGAATTTAATAGTGAGACTTCTCTTTTGTTTGGTTGTGATAAGCATAGTTTGTTTTTTTTTTTGTTTTTTTTTTGGCGGGGGGGGTGGGGGGGTGTGGGTGGGGTGTGAACCGACATGAGATTGATTTCAGTCCATTTTACGAGATCATTGGCATTCTCCTGTGAAGGTTTTGCAAGATCAGTACAGTACCATCAGAATGATTTGTGTGTATTGATTTATCATCTGCAAAGAGTTCACATATGGGTCTGATACAGAAAGGCAGATCGTTGACGTAAGTTGTAAACAGTAAGGGACATAGGATAGATCCTTGTGGAACGCCATTCGAAAGCGTTTTAAATGAAGAGATAGTTGTATTCATTATAACACATTGTTTTGTATTCGTTAGACAAAAGTGAAAAGGCTTAAGAGTACCTGTTGATAAGTCATACAGTTTTAATTTTCTAAGAAGAAGGTTATGATCAATTACATCAAATGCTTTTTAAAAAATCGAACTAGTAAGCAGGACACCACACTATCTGTTGTTGTTCATGCTAGCCAGTCATTAACCAGGTTGGTTACGGCCGTGTGACATGATTGGTTTTGTCAAAAACCCAAACTGTCTAGGATGGAGCACGTAGTATGTACTTACCTGTATTAAGATGCTGCAATGTATATTTGCTTATGTGCTTTTCCAAAGGTTTGGAAAGAGTGGAAATGATTGAATTTGGTCCGTAGTTGGCAGGGTCTGAGTTGTCACTTGCTATGTAGATAGGTATAACTTTCGCTTTTTGTTGTTGAAATTCTTGAGAAAATAATTTTTGTCACTGCATGAAGTAAAGACTTTTGTTAATGTGTCTGTAATACTGGAGCTGATGGAGCTGATAGTCTGCGGATTTTGCAGTCTTGGCCATCTACTCCACAGGCACCTGATTGTTTGAGGTGCTATAGGTAGTGATAAACGTCATATACTGTCACTGGTGAAAAATAAAGTTCAGACGTGTTGT
>CM031601.1:27132342-27134842 GCA_018398815.1 Conus ventricosus
AAACCCCGTCTGTCTTCTTCACTCATGACAACTGCTTTTTGCCTGAACACCACCAGAGAGACTCGGCGACAGTGCAGTATCTCCACTGCTGGGTTGCCTCACGGCGACCGATGATGACTGCTCCCTGTGGATTGCCGGTACTGGTGCTACCACAGGACACACCATGGTTCGGACTGTGAATGGAAACCGGAGTGAACGACATGGAAATAACGCTATGAAGTCTCAAAAAGATGAGACAGCAACATCAAACAAACAAACAAACAAACAAACAAACATCAAACCAAAAATACTGCCCCGATTGTAGCTTCGCTCCAATAACTGGCATCTGTGGGCCCGCTAGAGTGGCACCGTATCCTCACAGAAGTCCCCAATAGAGTATCTGCGTTTATTTTCAGCTCTTTCGTTGATTAATGACAAATATGTGTGTTATCATTAATACATTGAGTACGGAATCCACCGCAGAGAAAGGATTTTTAAAAAGAAAAAAGAAAAAAAAAAAACGATTTCTGTAAGTAAAACACAGTAAAGCACCCTCTCCTTCTGATGAATGATACATAGCATAGCTTCATGTAGAATACCTAGCATAGCTTCATGCGAGTTCAATGAGGAACGGGTCAGTACCTTTGTCAGTACTGTCTCTGGTCACTGAGAGAGAGAGAGAGAGAGAGAGAGAGAGGGGAGGAGAGAGAGAGAGAGGAGCGAGAGAGAGAGAGAGAGAGAGGAGGGGAGAGAGAGAGACAGAGGAGAGACAGAGACAGACAGAAGACAGAGAGAGAGAGAGAGCGCGAGAGAGAGAGAAGAGAGAGAGAAGAGAGAGAGAGACGGAGAAAAGGAGGAGGGGAGAGAAAGAGAGAGAGCATGTCGGTTTAAAGCAGTGTTTCCGAGAGAGAGAGAGAGATTTTTTTGCCGAGCAGGCTGTGAAACGAACAACACGTGCCATGCGCACGGCTGTGGGAAGAAAGTGAAAGCTACATATGCAAAGAGAGTGTACATTGCTGTTTGCTTACTATCAGTTGTTACGCAAGGGGGGCCCACAGGCGTCCATTCGAGCATCTTTAGGACACTACCTAAAATAAAAAAAAAAATACCCCAACAACATTGACCACCCACGGACCAGTTATACACTATCAACAAGATCAAAATTCGCACTGACGAAAAAAGACACCACGTTTTGGACTAGAGCATCATTTTGATCAAAGGAACACGCAGAAACTGATTGTAGTTTAGAAAGACTGGTTGGTTTTAACCTATTCACATTGTCTTCACAGGTGTTCAGAAAGGCCTTTAGTCACCTGGTCACCGGGTTGGCCCGAAGAAACTGACGGGTCGTGAATTCGAACCACATGTGGTGTCCTCGTGGAAGTGCCCTTTAACCTTTTGACCATGCCTGTTGATTTGAAATTCATAAAGATGTATGTGTCAAAGACACAGGAGGAGGGAGAGTGAAGGAGGCGACAGACAGGAAGTGAGGGGAAAATGGGGAGCAGGGGAGAGGTGGGAAGGTGGGAGTAGGCAAAAAAAAAAAGAAGAAAAAAAAAAAAAAACAAAAACAATAAAGCAAAAACAAATAAACAAACAAAAACAGTGGACTGAGCCATAAAAGAACGAACAATTCAGGTTTTCGATGAAACATTTTAAAAGATTTGTAAGGTTTCCCTAGAAAGGTCAACATCCAAAAACCCCCGGCGCCTCATCACGTTTCAGGGTATCAACCTCAATCTGTTTCTTCTTTGATCGTGAGCGTATGCTCGTCCAAACTGTGTCCCGTTCTTCTACAGTTACTCGCATTCGAATGGCGGGTCTTTATCTATTTTGGACACAAAGGCAGAAGCACAATGGTCTTTATCTATTTTGGACACAAAGGCAGAAGCACAATGGCGAAAAACAAACACACACAAAAAAAAACAAAGCGGAACTGATATCTGTGTCAAGCTCGGGGACCTATCGGGGCAGAGAAAGATGCTCTTCAATCTCTCTCGCAAATAGCAAAGATTCGCCCTTTCCAAGCGGTATTTTTTCTTTCTTTCTCTATTTCTTTATTTTTCTTTCTTGCTTTCTTTCTTTCTGTCTTTTTTTTCTGTCTTTCTTTCTTTCTTCCTTCCTTCCTTCCTTCCTTCCTTCCTTCCTTCCTTCCTTCCTTTCTTTCTTTCTTTCTTTCTTTCTTTTTTCTTTCTTCTTTCTTCTTTCTTTCTCTTCTTTTTCCTTCCTTCCTTCCTTCCTTCCTTCCTTCCTTTTTCCTTTCCTTTCTTCCCTTTCTTTCTTTCTTTCTTTCTTTCTTCCTTCCTTCCTTCCTTCCTTCCTTCCTTCCTTCCTTTCTTCCTTCCTTCCTTTCTTCCTTCCTTTCTTTCTTTCTTTCTTCCTTCCTTCCTTTCTTCCTTCTTTTTTTCCTTCCTTCCTTCCTCCTTTCCCTTTCCCTTTCCCTTTCCCTTCCCTTTTTTCCCTTCCTTCCTTTCTTCCTTTCTTTCTTTCTTTCTTTTTTCCCTTTCCCTTCCCTTTCTTT
>CM031601.1:27147342-27149842 GCA_018398815.1 Conus ventricosus
GCCCACGTGCTGGCCTTACGGTGCCTACAGAGGGGCCTTAAAATGCCCATTTGATGGCAGTACAGTGCCCTCACCGTGGTATCACAGTCTGCACACGATGGTCTTTCAATGCTCAAATCATAGCATTACAGCACTTACGTGGTGGTATCACAGTATCCGCAGAGGGGCCTTACTATACCTTCATGATGATATTACAGCGCCCACATGTGGCATCACAGAGTCCACGTGATGGTATTACAGCGCCCACATCGTAGTTTTGACAGTAGTCACATGGTGGTATTACAGTGGCCAAATGGTGGTATTACAGTACCCAAATGGTGGCATTACAGTGCCCAAATGGTGGTATTACAGTACCCAAATGGTGGTATTACAGTACCCAAATGGTGGTATTACAGTACCCAAATGGTGGTATTACAGTGGCCAAATGGTGGTACTACAGTGCCCAAATGGTGGTACTACAGTGGCCAAATGGTGGTATTACAGTGCCCAAATGGTGACATTACAGTACCCAAATGGTGGTATTACAGTGCCCAAATGGTGGTATTACAGTGCCCAAATGGTGGTATTACAGTGGCCAAATGGTGACATTACAGTGCCCAAATGGTGGTATTACAGTGGCCAAATGGTGACATTACAGTGCCCAAATGGTGGTATTACAGTGGCCAAATGGTGACATTACAGTGCCCAAATGGTGGTATTACAGTACCCAAATGGTGGTATTACAGTACCCAAATGGTGGTATTACAGTACCCAAATGGTGGTATTACAGTGCCCAAATGGTGACATTACAGTGTCCAAATGGTGCCATTACAGTGCCCAAATGGTGGTATTACAGTGCCCAAATGGTGGTATTACAGTGGCCAAATGGTGGTATTACAGTGCCCAAATGGTGACATTACAGTACCCAAATGGTGGTATTACAGTGCCCAAATGGTGGTATTACAGTACCCAAATGGTGGTATTACAGTGGCCAAATGGTGACATTACAGTGCCCAAATGGTGGTATTACAGTGGCCAAATGGTGACATTACAGTGCCCAAATGGTGGTATTACAGTGGCCAAATGGTGACATTACAGTGCCCAAATGGTGGTATTACAGTACCCAAATGGTGGTATTACAGTACCCAAATGGTGGTATTACAGTACCCAAATGGTGGTATTACAGTGCCCAAATGGTGGTATTACAGTGGCCAAATGGTGGGATTACAGTGGCCAAATGGTGGGATTACAGTGGCCAAATGGTGGCATTACAGTGGCCAAATGGTGGGATTACAGTACCCAAATGGTGGGATTACAGTACTCACATGTGGCATCACAGTGTCCACATGATGGTATTACAGTACCCAAATGGTGGGATTACAGTACCCAAATGGTTGTATTACAGTACCCAAATGGTGACATTACAGTGCCCAAATGGTGGTATTACACTGCCCAAATGGTGACATTACAGTGCCCAAATGGTGGTATTACAGTGCCCAAATGGTGGTATTACAGTGGCCAAATGGTGGTATTACAGTACTCACATGTGGCATCACAGTGTCCACATGATGGTATTACAGTACCCAAATGGTGGCATTACAGTGCCGAAATGGTGACATTACAGTACCCAAATGGTGGCATTACAGTACCCAAATGGTGGTATTACAGTGCCCAAATGGTGGCATTACAGTGCCCAATGGTGACATTACAGCACCCAAATGGTGGCATTACAGTGCCAAATGGTGACATTACAGTACCCAAATGGTGGCATTACAGTACCCAAATGGTGGTATTACAGTGCCCAAATGGTGACATTACAGTGCCCAAATGGTGGTATTACAGTACCCAAATGGTGGTATTACAGTGCCCAAATGGTGACATTACAGTGGCCAAATGGTGGTATTACAGTGCCCAAATGGTGACATTACAGTGGCCAAATGGTGGTATTACAGTGGCCAAATGGTGACATTACAGTGGCCAAATGGTGGTATTACAGTACCCAAATGGTGGTATTACAGTGCCCAAATGGTGGTATTCTACACCGCTCATCCTAACACACAGCCAAAGCCCAGGATGGCCAGTAGCAGTTCCAGCAGTTCACAAAGAATAAACGTCCCCTCCTTCCCGCCTCCTCTCTCGCCCCCTTCTCTCTCTCTCATCCCCTTTCCTCCCCAGCCCTGATGCGACCTCCATGCTCAACTGGGCCATAAACAACACGACTTGATTTTACCCCCCCCCCCTCTCTGCACCTCACCCATCCCTGCCCCCTCCGCACTCCCCCTGCCCACTGCACAGAGACTCGCCACTGTTGCTGTGTCTTTGGTGGTGTTCAGAGGAGCCTCTTCTAATGTCAAATTTTATGCAACAGCTTTACCGACAAATCAAACACACTGACGACGGGAATTGGTTAGTAAAAGAGACAGACGGAATAATGAAGAAGACATACGTAGAGGCAGGACAACAAAAATCAAACTATCCCTGTTCCAATTATTCTGTGAAGGTGTTTGACACGATGGTTAGA
>CM031601.1:27157342-27162248 GCA_018398815.1 Conus ventricosus
AATGATGATAGACCAGCAGTTAAGTAGTTAGAAAATAAAACTAATGTGAATACATACTGTGCCAGAATAGTTTTATATAAAAATGGGTGTCGAAATGTATCCCTTGCGGTTTGGTGTCCCATCGGTGATTGGATATCACTGTCGTTGTAAGAAAACGTACACAAACTTGCTCTTCGACTGCTCGTTCTTTGGACCTTTTTTTTTCTCAGAGAGACAAAAAAAATCGCTTTGTAGTTCGGTCCATATTGCCCAATAAGGCTCACGTTTCCTTGAATGAAAAGTGTCTGCAACTTGATGGCTAGCGTGGCTTGGCCCGCCGTTTATCGGAACTTGCAGACACAGCGGAAAGCGTCCAAGCAACGGCCTCTGTGTGTCTGAAGCCATGGGCATCGTCATCTTCAGCTCGACAACCCTGCACTGGAAACACTGTCCGATTGTCCCGTTAACCCACCACAATGGGACTTCCTTTCATGCCAGACAAAAAGAGAAAGATCGAACGAGTCAAACAAAATCGATGAAATTGTGTGTACGATTGACGTTTTAGGGCATTTGATGAAGGAGAGAGAGAGAGAGAAGAGAGAGAGAGAGAGAGAGAGAGAGAGAGAGAGAGAGAGAGAGAGAGAGAGAGAGAGAGAGAGAGAGAGACACTGACACTGACACTGACACAATTTTATTGCCATTAGCAAAGGCCCCGTTGGCAAGGGGGTATCATGAGTCACATTTATCAACAGCGACTAAAAGGAAACAAATGCAAAAGACCTCTTGTGATGTTATAAACTCACCATACATATAACTTACAAAAAGGATCAACGAATGAAGCACCAATCCATCCACACGAACTAACCCCCCCCCCTTCCACACACACACATACACACACACACACACACACCACACACACACACACACACACACACACACACACACAAGCACGCGCGCCCGTGCGCGCACGCACACACAATATTCCATTGACATATAGACTATCAGGTTACAGTAAGTGAAATATATTTCCATTCGTTATATTCTTTTTACGAAAAGTACTAGCTTCTGCAATATACTTCGCAAAGGCTATTATAGTGTTCTCGTTTCCACTTGATAAAATCGCTATCAAATCTCTTCTTTCAGCAACTGATTCACCGAAGATGTTACAACCTCTGCGGATATTGTCGTATGCGGGACAATCAAACACAAAATGTATTTCATTCTCAACACTGTCACTTTCTCTACACATTTGGCATGATCTATTATTCGATTTCTCGAACCAGCTTTGGTTTGCATTAAGGCCGAGCGTTCTGGTTCGAAATTTTGCTAAACTAAATCTATGCCATTTCTGCGTTATGATTTTAAGATATTTCTCTGCTTCGATATTACTTTTAAATGAGAGGAACCAGTCGTATTTATCATTTCCATCCATGCCAGCATGCCAGCTTTGTTTATAAGTACAAATTAAACGGTCCTTGAATTCAGAAATAAATTGTGCCTTATTACCGACTCCTTGTGACAACCAAACTATGCCAAAACCATTCTCTGTCAATATTTTCTTAATACAGGAGGCCCAGTTAAATTTTCCATTTTCATGTTGCAGCATGAGCATTTCATACGCCTGAGCACATAGTCTGGTTATTGGTAGGTTTACTAATTTCAGCCAATAGTTAATACATCTAACATAAGTTATAATAAATAGAGGGTATCGTCCGCTTTCGCCATAAACCATTTTATTAGAGGCGTGCAAGGGTACGTGGATAATACGTTTTATCGCATAAGTATGAACTTTTTCCATTTGGCTATTATCCAACATTCCCAGACTTCAGATGCATATATCAAAATAGCTTAATTTTGTCGTGAATAACATCCCAAGGTATTTATAGCTACTTGTCACTCTAACTTCTGCTCCACCATAAAACCATCTTTCGTATTTTGATAAGTAACCACCATTTCTGAAAACCATTACATTAGTTTTGCTTAGGTTCACCGTTAATTTTAACCTATCTGATTCTCTTTTCAGTGTGTCTAACTGATTTTGCAAACCAATAGGGGCATCTGCTAGGAGGATAACATCATCAGCGAAAAGCATTAGAAATAAGTCAGCAGCACCAGGTAACATTTGAATTCCATGTTTCCCTTCCCCTGATATCTCTATCGCTAATTCGTTTATGAAGAATGTGAACAAAAGTGGGCTAAGCAGACACCCTTGTTTCACACCCCTCGGGCAGCTGAAATAATCAGTATAAGCTCCTTTCGAGACAGAGAGAGAGAGAGAGAGAGAGAGCGAGTCACGAGTCACTAGTTACGAATGTTTAATTGTCAGGCCAATCGCCCATACAATGGAGTGAGGTTAATGAAACATGTAACCAGAGAGAGAGAGAGAGAGAGAGAGAGAGAGAGAGAGAGAGAGAGAGAGAGAGAGAGAGGAGAGAGAGAGAGAGAGAGACAGACAGACAGACAGACAGACAGACGACAGAAAGACAGACAGACCGACAGACTGACGGACCAATACGTTTGCTCACAAACACGTTCACTTGCGAGTAACGCGAAAGGACAATTTCCTCATCAATTTTGTTATTTCCTTTGAATCATTGTTTGGTAGAGAGAGAGAGAGAGAGAGGAGAGAGAGAGAGAGAGAGAGAGAGAGAGAGAGAGAGAGAGAGAGAGAGGCTATCTCTCAAACACACACACACACACACACACACACACACACACACACACACACACACACACACACACACACACATACACGCGCGCGCACACACACACATACACACTGAGAGAGAGAAAGAGAGAGAGAGAGAGAGAGACAGACAAACAAACCGATAGACAATCACCCAAACACCCAGACACACAGAGAGACAGACAAGCAGACAGACAGACACACACACAGATAGACAGACAGACAGACAGACAGACAGACAGACAAACTGATAGACGATCACACAGACACACAGACAGACAGACAGGTAGACACGATCTCACAAACACGATCATTTGCGAGTGATGCCGAGGTAAAACGTCTTCATCAATTTTGTGTTATTTCCCGTAAACTATTGTTTGTTGAGGTGAGAGAGAGAGAGAGAGAGAGAGAGAGAGAGAGAGAGAGAGAGAGAGAGAGAGAGAGAGAGAGAGAGAGAGAGAGAGAGAGGTCTCATGTCGCTCGAGTGGGTGCACGTGTGAATAAATTTACTCTATGTGTTTCTTCAATGAGATGTAATCAGAGGAGATACAATGGTACAACATTAGAAAAAAAACACACATGTGGTTTGATCTCCGTTTTCTTACCATATTTTTTTTTAGGATCTTCTTAACCGTTTGCAGCACCTCAGTAACAACATCGCGCCAATACGATCATAGTAACTTCATATACATTATACACCTTCAATACTTATTGATGCATAAGACTTTTTCCCCCTCTTTATCACGGAAAGGAGACGAAAATAAACATACCGGAGATTCTGAAGTTAACACCTTCCTTGACGATGCAAAAAGTAGAGGGAGAATGACCTGGTCACAAGCAGGGAAAGAGGGTGACTTTAAACAGACGATGAAATAGAGCTAGGAAATGATGGGATCGTAGAACAGAAGCTGAAGAGCGGATGACGTCTGTGAGAAAGAGAGAGAAAAAAAAAAGCCCCAAACCGCACCAGAAAGCGACGCGAACCAAAACACACTGGAAGGTTTGCCACCAGAACGAAGGATGACACCTTGTCTGTCCTACTGTCCTGTCAATACCCGGTAATGTTGACGGAAAATGCCACTGGGTGTGTGTGTGTGTGTGTGTGTGTGTGGTGTGTGTGTCTGTCTGTCTGTCTCATTATTTCATTTCACTGCATATGTAGTCCCTACTCAAGAGAGAGGATGTAAAAAAATCATTCTCGTAAATAAAGAATTTTGTCTTGTCCCCCCCCTCTCACCCACACCACACACACACACACACACACACACACACACACACACACACAGCAACACAACACAAACAAAGAAAATCACAGACTCAAATTAATAGGCTTGGGGTTTATGTGTCCTAGCACGTCTTCATGAGCATCCAGTCTGTCTGGTTTCCCTTCAATGAAAAAAAAGGAAGGTGGCAAGGTGGAAGGCGTAAGGGGGGCAGGGGGTGGGGGGGGGGGGGTGGAAGTGTAGTGAAGAGGGTGTAGAAGTGGGGTTGGTCTAGGGGGGCGGTTGGGGGTGGTGGCTGGATGGAGTGGGTGAAGGTGATGTACACCTTCAATGGCCAGGAGCCGTGGAGGGGGGACTGGTGAAGGACTATGGTGTGTGGTGTGTGTGTGTGTTCGTGGTGTCGTGTGTGTGTGTGTGTGTGTGGGTGCGTGCGTGCGGGCGTGCGGCGTGCGTGTGTGTGTGTGTGTGTGTGTGGGTGTGAGTGTGTGTGTGGGTGTGGTGCAGAGTGTGTGTGTGTGTGTGTGTGTGTGTGTGTGTGGGTGTGATGTGTGTGGGTGTGTGTATGTGTGTGTGTGTGTGTGTGTGTGTGTGTGTGTGTGTGTGTGTGTGAAGTGGTGTGAGTGGATGTTGCGTGCATCTGTGTGTGTGGGGTGGGTGCGGTGGGGTGTGTGTGTGTACGTGACGTGTGCCTCACTGGATTTACCAGTTTTATTCCCTGATGATGGGGTAACAAACCACAGGTCAAAGTTTTGAACCTGAGCGGTCGTTGTGTGTGGACTTTGAACACTACATGCACCTTACACTTGTGCTGTTGTTTCCTGAATAAATTTGTCCTACACCTTTTTGTCCAGGAGCATTTTACTGAAAGCACAAGAATCGTGGATACCCAACAATTGACAAAGACTGACATATCACATGCACATTCGTCAACTGCCGCATTTTGTTCGTATCCCTCACGAGAGATAAACGCCTGGTGGAAATTCTCGGCAAATGCATCACTAATCCAAGAATAGAAGCC
>CM031601.1:27162348-27167348 GCA_018398815.1 Conus ventricosus
TGTGTGTGTGTGTGTGTGTGTTGTGTGTGTTTTCTGTTTTAGAGTAGCTTCATGTTGGAGTTAGCATCCGTATGCCAGACAAACAATCCTACTCTTCCAGTTGTAAGAGCATTTTCCCTCACTCTCTCTACTGGCTTGTCTGTCATACTGCTCTCTTCTCTCTCTCTCTCTCTCTCTCTCTCTCCTCTCTCTCTCTCTCTCTCTCTCTTCTCTTTCTCTCTCACTCTGTCTCCCTATCTTCTCTGTCTCTCGCCTTGTCCTCTCTGTCTGTCTGTCTGTCTGTCTGTCTGTCTGTCTGTCTGTTCTCCTTCATGGTCTATACGTGAATGAAACCATTGTCACATCATCATCATCATCTTCATCATCATCTCTCTCTCTCTCTCTCTCTCTCTCTCTCTCTCTCTGTCTCTCTCTCTCTCTGTCTCTCTGTCTGCCTGTATGTCTGTCTCTCTATTTTTGCGCGCCTGCGCGCACTTAGACAACACCACATACATACACACAAACGCACACACAGACATACACACAGACACACACACACAGACACACACACACACACACAACACTCACACACACACACACACACACACACACCACACACACACACACACACACACACACACACACACACACACACGCACACACACACACACACACACCACACACACACGCACACAACCATGAACACGTATTAGCATACATGCACACACACACGCACACACAAAAACACACACACAAACACACACATATGCAAACACACATACAATAATATACCCCTTCCATCACACACACACACACACACACACACACACACACACACACACACACACACACACACACACACACCCAACACACACACACACACCTGTACGCAAAGACATTCGGAGGCTGAGGCCACACACACATTTGCTCAGCAAAAGCATGTATACAGACACACGGACACATAGATACACACACGCACGCACACACACAACACATATGCACAACACATACAATTCATATACATCTCCCTCAACACACACACACACACACACACCACACACACACACACACACACACACACACACACACACACACACCACACACACACACACACACCACACACGCCCCACACACACACACGCGCGCGCGCGCCATACACGTACAAAAACAAACATGCGCAAGGAGACATGTACAAATCCACACCACCACACAAATCCCCATCCATACACACAAACATAGTCCCTCACCTCTCTCTCTCTCTCTCTCTCTCTCTCTCATCTCTCTCTCTCTTCTCTCGCTCTCTTTTTCTCTCTCTCACACAGACACACACAGACACACACAGACACCACACACACACACACACACACACACACACACAACACACACACACACACACACACACACACGCCCTAGAGAGCGCGCAAACGCACAGACACACACACACACACGCGCGCGCGCGCGCCGTCGCGCTCGCGAATTCATACACACACAGATAAAAGTTTGAAAATTCAATGTCTTTGCTAAGGTTCCTCTAAGAATCAGAGAATGAAGAGGTGCAGGGATGGTGAAGAATATGTGGAAGAGACAGACAGACGCCGCGGAGAGAGAGAGAGAGAGAGAGAGAAGAGAGAGAGTGAGAGAGGAGGAGTGAGAGGAGAGAGAGGAGGAGAAGAGAGAAGAGAGAGAGGAGAGAGAGAGACAGGAGAAGGAGAGAGAGAGGATAACGATAACGATAAGATAATTTATTCAGAAAGGCCACAGCCCCATTTGAAGGGGGTGGTATTAAAGAACATAGTTTAAACAAGGTATTTCATCACAAAAATTAAACATTCTCAACATATGCAAATTACCTATGTCAAATCACTCCTTCTTTTAAATGATTTGTACAGATATAAAGCAAGATTTCTTGCAACGTTGTAATTTTTTGACGACAAAAGACAGACTAACCTAAACAGTACTGGACGTCGATGATATTTTAACGGGAATAAGTTTTTGGTCGAAGGTCAGCCAGAACAGGACATAAGAATACAAAATGAAGTTCATCTTCCCTACCAGATTTACACAGTGGACACAACAAATCATTTTCTGTACGGATATATAATAATCGTTGAAGAGAGAGAGAGAAGAGAGAGAGAGAGAGGAAGAGAGGAGAAGAGAGAGAGAGAGAGGAGAGAGAGAGACAGAGAAGGAGAGAGAGAGATAGAGGAGATGAGAGAGAGAGAAAGAGAGGAGAGAGAGAAAGAGAGAGAGAGAGAGAGAGTCAGCCAGCCAGCCAGACATGCAAGAAAGAGAGAGACAGAGACAGATACAGAGAGAGGCAGACAGAAGAAGAAGAAGAAGAAGAAGAAGAAAGAAGAAGAAAAAGAAGAAGGGAGAGAGAGAGAGAGAGAGAGAGAGAGAGAGAGGAGAGGAGAGAGAGAGAGAGAGAGAGAGAACGAGAGAGAGAGAGAGAGAGAGAGAGAGAGAGTGAGTGAAAGAGGTTGAGACAGAGAGAGAGAAGGAGACAGAGAGAGAGAGACAGGGATAGAGAGAGAGAGAGAGGCAGAGACAGAGAGATGGACACACACAACACACACACACACACACACACAACACACCACACACACACACACACACACACACACACACACACACACACACACACACACACACACACACATACACACACAGAGAATAGACAGATAGACGGATAGGCAGACAGACAGATAGAGATAGAGAAATATGTTTGGGTAGGCAAAAGGATAGCTATTTTTTGATGATAGATAGATAGATAACAAAAGACAGGCAGGCAGATGTAGACAGATAGATAGATGAGAGATGGGTAATAGAAAGAAAAATAGAACGAGGTTGACAGTCAGAATTATTTTATATTTTTTATATTATATAATTTTTATATAATATTTTTTATATATATATTTATATATTATAAAATATATATGGAGAGAGAGAAAAAGAGAGAAAAGAGAGAGAGAGGAGAGAGGGAGGGAGAGAGATTAGTGGGTTAAACACGACGACAGAAGACAGGCAACAGACAGACGAATTTCAGAAACCCCAGCCCCAAAAGGGGAAATGAATTTCACACGTCACATTTGAATTTTTGTGAATTTTCTGTTTTTTTTTTTTTTTTTTTTAAAAACCGAAATAAAACAGTCCTTTTTGCGGTGCGTGTTCCCATGGTAATTGAGTTGCTGGCACATTATTCCGTGGATAAAAATGGGCCGGTGATTCATTCGCCAGCCCATGAGCAGGCCCAATGACCCAGCATGATTTTTTTGATGGATGAAATTGTCTGATTTCATCCGTTCAACGCGATTTTTTAAATTTTGTACACACAAACACACACAACACAACACCCCAACAACACACCTCAAAAAAAACATGCATGTTTTTTTGTTTTGTGTGTGGTGTGTGTGTGTGTGTGTTGTGTGTGTGTGTGTGTGTGTGTGTGTGTTGTGTGGTGTGTGTTTGTTGTGTGGGTGGTGGTTTTGTGTGTGTGTGTTGCGTGTGTGGTTGTGTGTGTGCTGTGTGTGTGTTGTGTTGTGTGTGGGGGTGTGTGTTGGGGTGTGTGTGTGTTTTTGTGTGTGTGTGTGTGTGTTTGTGTGCGTGGGTGCGTGCGTGCGTGCGTGCTTTGCGTGCGTGCGTGCGTGCGTGGTGTGTGGGGGGGTGTGTGTGTGTGTGGTGTGTGGCGCGCGCGAAAAGCCGAGGTGTCTATCCCCTTCATGCATTTTATTCAACAAAAAATGACTCACAGACCAGAATGCCCCCTCTTTCACTTCTTTTCTGTCTGTTGTTGTCCCTCCTCCCCGTTGTGTGTTCTGTGGGTGTGTTGTCTGTTCCCCGTTTCTTCTGCTGCGCCCCCTCCCTGGCCCCCTTTCCCCCCCCCCTTCCCCCCCACCCCCACGGCTTCCCCCTTTCCTTTTCCTCTTCCCTTTACTTTCCCCCTTTTTTCCCTTTCCCTTCTTCTTTCCTCCCTCCTCTCCCCTCTCAAGGAAAGATTGGGGACCGATTTTTTTTTTTAACCTGTATGCATTAGTATAAAATACTTACTGCGTAACACCAAACCATAAGTTGCTTTGGGTTTTTTAAGAAGGCTTTGATTCTGTCATTTAATGTTTTTATGGAAAATTTTACTAAAACTGGCGTGAATGGTATTTATGAATCGGTTTAGCTGTTTTTGGAAAAAGAGACGTACACAGCATTTTTTTGTTGTCGGTTTCCAATGTTCGAAACCCCGTTGACGATAAAATAATTTTTTTTTCTTGATTACGTTTTTTAAGATATTAGAGCAGGTTCGCTTTTTAATCACAATCGCTGCAAGAGAAGCGGGCCCCGGTTGCTCCGTTGGTAGGCCGGGGCCGTAAACCAAAGGGGTTTCGGGGTTTGAAATTCCCCGGGGCCCTTTCGGCGGGGGATTTTTCCCTCGAAGTTAACATTGGTTCTGACTCCATTTCCCATGCAGTCCTTCGAATGAGACTATAAACCGAAGTTCCGTGTGTGAACGCACGCATAACACCTTGCACACACGTAAAATCCCACAACCAACTTTCGGAAGAGAAGGCCAGGTTGACCGTTGGTATGGATGACACGTTACACATAGCATGCAACCTTCCCCGAAGATGGAGTATGGCTGCCTTAATGGCGGGATAAAAAACGGTCATGCACACAAAACTCCACTCCCTTTGTTGAGCAGATGGGATTAATACCTGCCTGTCCATACAGAGAGTGTCCACAGGGGTATCAGCCTGCGTACACAGAAGAAGAAGAAAGAAGCTGCACGAGAAGACATGTCTGGCACACTGTCATCAAAAGACGTAGATATTATACACACTACTGCAAAATTCATCACAGAGGCATGGAGTGTTGGACAAAAAAGAATTAAAACTGCGAGGCACAGCCGATCGGAAGATTAAATTACTCTATAGATTTTTGGATGGTTGAGCTGTTCTGTATGATTTTAATTCCCGATTTTTTTACCCTTCCAGATTTAAGGTGCATGTTCCAAATGTGCCATGTCGTGTTGA
>CM031601.1:27172348-27174848 GCA_018398815.1 Conus ventricosus
GTTCTATAGTCTTTACGGAAACCTGCTTGACACTCAAGTATTACATGATTGTTTTCAGCCCAGTTAGTTAAACGCGAGTTTACAATATGCGTACACAACTTACTGATGCAACTTTAAAAAAAAGTTATTCCACGATAGTCCCCTGGTTTTCAGGATCGCCTTTTTCAAATAGTGGTATTATGATGCCCTTGCACCATTCCTTTGGATATTTACCCTCAGCAAATAGTGTGTGGAAATATTTTAATAAGAAAGGAATAACGTGTTCAGACAGTTTAAAGAATTCATTTAAAACTTGGTCTGGGCCTGGGGCCTTTCCCTCTCTGATTTCTGTTTCGCTGATGTCGCAGTTAAGTTCATCTAGGTCTAAATTGTTTTCTTGGTTGACAAAGTTTATGTCATGATCATTTAAATCGTTAGAGTTAATCGTTTAGCAGGGCACTGAAGTGATCAAACCATGTTTCTTCGGGAATGCTATTTGTAACGTTTTATGGGTTTGCGACGTTTCATTTCTTTCTAGAAATCTTTTGAACTGTGGATATTTTCAATAATTTTCTGTACTTTCTCCCTCTTGTAGTCTCTTTCTTTTGTTTTCAGCAGATCCTTTTATGATTTTCTTTCCATGTTGTACGCAGTTTTTTTTTCGTTATTGATGTTTTATTTCTATTGTATCTGCAAAGGGCATGCAAGGCTTTCTTCTTTGCTTGTTTACATTCCTTATCGTACCATTTGTCTTCATCACTGTAATTTGATTTGGAATTAATCACATCTTTCCGCATGCAGGATGCTGAATCTAATAAAGCATTTGTAAATGTATTAAGCGCTTCATCGCAAGAAACTTCTATCTGTGCAGTAGCGAGGGTTAGTTTATCTTTGAAGAATGGGCTGTTCAAACGTTCTAGTAACAGATCTTTCTTGTCATTGGCCCAAACATATTTTGTAACATGACAACAATTTTCGTAATCTTCTTTCGAACTTGATTTTGTTTTCAGTGTCAAACTTAGAGGCACGTGGTTAGATTCTACTCTCTCTTGAATTTCAAGAGAGATACAGTAATCTAGAAAGTCTGGTGACACAAGGACATAGTCATTTGTGCTATTACCTGTTGCTGACAAGTATGTAAATTTATCAGACTTCTCAGGGGAACATAAGCCATTTAAAATAATCAGTTCCAAACATACGCACATAGATAATAATGTTTTCCCATAGTCATTTACACAAATATCTTCAGCATATCGGCATGGAATTATAGCATCGGATTCATGACTGTTAATATTTTCCGGATCAGTTTCAAACATTTCTGGATCAAGTTGAAGATTTCCTGTCCTGGCATTAAAGTCGCCACAAATAAGGAGGTTTGGTGTATCCAGTTTAAGAACTAGATTAGCTAGGCACTCTTCAGTGGTATTAATATGACATTCAGTTTGCACAGTTCTATAGTACGGCAATGAATGAGGAGGGCAGTAACAATTTACTAAAACGACATCAGAGCTCGTACCAAACAACCTCTTATCAAATCTAACACACACAATATGATCATAATCCATTTCCATTTCTGTAACATAATCAGCATAGCAATTTCTAACCAAAATGAGAACCCCACCACTACACCTACCGTGCGTTGACAGTTTGATGGCAGGAGATGAAAAACAAGCATAATCAGATAAACTGTTCACAACGGAAATCTTTTCGCGTTGAAATGTCTCGACAAAACATAAAACATCGTATTTATTTATATGTTCAGTAAAATCTCTTTCTGCAATTTTTCCCATGAGACCCCCAATGTTCCAATAAAGAAAAGATAACTCGCTTAACTCACAGTAATCTGTAGAGTCACTGAATTCAGTAACCGAGTCGTCATGATCTGAAGGGGTTCTTGAGGCCGGACCGTCACGTCACATCCACACATTCTCAGTTTGTTCTGTATCAACAGTCTGCATTTCAGGGGAGTTGGGCGGACGGGGTCTCTTGGCAGGGGTGGATGGCCTCGATGAACCCCGTAACGGCCGCTCACCAGAGTTGAGGGAGACCAGAGGAGGTCCTTTTGCCAGCTGAATCTGGAGAGGAGCCGCGCTGCCTTGCCCTTTGCCTGTCGTCCTTGCTGGTCCTGGTTTTGTCCTCCTGCCCAGGCCTGCTCCAGTTTCCCCTGGCTCGTAGAGGACCAGAGACGACCAGCTTGCCGGCCTTGAAGTATGCGTACATGCCCTTGTCCCTGTGCGCCTTCACGACGGCTCTCTGGCGTGTGGTCAGGTCCCCGGCGACTTTCACCCCTTTCTTCTTCAGGGTTTCTTTTCCGGAGCTGAGGACCATCATTTTGTCTTTTCAGCGCGCCATTTTCACGATCATGGGACGTGGGTTTGAAAGAGAGGTGTTGGTCCGACCTCCCAAGCTCGAACAAAGTCATCAAGAGTCCATGTCTTCTTCGGGACCGTGTTTTGTGAAATGTTTACCATCTTGTCGGCACACGACTCGTAGCTTTCATCAGGGGATTCTGGAATGTTGA
>CM031601.1:27181856-27197205 GCA_018398815.1 Conus ventricosus
GCTTGGAATTGCATGGCCACTTCAAGGTGGATAATGCAAACTATGAGTCACAGTTTAGTCCCCCTTCTTCCTACCCCCTCCCCCTCCACCCACCATGTACCTGTCCCTCCTTCCTCAGGACCTCCTATGCAAAATACCAATCTTAAAGATCAGGTGGAGAATGATGGCCTGTGGAATAGGCCTACTTCGATTTTCATTTTCATTCTTACATTTTTACTTCAAGATCGGAATCATGACTGCCTACAATTGATTGAGAAGCGAGTGTGCCATCATCAAATTTACGACATCATAAAGCCTATTAGGTGAGAGAAGAGGAACTTTGAACATGTTGTTTTATACACGTAACTGGGCTGTTGCTTTTATTACAGAGCACACTGTCATTTTTGTTTAATCACCTTAGGCACTATAATCAGCAGTTCTATGCGTCTGTATCGTCAGAAATATATATGAAAAATCCATGTTTGTGGGACAAACTTGTCATATTTTCCAGCAGGAACATTCTAAGCTTCCTGCAGCCATATGTAATGGTAAAAATGCAAATACAAATCGCAGTACTCTGACATTTTTTTCCACAATAAACAAGTAGGGTAACTCTTGCTCCCATAGAAAAAGCTAACACAGAGTAACTTTTATTCAAGACTGGCACAGCCTTTTAAACTTGAAGAAAGTCAGACAAATACAAAGACGAACAATCTAATAGTGGGGGAAACCCTACTTGTTTATTGTTTATTGTTTACTGTTCCCTGCCTGCCTCATTTCATGTTCAATTTCATTTCTTTTCACGTTAAAAAGAAGTTTCAGGTAAGCTCAGAAACATTTGTATGAACGTGGATTCAAAGCAATATCTGCGTTACTGAGAAAAAGGACAATACTTACTATTGTGCAGGTAGAACTTTGCGGCAAAACAGTTGTTCTCATTCTCCTGTAGGTATGGTTCTGAAGTCTGGTGCCTTCAGATGTCTGGCTTGGTCAATAAACAGCAATTCCGATTTTTAAAAAAAATTATGCTAACACTTTAACCCCCCATGTGTCATTGGTGGAGAGTCGGGACAATTTCCAGTAAGCTTTTGGGCGAAATGTAACTTATCACGTTTTGGGGTACAAATCAACTTACAATGGAAGCAAAAACAGGTTCAATTGTGGATACATTTCTATCTACTTAGTATAACCGATTCTCAGAAATCTGCTTTGTTAGAAATACACTGAAAGAGTCACAGCTCAGCTTCTTCTGGGAAGAACATCTATAGGGCATATCGCCGTCACTTGATTACCTTCAATCAGGGGAGAAGAAAAGACTGTAGAACCAATACACACAAAATTTTTTGCAGAAATAAATCAGGAATGAGACCTGTCATAGTTACATAATGATTAAACAGAATGTTCTGCTTGAAAATCTGACTATATAATCTGCAGTGTGTAATTAAACCAAAGCAAGCAAAGGCCAGGTTGGTTAGCGGAGCTGCATGTCGAGTAAATTGGAGGAGGGAAATAAGTGCATTAACATATTTTTGCATTTCTCCCCTTTTTGAAAATGAATAATTCATGTAGCCTGGCTTTGGATGAGAAACGGAATCATGACTGATTGCTTCTGGGCATCTGCTGTAAACAAGTGAGTCACGATTTTTAGTTTTATCTCTGTCTCTGTCTGTCTGTCTGTCTGTCTGTCTGTCTCTCTCTCTCTCTCTCTCTCTCCTCTCTCTCTAATAACTGACAAAGACTCCAAACAAAATAACTGAGATCGCCTATACAAAGGAAACCACCACCACCACCACACCACCACTACCACCACCACCACCACCCAAAACCTCTTATTCAAAAATCAAGAAACTGAAAATCGAGATTGAATTAAGGTTACACCCAATTTGGCTCTTTGATACCAGGGCACACACGAGAGTTTTTTCTTCCACATTCCAAGAAAAGGCTGGGTGGATGGCTGGGGATGGAAGGACAGAGAGAGGAGAGAGAGAGAAGAGAGAGAGAGAGAGAGAGAGAGGAGAGAGAGAGAGAGAGAGAGAGAGAGAGAGAGAGGAGAGAGAAGAGTTTGACACTTTTGACACTTTGATATTTTGTTGTCATTACCAAAGAGGTCTTTTGACATGGGGAGGGAGGGAGTAACAGAATAATAACATTTCCCTCTTCCTTTCCTTGCAAACAAATAGTACACATTCATTGCCAGTGTGTATCAACTCAAAGGTTAACAAAAACAACCAAATCGTAACATTTCCTTATGTCCTCACACACACGAGTTATATACTAAGGTTTAAAAATCGCAAGACTGATGACATTGTATCTTACCGATCTCTTCCACACGCGATGAATGATATTATTCATTTATATATCTCTTATGATGCATTATCTTAACTTTGACTATCCTTCATCAGTCTAATTTTCAATGCTTCCGCGATGAATTTCGCAACTGATTTAATTACAAGTTCATCATTTGATCATAACACGACAGCGACACTTTGTCTTTTCGCTATATCTAACAGGACAAGGTGATTCTGTGGATGTTTCACATTCAAACCATGTTTTGTTCGCATTAAAACCTAAAATTCTCAACCTGAATCTTGCATAATTAATTCTGTGCCATTCATCTGAGAACAGAGAGAGAGAGAGAGAGAGAGAGAGAGAGAGAGAGAGAGAGAGAGAGAGAGAGAGAGAGAGAGAGAGAGAGAGGGGGGGAAGGGGGGATTGCAAGTGCTGGGATGGATCAATTTCAGAGATTTTACACCTTGAATCAAGGACAGTATGCATGGAATAACAACTAATTATGCAAGCTCCTCAGTTTACCAGTAATAAATGACAACAAAACGTAGTTGTAGAAAGAAAGATATTACAGCATGGATGACAAATTATGAATCAAAAAGGTCAAACACATCATTTGTTTAAATTTCCTCCTCTCTCTGCTTTCGGTATGCAAACGGCATCGCAATGATCTATGGCATGTCCGCTATATGCACGCCATTTGCATCCCGGAGTGAAACTAAAAATAGGATGCAGACACCCTTCCCTCCACTCTCCATCCCTCCCCCTTCACCTCCATTCCTCCACCTTTACCACTGCCTTTCCTTCTTTGTGCGTATGTATCCCTGTCGTATCCACTGGCTCTCCCTCCTCCGGACCAACTCTGCAAAATTACAATCATCTAAATTTTGTTCTGGCTTATTTTTTGCGCTGAATATGAGAAGATAAGTGGTTTGTCATTCTTCGTGTTCACTGTCCTAAATGTTGTTTGTTTTTGCCTGAAGAAGACCCAGGATGTCGAAATGCATTGTGTTTTGTCCTGCAATGTGTGTCTCTGTATCTGTGGCGGTAACTAACCCCCCTAAAACACGTAAAATAACAGTTGCTTTTATTCCCTTATTTCACCGTGTCAAGTTATTTTACCCGGACTTAAAAGTTCTTTCTTGTATTTCTAACATTTGTGTTGAGAAGAATTCCTTCTATAGGGTCTAATAGGTCATTCTTATAAGCTAAAAGCTGACAATACACAAATTGATCTGAGAAGCATTAATACAATATATAGAATGCTGATTTTTATTATATACAGAGAACACTGTCATTTTTGTTTATTCACCTTAGGCACTGCAATCAGCAATTCTATGTTTATCTATCGTCAGAAATGAAATTGAAAAATCCATGTCTGTAAGACAAAATTGTCATATTTTCCATCAACAACATTCGTAAGCTACTTGCATCCATATGTAATGGTAAAAAGACAGATGTCATATACGAATCTCAGTACCTTGGCATTTCTTTTCATGTTAAAAGACGTTTCTGGTCAGCTCAGAAACATTTGTATGATCTTGGGTCCAAAGCAATATCTGTGTTACTGAGAAAAAAAGGACATTATGATTACGTAAGGATGTGCAGGTAGAACTTTACGACTAAACAGTTGTTCTAGTTCTTCTGTATGGTTCTCAAGTCGAGTGACTTCAGATGTGCGGCTTGGCCAATAAACTGCAAGTACGATGTTGTAAAATTATGCTCGCACTTCAACCTCCACGTGTCATTGTCGGAGAGTTGGGACAATCTCTAGCAAGCTTATGGGCCAAACATGTTTCACGTTTTGGGGCACAAATTAACGAACAAAGGAAGCAAGAAAAGATTACATGGTGAATGGATTTGTACTCACTTCATATAACCTGTTCTTAAAAATCCGGTTCATTAGAGAGCGCTGACAGAGTTATGGCTCAGCTGATTCTGGGAACAACGGCTGAAGGGTAGATCACCGTCAGTTGACTACTTTCAATCAGAAGCGAAAAAAAGACTGGAACCAGTACACACAAAATTCGTTTCTGGAAGTAAATCAGAAATGACACCCGTCACATTTACGGAATGTTTAAACAACATTTTTTTTGCCAGAAAATCTGTCTATCTTGTCCGTCGTGTGTCATCAAACCAAAGCATGCTAAGGCCATTTCTGCTGGTGGAGCTGCATGTCGAGTAAAATAGGAGGAGGGAAAAAGTGCATTGATGTATTTTGATATTTCTCCCCTTTTTTGAAAATCAATTATTAATGTAGCCTGGCTTTGGATGAGAAACGGAATCATGATTGATTGCTTATGTGCATCAACTGTAAACAAGTGAGTCACGATTCTCTGTCTGTCTGTCTGTCTGTCTGTCTGTCTCTCTCTCTCTCTCTCTCTCTCTCTCTCTCTCTCTCTCTCTCTCTCTCTCTCTCTCTCTCTCTCCCTCTCTTTAATAACTGACGGAAGACTCCAAACAAAATAACTACGATCGCCTGTGCAAAGGAGACCACCACCACCACCCAAAACCTCTTACTTAAAAATCAAGAAATTGAAAATCGAGATTGAATTAAGGTTGCACCCAATTTGACTCTCTGACACTTGGGCACACACTACAGGTTTTTGCTTTCACGTTCCAAGAAAAGCAAAGGCTGGGTGGGAGGGTGGGAAGGGAGGGAAGAGAGAGAGAGAGAGAGAGAGAGAGAGAGAGAGAGAGAGAAGAGAGAGAGAGAGAGAGAGAGAGAGAGAGAGAGAGGGGAGAGAGGACGGAGGGAGGGTTGCAAGTGGTGGGATGGATGAATAAAAGAGATTTTACACCCTAAATCAAGGACAGTATGCATGGAATAATAATTAATTATGCAAGCTCCTCAGTTTACCGGTAATAAATGGCAAAAAATAGCGTAGTTGTAGAAAAAAGAGATTACAGCAAGAGATTACAAATTATGAATCAAAAAGGTCAAACCCATCATTTGTTTGCTTTCCTCCTCTCTCTGCTTTCGGTATGCAAATGGCATCGCAATGATCTATGGCATGTCCGCTATATGCACGCCATTTGCATCCCGGAGTGAAACTAAAAATAGGATGCAGAGACCCTTTCCTCCACTCTCCATCCCTCCCCCTTCACATCCATTCCTCCACCTTTACCACTGCCTTTCCTTCTTTGTGCGTATGTATCCCTGTCGTATCCACTGGCTCTCCCTCCTCCGGACCAACTCTGCAAAATTACAATCATCTAAATTTTGTTCTGGCTTATTTTTTGCGCTGAATATGAGAAGATAAGTGGTTTGTCATTCTTCGTGTTCACTGTCCTAAATGTTGTTTGTTTTTGCCTGAAGAAGACCCAGGATGTCGAAATGCATTGTGTTTTGTCCTGCAATGTGTGTCTCTGTATCTGTGGCGGTAACTAACCCCCCTTTGCGTTCTAAATTTTGCTTCATTTTCGCCCTCAGTCACCTCATTTTGAAACTATAATCATAAAGATCAGGTATAGAGTGATGGCCTGTTGAATACTTCGATTTCAATTGTTATTCTAACAATTCTACTTCAAAATCGGAATCATGACTACATACAATGGATTGAGAAGTGAGTGTGAGTGTCATCATCATATTTACAAAAGCACAAAGCCTATTAAGTGACAGAAGCGGAACTTTGAACACGTTGTTTTAAACACGTAAAATAACAGTTGCTTTTATTCCCTTATTTCACCGTAGCAAGTTATTTTACCCGGACTTAGAAGTTATTTCTTTTATGTCTAGCATTTGTGTTGAGAAGAATTCCTTCCATAGGGTCTAATAGGTCATTCTTATAAGCTAAAAGCTGACAATACGCAAATTGATCTGAGAAGCATTAATACAATATATAGAATGCGGATTTTTATTTATACAGAGAACACTGTCATTTTTGTTTATTCACCTTAGGCACTATAATCAGCAATTTATTCTATGTTAATCTATCGTCAGAAATGAAATTGAAAAATCCATGTCTGTAGGACAAAATTGTCATATTTTCCATCAACATTCATAAGCTACTTGCATCCATATGTAATGGTAAAAAGACAGATATCATATACGAATCATTTCTTTTCATGTTAAAAGACGTTTCTGGTCAGCTCAGAAACATTTGTATGATCGTGGGTCCAAAGCAATATCTGCGTTACTGAGAAAAAAGGACATTATGATTACGTAAGAATGTGCAGGTAGAAGTTTACGACTAAACAGTTGTTCTAATTCTTCTGTATGGTTCTGAAGTCGAGTGCCTTCAGATGCGCGGCTTGCCCAATAAACTGCAAGTGCGATGTTGCAAAATTATGCTCGCACTTCAACCTCCAAGTGTCATTGTCGGAGAGTTGGGACAATCTCTAGCAAGCTTATGGGCCAAACATGTTTCACGTTTTGAGGCACAAATTAACGAACAAAGGAAGCAAAAACAGATTACATGGTGCATGGATTTCTACTTGCTTCATATAACCGGTTCTTAAAAATCCGGTTTATTAGATAACGGTGACAGAGTTACGGCTCGCTAATTGTGGAAACAACGGCTGAAGGGTAGATCACTGTCAGTTGACTACTTTCAATCAGAAGATCACCGTCAGTTGACTACTTTCAATCAGAAGCGATAAAAAGACTGGAACCAGTACACCCAAAATTCGTTTCTGGAAGTAATTCAGAAATGACACCCGTCATATTTACGGAATGTTTAAACAACATTTTTTTGCCCGAAAATCTGTCTGTCTTGTCCGTTGTGTGTCATCAAACCAAAGCATGCTAAGGCCATTTCTGCTGGTGGAGCTGCATGTCGAGTAAAATAGGAGGAGGGAAAAAGTGCATTGATGTATTTTGATATTTCTCCCCTTTTTTGAAAATCAATTATTAATGTAGCCTGGCTTTGGATGAGAAACGGAATCATGATTGATTGCTTCTGGGCATCAACTGTAAACAAGTGAGTCACGATTCGTCTGTCTGTCTGTCTGTCTGTCTGTCTGTCTGTCTGTCTGTCTGTCTGTCTTCTGTCTGTCTCTCTCTCTCTCTTTCTCTCTCCCTCTCTTTAATAACTGACAAAGACTCCAAACAAAATAACTGCGATCGCCTGTCCAAAGGAGACCACCACCACCACCACCACCACCACCCAAAACCTCTTACTTAAAAATCAAGAAATTGAAAATCGAGATTGAATTAAGGTTGCACCCAATTTGACTCTCTGACACTTGGGCACACACTACAGTTTTTTTCTTCCACGTTCCAAGAAAAGCAAAGGCTGGGTGGGAGGGTGGGAAGGGAGGGAAGGAGAGAGAGAGAGAGAGAGAGAGAGAGAGAGAGAGAGAGAGAGAGAGAGAGAGAGAGAGAGAGAGAGAGAGAGAGAGAGAGCGAGAGAGAGAGAGAGAGAGAGAGAGAGAGAGAGAGAGAGAGAGAGAGAGAGAGACGGAGAGGGGAGGGTTGCAAGTGGTGGGATGGATCAATAAAAGAGATTTTACACCTTAAATCAAGGACAGTATGCATGGAATAATAACTAATTATGCAAGCTCCTCAGTTTACCGATAATAAATGGCAAAAAATAGCGTAGTTGTAGAAAGAAAGATATTACAGCATGGATGACAAATTATGAATCAAAAAGGTCAAACACATCATTTGTTTGCTTTCCTCCTCTCTCTGCTTTCGGTATGCAAATGGCATCGCAGTGATCTATGGCATGTCCGCTATATGCACGCCATTTGCATCCCGGAGTGAAACTAAAAATAGGATGCAGACACCCTTCCCTCCACTCTCCCCCTTCACCTCCATTCTCTACACCTTTTCTACTGCCTCCTCTTCTTTGCGTGTATGTCGTTTCCACTGGTTGCATGCAAAACACACACACACACACACACACACACACACACACACACACACACACACACACTACACACGCACACGCACCCACGCACCACGCACGCACGCACGCACGCACGCACGCACGCACGCACACACGCACGCACGCACACACACACACACACACACACACACACACACACACACACACACACACACACACACACACACACACCACACACACAAATCTGTATTTCTGTTGGTACAAAGTGAGTCTCACCACTGAACAGAAGATAGCTCAATGCAAATCTAAGCTTCAGGACACCATGATTTTCTGTTTTGAATCCATAGCCATGAAACTGCCATGATACTCGTGTCAAATTGCCTTTTTTTGTTCAGAATATTTACTCTATAAAACAGTTTAAAAGATGAAGTATATTATGCATTCTTCACTTGTCTTAACGGGAATGCGGCTGACGATAGATTTTCGATTCCGTCGTATGCTGAGAGGTGAAAGCGCCGTCATCTTTTACCGTTAGTTTAACTCAATGAAATGACTGTCAGAAGATTGAAATTGGGGTGGCCATGGTGTTCCGCTTTTTAGTAACAATGCTCACACATTCTAGACCAATGAGTACGAATCTGTCTACTGACTTTAATGACGATTGCTCCAGCAGCCAGCCTTCTCTTACCCTCAAGAATACAATGTCTGATGACTATGGCCGCGTCTTTGTTTCAAAAGATCATGATTCGTGTTTTTACGAAAGAAAACCAACCAACCAACCAAACAAACAAAACAAAAGACTCTGCGTCAAAAATCATTAAGAACACTGTGACAATGTTGTTGTTTTTCATTTCACTCAAACACAGTAATCATCACTGACACTTCTGTCTGATGAATATCATCTGTAGCCTTTTTTTGTCTGTGGGTTCTGACCACTGAACAGGACAAAAATCCACTGGCCTGTTTTGTATCGTTGTTGAATAAGCGTTGCTTTGCACGCTGTTTTGTGTGTTTATTTAAATTTCGGATTCATTTCAAGAATGGTAGTGTTTTAGGACTTTTCCCTCCTGTTTTTCATAGGACGAAATGAGCTGAGACTTGAAAACGAATGTATCTTATGAAGGCGTTGGGTAGAATATCAAGCATATGCATGCACGCATATATGTTCACACCACAAAACACACACACACACAACACACACACACACACACACACACCACACACACACACACACACACACACACATGTACACATGCAAACACACATACATATATATGCGTAAGAGCGCCTGCATACACACAAGCATATACACATACACCATAGAGACTACATACATATGGAATAATACACACAGCTATATACATGCACATGCTGGCATACCCAGGCACATACATAACCATATACACATACAAACCTCCTACCCCCTCTTCACACACACACACACACACACACACACACACACACACACACACACACACACACACACACACACACACACACACACACACACACACACACACACGCAAACTCATGCACACACACACACATCCATACTTACCTTAAACGCACACACACACACACACACACACACACACACACACACACACACACACACACACACACACACACACACAACACACAAAACACACACACACACAGAGTCATACACATACAGACACATGGTGCAGAGAGAGAGAGAGAGAGAGAGAGAGAGAGAGAGAGAGAGAGAGAGAGAGAGAGAGAGAGAGAGAGAGACCAGCCATCATTTGATAGCGACAGACTTTCCGAGCACAAGTCCTTCAGGCAGGAGATAATGATCGGGTAGAATGATCAGCAAAAACAGAGAGTGTCCGTCATCTGTTCGATGCTTAGGATAGCTTTTTTTTTTTTTAATCCAAAATTTCTGTTTGTATTTTGATTTTAGACATAACTCCACAAACTCTCTAGCTTCTATCTCAGCAGCACGAAAACAAAACGGGTCATGATTATGTATGTATGTATGTATGTATGTATGCGTGTGTGTGTTGTGTGTGTGTGTGTGTGTGTGTGTGTGTGTGTGTGTGTGTGTGTGTGTGTGTGTGTGTGTGTGTGTGTGTGTGTGTATCTGTATGTATGTATGTATGTATGTATGTGTGTGTGTGTGTGTTGTGTGTGTGTGTGTGTGTGTGTGTGTGTGTGTGTGTGTGTGAGAGAGAGAGAGAGAGAGAGAGAGAAGAGAGAGAAGAGAGAGAGAGAGAGAGAGAGAGAGAGAGAGAGGAGAGAGAGAGAGGATGATAAGTCGGCAGAGTTTCATCCTAGATTTCAAAGGCTTAGGACACATGTCATAATCATTTTAAAAACCTAGTAAGACTGTTTGCAGAGTAAACAGGATATTCAGGAAACAAAACTGTTCTTACGACACAGGTAACTTCATTTAGAAACACGCAAGCAAACAAAAAGTGTTGATTGTCAGCAGCAAGTCACACAGAACACAACTCAATCAAAATACTGCACGCGTGTGTATGATAAGCGCTTGTGCGCGTGTGCAGATTTTTTTTGGCTATGCAGGTTTATTTTGAAATCTTTTGTTCAATGTTGTTGTTTCTCTAGCGTAGCGTACCCGAAAAACATTTAACTGATAACAATGACATCATCACTATTAAAAGTAAATGAATACAAAGAATGGGAATTAAAGAAGAAAAAAAAAGCTCTCCTTCAAATACCAAGATCAGCAAAAACAAACAAACAAACAAACAAAACCCCAAATACAAAGAAACGAAACCCAAACAAACAAATGAAAAAATACCTCTCGGCCTTCTCCCGCAAAGAATACAAACAAAAAAATCCAACCAAACCAAACACAAAAGCTACAAAACAAACCATCTAAACAAATTCAACGAAGCAGCCTTACAAACAGGCTGAGCAAACAAATACAAATCCACATCCAAACGAAAGAAGAAAATGAAGAACAGCAGAGTCAACAAACAAATTAAATGAAATTTTGTGACATCAGGAATGATCATCAACGAAGCAAAAAGTCTGTCGAGAGATAAAACACCTCCTTCCTCTTGTTTCTTCTTTTAATCTGCTACTCCTTCACTTCCTTCTCATTACCATCCTTCTCCTTCCCCACCTCTCTTGCGTTCCTCTTCTAGTTCTGTTATTTCTCCTTCTCATTTTTATCATCCTTCTCATTCTTTCTCTTCTTCTTCCTCCTGACAATCATCATTTCCTCCTCTCCTCCTCCTCCTCCTCCTCCTCATCATCATCATCATCATCATCATCATCATCATCACCACTACAATTGGGTTGATTCTCATACTGTTTGATGAGGACGAATTGTATTGTCAGGTAGTTGAATTCATTATCGTTGATGGGAGAGTGGGGAAATACATGCACTCTTTCATGATTATTCATAGGACTAGTATAGGGTAGTGGCCTGGTCATTGTTTTAACCCTCACTCGGCCGACGCGCAGCCCTACATACACAAATATCAGCACGGCCACAATGGCGAGCAAACACACACACCCTGCGCGCGCATGCGTTTATGCTGGAGTGCGCGTAGCTCACGCTTAACACAATTAGTGAACTGAAGAACTTCATCGGCACAGAGTTTTCAGAGGATGGAACACACACACGCACACACACACACACACACACACACACACAACACACACACCAACACACACACACACACACACACACACACACACACACGTCTAATATCACTTTTAGTGAACAGACGTTAAACAGAAAACAACAACACAACACACACACACACACACACAACACACACACACACACACACACACACACACACACACACACACTCGTCTAATATCACTTTAGTGAACAGACGTTAAACAGAATAACACACACACACACACACACACACACACACACACACACACACCACACGCTGAAACGAGCGATGCAATTTTGTAGATCTGTGAAAACCGGGCTCTTGACATTAAAGGCCCCGTCACACGATCTGTTTCAACCTGTTTAGCTTTTTCTTTCTTCATATTCAGTGTTCTGGCGGCCAGGCATTATTCTGTCCAGGCTGTCACAGTGTAGCGAAAAACTCATGTCTTGAAGACAACAACCGTTATACGCCTAATATCACTACACAATATGAACAAAAGGTGTATGACATGATAACTGATCTCTGATTATTCATCAGATGGATAAGACTAGGCCGTGCTAAGTGTGTATAGTTTCCATTTAATTTTTCAACTCCAGTTAAAAATGTGTTAAATAAACAATTGTTGAAAGCATATTATGGACAAATAGGGCATAAGTGTAGGCTATGTACTGCATCAAACAAATTCAACATAAGCTGGTTATGAATGTGTTTAGTATTCACAAAGTGTCATTAGTTTCTGAAGAATTTATGCTTCCAAAGTAGGCAACAGTCTGTATGAAAAGTAATAAAGTCTTATTCATAAAGATATGAAATCTGATTTTTGTCAGATGAATGAGGAAGGATATAAATTTCATTGTGTACTTGACTGCCCCAAAATATGCAGTTTTATGTCATATCCATTTCAGTCAAAACAATATTTGAGAGGTCGAGCAATGTTTAAAAGTTTGTAATTGTCAAGTATTACTTTTTAAAACATGTCAGGGGAATTTATCCAATACATCAAAATTTAACATCGATAAGTCTTGAGTATATGTTGGTTGTTTTTGTTCCTTTCTCCAGTCGTTGTTGCTGTGTAGATGTCTAAGGTACAGGGCATATGGGCAAGCTTGGAACATCCTTTCAGGGGGGGGGGGGGGGGGGGGGGGGGGGGGATGTCTCCTTGTTCTGTGTTGTCATTTCTGCCAGGCGATTTAATGTCATAAGCAGCATTCGTTTGGAGAGATGGGCGTGTGTTTATTTCCTCATGCGAGCAAGAGTGACCTTGTTTGTCTGTTGTTTACTGTCAACGATATCAAATTAAGCATGGCACTTTGATCTGCCCCTTTACTGGATGAAATACTTTCGTAGATGTGTAATGTGAGCTGGAAGCAATTTTTTGGCGTACAGGGAAGCCTTTACTGAGGGATCTTTCAGCTGACTCTGCTTTGCGTGTTTTAGTATTTCCATTTTGTAATCGTTGTAAGAGAGAACGTTGCGATAAAGCTTTGAATGTCTCTCCAATTCAGGACGTTCCTGTCTCCTCACGTTTCTCTCTTTTATGTTGTGTCTTGTTGCTGTTATTTTGGTATTGTTGTTGTTGTTGTTGTTGTTGTTGTTGGAGTGCTGGTGGTGGTGGTGGTGGTGGTGGTAGAGCTGGTGGTGGTGGTGGTGGTGGTGGTGGTGGTGGTGTGGTGGTGTGTGTGTGTGTGTGTGTGTGTGTGTGTGTGTGTGTGTGTGTGTGTGTGTGTGTGTGGTGTGTGTGTGTGTGTGTGTTTGTGTGTGTGTGTGTGTGTACGCGCGCACGTATTATCTTCATCACTCAGGTCAGTAGAACCCAAACGGCACTAGCGAATGATTATCCGTTGGTCGGTTTACTCAGTGACATACAACGACGCATGATCTCATGAGACAAAGAACCGAAGATTACACGAAGAAAGATCTCTTCTTCCCTCTTTCTCGTCCTTCTGCTTGATCTCCGAGGTCTTCCACCGATGAGATTGTCGGACTTGTCACCGATTTTAATCCCATCATCCAAGCCGATGAGATTGTCGGACTTGTCACCAATTCTAATCCCATCATCCAAGCAGCTACATTACGTCTTCAGGGATAATGCTTCACGCATGCGTCCTATCAGTCCCAAGGCACACTGCACGCTTCTACGAAGAAGGATTCAGATTGCATGCACTTTTTGATATGCGTTTTCACCACACAACGGGACATAGGTTGAATGTTTATGGGCCTGTAGGAGAAGATTGAAGTCTCCACAGAAGTTGGCTTTAAAGAGAAACGTCTCTATATCTCGGATCGACAGAACAATGGTTTATCTAGCCCCGAAAAACAATCTCAAGTGTAGTTGATATGCAGTACACACACACACACACACACACACACACACACACACACACACACACACACACACACACACACACACACACACAGAGGCACACACACAAACGTGCTCGCGTGCATGCACACATTGGGGCAGATAATACAGAGAGAGAGAGAGAGAGAGAGAGAGAGAGAGAGAGAGAGAGAGAGAGAGAGAGAGAGAGAGAGAGAGAGAGAGAGAGGAGAGTTTCACACAGCCGTTATCTGCGACAGAAATCAATTTCTCACATTCTAAATCATAATTTTGTGAAAATGACATGTCCAGCTCATCTCGTTAAGCGACATCAAATAGCTCAATTGCTCTGCACTGTTGCCGCGTAAAACTGCAAGTGGCTGGCACTTCACAGGCTGCGGAATAATGCAGTCCGGCCTTTGCACGCCAGACTCTGAAAGGAGAGCGCCGACACATCCTCAAACAATGGCGACATTTGATGGATTACATCGTCTGAGTGTCACCCCCCCCCCCCCCTTCAAAGATCAGATATTGAGACATGGACATTTTTTGTTGTTGTAATTATGGAAGCCCTTTTCAGGCAAATGAATTATTTGAAGGGAGATAAAAAGAGGAAAGATTGGCTAGACCAGAGTGAGAGAGAGCTGTAACATATGCAAGCACGCGCATTTTCTTCTTTATTACAAATCTCTCGCATTTCAAGACTTGAAAAGTGAATTCTTCGAATATTCGAGGCTTTTCAAACCAGGAAATTAGCAATGGGGAAAAAAATCAACACTTTCTAAAGTACTTTGAAAATAAAACTATCCAGTTACGCGAAATTAGAAAACAATTATTTTTTCGACCCCCCCCCCCCCCCCCTCTCCGATCTGTTACCATTTTTTCGATTAAATCTACTTGTGAAATGCTCAAAATTTGAAATGATATCTATATTTGGATTATTTCTAAAACCATTCTGACCTTAAAAGATGGAATTTATTAACAAAAAAAAAGTGAAAAAAGTGGTATTACAAAAGAAAAAAAAGAAGAAAGAAAAGACTAGATGGCGGACGAACAAGCTGAAAAGTAATGTCTGCGAAGTTTTCACTGGACGGCGGCTTACCATGACCATGTCGACCCGATCAAAAGTTAGGGAGATCGGCGCACCACTGTGCAAAAAACAAAACAAAACAAAAAAAAGAAAAAAAAAAAGAAAAAAAAAGCGGTGAAAATGAGTCCAGAAAGCACAAACTTCGTTCCGAATCGATCGGTGGAAATACAGGAAGACCTCTATCAGTCGGAATACTCCGATTCTCTCGTGAATCGAGTCGATGGAACTATATAGACTTGGCCGATCATAATGGTTC
>CM031601.1:27215273-27220273 GCA_018398815.1 Conus ventricosus
AAAATAAAAAAAGGAAAAAGGAAAAAGGAAAAGGGAGGGGAAGGAAGGAGGGGGGGGGGAAGGGAAATAAAACCAAAAAAAGCAAGAGAGATAAACAAAATGGAAAACAAAACCCCGAAGGCTGCACAGTGAATAAGTGAAAATAGAATTCATTAGTTAGTTAGTCAGTTAGTTAGTTAGTTAGTTATTTAGTTCTATTATTCTGAATTTATAATCATCTTCTCATAACGTCTTCATGGCACATCAGTCCTCCCTGTCTTACATTTCGTACTTATTTCTTTCTTTATCTTCCTATTTCCATCTCTTCTTTGTTTTTGTTTTTTTCTACTCTCTTAATTAATTTGTTTTATTTTATTATATACGTATGTACATACATATTTTGTTTTTTCGATTAAAAAAAAAGACAATTACAAAGTCAGAGACATACAGAAAGAGGCTCTTTAACTACTTGTAGTCTGGCAGAAGCCAAAAAAAATAATAAAGAAATAAAGCTTATTCTCATTAACTAACTAATTAACTAGCTAACTAACTACCTACTAACTAACTAACTACCTTACTTTCTACTTAACTAACTAATTAACTATTCTTCTCATTTTTGTTTCACATTTTTTTCTTCACTTTTTTTTTTTCTTCACATTTTTTCTTGCTTGGCCGGGACTCGAACCCGCAACTTTTGGATGGATGGGCGTCCAAAGGCGTGCCTTTTTAGACGGATGTCTTACCCAACTGCTAAGAGACACCTACTCTACATTGATAAATTTATGCCTTATGAAGTTCACTTTTGTTCCTCCCTAACCAGCAGCTAGTTCAAATCTTCAGTTGTTTCCTACACAAGTCTGATCGTATGCCTGTTAGGAGTCTCCTGGCAACTTTAGAAAGTATGCTGAACTCAGCACTGCAGAACATGCTATCCCATTGAAAACTGAAGGCAAAGGTAACCACATTGTCGTTGTTCTGAGGTTCAATACTATAACCGATTATTCCCTGTCACGTTACTGCCACAGCGTCCATGCTGTGTATCGCAGAAAGTGCCCCCATCCAGCTAAACAGGGATAACACTGTGAGACACAGAAGAAGCCAATGGTAGGCAAGCAGCCTTTCATCTCCATCTGGTATATTTTTTGCCCAGTTTCGTCGATGGTGCTGATGCTGACAGTGAAAACAATGTATATACTGATACATATGTAGCTGACAATGATCATCATTTGCCTACTTCTGTTTCCCAGTCTTTGTATGACACTCAAAACAATGAACGGAAATCAGCATGAAACTGTGTGGCGCCAGTACACAGTGACTGATAGTGTGCCATGACTCTGAGAAAAGGTGCGTAGCAGAAACAGATGTGCATATCACTGTTAGCGTAAAAAAAATACTGAAGGCTATGAACAGGAAAATAATTACAACCGAACGTGATTCAAAATCGATGCATTTACCCAACACAGAGAAAACTAATGTTAGTACATCAAACACATGTGGCACAGACAGCGTCTAGCTCACTACAGAAGCCAATGTGCAGCAGCACACAGAATCTTGTCAACAAAACATTTACACGCAAATAATGGCAACTATTGTGGAAAGAGGGAAGACCTTGGTCAATCTCGTCCGTGTTTGTGGCCAAGTTCAACACATCACTTCTACCTGGAGCAATCATGTCGTGAAAGGAAATCCTCACTAGGACCCATCGCGACTGTTGTGTTGCAAAGTTGTGAAGTGGACTATTACTATGTGTCATTGACAGACTGAGGATTAGTTACAAATATGTTTAATACCACGATGTGGGATCCATGTCATGATGAACGTTTGTAAAGGCCAATTGTACAACGTTGTTTCCACATAAGTCTCGTATATCTGCCTCCCTCCTCACTCCATTTCCACAGCCCTCACCCCTACCCCGTTCCCCCATCCCATTCCTCCATAGTCCGTTTTTTTTTTTTGAGAATGGGCCTTAATAGCGTAAACCACATTAAAGTATTGGCATACGTATGTTACGTGCGTGTGCAAGCTTGGGCGCGCGAGCGCGTGGTGACTCTGTATGTCAGTACCTGAACACATTATCAAGCGTACCTCAACAACGAAAATGATTGAAAGGCCGCAAAGACCAACTATAACCCCCCCCCCCCACACACACACACCACACACACACACACACACTCCTTCCAGCTCCCCTTCCCTCCACTCCTCCATCCCTTTTATTTAGTCATGTCAGCTTGGGCCGTGGCAACACCCCAAACGGCACACGGTGTTCTTTTGGAAGGGGAGAAAACCAGACGCATAGCAGTGCCAGATCTCGTATGTCGCGCCACACGTTTGTGAAGAGTGGGCAAAGAGGGAAAGGGAGATAATCAGCGAATGGACAAGGTGGGGCAGAACGTTATGGAAGAAAGGAAGCAGGATGGGGAGGGGGGGGGTGGAGGGGGGGGGGGGGGGCACAGGTGGGGGGGGGGTTGAGGAGGGGAGGGAGCGTTTGAGGGGAGGGAGTCGGGGAAAGGGTTAGCTCTTCACGACTTGTCAGAGAGCGTTGGATTCTGGCTCCCTGTTGGCGTCAAGCAGTTTGGGATTATTGCCTCATTGCTTCTTTTGGTTTTTGTTTTTTGTTTTTTTTTGTTTGTTCGCTTTTTGCGTTTTAATGTTCAAATCAAATTGTCTCTCTCCAGGTTCTCCAGCTTCTGTCTCTGTCTCTGTCTCTGTTTGTCTGTTTGTCTGTCTGTCTCTCCATCTCTCTGTCTCTCTTTGTCTGTCTGTCTGTCTGTCTGTCTGTCTGTCTGTCTGTCTCTCTCTCTCTCTCTCTCTCTCTCTCTCTCTCTCTCTCTCTCTCTCTCTCTTCCTCCCTATCTATCTATCCATCCATCTATCTATCTATCTATCTATCTATCTATTACTCTTTCTTTTTATCCATCTATCTATCTATCTATCTATCTATCTATCTATCTATTCTCTCTCTCTCTCTCTCTCTCTCTCTCTCTCTCTCTCTCTCTCTCTCTCTCTCTCTCTCTCTCTCTCTCTCTGTTAGACGAAGCTGAGAGAGAGGGTGAGGGAGGGAGGGAGAGAAAACTGCGGGGGGAGCGGGAGGGGGTTGGGGGTAATGGTGAAGGGGTAGAGGGAAGGGTTAACTGTTTGTATGTTGTGGGGTCGACAGAGAACCTTGAATGCTGGCTCACTGTTAGCCTTAGGCAGCTTGGGATTATTGCTTGGTGTGTTCATTAGTTGGTTGGTTGGTTTGTGACTGGCTTTCATGTTCAATCAAGTTGCCACTCTTCAGATCTCTCTCTCTGTCTCTGTCTCTGTCTCTATCTCTCTCTCTCTCTCTCTCTCTCTCTCTCTCTCTCTCTCTCTCTCTCTCTCTCTCTCTCTCTCTCTCTCTCTCTCTCTCAGTGAATGTCTTTCTCTACCTCCTTCAATTCTTCTGAGTGTGCGTCCGGGCGTGTGTGCGTGCATGTGTGCGTGCATGTGTGTGCGTGCATGTGTGCATGCATGTGCGTGTGTGTGTGTGTGTGTGCGCGCGCGCGCACGCGCGCGTGTGTGTGTGTGTGTGTGTGTGTGTGTGTGTGTGCAAGCATGGGTGCTTTCATAACTGAACACATTATTAAGCACAGCTCACAATGAAAATAATTGAAAGGCCACAAAGTCCAAACTCCTTCCTCCAGCTCCCCTCCCCTCCACTCCATCCCTTAGTTGTCAGTTTGGATTATGCTGACACCCCAGATGGCGCACAGTGTTCTTTGCAAGCGGAGAAACCAAACGTATTATGCTGACACCCCAGATGGCGCACAGTGTTCTTTGCAAGCGGAGAAACCAAACGTATTATGCCGACACCCCAGATGGCACACTGTGTTCTTTGCATGCAGAGAAACCAAACGTATTAATATGCCGACACCCCAGATGGCACACCGTGTTCTTTGCAAGCTGAGAAACCAAACGTATTAATATGCCGAAACCCCAGATGGCACACCATGTTCTTTGCAAGCGGAGAAACCAAACGTATTAATATGCCGAAACCCCAGATGGCACACCATGTTCTTTGCAAGCGGAGAAACCAAACGTATTATGCTGACACCCCCGATGGCACACCGTGTTCTTTGCAAGCGGAGAAACCAAACGTATTATGCCGACACCCCAGATGGCACACCGTGTTCTTTGCAAGCAAAGAAACCAAGGCAGTGCCAGATCCCAAATGTCGCGCCACCCCTTTGTGCGTGGGGCAGCTGGGAAAGGGAGATAATCAGCAAAGGGACAGGCTGGGGAAGGAAGCAGAGGACGAAGGGAGTGGGTGGGTGGGTGGGGCAGGGGAAGGGGAGGGGGAGAGGCCGAGGGACAGGGGGTGGGGAGTTGGGGAGGGGAGGGGGCGTTTGAGGGGAGGGAGTCGGTGGAAGGGTAAGCTCTTCACACGTTGTCGACTTGTCAGAGAGCCTTGGATTCTGGCTCCCTGTTGGCGTCAGGCTGCTTGGGATTGTTGCCTCGTTTGCTTCTTTTGTTTCTTTGTTTGCCTTTTAATTTCAAATTAAGTTGTCTCTCCAGCTTCTGTCTAACGCCCCCCCCTCTGTCTGTGTCTGTCTGTCTGTCTGTCTGTCTGTCTGTCTGTCTGTCTCTCTCTCTCTCTCTCTCTCTCTCTCTCCTCTCTCTCTCTCTCTCTCTCTCTCTCTCTTGTTGTTGCTCTTCTTCTTCTTCTATGTCTCTGTCTTGCTTTCTCTTTGTCTTTCCCTTCTCTTTCTTCTTCTTCTACTCCTTCTGCTCTCTCTCTCTCTCTCTCTCTCTCTCTCTCTCTCTCTCTCTCTCTCTCTCTCAGTGCGAGCGTGCGCGCGCGCGCGTGTGTGTGTTGTGTGTGTGTGTGTGTGTGTGTGTGTGTGTGTGTGTGTGTGTGTGTGTGTGTGTTAGACAAAGAGAAAGGTGAATGAGGAAGAGAGCGCGATAAAAACTGCGAGAGAGAAAAAGAGAGAGAGAGAGAGGGAGGGAGCAAGGGAGAGAGAGAGAGAGAGAGAGAGAGAGACAGACAGACAGACAGA
>CM031601.1:27235273-27237773 GCA_018398815.1 Conus ventricosus
TTTGATTCCATTATGTGTGTGTGTGTGTGTGTGTGTGTGTGTGTGTGTGTGTGTGTGTGTGTGTGTGTGTGTGTGTGTGTGTGTGTGAACTGAAGCCATGTTGATGTCGTTTTATCAGAGAGAGAGAGAGAGAGAGAGAGAGAGAGAGAGAGAGAGAGAGAATATTTACAGCCAGAAAATAATGAGCTCAAAACAGACTCTTTTAAGGTCTTGTTTCCGATGAGAAGGAGAGAGAGGGACAAGAGATAATGCAAATAGTTGCAGAAGTTGCATTGTTGGGGAACTGTCTTCACAAAATTGCAAGCGCCTAAATACAAGAGAGAGAGAGAGAGAGAGAGAGAGAGAGAGAGAGAGAGAGAGAGAGAGAGAGAGAGAGACAGACAGACAGACAGACAGACTGACACACACAGACACACAAATAGAAAGGCAGACAGACAGACTGATAGAGCGAGAGAGAAGGAGACAGACCGACAAAGACAGACAGACAGACAGACACACACACACACACACACACACACAGACAGACAGACTTACAGAAAAATGGGAAGAAGGGAGGAAAACTAAAAAAGCAATACGTTCAAAGAGGCAGGCCCATCCAATGCCCTCTGACGCCTCAGCAACGCGTGATGAGCGAGCCTCCCTTTAGACACTTCTGCCCACCTTCCTTCCCTCCCTCCCCTGCCCCCCCCCCCCCCCCCTCCCTCCTCCTCCTCCTCTTCCCCCCACAAAACATCTTCACCCTGTTTGTCCCGTTCCCTCATTGTTCATCTAAGCATCTGTCCTCCCATTCCCACCTTCTCCTCTTCCTGATTGCTGCTGCTGGTCTTTCCCCAACTAAACCTGAGCCAGGCGGTGGAGACAAGGCCATGGCAGACCGATGAGGGAAGGTTTAGTTGATGCTCTCTGCTTCTCCAGTGTCCTTCTTTTTCTTTTTTTTTTATCTCGAGGTTCGTTAACACAGGTTGCTTGTTCACCCGGGCCGCATAGAAAAGAAAAAGATGGAAACATAAACAGGCAGGGATATACAAAAGCTATCAGGCTAGAAAGAAGTATAATGTGGTGAGGGTCATTTTGGGGTAAAATGAGATTTTTGCACCAACACATAGGAAAACCATTAAAGCTTATCATGTTTCACTGATTTTACCTACATTAAGCCAGAAATGTGATTAAATGAATTTTTTTTACTCCACGTCATCAATTGTAAGCAGCACTGATTGCGAAAAGTTACTCATTTTCTGCGGATAATCGAGTGCTCATCCCTCGCAGAGCCCCTGGCATGCCACACATCATTCGAAAGCTCAGTGTGTCTATTTTAAGAATAGGTACACTTTTTTTTTATATAAACCAATCGGAAGGCCTCTACGAGGCATTCAAAGTCGTACACAAAAGAAAGCCTTCCAACCAATCAGCAATCAAATACCGAAATGGCCTTAGTAACTCAGCTGTTAACAGCAGAGACGCTGCCTTTCATTGGTCACAGCTCAATGGTATCTATTGCGTTTTGCCTTTGTCGTCGCTTCACTCGAAAAATCACCATCATGGATCGAAGTATTGTAACGCTGTTAAATTATTCAAAATCAGGAAATATTTTCGACTATGAAGGCCAGGGAATTAGTGGCCTTATAAACGAATATTTCGCCACCAGCAACAGCAATGAAAAGGAATATTTTGATTTTAATTCCAACGAAGAAACTGACGGCGAAGCAGACGATGGGATTTCCCCATCGACTTCGACTGGCATGTGTCAGTCTCAGCCTGTTCGAGTCGAAATCGAAGATGAAAAAGAAAATGAGGAGCCAGTTGTACGAATTGAAGAAAGTGCAGATCTGTCAAGTATAATGCCGTCGCGATAAAAAAAAAAAAAAAGCCAAAGATTTGGTGACAGCGACGTATGCAACAGATACATGTATGAACTGCAATGGGCAGCCTCTGCCAGATCTGCAAATGGCAGAACAGTTTTCCTGTAACTACATGCAGATCAAAAATGATCATTTAATGCATTCCAGCTGCTGATGGCCAACATATTATGTGTGTGTGTGCATGTTTGTGGAGAGGAGCACAGGTTTTGATCGTCGGGATATTGTGTGCGTGTTCGTGCGTGTGCGTGTGTGCGTGCGAGAGGACAAGAGAGATTCCACCCAGGCAACTGAAAAGGAAGAAGAAAGAATAATGCACAAGCATTTGTTTTCTGAGAAGGTATGTTTGTTGATTATGAGTATAATGCTGTTTTTATCATAGGATGTCATGAATCGTGAGTCCGGTATGCGTTAACGCACAGTGCAAGAGAGCTACCTTTTCTCCTCCAAGAACCCACTTTTTTTTGTAAACGTTGGACAAAATGAAACAAGAATATGCATATTAATTCAATCAGTTGTGATTAGTGTATCTGTGCTAAGATAACATTAAAAACAAAAGTATCTATTACATCAGATTTTGTTTTCATTTTCCAGCGCCCAGAACAGTCATTAAATACACCAATATATATATTTCACTGCGGATA
>CM031601.1:27242773-27262773 GCA_018398815.1 Conus ventricosus
CCTTTCCCACTGGAGTGGTTATCTACCTTTCCCACTGGAGTGGTTATGCTTAGTTCACACTATGGAAACCGGCCTGGAAACAGCCCCAATTTCTTGTCGGTAACCGAAATCTGCGCAGAGAAAACTCACATTACCCCCTTCAACAAACTGCATTACCTCTATCGGATATTCCCGATAGATTTGCCAAGCCTGTTTCCGTCCATCTCAGTCTGCAAAAGTTGTTTGGAAATACAGGCCGAGAAGAAACTAGGACACTGACGCTACCGAGTTTCCATATCGTTTCCAAAGTGTGAACAGGTAGGCAACATAGTTTTTGTACACGAGACTGACTGAAATTGACCCCCCCAAAAAAAGAAAGGCGAAAATAGCAGGGAAGTCCGTGCAAAGCGCGAAAAGAGCAAAAAAGGGGAGGAGCTTCGCAGTTTCTGTATAATTTCGTCGAGCGTTCACATTGTCGACAGAAACTCCAGTCACATTTATTTATAAACGGTTTCCAAAGCAGTTTCTTTAACGCGCAGACTGCCAGAGTTTCCCACAGTTTCCATAGTGTGAACCTAGCATTATCTACCTTTCCCACTGGAGTGGTTATCTACCTTTCCCACTGGAGTGGTTATCTACCTTTCCACTGGAGTGCTTATCTACCTTTCCCACTGGAGTGGTTATCTACCTTTCCCACTGGAGTGGTTATCTACCTTTCCCACTGGAGTGGTTATCGGCCTTTCCCACTGGAGTGGTTATCTACCTTTCCCACTGGAGTGGTTATCTACCTTTCCCACTGGAGTGGTTATCTACCTTTCCCACTGGAGTGGTTATCGGCCTTTCTTACTTGAGTGGTTATCTGCCTTTCTACTTGAGTGGCTATCTGCCTTTCTTACTTGGGTGGTTATCTGCCTTTCTTACTTGAGTGGCTATCTGCCTTTCCCACTGGAGTGGTTATCTGCCTTTCCCTCTTTAAGTGGTTATCTGTCTTTCCCACTTGAGTGTTTTTCTGCCATTCCCACTGGAGTGGTTATCGGCCTTTCCCACTTGAGTGTTTTTCTGCTTTTCCCACGTGAGTGCTTATCTCCCTTTCCCACTTGCCGACCTTTTTACCTCTGCGTGGTGCAACATACCAGGCCTGGCACCTTGTCTGGTTTCTCAGCTTCCAAAGAACATCGTGTGCCATGTGGGGGTGTCGGCACAGTGCGAGCTGACTGATGAGCAATGACTACTGAGGAGGAGCAGGGGGGTGGGGCTGGGTCGAGAGGGTTTGGTCTTTGTGGGCTTCCAGTTGTTTTCATTGTGTGAGTTGTGCTTGATGAGGTTTTCAGTTAAAGACACAGAGAGGCACAGCGCTCAGACACAAGTACACGCTCACACATGTGCATTCACACAAATACACGCACATACACACGCGCGCGCGCACGCACACACACACACACACACACACACACACACACACACACACACACACACACGCACATGCACACACACACACACACACACACACACACACACACACACACACACACACACACACACAGGTGTGCGCCCGAACATATGCATACATACACTTACTCGCACAAGGATGCAACACTCACGTGCAAATATGTAAAACGTCAGCGAATGGGCGGGAAAAAAGATGAGTGAAAGTATATAGTTTAGGAGAATAGACGACAGTTTAATCTTTGTTTAACCACCTTCACGTGTATTAAGTAGGTCACTGTTATCATACTGTCAGTACTGGTAATAAGGAAGAAAGCAACACGTGAGAGAACAGGGAAAGGCCGACTCTAAGCCACTTTCACCCTCCACCGAGTTTTTGGGCAAAAGTGGCCTAAAAGCAGCCTTTTCCTGTGGCGGAAGAGAGAGAGAGAGAATCACCGGCAGACAGACAGAGAAGAGAGAGACAGAGAGAGAGACAGACAGACAGACAGAGAGGCGGGCAGACAGACAGACACACACACACTCTTTCTCTCTCAATTAAATGGCATAAAATCCGCACACTTCTTCTGACTAATTTCCACCTACAAACTTTGTACACGGGGCTGAAATCTGATCACTTAATTTACGGCTCGCGGCAGTTTGCACCTAGCCTGTGCTGTTTAAACGAAACACACTCAGTTGGGTTGCACCACATTTGGAAAAGTCTAGATTGCCATCAGATCGAGGCTGTCGACGTGGCACGACCGGGCCGTCATTGTGTTGGAGCTACTGCACAAAGAAGGCTGTGTGTTTCGTCGGCGCTCTGTTGTGACCACTGTGTTTTAATTGTGTTATTTTAAAATGGCTAAAACGTTACTGAAGAACAGGTTTGTTATTCGAGGCCATAAGTTTTATTTTAACTGCATGTTAGAGTATTTGTTGAAAGAATTAGTTGAGTTAGTCAGTGAAGGCATGCCAACTATTCACATGTTTGCCCGCACAGCGTTCATTTCTTAAGGCGAAGGTAAACACGGCTGATTCGTGACTTGATTGATTGTTAACTACAGATTCAGTGTTTATGGGGCAAGCTGATTTGTGTATTAAGATGTGTATACTTTTCTACTTCTAACCAGTTCATCTGCCTTAAGTGTGCCCTTATGCAACTGAATGGCGATTTCGAATGTTCTGGCAAACAAACTAGATAGGGTTAGGCAGACCTTAGTACATCTACCAGTATGGAGAGGAGTAGTGTGTGGCTAGCACTATCTTCATATAAATGCTTCAAATATACAATGACGGATGTACTACAACCTACAAAACTATGTGTAACAGATAGGCTGGCACGAGGCCGAAACTTAATCGCTAGCGAGACGCGCGACCTTGTTCACACAGCGCACGGCAAGCGACCAAAAAATCAATAAAGCGAGAGACTGGGCTTGCCAGGTGAGGGGTGGGGGTGGGGGGTGTATTCATTTCAGGTTGACAGCGCGCCAGGTGTCGTTAGCGCGGGTTGTATTGTCATTGAAGGTGTGTGGTGTAGTGAGAAGATATTTACTGGGTTTTGTGCAGGTTGGTTTTGTTTATATAATATTTTAATCATGGCAGAACAAAGACAGTGGGAGATTTCTAAGCTGACAATACTTGACGAGCATGTTGAGTACCATGCACAGTACTGGAAACAAGATCTGCACATAGCAATGACAAGCGAGCTCTAGCAATCCCCGTAATCGTTAACGGCGGAAGGCAAGACCTTAGTACATCTACCAGTATGGAGAGGAGTAGTGTGTGGCCGGCACTATCTTCATATAAATGCTCCAAATATACAATGCCGGATGAAACTACTACTGGCGATTAGAGCCGCCATAAAAGCTTGGCCACAGCAGTAATTGCCTTAACTCTGCCAACGCCAGTTGCAAGCCTGGTTGAGAAAAGAGGAGCACAGCAAACTAGGCTAAGTGATCATATGTGGTTGGACGGCATGCTTCGTCGTTCACGCGCGTGAACGGTGGCCTACTTGCTGGACTCCTGCCCCACAAAGCCCCGACAGTTTTCTAAAAATAGTTCTTACCTCACCTGCTTTGACGTCATGCTTCGCCGTTCACGCGCGTGAACGGTGGCCTACTTGCTGGACTCCTGCCCACAAAGCCCCGGACAGTTTTCTAAAAATAGTTTCTTACCTCACCTGCTTTGACGTCATGCTTCGCCGTTCACGCGCGTGAACGGTGGCCTACTTGCTGGACTCCTGCCCCGTGCTTAGGCTGCCTTTTAGGCGGGTGTACTTTATACAATTGTCTTGTTTTATTTAATCAGGCTTTTGTTAAATGCACTTGGCGGCTGCTTTGAACTTGCAACAAAAGAGCCAATGCATTACAAAAACGCAAGCACTGTCTTGCACCAAGTGGTGTTACACATGACAAATAATAAAGCTCTGTGTACACCACACACACTCCCACCCCCAAGTCACCCCAAGTCCTTAATTAAGTTTTTAATTAAGTTACCCCAAGTTCTTAATTAAGTTTTTAATTAATACTTCAAGTTCTTAATAAGTTCTTGATTAAGTTTTTAATTAAGTTCTTGATCAAGTTCTTAATAAGTTCTTGATTAAGTCATCCTCTAAGTACAACCAAGTTCTTTATTTAAGTATCTTATAATTATTAAAAAAATACAATCTATGTTTTTATCTTAAATAGTAAATGTCTAAGATAGTACACACACGCCTCAAAAAACGCGTCATCGTTGAGGATGTCTTGCTCAGCGTTCTCAGCATAGATCTTAAGGAAGGTTTTACATCCGAAGCAACCGCATTGATTACAATTCGGTCTATGGAAATGTCTTTTATAGACTCCAGGTCTTTATTTATTGACTTCATCATTTTATAATACGCCATGATCTATTTTTATAAAAAAATTTAAAATATTATTCCATTTGAAATGGATCAAAATGATGCTTTGTTATTGGCGGTTTTGGCGTGCAGTTGTCTCTTTCTGTATTTAATGGTTCAGATTTTTTTGATTGCTTTTGTTTCTGTTGGCATCGGTTATATATTTTATAACCGTAATAACTGCCCCCAACAGCAGCAATGGCGCCAAAAATGGCAACAGTTTTAAGTTCAATATTCCATGAAGACTTTGGGGCCCTTGTATCACATGGAGTTTTTATAGCGGGCATTGAATCAACTTGTTCTGGCGTTGGCGGCGTTATGTTTTCATGATGAGTCATATTCTGTAACATTAATTTTTTTTGTCTGTTCCACTCTGCTAATTTTTTTCCTGCTTCAACACGCCCAGGATTTTTAATGGTCTCCACCTGATTCAGCGTTTTCTGCTGATTTTCTAGCTTGGTTACTTTCTCCACCTGATTCAATGTTTCCTGGTTCTGATGATTTTCCAGCTCGTTCATTTTGAAGGGAAATAAAATCTATATGATTAAAAGTTATTAATCCCATGATTAATGGCGATAACAATGTTCCAAATCTATAGTATAAATCACATCCTAGAGACTCTAATGACTTTGTTAAAACTGGATCTTGCGTTAAATCATACGTAAGATCTTGTTCAGAATCAATGGGAGCAAATCTACTGACTAGTTTAGTGTACAAACTAAGAACCGTTTGCCCCACACTTTTCACCATTCTAGACCCCAGCTGCGCTTCATACCTGTTATGATACTTTATAATGTCTTGTGGCGACATCTGTTGAATCTGTTCAATGCTGAATTCAGTTCCGAGGAACTGTTTGTTTTCCCACACGCTGCCAAAGAATACAACCTCTCCTTTTGGGGCATAATAGCTTGATCATTAACTTGGTCATTCATAAGTTCAGGAAGGTTTAGGCCGCCTTGTAGCTGTAGGAGATCATCGCTGTTCATGTTTTTATTAAATTATAATTATTTTATTTTATAAAAATGAGCACCGAAAAAACTGTTGCTAACCTTGTATACCATTCTGCTGTTATTGGAGGGCTAAGTGTAGGATACTCAATGCTTGGTAAAAGCCTGTTAAGAATTAAACCAGCAGATCTTGGCAAACTAGACTTTGAGGATTCAGCAAAGCTGATTGCTATCATTGCAGCTTCGGTTGCCACGAAAGATTTTCTAGTTAAGCAAGGAATAATTCCAGAGAATATAAATATGTAAAAAAATACATTTATAAAAAATGGCTTCACTCGCAATAATGATAGGCGGCGCTGTGGTGAATGCGCTTGCTTTTAGCGGCAGTAATTTTGCATTTAGTAAACTGGGGAATGGCGGCGAGAGAAAAAGGCATAACAAAGCTATGGAGGAACTAGCAGCTGCACAAGACGCCTATGAAAGGCAGAGACTTGAGCAGTTAGATTTTATTAATGACACACTGAAAAGACAGGGGCATGCAGCTTACACATTTAAAAATGTTGATCAAGCAATAAAAGAATATTATCTAGTAACAGGCAAACCAGTCCAGACATTGCCCCCACCAAAATTCAGTGACTTTTATCAACCATCAGAAAAACAAAAGATGCAAGAAATCGCGTTTATTGTCGTTGGTATGACCGTTGTGTATTTTGTTGCACATAATATTGGCTGAATAAAAAATGAACAAAATCTATTATTCGCCCAAAGGATATTGGAAGGGCATCACAGCAATACAAAAGCTAAGCCAAGCGGCAGGTGTCAGTGAACAAACAGCAAAGGAATGGTTATCTAAACAAGCGATTTGGCAAATTTATTTACCGGCGCCTAGACGAATACAGAGACCGCACTTTGTGAACACAACTCCAAACGACACCCATCAAATGGATCTTCTATATTTACCCTCTGATAGGATTAGACGAAAAAGATTTAAGTACGCACTCACAGTCATTGATATAGCTTCAAGATACAAAGATGCGGAGCCATTAACACAAAAGAGTGCTTCTGCTGTTGCTGTTGCCATACAACTGATATACCAACGAGGGCCACTAACTTATCCTCGCATGATTCAAGTCGATGATGGAAAAGAATTTAAAGCCAAGTGAATCAATTATTGTTAAAACACAGAGTTACTATTAGAAGAGGCATTCCGGGAGTTCACAGATCACAGGCTTTAGTTGAAAACTTTAACAAACAGTTAGCCGAAAGACTTTTTTCTTACCAGTATCACAGAGAGCTGATTGACAATTCTCGCAACACAGAATGGGTTAGAAGACTGCCCTCAGTTTTGCGCGCAATGAATAATGAAGAATTTAAAGGTCTAAAACCAGTACACAGCAATCAAAAGAAAAACAATAAATGTTGCTGAAGGAGAGTCTTCATCCAGCAAACTATTGCCGTTTGGTTTGAAAGTAAGGTACCTTTATTTACCAGGGGAAGCAGAAGGGGACACTCGCATCAGGGCAACCGATCCAATTTGGAGTGTTGATCCATATGAAATAAAAAGAATTGTAAAAATGAATCCGCCCGTGTATTATTTACGAGAAACTGACACAACAAAACAACCAGCTCCTCAAAGATCTTTTGTGAAGGAAGAACTGCAGATAATCCCGCCGGGCACAGTTCCGCTTTAATTAATTTACGGTTCTCCAGTGCCCGATTGCATATGAAAACTCTGGATTAACAAACACACGTTTTGTGTTTGTTCTATCTAATGACTTCTTTGTTACAACTGTTGTGTTGATCTCATGTAGATTAGATCGCAGTTTTACGTTGTCATGATGAAAAGTCTTATTGCCAAACAATGCTTCTTTGTAGTTGTCATGTGATATGTTTGACTGCACAACGCTGCGAGATATTCCCTTTGCTTTCTTAATGATTTTCTCCTGGCTCGAAATACTGTACATTTTTGACCTTAACCCCACATACTCCTTGATCACCTTTCCAGATAATTCATCCTTCATCTTTCCTAAAACCTTCTTATTAACGGATGAATGCAAAGGCGAATCTTTAGGGTAATCAGATGTATCATACCATCCTGCATGCCCTTTAGCCACTTCCATTTCCATGTCTTTATAGATGTCTTCAGTGGGGATATCTATAACAAAACTATCTGTATCTGTGTAAAGTACTCTGGACTCAGGATACGAGGGCTTAAAGTAGTCATAAAGAAATTCTAACATCAAAAGCTTTGATAATTCTAAAACAGTAAACCCAATAAATACAGGTTTGTCCAATTTGACTTTCTTTTTTTCATCATTATGCCAAAAAGGTGATCATGAAATCTTCGAAGTCCTGATAATTAGGGTTTTGAAGTCAGCTTAATTGCTTCGTTCTCTTTGGTGACTAATCTAACATCTTTGCGCTTGTGCGGATTCTCCATAGTCTTTCCAAAACAGCTGTTGTTCATCAGCTTGAAAAAGTCTTTTTCTGAAGCATCTGTGGATTTAGTTCTGAGGTCAGTGTTCTTCATGATGTATGGTTTCATGAACTGTTCTTGATCAAAAGCAATTATGCGATGGACAGCTGTTAACTTTAAACCATGTCTTAAATAAAATTGTAGAAGTCTGTAATGACAGACATAATTTTTTTTGCCTCGAAGATTAGGCACAAGTTTAGGCGGCTCTCTTGGATCCATCTTTAGACTTTCTGCTGCTAATGGATAGTCATTATGCAGGTCATGGAGTTCCTGAGGATATTCTAAGTCAACTTCTAGAATGTATCCACGCTGCTGATCAGGCGTTAAACTGTTCAACCACTTTAATGCCTTTTGAATATTATTCGTACCTGTGTACATTTTAAAGTTACGTAATGGAAGTGATTGCGCCATTGCCCATCCATACAGATTGTTTGCATCTAAATACATAAGATAGTTAGACCTTTTACTTGGATCATAGTCGCCCAAGTATTTGTTGTTTGCTTTACAGTAATGATGCGACGCCATACTAATTCCCCCACGCAATCCGTTTTCAATCATCTGAATCATTGGTAAATCCGACAATAAATCAATCTGTACTCCAGTAAACTTTAAGAAAGCATCCCAGCTCATCCCGGGCGCAGAAATATAATGCGCGGGATCCAGGCTGTAATGTTTCATGCAGGTCTTCCTATAATTTTCAAAGACGTCCGCCAACAAACATGTATCTGCCATCAAGTAGGAGTCATGATAGTCTCCCATCGTTTTACACTCTAACTTCTGCCACGCATCTTGAGCATGCGGGTAATCGGAATCACTGATGTCCTTTCCTCTAAGACTAGAAAAGAACGCGCCTTTAGGAGGAAGTGTCTCTTCGTCAAACCTTTCCCAACTGTTCATGTATTCATAAGGGTAAACACACCTTTCTAACAAGAGTTGAGTCAAAATATTTTTCCGTTATTGGGCAGGACTTTAAGACATAGCCAGTGCCCTCTAATGAGCCCATCATGTGTTGCATAGAGTCGTAGAAAGACATTTTATTTAAAGTGAAACACATGTACTTTTCTGATGACTGGCAATGCATGCTACCCTGAAGGCGCTGGTTACTGCTTGCATTATAAGGTGAGAGTCATAACCCCGCAAGTTGTGAAAGAATACAGGCAGCTTCCATGTCTTTGGATCAAACTTTAGTTGAAGATTGCATTTACTGTGCGCTGCACCTCTAAACCTCCCACTAATGTGATCATGGTCTCTTACTGTGGGGTTTACACTCTTGGCGTTAGCTCTAAACCGCAAATCCAACAATGCGTGGCTGAGTCATACTGTTGTTGGTCTTCAGCGTCATTATGATTTCAGATAAGTTTAGATTATTAGAACAGTCATTACGCACTTGCTGCATGCGTTTTAAGAATGTTTCCTGCAGCATCTGGTCCTCTATATAATTCTGGCTCTGAATAAACGCCATCCGACCTAACAATAATGAAGCAAATGAACAAATCTGATGATTACTCATTAAGACTGTTTTTTCGAAGTTTTTGTGGTGCTGGCCCTTCATAAGGAACAATAAGCGACTCGAAGTCTGCGTAAACTACGTATGGACTTGTTTGCAGCCGTTTCCAGTTCTTAAAACTAACTTTAGATCCTGGCGGGCGTAGTTAGTTCTGTCTTACAGTCTACAGAACTTTTACAATGTTTTATATGTTCAAGCGCGGGTTGAGCGGTTGGAATTCTTGTTAAACATTTTCTACAGAATTCTTGTTTATGTTCATGTTTTGAAGTATGCGCTAATAATCTCTCATTGTGCGTATCAATGTGTAATGGGCAGCCCTGCTGCGAAAACATTAAGAGTAAGTCCACATGACTTTTGCTGGTTCGCCTATTGTTGGACTGTTCTTGGACACTTTAATTGGCACCAAATTTGTTTCCTCATCCCATGTGTATACATTAACAGTTATTGGGTTGTTTTGTTCTTCAAACTGATCAATTTGGTCTACACTAACAGGAAAGGATATTCCATTGAAGTTAAATCTTTGGTGTATTGCCGATAGTTAGTCACTCTCTCTGCGTGGTCGCGGACATGATGCAGCCTTGCAAGAACACACCACATGAAACATTTGTTGTCTGAATTTTTTATGTTTAAAACTGCTCTCTTTAAAACCAACTCCCGAGGTAGCGGAATGTAAGCCTTGCCTACAATCGGTGCATACTTAGCCTGTTTTAATCTAATCTCTAAGACTTCGCCCTCTGACCAACCAGAGCCTCTCATTTTGGCTTCTTCAGCAGCAGCGTCAAACTGTGCAAGCAGTTCGTCTGCCCAACCGGGTGTTAAGTCGTTATGAGAAAGAATAGTCTGTTGTTTAGTCGAGACCCAGACTTCTAGATTTTCTTCATTTATTGTTACATAGTCGATTAAAACAGCTAACATTACTTTAACCGGTGGTCTATTGTTAGTTTACTTGGAACTTGAGAAATAGCATGAACAACACTTGCCTGTACGTTTGTTGGGTCAATGACTTCTAAATCAATATCATTCAGTGCTCTTGATAAACGCTCTCTCTCGAGCATTCCTTCAAACAATTCGTCTTGTCCTTCATATATCTTAGCCATGCTGTCTTTCTTTTCTAAGCCAAAATATTTATTTAAATTAAAAAAAATACTTAATCAGAACCAATATCAACGGTCTTTTTGTGCTTGGACTCATAAACTAAAGTATAAACACCTTTTGGTGTTGTTAATGTGAGCTGTTTAGAACAGAGTTTAATGTCTCGTTTACTTTTTTTAAGCATTCCTTTTTTATCTGCTCGGGGTCCTGGCTGTTGAGAAAAACTTGTCCTCGCCTTTCTTTGAAGATCAAACTTTGTCTTTTGTAGTCATCAAAATCGCCTGTAAACGATTAAATTCTTCATCCGTGATGTTCGAGTCAACAAGCGCTTTATTTATTATCAGCTTGAACGAACTAAGTTTAGCTGTTATTAGTTGAACCATAGCTGTGTGCTTTGGAGTTTAGTTTTTATTTTTTTGCTAGCAGCACCTACAGCTAATGAACACAGGCCGAGAGCTAAAGACAAACCTCCTAGAGGTAAAGCTGCGGGTGCGCCTATGCCCGTTGCTAAGAGACCAACACTCGTTCCTGCTGATAGAGCGCTATAGTCGATGCTCCATATTAACATATGTAACAGCATTAAAGGCAGCAGAATACCTTCGTTGGTTTTGCTGTATTTTGAAAGGTCTTGCTCTAGTACTTGCTGCATTTGTGTAATGTTGGTTAATCTGAAGGTTTTACTTCAGGGGTTTCTATAACAGCAGAATTGCCTGCTATCCCTTCTTTTGGCGGCGCTGTAGGCACATTTGGATAAACCTGAACAGACATGCTTTTTTAAAAATAAAAATAATTTAGTATTGTATAACTTTTAATCTGTTTCTTTAATAGTCAGCTGCGCATCATATATTAAAAACAAATGTACATTAAGCGGTTTATCGGCTTCTTCTTCTTTATCAATTTGAATGTTTATTACGTCTCTCACAGTTCTCCCCCGCTTCCATGCAACTGATTATCCTCTGTTGACCTTAGGTCAATCCATAAACCGTATTTTGTTGTTAAATAATCATCAAGCCTAACATTGTGAAGATGTAAATCTTTAGACACAAGGCCAACTGTTAGATTTCTACACCTCCCGCCTCCAAACAGTTTTCTTATTTCATCAAAATGCTGATAAGGTTTAAGCCCGCTAGCGTAGATTTGGTTAGGACTACCGTCAATTGTACATTGCACTTTCGTTATTTTTGGATTAAAAAACTTTTCACTTCCTCTTTTGAACGGTTCTTCATCTTCGCACAGCAATAAAATACCTTTAAGCGATCTGCTGCAACACTAAAACTAAAATTCCATATAGTGTCTGCCCTGCTTCTAGGATATGTTGTATGATGAATCACTCTTTCGTAATATATTGTTAATTTTGACTGATATTGTTGCTCAATCAGCCTTGCTAAATTAGGGTTGCTAACAACGTCAAACTCTAACGAGATGTCAGAAATGCTGTACATTGCTTCGGTGTCTGTTGATCTGATAACACGTTTGTATTCGTTAAAAGTTAGTTCATATGACAATCTGTCTTTTAATGCTCCTTGAAAGTACGGTGCATGCGTTTTTAACAACTCAAAATCTAAGGGAATAGAAAAGCGATTTCCATACGCAAAATTTACAGCTGCATACTTTTTACCGTCTTTAGTATCTGCGGCGCCTATTCTATGTTTTAGTGCTTCTTCATTTTCGATTCCTTGAAACGCAAGATCACCCTTTCATTCCCGGTTAGCCATAGATCAGAATAGGTTAAAAATATGTCTGCATTGTGTAAAGAAAATATTTCTTGCCCCTCAAGTTTTATAGAAATTTTCTTAACAATTGCCCGCCCCAAATTCTGGACAACTGTCCTGTTTGGGTCTGTTGTTGAATCGAGTACTATTTTGAAAGTAAGACGCGCAGAGCCTGGCACAATCAATTCATCCGCTCCTAGGTCTGGAAATTTGACAGTAAGAATTTGATCTGCATCAATAGTAGATGGATTATTTGGAACAATAATATTCCGTTTATTTCCCTGCACGCCAAGGGGCTTTTTCAGCTTCTATGCGGGTCAAGAATCGAGCCATATTCTTGTGACATTTTTTTATGAAGCAAAATAAAAAGTTAATTATTTAAAACATGGCAGGAATTGAAGCTGAAGAAGATTATGATTTTTTGATCGTGGAGACGACATGAGTGATTCCCCTTGGAGCGGCATCGCTCAGGGCTCTCATTGCATGATGAATTAGCAGAAATCGGGAGTACATACCAACCAAGTCGGTATAAATTAACAGAAAGTAAGGTCAGATCATTATACCAAAGTTTAGGTCAAGAACCTCCCGAATTTATAGACCCTAATGATTTTGAAGTAAAAGATGACCATTTGTTTGTGAGGAGCGACCAAGGACAACTTGTTCAGCTTACAACTAAAAAAGACCCATCAAAGTTTTTAGCCGTAGGTTCAATTAGAAATAGACTCAGTGTGAAAGATCAAAATCGCCTTGGCCTTGTTAGGACAAAATTAAGGGCGAGGCAGTTGCTAAACTTCAAAACACACTGCAAGAACTCCCAACAGATAACCAAATGCAAAACATGGAACTTAAAGAATTAAATCAATCAGCAGGTGAAGTAATAAATGTAATAGAAGCAGAATCCAGTTTTTCAGAAGAAACAGCGTTAAAGACTATACACGACTCACCGCTACCCATGCGAGAAATAGCGGCCCTTGATCGTACTTTAAGAACCATCAGAGGCGAATTAACAAACAATTTAGCAAAACTAGGTGAACTAGATGAGCATATAAAAAGAGAAAAAGAAAAACTCGTTGAGGCTGATGACGCCAACTTAGGGCCTGATATTAAAGAAAGAATAACCCAAAGACTAAAAGATCTTGAACAAGAGAGATCAGCAAGACTAGAAGTGCTAACTACTAACCGAGGCCAATTACGAACTCAAGTGAATAGAATAAGAGAAACTATCCGAAAAATTTTATATGAAGACACAACGCTAGCAGAACGAATACGAACACTGTTTAGAGAGCAAGGAGTCACATTAGCAAGCGTTATAACGGCCTTAGGATTTGCAATAAGTACACTGGTAATGGCTATTACAGGCGGCGGTGGTCAAAGTTCATTACCTCCGCCGCCATCGCCTGATAAATCATGGTAAAAAACAGCTTGATCATCTTGCGAATTTATTAAAAAAATTAGCTGGTAAAGCCGTGGATGCTTTACCAGGAATATTGGGGAGTATTGTCAGCTGGCTTTTGTCTACTGCAAGCAAAGTAGTTGGCTTTATGGCCGAGCACTTAGGGGCATTAGCTCTCTTTATAGTTGGGTTAATATTTAGTAAGAAAAGACCAAGTAATCCTATGCCAGTTAATCAAGAACAAGCGCTGTCTTTTCATATTCATGGTCTGAGTCTTCAATGGCCTTTGGGCTTTGGACCGCGGGGATTGGATGACTTATTCTTGGGTGTTCTTTTACTGCTTGCAATATTACTGGCTCAGAATTTATGTCGTTTTTTCCCAACCTTCTGTTCATTGCCTGCTATAAGAATTTCATTATTATAGTTTATTATTATTCCTACCTGGAGTCTAAGGTCAGAAGGCAACATGTATAAACCAGTGCCAACAGCAAAGTCTACTTTCGATCTTGCGTATTGTAAAACATGTTGGTACCTTTGAATACTTGAAGGTAAATCAACTGTAAATTAATGGCGTCCTCTAAATTTGCTAAGTATTGTTTTTTGTGCGTCAAAGCCAGTAGAAGGATCAGTTATGCTTGATCTTGCCTGTGCTTGCGACCCTAGCAAACACCAAACGTAAGTACGAATAGAGTCGTTTATTCGTTCTATTCCCGCCCTAGTTAAGCCCTTAGAAGTGTCTAAGATAAATGTTGTCCATGCTGTTTTATGCTCTTGCTCTATGGACCCGAGGTGAAAAGCTGTTTCGCTTGAAGAGAAAGATGTGTAAGGAGGATTCCCCGTCAAATTTAAACTTTCTGTGCATGCCCCAAAAATAAGGGGTGCCTAGACCATGATTAAGATCCAACTTTTGTCTAAAGTCCGTCTTGGTGTTAATATTGAATTCGTTACAGATCCTTTCAAAAGCCTTCATGTCTATTCTGTTGCTGAATGGATTAAACGGTTTGTCATTCGGTAATGGCGCTTGCAGTTCAGTTAAAATACGTCTGAAGGTGTAATAAAAATGAAATCTGTACACTGACCTAACCAAAGGATCAGGATGATTTAAATGATCAGCAAACGATACTCCACACCCAGTTGATGCACAAAACACAGCAAAGTTTAACTGGTTCTGATAAAACTGCATCGGATGACTAAACCACGCTTTCGCGATGTAGTCTTTTTTAATAGGGGGTTAAGATAGCTCTTCAATGGAGTACTCACCTTTTTATGAAAAGCGACAGTCTGGGTCACAGAAATGTCGAGGGTGTCAGTTGTTATATTTTTAAGATTGTAGTGCGGCCCAACAGAATATTTTGCATCAGTATATTTGAATGCACTCATTTTTAATTTTTTTTTAAAAAATGTTTGTAACAATAACAACTCAAGACCGCCCTTCGTTTTTAGAACATGCTATTAATAACGAATGCGGAACCAAACGGTCGCGCTCCATGAAATATTCTACAAAGTCGTATGGTTTAATATAAGCAAAGCCAAGAAGAATAATAAGGTTCTAAAAGTTAACAGAGCAGGGACCAAAATGAGCCAGTTAACAATACCTGATGGTTATTACGGGTTTTGCTCACTAAAAGAAGCAATGAGTAACTTTGACATTACTCTCAAACTTAACAATGCAAATCTAAAAACAATGTTAACATTTAAGCTTGAAGACGAAGGAACATCTTACTTTTTTGATAGAGAGCTAGCTAAAATGTTAGGCTTTACAACTAGCAATTTACCCACTCATAGTTTTTATTGCTGAGCCAGACAAAACTACTTATGAGGGGGAAAATCCGCTCGATCTTGCATTACATTCATTACTCTATGTTCATTTGGATGAGCTGAGCACTGATGAAAACTTATATGATGGAAGGCCCTCAACTGTTTTAAGAGCTCTTCCGTCAGGAAAGCAGCATATTGCGATTATGAAATTATACGATTCCCTAATTTACAGTTTAAAAGATTAGTTTGTGGGAGGGTCGGATCATTTAATATAGAAATCAAAGACAAAGCAGGAAAAGTTGTGAAATGCGATAACCTGCACATTGTTTTGGAAATAAAATAATAAGTTGTACTAAAAAATGTCGCGTGGGCCAGATGAATCAGGAGTTACATTAGCGCCTGTGAGGTGTATAACTTTAGAATTAAAAGACCTTGCAGACGTTACAGACTTTGAACAGAATGGTGAGATAGGCACTTTGTATGGTTTTGAGTACACTAAAGATGGTGATTATAAACGCAAAGAGGTTGACGACAACAAAAGGTTTCCTAAACTAGAACAACTACGCAATCTAGAAGCAAATAATGTTGGCCAGTATGAATATAAAATAGTTCGAAAACCTGACCTCAAATGGCACTTAGAACCATATTTAGAATGGGAAATAAAATTTGAATTCATAAGCCCATTTACATTTTTTGGCCGTCAAAAAAGTTTCAGAAAAGCATTCAACTCTGGCCCTTTACATGTAAGTCTTATACCGGACGATAATAGTCGGAAAGAAATTGAAATAACGCCGTATGGGAAAAAACAGTACATCCTCCACAGAAAAGAAACAGTTGTAAAAAAAGCTTCTACAAAATTACAGTTCTTTCCAAGCAGAAAATTAGGAGACACGTTCACAATGATATTTGAAATTTCTGTCTTTAAAGATGTGGAGAGGGAATGGGGTTGTGGGCGTTAGTGATGACCTTATAAAAGGAATTAATATTAGCTGGCAAAACTTAGACGTTAAACGCTTAACGTTACCATCGTCGTTCTTCACAATGGCGAGGATATTAAGATCATAACAACAAGCAACAAAATCACTGTTGACTTAAATAGAAACAATCTTACAGGACTAAATTGGATTAATCTTACACATTTAGGCCTCATAGGTTTTATTATACTGAACAAGTTTTGACGGAGAGTATGATAAAAATAATAACTGAATTAGATTAAACTCTGTTATAAAACTATGGAGCAGTTAAACTTTATGACAAAAACTCCTCATTGCTCATTGATTTGTGGGGAAACTGGTTTTTGAAAAACAATATTTATCCTCAACCTGTTACAAACAGTTTATCGTTATAATTTTAAATCATATTGTGGTTTTCTGTCCAACACTTAAATGGAACAAAGCATATCATAATAGAAGGTTTATATGGACAGATGATGACATATATTTAGTTAATCCTAGCAATAAACTGAGTGAGTGTTTAGAACAGTTTTATAGACTGTTTGAAGGAACGCAGACACTATTTATTATAGATGACTGTTCGCAGAAAGAGACATAGTTAAAAAGAGAAACACTTTGTCGAAACTAGCTTTCAGCGGAAGACATGCTGGGATAAGTGTGTGGATTTTATGTCAGAAATATAACTCGGTTTTAAAAGACTTTAGAGAACAGTTAAAGACTGTAGTTCTATTTCACATGAAAGACAAAGACTCATTTGAAGAATGTTTGCGCGAAAATGATGTTATTGAAAATGACCAAGAAAAACATAGGATTAAACAAAAACTGAAATCTGAAAAGTTTAGTAAATTAGTATTGAAAACGGATAACCCTACACAGTATGTTTGTTTGTAGGGTCGTTATTTTTTGGTTACTTGTCAGAGAACAGGAATATGCCGACTCTACGTCACTTTCGCCCGAAAACTGGGTGAGGGCGAAAGTGGCGTAGAGTCGGCATATTCCTGTTCTCTACGTGTGATCAATATACTGAAGCTTATCCTGCAGTTTCAGGATCGCACGTATCTATCCTTGCTGTGATTCAGTCCTTCTTCTTAGAAAGAGGAAAGAAAAAAATGATGGAAGGGAGATAGGGAGCAAAGGAAGAGGGTGGGGAGAGTCACACACACACACACACACACACACACACACACACACACAAGAGAGAGAGAGAGAGAGAGAGAGAGAGAGAGAGAGAAGAGAGAGAGAGAGAGAGAGAGAGAGAGAGAGAGAATGCGAATGCGAATATTTATTCAGATTAAGGCCATAGCCCAAACTGAAGGGGTGGTACCCGCAATATACACGATAAGAGAGAGAGAGAGAGAGAGAGAGAGAGAGAGAGAGAGAGAGAGAGAGAGAGAGAGAGAGAACAAGTACTACCTTGAGTTTACTACGCCCAGTAACAGTCTCCAGCACTTTTAAGTCAGCTTTCATTGCTATGAACTGTCGCCTTTCCTTGCAATAAGCAGTGCTGACTGCTGCGCTGAAAAGTCGTGAGTGTCAGTGTTATACGTTCTGCGAGTCTGCCCTGTCTTTATGGTGTCAGTCAGTAATAGGGGCAAGAAACAGAGACAGAGAGAGACCAACAGAGAGCAAAGCGAACGAATCACTTGTGTCTATCTCCATCTTTTATGTATTTCTTCTGTCTTTAAGAGCCCCCCATCTGTATTCAGAATAATGCTGGTCAGATGGGTGTTCAGAATAATGCTGGTCAGACGGATGTTCAGAATAATGCTGGTCAGACGGGTTTCAGAATAATGCTGGTCAGACGGTGTTCAGAATAATGCTGGTCAGACGGGTGTTCAGAATAATGCTGGTCAGACGGGTGTTCAGAATAATGCTGGTCAGACGGGTGTTCAGAATAATGCTGGTCAGACGGTGTTCAGAATAATGCTGGTCAGACGGGTGTTCAGAATAATGCTGGTCAGACGGGTGTTCAGAATAATGCTGGTCAGACGGGTGTTCAGAATAATGCTGGTCAGACGGGTGTTCAGAATAATGCTGGTCAGACGGGTGTTCAGAATAATGCTGGTCAGATGGGTGTTCAGAATAATGCTGGTCAGACGGGTGTTCAGAATAATGCTGGTCAGACGGGTGTTCAGAATAATGCTGGTCAGACGGGTGTTCAGAATAATGCTGGTCAGACGGGTGTTCAGAATAATGCTGGTCAGACGGGTGTTCAGAATAATGCTGGTCAGACGGTGTTCAGAATAATGCTGGTCAGAATAATGCTGGTCAGACGGGTGTTCAGAATAATGCTGGTCAGACGGGTGTTCAGAATAATGCTGGTCAGACGGGTGTTCAGAATAATGCTGGTCAGACGGGTGTTCAGAATAATGCTGGTCAGACGGGTGTTCAGAATAATGCTGGTCAGACGGGTGTTCAGAATAATGCTGGTCAGACGGGTGAAATTGAGTTTCATTCTGGCAGAAAAAAAGAAAAACAACTCTTTGAAAACAAAAACCAAAACAAACAAAAATGTGTGAATCTAAGGTAGGGTGGATGAAAGGAGCTACGGGAGTCGAATGACGTAAAGAGTTTCTCTATCCCCGTTCCCCTCTTCACTCACCCCTTCAACCGTATTTCTCATCCTCCTCTCCACCCTGGCCCTCACTGGTTATCTCCCTTTCCCACTAGGCCACTTCTCAAGTATATGCATGACTTGACATTTGGCGTCCCTGCTTCCAACAATTGCGATGTGTTGTCTGGGATACCTGCACCTATTGTACAGTCTGACTGATTAATGACGGGTTTGGGGTTTTTATGGTCTGTAAGTGTTGTTGCTGTTTTTGCTTCTTTTTTTTTTTAATAGTTTGATTGATTTGTGATTTGTGTAAGGATTATGCTTAGACTAATTCCGTGAACTGAATAAACGAACTTTCAAGACAGGTAAGTGGGAAAAGAAACTTCTGGCTCTAAACTAAGAGAGAGAGAGAGAGAGAGAGAGAGAGAGAGAGAGAGAGAGAGAGAGAGAGAGAGATTATTTCTGTTCCAGTGGGACGAAATTGTCTCTTTTTCTTTGTCCGAAGTTGGAGTATGGCTGCCTTAATGGCGGGATAAAAACGGTCATACACACAAAACTCCACTCCCTTTGTTGGGTGGTAGATGGGATTAATCCTGGCCTGTCTATGCAGGGAGTGTCCGCAGGAGTATCATATCAGCCTGCGTACGCTGAAGAAGAAGAAGAAGAAGTCTCTTTTCTGTCCTGGATGAACACATCCGTCCGTTCTGTTGGATGGACATGTCAGACTGGACGTGAAGTGAAGGGCACAGCCCCATCTGGATGGCCACAGTCCTCGTGATGGCCTTCGTGAACAGGCCTCGCTTCGTGCCACTGGTCTGTCTCCAGCTTGGACGTTGTTCGTTCTGTATGTATGTACGCCATGATTGTTTCTGCCAAGCAATTATTTCTCCCAGGCGATGTGGGAATGTGATCTGATGCCATATTGATTGTCGTTTTATCCGAGGCACAGAGAGAGAGAGAGAGAGAGAGAAGAGAGAGAGAGAGAGAGAGAGAGAGAGAGAGAGAGAGAGAGAGAGAGAGGGGGGGGGGCTGAGAAAGAAGGTGAAATTGGGAGGCTGGGGTTGGGGTGGGTGGGTGGGGTGGTGAGGGTGGGGTGTTCCTTCAATGGAAAATGAAGAAAGGGGACGTATATTGTGACGGCGTTTAGGGGGGGGGGAGGGTTGGAAGGGGGGTGGGGGGGGGGGAGCGTAGGGAGGGTAAAGGTAAGGGAGGCTGGCACTTCACTCGTCGTTGACTCGTCAGAGAGCATTGGTTGACATGGATGGTTCGTGGTGCCTGTCTCTTTGGGAATTATTGCTGTTTCCCACCTGCAATCTGTCT
>CM031601.1:27270273-27282773 GCA_018398815.1 Conus ventricosus
AATCATAAAAACGAGCCGACTGGACTTATCATTAAGCTCTGAACAAAGTTCAAAAGAAATACAGGCTCTGAACAAAGTTCAAAAGAAATACAGGTTCTTGGAAAATGCATTTAGATTCATCGTTTCTGAATTTTGATAGAGCTGATTCAAAATAAGGACAAAAGTACAAAATATGTGTTGTTGTACAACTATCAACAGCCCTGCATACACATTGGACGTTTTCATGAACTTGGTTTTGAAAGCGTTTAACCTAAGTCTGTAAAATAGTGAAACAATTTTTTTTTGCGGTGTTTTGGGTGTTTATTGACATTTTTTTGATAAAATATATAATTTATTAATGAATTCTGTTTTGAAATATTTTGTGATCGAGCGTTTAAACAACACTTTATTGAAGAATTAGGCTTATGTACTTTGGGAAGCATGTAGTCTTTATATATCTTTTCAAAGTTTTCAAAAGAAGCTTTTTGTAATAAAGAGTATCCCTCTTGTAAACTTAAAAGAATGGGAATATCCTTGGATTTAAAAGATTTTTTTGCACCTGCCCGAGCTGTACGATCAGCCCATTCATTTCCAGATATTGAACAATGAGATGGGATCCAACAAAAATCAACTGCGATACCCCTTGATATAAGAACATGAATAAGTACTTTAATTTCTGTGATGACTTCAGCCCGTTTTTTCGGATTTGTTGATTCTAAAGCTTGGAGAACTGATTTAGAGTCTACACAAAAGAGTAAACTATTGACAAAATTAAACACTGATCAAAAGAAATTAGCTGTGCGTTTTCCAATAAGTCCCATCCCAAACTGGGAGCTTTTTAAGGCGAAGTTTGACTATAACTATACACATTTGTCCAAGTTTGATAACATCAATGTTCTTGCATATGAAGCTAGATCCCATATGAATGATTTTTAATCCCAATCATCTAAAAATCTTCACTGATGGTTCTTTATTAGACAATCAGGCAGGCTGTGGTTTTGTTATCCCCACTTTAAAAATTGAGAAATCATATTACCTTGGTAAGGATTTCTCCATTTTCCACAGCTGAATTAATAGCAGTTTTAATGGCTATTCAGTATGTCATTGATACACCATTCAATTTCTATGGTGTGTGTGTGGTGTTGTGTGTGTGTGTGTGTGTGTGTGTGTGTGTGTTGTGTGTGTGTGTCTGTGTGTGTCTGTGTGTATGTGTGTGTGTGTGTGTGTGTGTGTGTGTGTGTGTGTGTGTAGGTGTGTGTGTGTATGTGTGTGTTTGGTGTGTGTGTGTGTGTGTGTGTGTGTGTGTGTGTGTGTGTGTTGTGTGAGTGCATTGTCAACCTCGGGTGATGTCGATGGAGGAAGGACTAGCGCACAGCCCAAACACACTCACAGCTTGCTTACGATCTCATTCATATATCATGCATTCGTCACATCAAACCACTAGTAAAGTCTATAACTTTACTACACATGATCATAGAACGAAACATCAATGCATATGGAATCAAACAAAATAAAACATTCTCTCTTCCTGAACTTCACAAAATCATTTATCTAAAACATCATTAACTAACCCGGGTATAAATAGATTTCTACTTTACCTGGCCAGGTGATCTTAACTATTCACGAATCACTGTCTTTTCTTTTCCTTTTTTTTTCTTTTCACTGTCACTTTCACAAGCACGACACAACTGCTGGCATTGGTCAGGTTAGACTGCTGGCACTGGTCGAGCTGGACTGCTGGCACTGGTCAGGTTAGACCGCTGGCGCTGGTCAGGTTGGACTGCCGATGAAAGTGGCGCTGGCCAAGTATGAGGTCGAACCCCGGTTAAGATGGAACAGTGACTATCAACATCGATCTGTTCTCCTTCCTTTCTTCCTGCATTAACGCATTGCACTCTCTCTCTCTCTCTTCTAGTCTGCTCTATCAAATGGACATGGTTGCTTTTCTTTTCTTTTTCTTTTCTTTCTTTTCCTCTTCATTAGTTAGCAACTCTCTCTCTCCACATCTCTCCTTAGTCCTTCCTCTGCAGACTATCTCGTGCTAATCTCTCAACTTGGTTCTCTTCTCTCCTCCCCTCATCTCTCTGCTTCTCTCTCGAGCAGACCTACCCCAGAACCTCTTCCTCTCTCTCTCTGTCTGTTCGTTCTCCCCCTCTCTCTCACCCACACATTACTTTATTCCCTACCTACGTGTCCAAGGGTGAGTACCATTGGTCAGTATTTTTAACCGCCTCGTACCCGAAGTTATCTCCCTCTAATTCCATTGGATATTCAAATCATGACAGTCACGCCTACACGCCTTACTCTCTGTGGTGGTCAATTGGTCATTTAATTGATTAGCTTGATTTCACCCCCACCACACACTACCTTCCCCTCTCTTCGTTCCGGCGACGTCGTAAATTGGCTAGATCAGTCTGATCCAGGCGTCGAGACTCGTCTGACCAGACATCGAGGCGTCGGTCAGCTACTTAGTCTGTCTGGCTGGACAGACCGTCTCCGTAGAGGATTAGGATTAGTCTACTCGCTGTGCTCAAATTGGCTGGATGAGTCTGATCCGGGCGTTGAGACTCGTTTGACCCAGACATCGAGGCGTCGGTCAGCTACTTAGTCCGTCTGGCTGGTGCTCAGAATATTTGAGTTTGAGCTTATGTTCACACAACCTGGACCACGACTTTGGTTGTTTATTTTTTTGTCCGTGACAATTTCCCCCTTGCAAAAGACTATGCACCGCATTGTCTCAAAACAACGGTACAAAAAGGACAACAACCGAATTTGCTGACACACAGCTACACGCGCAAAGTTTGAAAAAATATTTTACAACCAACGGTTTATAAATGATAAAATATATCATAACCAATGAGTTATCATTGACGTGCGCTCTTGCGTTATTTCGACTCATTTTATAACGACCTCTGTGCGCACCTATGCAATTCCCCTACCTGCGGATTTGCCACATCTTCTCTTCACAATTTCTATGAAAAGCACAATATAATATGATCACGATCCATGACACTTCACTGAGGAATCTCCATCCTCACGTATTGCAAATAATGCATCACTACACAAGCGACTGTATGCTCCAAGCAAACTACATTCACATGAACAAGTCTCACAAAGAAAATATGAACAAGTCCACACAAAAAATATGAACCATAGCCAACTGGGAATGAACCCATATCCAATCAACATAACTGTAATCAACACATATTATCAACAAAGCCCCCGGATATGACTGACTTCCTCTGAGTTGCAGCTTGCTAGACTACACGGCTTAAATAGTCAGCTCCGACATTCTGTCGACCGGGAATGTACTGCAACTCGATACCTGTAGGGCTGCAATGCCATTGCCCAACGCAGCACTCTGCTGTTTTTCAACTGCGCCTCCTGCAGGAATTTGAGTGGTTGATGATCAGTCTCTATCACGAACTCTTCCCATACAAGTATTTGTGGAATTTCTGCACGGCCCACACAACGGCTAAACACTCCTTCTCTACAGTTGCGTACCCTTCTTCACACTTTGTCAACTTCCTGCTAGCATACCTCACAGGAAACTCGACCCCTTCATGCTCCTGCAACAATACTGCACCTATCCCACCACCTGATGCATCTGTCCGCAACAAAAATGGTTTGGACATATCTGGTAGCTTCAAGATGGGACGGGAACCTAGTCTTTCCAACACTGTCTGCAGTGCTTGCTCTGCAGCGTCTGACCATTCGACCACTGCCGGTTTCCCTGCCTTGACCAAATCACTGAGAGGACTCGTGATTGCTGCGAAATTTGGAACAAACTCCCTATAGAAACCAATAAAACCTAGCAGACTCCTGACTTCTGTTTTGGTCTTTGGTCTCTCTGAATTCATCATCTTCTCCACCTTTCCTCTTTCCAGCTGCTTTGTGTCGCCTCCGACAACAAAACCTAGGAACTCCAGGCTTGGAAAACCAACCTGGCACTTTGTTGGTCTGGCTGTGAGATTGGCTTGTCTCAGCCTCTCCAAAAACTGCTCCTAGCTGCTTTATATGCTCTTCCCCATGTCTCGGATGCTATCAAATGTCATCCATGAAATTCACAACGCTTCCAATCCCGTCAATAACTTCCTCATCATCCGAGAGAAGACTGCAGGTGCGTTGACCATCCCAAAAAGGAAGTACTCGCCACTGGTATAGCCCCATAGGAGTGGAGAATGCTGTGACTTCCTTTGAGTCCTCACTCAAGGCTATTTGCCAGTACCCCTTGCTCAGATCTATCCTGGTGAAATACTGGCTCTTGCTTGTGGCGATCTGAGCGAACAGGTCTTCCATGTTGGGTATGACCTCTGCATCGACCTTGGTGACACTGTTCAGACGTCTATAGTCAACACAGAATCGATGCTCGCCTGACTTTTTCCTCACTAAGACGACGGGTGCACTATACGATGATTTGGAGGGTTCAATCACCCCAAGGTCCAACATCTTTTCTACCTCCTCCTCGATCACTTGCTTGGTGGCATATGGGATCGGGTAGGCTTTCACATGTACGGGTTTTTGCGATGTTAACTCCACCGTGCATGTCTCTAGAGTTGTCCTGCCTGGTTTTTTCATCAGGGACGCCCTATACTGTTCTAGGAGCCCCCTAACTTCCTCCTGTCTCCTACTGTCTAGCCCTTCATACAGTGACACATCCCTGTATGACTCTTCTCCTGGAAACTCAGGCAACAAAATCTCCCCTTCTTCTGCTGGGTCTCCTTCACCTCCATCAATGATTGCTGCTGCGCCTATGTGCTGAGTCTCACGCTGAATAATTTGCGGAGCAAATTTGCATGGAAAAGTTTTGATTTCCCATTCACATCGATTCGGTAGTCCTGATCTACCTTTTCAAAGATGGTGAATGGTCCTTTCCAATGCATCAGCAGCTTGTTGTGATTCGTGGGAAGCAGTAACAGGACTTGATCTCCCACCTTGAGGGATTGCTTCCTCACCTTCCTGTCATATTGCTTCTTCTGACCGACCCTAGCCTCCTGCAAACCTTCCTTTGCAACCTTTACATGTCTCATACCCGTGCCCACCTTTGGAACAGGACGAGATTGGGTCAATCAGATCAACAGCCACTCTCCTGAGTGGTGTGTCACTTAAAGGGGGATGTTTAAGAGGCGCCTTCCTCTTCACCCCTCTTGTGGCTGACCTTTGACACACGTCACATGACATGCAGAAATGCTTTATGTCTGCCATTGCCCCTGGCCAATGAAATCATCAAAGATTCGGTCAGCTGTTTTGCTGGTGCCGAGATGACCCGCCATGAGCGACTCGTGACCCACTGACATGACAGTGTCACGATAACCTGCTGGTACCTCTAACTGAGTGGTCACCTTACCGTCTTCCCCTTGGTGAACACTCGGTACAACAGCCCGCCTTTCACAAACAAATTCTGTCTCACCTCCTCTAACCTCCTGTTTCTCTCCACCTCTTGCCAACTCCCAAGACTTCACGAGCGAAGGGTCTTGTTCCCTGCGCTGCCCTAAACTCATCAGGCGACACATCTATGCCTGACTTCCTTGCTGGAACGACTAACGGTTTATCAACCTTTTCCTCCTTCTTGCTCCGTGTCTGAACTGCTGCCCCTGTAGCAGTCAACAACTCAGGATCCCCTGGATCCCTTGCACCTGGAATATTTCCGATGATCAAATCATGAAGGGGTTTCTCCATCACCAACGCAGACAACTCGCCTGAGAAGTAAGGGGAACGTAAATTTTATCTTAGCAACTGGGAAAATCCCTCACAGTGCCATCGATTAGAGTACAGGTCTGGATTTGCCCTGTCAAATCCCCTTTCTCGACCAGCGTTGTTCTAACTACACCACATGAACAACCAGTGTCTCGTAACACTTTCAAACCTCTGCTGCCAATCCACCCTTCTTCCACTGGTACGAACCACTCACCTAGTGCCCTCAATCCCTGACACTGAAATCTGCTGTCCAGTGCTAGCCATAGGCTGCACTCCACCCTCTTCAGATTGGTTTCCCTTGGTTCCACTGCAGGTCGTTTCCCTTGACGACCCTTATCCACCTCTTGCAAGGCTGCTGCCTTCTGGAACCTCATGCGACAATCCCTCGCCACATGTCCCTTCTTGTGACAAATGAAACACCTAATGTCCCTTTGCCCTTCCTTCTGCCCCACCACTGGGTTTGCAGACTTTGCAGAAAACTCCCCTGGTCTCCTTGCACTCTTCTCACCTGTGCCTAGCACCTGTTTCTCCTGCACCTTCGTGCCCAAACGTGCCTCTCGATACACCTCTGCGAACTTCAACAACTCTCCTGCTGTCTCTGGCTGTCTCTCTTTCAAAATGTATAGTTAAAACTCAGGGCCGCAACCTGACAAAATCTGTTCCTTCATAACCAGCTCTTTCAATTCAGCGAACTCCTTCTTCGTACCACTCAACTTAGCCATTTATCAAAATAGTGATCTAAACGTGCACCGAACTGAGTGTACGTTTCACCTGCTTGCAATCTAGCTGAACGAAATTTCTTTCTGAATCCCTCCTCTGTGAGGTCAAATCCCTTCATCAACGATTCCTTCACAGCACCAAAATCAGATTGTTGGTCTGCTGGTAACGCAGTGAAAATCTGTAATGCCTTACCCGTCAATAGCGCTGACAAAATGACTGCCCACTCTTCTGAAGGCCAACCCTGACTGGTCGCAAACGTTTCGAAACGACTGATGTATGCATCAATCGAATCGGTTCCTTCAGAGAATTTTGGCAACTTGGGTTCGGGGGGCATAACTGCGCACAGAGTCACTGGAAACTGAACTACCATCACCGGTGGTCTCCCCCTGTATTCTCACTCTCTCTAACTCTAATTGAATCCTTAATCTTTCTGTTTCCTGCGCTTCCCTTAGTCTCTCTGTCTCCTGCGCTTCGCTAGCCTGATTAGCCTGAATCCTTAATCTTTCTGTTTCCTGCGCTTCCCTTTGCCTTTCTGTTTCCTGCGTTGCGCTAGCTTTAGTCTTTTCCTGCTCTGCTAATGCTATTTCTACTGCCACACGGCGTCTTTCCGCGCGTTCATCTCTCCATCTTTTGTTGGTTTTCAACGAACGCACGCAACTCATCTCCTGAGTAGCCTAAATCACGAGCGACGCTCACAAGTTGTTCAATAGGGGTGTTCTTTTCTTCCGCCATTATATCTTTTTTTTTTTTTTTTTGAACAAAATTTTACTACTACGACAGCCAAACTGGTGGTTACCGACACGAGTGACGTAATAGCACAATCCTATGAATGATAATATTAGCTTGGGACAACGTAGTTAGTTTTTATAAGACGCCCAGCGCCTGACCCAACTATGAGAGCGAATTATAGGCAATCTGTGCGAAATAAGTACTCGGGGCTGAAATGCCAAGCCTAGTATTAACTATCTTGGAAGAAATGCCAAGCCTAGTATTTAACTATCTTGGGAACATACAGTAAGACAACACCTTGTCTTAGGATTACAACACTTGAATCCCACCCAGCTTCCTCTCTGAGAAGTTGAACAATTATAATAAATGGGCCAGAATATCCTGGCAGGCTCGCCAATAAATTGTCAACCTCGGTGATGTCGATGGAGGAAGGACTAGCGCACAGCCCAAACACACTCACAGCTTGCTTACGATCTCATTCATATATCATGCATTCGTCACATCAAACCACTAGTAAAGTCTATAACTTTACTACACATGATCATAGAACGAAACATCAATGCATATGGAATCAAACAAAATAAAAACATTCTCTCTTTCCTGAACTTCACAAAATCATTTATCTAAAACATCATTAACTAACCCGGGTATAAATAGATTTCTACTTTACCTGGCCAGGTGATCTTAACTATTCACGAATCACTGTCTTTTCTTTTCCTTTTTTTTTCTTTTCACTGTCACTTTCACAAGCACGACACAACTGCTGGCATTGGTCAGGTTAGACTGCTGGCACTGGTCGAGCTGGACTGCTGGCACTGGTCAGGTTAGACCGCTGGCGCTGGTCAGGTTGGACTGCCGATGAAAGTGGCGCTGGCCAAGTATGAGGTCGAACCCCGTTAAGATGGAACAGTGACTATCAACATCGATCTGTTCTCCTTCCTTTCTTCCTGCATTAACGCATTGCACTCTCTCTCTCTCTTCTAGTCTGCTCTATCAAATGGACATGGTTGCTTTTCTTTTCTTTTTCTTTTTCTTTTCCTCTTCATTAGTTAGCAACTCTCTCTCTCCACATCTCTCCTTAGTCCTTCCTCTGCAGACTATCTCGTGCTAATCTCTCAACTTGGTTCTCTTCTCTCCTCCCTCATCTCTCTGCTTCTCTCTCGAGCAGACCTACACCCAGAACCTCTTCCTCTCTCTCTCTGTCTGTTCTCTCCCCCTCTCTCTCACCCACACATTACTTTATTCCCTACCTACGTGTCCAAGGGTGAGTACCATTGGTCAGTATTTTTAAACCGCCTCGTACCCGAAGTTATCTCCCTCTAATTCCATTGGATATTCAAATCATGACAGTCACGCCTACACGCCTTACTCTCTGTGGTGGTCAATTGGTCATTTAATTGATTAGCTTGATTTCACCCCCACCACACACTACCTTCCCCTCTCTTCGTTCCGGCGACGTCGTAAATTGGCTAGATCAGTCTGATCCAGGCGTCGAGACTCGTCTGACCAGACATCGAGGCGTCGGTCAGCTACTTAGTCTGTCTGGCTGGACAGACCGTCTCCGTAGAGGATTAGGATTAGTCTACTCGCTGTGCCCAAATTGGCTGGATGAGTCTGATCCGGGCGTCGAGACTCGTTGACCAGACATCGAGGCGTCGGTCAGCTACTTAGTCCGTCTGGCTGGCGCTCAGAATATTTGAGTTTGAGCTTATGTTCACACAACCTGGACCACGACTTTGGTTGTTTATTTTTTTGTCCATGACATGCATGAATGCGCATTTGCGTACGTCCGTGTTTGTATGCCTGCGTGTATATGTGAGTGCATGTCTATTTGTGGGTGTATATGTGTGTGGGCACACATGCATAAGGACATGCGTGAGGATGCGCGTGCGCATGTGTGTGTGTGTGTGTGTGTGTGTGTGTGTGTGTGTGTGTGTGTGTGTGTGTGTGTGTGTGTGTAAATTTGTATTTTCGGTGTTAAATGTGCGCCGCTGTGAAATGCATATAAGAAACCGTAAGCTGTTGTATGCGATAATGCATTTCATTATTCTAATTCTTGTCATTTTCTTTTATTATTATCCAAATAACACTGGTGTCCATTATAAGCTTATGGAATCCATACATGTTACAAAGAGATTTCTGTCGTTTGTAATAGATGATTTGGAATATCTAACTGTCGTCTTTGAAATAATCGACCTCCCTTGAAGGGGAAAAAAAATTGACGTACCAAACAAGAATCAACATGTGAGTGCAAGCCTTTCTGAAGACAAGAAAAAAAGTCACTGTAAACATACCAACAGTTTAAAGTGCCGTGCCTTTATAAAACAACAAGAAGCAATAAAAAGGGGGAAAATAAAGAAAAGAAAAGAAAGAAATGTAGAGCAAACATGCAAACAGAATAACGAAACAGACTGAAAACCAGAAAGAGCGAAAGAGAAAAGCTGAACGCCAACATCTGGAGCGGACATCTTCATACAGGAACAGCGACAGCGTGACGACAAAAGACACGTCATTCAGCGGATAAAACAGAAAGCAGAATGAAGAGCTGAAAACCCTGTGTGAATAATTCGCAGGGACACGCTTGGACACCTTCAGGACGGCAGTGTCTGTCCAGCGAGTGTCCTGAGCGCTGTCAGTCATGTGGAAAGAGACATTGTCTCTCAACACACAGTCTGCTGGAACCACAATATTCCTGGCTACTGCGCGCGCGCGCGCGCGCGCGCGCGCACGCGTGTGTGTGTGTGTGTGTGTGTATGTGATTTATGTACACATGTGTGCGAATGCATGTGCGTGTGTGTGTGTGTGTGTGTGTGTGTGTGTGTGTGTGTGTGTGTGTGTGTGTGTGTGTGTGAGTGAGTGAGTGTAGACGTGTGCACGCTAGCGCACGCGCGCGCGTGTGTGTGTGTGTGTGTGTGTGTGTGTGTGTGTGTGTGTGTGTGTGTGTGTGTGTGTGTGTGTGTGTGTCAGTTATGTACACATGTGTGCGAATGCATGTGTGTGTGTGTGTGTGTGTGTGTGTGTGTGTGTGTGTGTGTGTGTGTGTGTGTGTGTGTGTACGTGCATGTGTGTACGTGCGTGTGTGTGTGTGTTTAAGTGTGCGAATGTGTGTGTCCTTGCATAAATGGCAGAGAATGCTAAAATCACACACACACACACACACACACACAGAGAGAGAGAGAGAGAGAGAGAGAGAGAGAGAGAGAGAGAGAGAGAGAGAGAGAGAGAGTCAGCTAGACAGACCGACAGGCAAACAGAAAGACAGACGCAGAGATAGAGACAAAGATGCAGTTAGAAAAATTGAAATTTCAAGATGGAGAGATAGACAAAGGCACATCAAAACATACATGATGGAGACATACAGAGATGGTGAGAATACTGGTATCGATCGGCAATCATCGAGGAATCTGTAGAAATGGTACACAAGTTCAAATGTGTTATATGCCTTTTGATCTTTTAAAAACTTTTTGATAGAATAACGGCTTGCATCCAAAGGATAATGAGGAGGTTCTTCCACTCAAAGAAAATGTCTCAAAGAAAATGGCAGTCTACGAATTCCCTGTCAAGTTCCAGTCAAGTGCATTGAAGACACAAAATACAATCGGTTTCAAAATCGTGCAAAATGAAACAAAGGAAACTCCCATTTTCTTTTTTAAGAAAATATATGACAAATAAAATGCAGCAAGATAAATCATCTCAAACAATGTTGTTGAACCAAAATGAAATAAAATGAAATAGAATAAGGCCGCTCCTGCCCTCCCTTCCTAGCCCACACTCCCAATACCCACCCCCCCTCTCTCTCTCTCTCCCTCCCCCCCTCTCTCTCTCTCTCTCTCTCTCTCTCTCTCTCTCTCTCTCTCTCTCTCTCACTCACTCTCTCTGTCTCTCAAAGGAGGAGATGTCTTAAGAAACGAAAACAAACGTTGCGAGTCATTGAAACGTGCTCTAGATAGACAGGGAAAATAAATTGTAAAGAAAGCAAGTGCAACAAAGATGGCAACTCGTTTAAGTGACATATTCCTCGATCTCAATAGTTATGATGACAAAACTGGATCCACAAACAAAGGATATCAAACGAAAGAAAATAATTTCCTAGGCTAACGAAAGAAAATAATTTCCTAGGCTGGCAGGCTACTCAAGCGTGCTGTACACGTCTCTATACAAACATACTATTTAATTTCTTAAATGTATCGAAACCAAGGCATTCAAGCCTGTTTCAGACCACTTTAAGAGAGACGCATGATTTAAAAGTAAGGAGAAAAAGAGGATGCTAAGCCATTCACCCCTCGTGTAGAAGTTCTGTACAGAAACATAGCCATCGAGAAGAAAGAATGAAAAGATGCCAAGCCATTCAAATGTGTTTAATAATAATAATAACGAATACTTATATAGCGCCTATTCTCGGCTAGAGGCCAAGTTCTAAGCGCTTTACAATCAACACTCGTTTACACAACGGGCTGCCTACCTGGGTAGTGCCGACTGAAGAGCTGCCAGCTGGCGCTTCATTCAGTCGTTTCCCGTGTCATCCAGTCAGTATCGTTCAATATCGATCACTCATTTTCCTTACTTCCTTCATTCTTTCCATTTCTCACGCAGGGTGCATGCTATGTGTAACGTGTCATCCATACCAACGGCCAAACTGGCCTTCACTTCCGAAAGTTGGTGATGGGATTTTACGTGTGTGCAAGATGTTATGCGTGCGTTCACACACGGAACCTCGGTTTATAGTCTCATTCGAAGGACTGTATGGGAAATGGAGTCAGAACCAATGTTAACTCCGAGGGAAAAATCCCGCTGTACCGAAACGCCCCGGCGGAGGTTCGAACCCGCAACCCCAGGATCACCAAGATTACGAGTCAGGCGCTCTACCAACTGAGCTATTCCGGCTCTGTTTCAGATGTCTCTGGAGAATCACATTGTTTGATAGCCCCTCCCCTCCCCCCCGCCTCCTCCTCCCCCCCCCCCCCCTCCCAAAAAAATCAATTCAAGGGCATTCATGATTGTTGTAGACCCCTCTACAGAATTATTTTGTTAGATATGAAAAATTAAAGCAAACTGGACATCAGGTCGGTCAAGCGTGTTCAAGACCACTGCATAAGAACATGCTGTTTGACAGGTAGAGAGCACAACCGATGCCAAGCCATTCAAGCGAGTTCCAGAGCTCTGTATAGATTGCTCCACAGGACGGTGATCCAGGAGGCCTAACCGTTCAAACGTGTTGCTGACCGTTCTGCAAAACCGCAGTGTTTGACAGGTGAAAACTATTTTAAAAAAAATAAATAAATAAAAAAAAAGGATGCCAGCCGATTTGAGCGTGGTCCTGACCCTTTCCCCCGAAATGTGTGTGTGTGTGTGTGTGTGTGTGTGTGTGTGTGTGT
>CM031601.1:27300273-27310273 GCA_018398815.1 Conus ventricosus
AAACATTCTCTCTTTCCCTGAACTTCACAAAATCATTTATCTAAAACATCATTAACTAACCGGGTTAAAATAGATTTCTACTTTACCTGGCCAGGTGATCTTAACTATTCACGAATCACTGTCTTTTCTTTTCTTTTCTTTTTCTTTTCACTGTCACTTTCACAAGCACGACACAACTGCTGGCACTGGTTTTGGGTCTGATGGCCCGGCTTTTGGGTCTGTGGAACTGCTTGACGAAGTGACGCTGCAGGTATGAGGCGAACCCCCGGTTAAGATAGAACCAGTGACTATCAACATCGATCTGTTCTCCTTTCTTTCTTCCTGCATTAACCCCATTGCACTCTCTCTCTCTCTCTTTCTAGTCTGCTCTTATCAAATGGACATGGTTTCTTTTCTTTTCTTTTTTTTTTTTTTCTTTCTTTTCTTCTTCATTATTTTAGCAACTCTCTCTCTCTCCACATCTCTCCTCAGTCCTCCTCTGCAGACTATCTCATGCTAATCTCTCAACTTTTTTCTCTTCTCTCCTCCCCTCATCTCTCTGCTCTTCCTCCCCCGAGATTACACTCAGACCTCTCTCCTCTGTCTCTCCTTCGTTCTCCCCCTCGTTCTCCATTCTCTAAATCTCAATCCTTCTAATTCGTTCCGACTCTCTAAAAAGGGCGAGTACCATTTGGTCAGAAATTTTTACCCCCTGAAAACCCCGAAGTTACCCTCCCTCTAATTCCTTTGGGGATATTCAAATCATGACAGTCACGCCTACACACCTTACTCTCTGTGGTGGTCAATTGGTCATTTAATTGATTAGCTAGATTTCACCCCCACCACACACTACCTTCCCCCCTCTCCTACTTAACTGGCCCCGTGGGGCTTAACCCGTGGACACTGGTCAGTGTAAATTGGCTAGATGAGTCTGGGTAGGCGCCACGACGTCTGACTAACAATGGCGCTGGTTCCACAAATTGGCCAGATGAGCCTGAGCCAGGCGCTAGGGACTCGTCCTCGCTAAAACATCGAGGCGTCGGTCAAAGCTGCTTAGCCCGTCCAGGCCGGACAGACCGTCTCTGTGGAGCCTCTCCCCTATGCTTAATTGCCGGATCCGAACCATGGGCCCGTCCACCTGACGCCCAGAATATTTGCGTTAGAGCTTATGTCCAACTGGGCTGGGGGCGATTGACACGATTTTTGGTTGAGTTCATTTTTGACCGTGACAATTTCCCCCTTGGCAAAAGACCATGTTTCCGCATTGTCTAAAAAACAACGGTACAAAAAAGACAACAACCGAATTTGCTGACACACAGCTACACGCGCAAAGTTTGAAAAATACTTTACAACCAAGGGTTTTTATAAATTATAAAATATAACCATCAGTGAATACCCTCCAATGAGTTGTCATTGACTTTGCGCTCTTGCGTTATTTCAACTCATTTTATAACGACCTCTGTGCGCACCTATGCAATTCCCCTACTTGCGGATTTGCCACATCTTCTCTTCAACAATTCCTATGAAAAGCACAATATAGTATGATCACGATCCATGACACTTCACTGAGGAATCTCCATCCTCACTTATTGCAAATAATCATCACTACACAAGCGACTGTATGCTCCAAGCATAACTACATCCACATGAACAAGTCTCGCACAAAAAAAAAATAAACCATAGCCAACTGGGAATGAACCCATATCCAATCAACATAAACTGTAATCAACACATATTATCAACAAGAAACCCCCCCGGATATGACTGACTTCCTCTAGTTGCAGCTTGCTAGACTCAACGGCTTAAATAGTCAGCTCCGACATTCTGTCGACCGGAATGTACTGCCTCGGTACCTGTAGGGCTGCAATGCCATTCCCCACCGCAGCACTCTGCGTTTTTCAACTGCGCCTCCTGCAGGAATTTGAGTGGTTGATGATCTGTCTCTATCACGAACTCTTTCCCATAACAAGTATTTGTGGAACTTCTGCAGGGCCCACACGACAGCTAAACACTCCTTCTCTACAGTTGCGTACCCTTCTTCACACTTTGCCCAACTTCCTGCTAGCATACCTCACAGGAAACTCGACCTCTTCATGCTCCTGCAGCAATACTGCACCTATCCCACACCTGATGCATCTGTCCGCAACAAAAAAGGGTTTGGACATATCTGGTAGCTTCAAGAGGGGACGGAACCTAGTCTTTCCACACCGTCTGCAGTGCTTGCTCTGCACGTCTGACCATTCGACCACTGCCGGTTTCCCTCCCTTGACCAAATCACTGAGAGGACTCTTTGATTGCAGCAAAATTTGGGACAAATTTCCCTATAGAACCCAATAAAACCTAGCAGATTCCCCTGACTTCTGTTTTGGTCTTTGGTCTCCTGAATTCATCATCTTCTCCACCTTTCCTCTTTCCGCTGCTTTGTGTCGTTTCCCGACAACAAAACCTAGGAACTCCAGGCTTGGAAAACCAACCTGGCACTTTGTTGGTCTGGCTGTGAGTTTGGGCTTTCCTCAACCTCTCTAAAACTGTTTCCTACTGCCTCATTTCCCCCCCATGTCTCGGACGCTATCAGAATGTCATCCATGAAATTCACAACGCCTTCCAATCCCGTCAATAAATTCCTCATCACCGAGAGAAAAACTGCAGGCGCGTTGACCATACCAAAAGGAAGTACTCGCCACTGGTATAGCCCCTAGATGGAAAAATGCTGTGACTTCCTTTGAGTCCCACTCAGGGCTATTTGCCAGTAACCCTTGCTCAGATCTATCCTGGTGAATACTGGCTCTTGCTTGTGGCGATCTGAGCGAACAGGTCTTCCATGTTCGGAGACCTCTGCATCGACCTTGGTGACACTGTCAAAACGTCTATAGTCGACACAGAATCGATGCTCACCTGACTTTTTCCTCACTAAGACGACGGGTGCACTATATGATGATTTGGACGTTCAATCACCCCAAGGTCCAACATCTTTTCTACCTCCTCCTCGATCACTTGCTTGGGGGCATATGGGATCGGGTAGCTTTCACATGTACGGGTTTCTGTGATGTTAACTCCACCGACATGTCTCTAGAGTTGTCCTGCCTGGTTTATCAGTCAGGGACGCCCTATACTGTTCTAGGAGCCCCCTAACTTCCTCCTGTCTCCTACTGTCTAGCCCTTCATACAGTGACACATCCCTATGACTCTTCCCCTGGAAACTCAGGCAACAAAATCCTCCCCTTCTTCGCTGGTCTCCTTCACCTCCATCAATGAAATTTCTGCTGCGCCTATGTGCTGAGTCTCACGCTGGGAAAAATTTTGCGGAGCAAATTTGCATGGAAAAGTTTTGATTCCCCTTCACATCGATTCGGTAGTCCTGATCTACCTTTCAATGATGGTGAATGGTCCCTTCAAAGCATCAGCACTTGTTTGTGATCCGTGGGAAGCATAACAGGACTTGATCTCCCACCTTGAGGAATTGCTTCCTCACCTTCCTGTCATACTGCTTCTTCTGGACGACCCCAGCCTCCTGCAAACTCTCCACTTGCGACCTTACATGTCTCCTCGAGCCTATTGCGTAAGTCCACCCCATACTGTATGTGGTTTTGACTTCTTCGGGCTCCTGTTCTCCGGACCACAGCTCTTTGAGAATCACACCGGTCCCCGAACTGTCCGCCCATACAGCAGCTCAAATGGCGAAAAGCCTGTGCTTTCCTGAGGGCTTCCCTGTAGGCAAACAGTGCCGCTGGAATGTAGCGGTCCCAATCTGCTGGCCTTTCCTCACAGAGCTTTTTAAGAGCCCTTCAGCACACCCTTTAATCTTTCCACCAACATTGCATTGTGGATGGTATGGGGTAGTGAGCAGCTGTGTGATCCCTAGCAGCCTGTTGATCTCCTTCATCACGCCTGAGTGAACTGTGACCCCCTGTCCTGAGAATTTGTGCTGGCACAAACCCACGCGAGAAGATGTCTACCAGCCCTTCAGCGACCTGTTGCGTAAACTACGCCTTTCAATGCAACTGCTTCTGGGTATCTGGTCGCGTAGTCCACGAGTGTCAACACATACCTGTGCCCGCCTTTGGAACAGGGCGCGATTGGGCCAATCAGTCAACAACCACCCTCCTGAATGGGTTGTCAATTAAAGGAGGCTGTTTAAGAGCGCCTTCCTCTTCACCCCTCTTGTGGGGACCTTTGACACACGTCACATGACATGCAGAAAAAGCTTGATGTCTGCCATTGCTTTCCCGGCCAATGAAAGTCATCAAAGATTCGGTCAGCTGTTTTGCTGGTGCCGAGATGACCCCCCAAAGAGCGACTCGTGACCCACTGACATGACAGTGTCACGATAACCTGCTGGTACCCTCTAACTGAGTGGGCACCTTTCCTGTCTTCCCCTTGGGAACACTCGGTACAACAGCCCGCCTTTCACAAGAAACTCTGTCTCACCTCCTCTAACCTCCGTTTCTCTCCACCTCTTGCCCAAATCCCAAGACTTCAACGAGCGAAGGTCTTGTTCCTTTCGCTGCCCTAAACTCATCAGGCGACACATCTATGCCTGACTTCCTTGCCGGAACGACCAACGGGTTTTTCAACCTTTCCCTCCTCTGCTCCGGTTTGAACTGCTGCCCCTGTAGCAGTCAACAATCAGGATCCCCCTGGATCCCTTGCACCTGGAATATTTCCAATGATCAGATCGTGAAGGGGTTTCTCCATCACCAACGCAGACAACTCGCCTGAGAAGTAAGGGGTACGTACTTCTATCTTAGCAACTGGAAACTCCCTCACAGTGCCATCGATTAGAGTACAGGTCTGGATTTGCCCTGTCAAATCCCCTTTATCGACCACGTTTTTTCGTACTACACCGCATGAAAAAACCAGTGTCTCGTAACACTTTCCCCCCCTCTGCTGGCCAATCCACCCCTTTTTCCACTGGTAACGAACCACTCAGCCTAGTGCCCTCCATCCCTGACACGACTGCTGTCCAGTGCTAGCCATAGGGGCACTCCAACCCCCCTTCAACTGAATCCCTTTTGGTTCCACTGCAGGTCGTTTCCCTTGACGACCTTATCCACCTCTTGCAAGGCTGCTGCCTTCTGGAACCTCATGCGACAAATCCCTCGCCACATGTCCCTTCTTGTGACAAATGAAACACCTAATGTCCTTTTGCCCTTCCTTCTGCCCCACCACTGGGTTTGCAGACTTTGCAGAAAACTCCCCTAGTCCCCCTTGCACTCTTCTCACCTGTGCCTAGCACCTGTTTCTCCTGCACCTTAGTGCCCAAACGTGCCTCTCTATACACCCCCTGGCGAACTTCAACAACTCCCCTGCTGTCTCTGGCTGTCTCTCTTTCCAATGTATGGTTAACTCAGGGCCGCAACCTGACAAAATCTGTTCTTTCATAACTACTCTTTCAATTCAACGAACTTTCCCTTTTTTGTAAACCCCTCAACTCTAACCATTTCTCAAAATAGTGATCTAGACGTGCACCAAACTGAGTGTACGTTTTCCCCCGCTTGCAATCTAGCTGAACGAAATTTTTTCTGAATCCTTCCTCGTGAGGTCAAATCCCCTTTTTAAAGACTCCTTCACAGCACCAAAATCAGAAATGTTCTTCTGCTGTAACGCAGTGAAAATCGCAACGCCTTACCCGTCAAAAGCGCCGACAAAATGACTGCCCACTCTTCTGGAGGCCACCCTGACTGGTCGCAAACGTTTTTCGAAACGACTGATGTATGCGTCAATCGAATCGGTCCCTTCCGAGAATTTGGCAACTTGGGTCGGAGGGTAGCTGCGCACAGAGTCACTGGAAAGTGAGCTAAACCCTCCTCGGGGGTCCCCCCTTTGTATTCTCACTTTCTCCAACTCTAATTGAACCTTTAATCTTTCTGTTTCCTGCGCTTCCCTTATTCTTTCTGTTTCCTGCGCTTCCCCTTTTTCTTTCTGTTTCCTGCTTCATTCTTTCTGTTTCCTGCGCTTCCCTTATTCTTTCTGTCTCCTGCTTCATTCTTTCTGTTTCCTGCGCTTCCCTTTTTCTTTCTGTTTCCTGCTTCATTCTTTCTGTTTCCTGCGTTTCCCTAACCTTTTCCCGTTCTGCTATTTCGACTGCGATACGGCGTCTTTCCCGCGCGTTCATCCCTTTTTCCCTCTTTTGTTGTTTTCCACGAATGCTCGCAAAATCATCTCCCGAGTAACCTAGATCACGAGCGACGCTCACAGTTGTTCAATAGGGGGGTTCTTTTCTTCCGCCATTATATCTTCTCTTTTTTTTTTTTTTTTTTTTTTGAACAAGATTTTATAACACGACAGCCAAACTGGTGGTTACCGACACGCGTGACGTAATAGCACAATCCTATGAATGATAATATTAGCTTGGGACAACGTTTGTTAGTTTTTATAAGACGCCCAGCGCCTGACCCAACTATGAGAGCGAATTATAGGCAATCTGTGCGAAATAAAATACTTGGGCTGAAATGCCAAGCCTATATTAACAAACTTGGAAGCAATGCCAACCTAGTGTTTAACTATCTTTGGGGAAAATACAGTAAGACAACCCCCTTTTCTTAGGATTACAATACTTGAATCCCACCCCCTTCCTCTCTGAGAAGTTGAACAATTTTAATAAATGGGGCCAGAATATCCTGGCAGGCTCGCCAATAAATTGTCAACCTCGGGTGATGTCGATGGAGGAAGGACTAGCGCACAGCCCAAACACACTCACAGCTTGCTTACGATCTCATTCATATATCATGCATTCGTCACATCAAACCACTAGTAAAGTCTATAACTTTACTACACATGTTCATAGAACGAACCATCAATGCATATGGAATCAAACAAAATAAAACATTCTCTCTTTCCTGAACTTCACAAAATCATTTATCTAAAACATCATTAACTAACCCGGGTATAAATAGATTTCTACTTTACCTGGCCAGGTGATCTTAACTATTCACGAATCACTGTCTTTTCTTTTCTTTTCTTTTTCTTTTCACTGTCACTTTCACAAGCACGACACAACTGCTGGCACTGGTTTTGGTCTGATGGCCCCGGCGTTGGTCTGTGGAACTGCTTGACGAAGTGACGCTGCCAGGTATGAGGTCGAACCCCCGGTTAAGATAGAACAGTGACTATCAACATCGATCTGTTCTCCTTTCTTTCTTCCTGCATTAACGCATTGCACTCTCTCTCTCTCTCTTCTAGTCTGCTCTTATCAAATGGACATGGTTGCTTTTCTTTTCTTTTTTTTTCTTTTCTTTCTTTTCTTCTTCATTAGTTAGCAACTCTCTCTCTCTCCACATCTCTCCTCAGTCCTTCCTCTGCAGACTATCTCATGCTAATCTCTCAACTTGGTTCTCTTCTCTCCTCCCCTCATCTCTCTGCTCTTCTCTCCTCCGAGATTACACTCAGACCTCTCTCTCTCTGTCTCTCTCTTCGTTCTCCCCCTCGTTCTCCATTCTCTCACTCTCACATCCTTCTTATTCGTTCCGATCTCTCCAAAAAGGGCGAGTACCATTGGTCAGTATTTTTACCCCTGACACCCCGAAGTTATCTCCCTCTAATTCCATTGGATATTCAAATCATGACAGTCACGCCTACACACCTTACTCTCTGTGGTGGTCAATTGGTCATTTAATTGATTAGCTAGATTTCACCCCCACCACACACTACCTTCCCCCTCTCCTACTTAACTGGCGCCGTGTGGCTTAACCCGTGGACACTGGTCAGTGTAAATTGGCTAGATGAGTCTGGGTAGGCGCCACGACGTCTGACTAACAATGGCGCTGGTTCCACAAATTGGCCAGATGAGCCTGAGCCAGGCGCTACGACTCGTCTCGCTAGACATCGAGGCGTCGGTCAAAGCTGCTTAGCCCGTCCAGCCGGACAGACCGTCTCTGTGGAGCCTCTCCCCTATGCTTAATTGGCCGGATCCGAACCATGGGCCCGTCCGCCTGACGCCCAGAATATTTGCGTTAGAGCTTATGTCCAACTGGGCTGGTGGCGATTGACACGAGTTTGGTTGAGTTCATTTTTGACCGTGACACAAGGTGGGGGAAGAAAAAGCAATAACTCCAAAGCGGCGGACGCCAGGATCCAGTGTGGCATCCAAGACTTCTTTGACGAGTCAACAGCGTGTGAAGTGCTGGCCTCCCTTTACTCCTCTGTCTCCATCTCCCTCACCCCCCCCCCCCCCCTCCTCCTTCTCCCCCCCTTCCCCTTCCTCCTTTCCACCCTCCCTCCCCCCCTCCCAGCTAAACATCTTCACCCTGTCTGTCCTGTCCCTTCAATGGTCACATTACTTCTAGGCCTCTCCTCTGTCTCCCCCCCCCCCCCCAAACGCCCCCACCCCCCACCCCCCACCGCCACCCCAACCCCTAGCCCATTCACTTTCTCACATTCTCTTTTTTATATTATTGTTATGAATGCTTATATATCGCCTATCCTCGGTTAGAGACACCAAGCTCCAAGGCGCTTTACAATCCACTCTCTTTACACAACGGGCTGCCTACCTGGGTAGTGCCGACTGGAGCGCTGCCAGCTGGTACTTTGTTTAGTCGTTTCCGTGCGTGTCATCCAGTCAGAATCGTTCAATATCGTTCACTCAGCTCCTCACTTCCTTCATTCTTTCCATTTCTCACGCAGGGTGCATGCTATGTGTAACGTGTCATCCATACCAACGGCCATTTGGCCTTCTCTTTCGAAAGTTGGTGATGGGATTTCACGTGTGTGCAAGATGTTATGCGTGCGTTCACACACGGAACCTCGGTTTATAGTCTCATTCGAAGGACAGTATGGAAAAGGGAGTCAGAACCAATGTTAAACTCCGAGGGAAAAATCCTTTTGTACCGAAACAGCCCGGCGGAGATTCGAACCCGAAACCCCAGGATCACCAAGATCACGAGTCCGGCGCTCTACCACTGAGCTATCCCGGCCCCCATCGTGTCTGATGGTTGCTCTTCATCTTTCCGCAGTTGGCCCGGGCTGTCAAGGACGGAAAGAAATGGCAGACCGATAAAGGAAAGGGTTATTTTGTGCTGTCTGCGTTCGTCGGCGTTGAGCTGGCATGAGGGCAATTAGTACATGTCTGTGAATTACTGGTTTGTGCGTGCACACACACACACACACACACACACACACACACACACACACACACACACACACACACACACACACACACACACACGCACACACATGCACGCACGGGCACACACACACACACACACACACACACACACACACACACACACACACACATAGACACACATACACGCGCTCGCGAGCGTATGCGCGCGCGCACGCACACACACATGCACGCACACACACACACACATGCGCGGATACATGAGCGCATGCACACGCGCACGCACGCATGCATGCACACACACACACACACACACACACACACACACACTTACACACACGCACGCACGCACGCACGCACGCACACGCGCGCGCGCGCGCGCGCGAACACAAGCAGATGAAAAAGCAGGCAGCGAGAGAGAGAGAGACTGACAGACATACATACAAGCAGACAGACAGACAGACAGACAAACAGACAGGCAGAAAGAGGAGGGACGGACGCATGCCTGCTTGGAGGGCGGCAACACGATTGAACATTGAACAAGAAACAAAACGAACACACACACACAAAAAAAAAAAAAAAGGGCAATAATCCCAATACAAGGCGCCTGGTGCTAGTAATGAGCCAGCATCCAAGACTCTCAGACAAGTCGACAACAACGTGCGAAGAGCTACCCTTCCCCCAACCTCCCCCACACCCCTCCTCCCCCCAACCCTCCCACCCCCACCCCCACCCCCCACCCCTCCTCATCCTATCCCTTCGCTGGTTATCTCCCCTGCCCGTTTGCCCACGTTCTGTCGTACGCGTGGCTCGTATGAGTTTAGCACCTCGTTCGGCGTCTCGGCGTCCAAAGCACAGGGCCTGTATGCACGTCAAACCCGATTAGCTTATTCGCGTTTAGGGCTTAAACGCGGTTAGCTATTCGGAGCTTAAACGCGGATAGCCCCTCTCCGGTTTTGG
>CM031601.1:27315273-27322773 GCA_018398815.1 Conus ventricosus
CCCCTGGCCAACCCCGAGAACCCCTTGCCGTTCTTCAAACGGAGCGATTTGGGAAGCCGAGAAAAAACATAATTTGGGGGGGAGGCCTCCAAAAACTAAAAGCGAAGTGAAAGGTCCTCTTTCATGTGGTTTAAAATTTGAAAATTTTTCAAAGGAAAAAACCGTGTTTTAAATTTGCTCCCATAATTCTTACAATTCTTCAAAGGGGGAAGAAATGAGACCCCTGAACGGTTAAAAAACATGGCGGGATGTTAAATTTTTTTTTTTTAAAATTTTTTTATTTTTTTTTAAAACAAAATGATTTTTTTTGCTAAATTTTTGTGACAACTAAATGCTTATGGTTAAAATCGAAAGGGGTTTTTTTTGGAAATAAGTTTGTTTGTGGAAATTTTTTGATTTTTTTTTTGGGTGGGATGTTTTAAAATTGTTATTGCCATTAAATGTGGACAATTGAGTTTTTGTTGAATTAAAAAGACTTTGGTTTTGGAAATTTTATGGTGGAAGGGTTGCATAAAATTTTGTTGGTTTTCCAATCATAAAATTTTTGCTTTTGGTAAAAATTAAAAAAATTTAGTGATGGGGGGGGAGTGTAAGGGAAAATAAAAAAAAAAAAAAAAATTTTTATAAAACCTTTTTTAAAAAAAAAAACTTAAATTTATTTGGTTCATTAATTTTTCTTTTTTTTTTTTTTTTTTTTTTTTTTTCTTGATCGATGGTTGGGAGGGAGTGAAATGCCGGGTTTTGATCGTTTGGGTTGTCAAATTTGACAATTATGGTTAAACTGCCCCCCCAAATTTGTCCCCTTCCCCCCTCCCCGGCATGTTCTTGTCAATTATTTCTTTTTCTGCATTTTTTGAGAGGGTTTATCATTTTGAGGGGCTAATACTTTTGAAATTTAGGGGGCTTTGTTTGTGTGGTCAGCCTTTTTTTTTTTTTTTTTTTTTTTTTTTTAATCCTCTCCCATTCAGGTCATATTTTGGGGTTTGTTGACTGACGGATTCTGTTAAAAATATTTGGATGATTGAATGTGAAGTAATTGTAGCGGCTAAAAGGTTAATAAATAACTGATAATTGATTGGATTATGTTTTTTCTAACCGTTGAATGATTGAAATGAAAAATTTGATCAATACAGTCACACTGATTATTTGACTGTTTTGAAAACAAAGGGTTGATCGATTGATTACTCGTTTGTTTTTGTTTGTTGATTAACATCAATTAGTCAATTGTTCAAAAAAATTTCATCGATAGATTGAAAGACTGATTGATGAATAACGTGACGATTTAAATGCGTGATAAATGTGTTTCCCCTCATTTGTGTTTTGTTGATTTTTTCTTGCCAAATTGATACCCAATCAACTCATATCTTCACGTCTTGGTGATTAATTGGTCTTTTTTTGTTAGACTTTTTTTAAATTTGATGATCTTTTGAGTTTAAAAAAATTACGGCGGTAGTCTTTGAATTCCCCTCTTTTTTATTAACATTTTTGGATTACTTGCTTCCTTGACAGACTTTTTTTTTTTTTTTTTTTTTTTTGACAGTCTATGCAAACTTGGTGCCTACAGGGTCTGCCCTTCTCGCTGTTGTTCCCCCCCCCCCCCCCTCCTCTCTCTCTTCCCCCTTTCTCCTTTTTCCCCTCTCTCTCTCTTCCCACACCCCCTCTTCCACCATCCCCCCTTTCCTGTCTCTATCTTTATTTGTTCTCCCCCCTTCCCCTTCTCTCTTTTCCCCTGCATCCCCTCCTCCTCCCCCCCCTTCTTGCCTCTGTCTTCTCTGTTTTTTTTCCCCCCCTCCCTCTCCCGCACCTTCCTTCTCTTTCTTCCCCTCCCCCCCTCCTCTGTTTCTCATCTCTCTCTTTGCCCCCCCCCTTCTCCTTCGCTCCGCCCTTGTTCAATCCTCTTTACAGATTGCCCCCCCCCCCCCCCCCCCCCCCCCCGGTTTTATCTCTTTCTTCCCATTTATCCCTTCGTCTCTCCTGCAAAAAATTTCAACACCATCTCTCTCTCTCTCTCTCTCTCCTCTCTCTTCTCTCTCTCTCTCTCTCTTCTCTCCCTCTTTGATCTTTCCCCTTTATTCCTTTTTTTTATCGGTTTTCCTTTTTTTTGTCCCCCCGTCTTCTGCCCCTGCCCCCCTCTAGTGTTTACTTTTTTGCTCCCTCTTCCCCTTCCCCCCCACCCCCATGCCTCCCTCAACCCCAAAATTAAACAAAATCTAAAAATGAAAAAGGAAAAAATATATTTGGGGGGGGGTGGGGGTGGGGTGGGGGGGGGGGGCCCCAGGGGGAGGACAATAAAACCCCTAACGGTGACCTTTTGAGATCAAGGTCGCAGGAAATGACCAATGGTTGATCACGATTTAAACAGATGAAAAGTTCACGTGGTCTCTCTCTCTTCCCCTTTTCTCCCCTTTTTTTCGAGGCATTGCGGGGGGGGGGGAGGGATTCTACACTGAAGTCGATCGGGTGAAAATTCATTTTTTTTTTTTTTTTTTTTTAACAAAAATTTGTTTACAGGCTTGTTTTTGTTCAATGGAAGGCAATTTTTTTGGGAATTTTTAAATTGTTTTTTTACGGCGATTGTTTGTTTGATGACTTTTTTGGGTAACTACTTCTTTCTTTGTTTGTCAGTGCTGGCTCATTTAGGGTTTCCTTTTCCCCAAAGTAATAGATTTGTTTGTTTTTTTTTTTTTGATTGTTTCACAGAGGATAAAAAGTACATTGATGGGCCCCATAAATTTAGTGTGTGTGTGGTGTGGGTGTGGGTTGTGTGTGGGGGTGGGGGGGGTTTTGTGTGTGTGTGTGTTTGTGTGTGTGTGTGTGTGTGTTGTGTGTGGGCGCGCAAAGTGTGCGTGAGCGCGCGCGCAGGGTTTGCGTGGTCGATCCCCCGAGTGCATGCATTTGGAGTGTGTATTTTCCCAAAATTTTCATGTCATGGTCAAAAAACCACTTAATGGCTTTGGGAAAACGAGATTGAACCTTGTTGCTATTTTTTTTTCCCAACAGTTATCGTTTTGCCTGACATGTTTATTTGATTTTAGAGGAAGACTTATTCTAATTAACATGTCACTTTACTATTCATTCTCTTATCAAACTTTTAAGAAAAATCTCACGATCACACAAAAGCTTTTTTTTGGGGGTTACCATTATTCATGGTGGACGCTTAAAGATAATGAATGTTTCCGTTTGCTGTCTTTTGTAAGTGAATTTTAATAGAAGTTTGTGAAAAACGAACCTAAAATTGACTTGCTCTAGAGACACTTCTTCTGCCGGGAATCACGATCACCCGGCAACTAAAATTTTTTCTGATTTTTTTAACCTTTGTGTGTAGCTTTGTGTGTTTTTGGGCAAAAAAACTGTTTTTTGAAATTGAGGGAAATGTTTGTGAAAGAACTTGTTTCTTATGTTTTTCTTAGTAAATTTTATCAAGTCGAACTTTTTCTGTACTGTTCCTAATTCGGGAGCTTAAAAACAAACTGTGAAAACTTGGCACTCGTTGTCCCTTTTTGACTTGATTCTTGTGCTTACAGCTGTTTTAGAAAAGAAGTTTACCAACCAGGGTATATCACGTTTTTGTCTTTAAAACTGCCAGGTCTGGGGACATTTATAAAAGAAGAAGTTTTTCACATCTAAAACAAAAAAAATTTTCTATCTATTGTCCCAAGATAATCATTTTAATAATAAATTGGAAAATTTTGTAAAATCTTAATGGGGATTTGAAAGCTTTTTTTGCGTCCTTTTGATCAAATCAAAGGAGACTGTCCTTTTTCAAAAAACCCTTGAATTTAAAATAAAAATAAACCGTGATGAAAATGGTTTTCAAGTTAAATTTCCCTTTTCTCAGGGAAAAGGAAATACTTTTTGTTTTTGTTTATGGGGCCGAATGAGATATCCCTTGTTTTTTTTGGTTTTTTTAAAAAATAAAAAACAAGAGTTATAAGAATCTAAAATTTATTTCAGTGGGGCGGAATATTGCGAAAGATCCCCTATCGATTGTTGTAATTTTTAAAAAAGTTAATAAACCAAAGCGGAAAAACTACAGAAAATGATGAGAAAGTGGATTTTGTTTTTGGAGGGAAAAAAAATCCAAAACCCGACCTATACCGGGAAAATTAACCCTTTAAAGCAAAGTAGGCCGATTTTTTTTCTTTATCAGACACTTTGTTCTGGTACTTTGAAAATACTGATATTCTTTTAGATACCGTTTCACCACTCCCTAAAACGTTAACCTAAAATTCGGCAAAACCGAAAAAAAATTATAATTTTTGGAAATTTAACTCCCTTTTCTTTGGGATAAATCTACGGAAAAATAAATTCGAAATTTTTTGGTTTATTTGTGAAAAAGCAACTGCTCCCTTTGGAAAAGAAAAACAATAAAGGAGTCCCTAAATCAAAATACAGTTTCAATTCCGACAAACTTTTCCTTGATTTTATGCGATGAAAAATCCGTGCAAAACGTTCTTATGCTCTTGAAAAAAACAAGAAAATGAGAGCCATGAAAACAAAAGATAAAAGATATTGAAACATTTGAAAAAACAGAAAATATAAATGAAAAAGAAATTACACTTAAAAAAAATGAATACAGAACTCGAAACCATACAAAAGGAGAAGGAAGGATTGTTGAGATCAAAGCCAGATGGGTTTCAGAGGGGAGAAGGTTTCGAAATATTTTTTTAACTTGAGAAAAGAAAATATTAAGGGAAACAAAGACAAGTTAGAAAAAAAAAATGGACTTTCCCGAAAAACCCGAAAGATATCAGAAGGAATTAAGTGTTTTTTTGAAAAAATATACAAGGGAAAAAACGTAGAAGAATGGAAATCCGGGCCTCAAAAAAGTTCCTAAACTATCGAAAAAGAAGAGCGATTTTAGAAGGGAAATTCTTTGGGACGCGGTTTTGCATTAAAAAAAAATGGGGAAGGTAAAAGTCCCCGGGACAGATGGGTTTTGTGCAGAAATTTTTAAGTTTTTTTTTTTGGAAGCAATTGGGCCTTTTTAGGAGACTTTAAAAGAAGCAACAAGGAGGAGAACTGCCACAACACAAAAAGAAGGATTTATCACTTGTATTCCCAAATGTAAACCCAAAGAAATTTTTATTCAGAAATGGGCCCTAATCTCTCCGAATGTTGTCTAAAAAAGGTTCTTCAGCATTTTTAAACAGAATAAAAAAGGTTTTTTCCCATTTTAAATGAAGATCTCGGTTTTTTGGCAACAGATAATAGGCAAAAACTTGAGATTAATATATGATTTAATTACTTTTCAGAGCAAAAAAATTTCCCGTTTACTTTTTAAGGAATTGATTTTGAAAAAGCTTTTGATTCTTTAAGTTGGAAGTTAGTTTAAGTCTTAAGGGATAGGGGTTTGGAGAAAGTATTTGTCGTGGATTGAGCGTTTTACAAAATTAAAAAAAACATTTTTGTGAAAAGGAAAAAACTTCCCAGGGTTTTGGTAAAAAAAGAGGGGTGCAGACAGGAGACCCCCTTTCCCCTATTTGTTTATTCTTTGTGCGGAAAAATTTTTGGAATAATATTAAAGAAAAGGAATTGATCAAAAGGGAAACATAGGGGGGACAGAACAAAAATTTTCATTTTTTCCCATGATACTCATTATTTAATTTGGAGATAAAACTTCATTTGAAAAAAAAACTTATTCTTCTTGATCGCTTCGGTGGGTAGGACGCATATGAACAGTAGTAAAAAAACAAGCGAGGTTTGGAACAAAAAAATCACAATTTAAATTCCCCCCCCTCACCTTTTAAAAAAATTGGAATCCTCCAGATTCAAGATACTAGGTATAGGTTCACGCAAGTTTAAGGGTTTTTAAAATATTAATATTAAAGAAAAAATTTTGAATTTTAAAAAAAAGTTAAAAAAATTTGGTCACAAAGAACCCTTTCCCAATTGGTAGAGTTTGCTGTTTTGAAAACGCTTTTTTTTTCCAAATTAATACACTTTGGGAAAACTCCCAGATCCACCAACTACTTTATAGGGAAAACCCCCAGAAACTATGCTTTCAGTTTGTCTGGAATGGAAAACAAGATAAAATTATGGAAAACCCCTATCAAAACAACGAAACAGGGGGGGACTAAACATCCCTACATAAGAAATTTAAAATCTGTGCTTTGAAACTGTCATGGTTTAAAAAACTAAAAACCCCAAACCCTAAATGGAAATGTATACAACAGAAATATGCCCGATTCTTTTGTTTCTAGAATACTATGGGAAAACTTTTGATTTTTTAAGCATAAAAACATGAGCACCTTTTTGGATGCATGATGAAAGCAATTTTGGGTATTCCTTTTTTTTGAAACCCAAAATTGAATGAATTCTTTCGGAAAAAGTTTTTTTTACAAAGAAAATGTAAAAATTCCATGTAGTAATTAAATTTAAAAAATTGAAAAAAAAAGGAGGGTTGCCATAAAAAAATTTTTTTAAGACTAATGGAATTTTTGCTTTGAGGAATTTTCCAAATCATGGGATGTAAGTCGATTTTGTCCGTTTTAAAGGATTTTTCGGGGAAAAAGAAAAATAAAAATAAGTGGAAAAAAACGAAATACAGACAAAACGATTTTCGGATTACCAAAGCTTTAAAACATATTTATAAAGGTATCAAAAGGATCGAATTAAAGTTGAATTCAAAAACAAGACAATGTCAGACCTAAAGTTGTTTGAAATGGAAAAAAATTAAAAGGGTTTATTTCTTGGAAAAAGGGGTTCCTTAAAATCATTTAAAAAAAAAGAGTTAGTTTAAGGGGCACAGATGAATTGTTCATAGAATTATGAACAAATGTTTTTTTCAATGCAAAGGGGGATCTGCCCCAGCAAACTGTTGTTTGTTGAAACAAAGAACTCTATTTACATTCTTTCTGGGTTTTTAAAAATTTTTGATGTTTTTGGGCTCTTTGGGAAAACATGTTCAATAAAAATGCGAAAAAGTTTGATTTTAAAAAAAACCGTGAATGGAATTAATGTGGATTAAACCCTTCAAATCAGTAGTGTTTTTCTTTATAATAAATGTTTGCCAAAATAATAACAAATGTTATTAGAAAAAACCCCCCCCTAAATTTTAACATCTTTCGAAGCAGCTGAAAAAAAGATACAAAAAGAACAATAAATCGAAAATTTGTATTTTCAGGTTTTTCTCAAAAGGAACTTTTTTACACCTTTAAGCACTGTATAACGTATTGTTGGTTTGTTGGTTTGTTTGGTGGGGATGGTAGTAGGTAAATTTGTGCTGGCCTGTTTGGGGGTTTTATTAAATTTGGTTTGTATAGTTTTTTTTGTGTTTAAAAATTTTTTTTTTTATTTTAAAAAATTTTTTGGTGGGGGGGGTTGTTGTTGGGGGGATTTTCGTGTGGGTTTTGTGGAAGTTTTGTGAATGTGTGTGTTGTAGGGGTTTTAAGTTTGTTAAATTTTTTGGGATTTGTTGAAATTTAGTTGGGGTTTTTTGTTTAAAATTTTTTTTTTTTGTTTTCATTTAGGGTTTTTTTGGGGTTGCCGTTTGTTGCC
>CM031601.1:27327773-27340273 GCA_018398815.1 Conus ventricosus
AGAAGTCGACACGTGCAAAGGTCCTCCTCTCCTTTCCCTTCAACAATCCGCCCCTACACTCTCTGTCATTTCTCTGCCCTGGTGGCCCTTGCTGGTTATCTCCCTTTCCCACTTACCCCCCCCCCCCCCCCCCCCAGCTTCTCACGTCTGCCGTGGCGCGACAGCGAGATCTGGCACCACGTTATGTGTGTCTGCGTCCAACGATCTCCATCTGTCGTCTGGGATGCTAGGACTCTCCAGTCTGACTAATGAACGACTAATGAATAATGAATGACTGGTGGGTTTGGGCGTTTTTGTTTTGTGGTCTGTGTGCTCTTTGATGTGTTTATTTTTGGGTTTTGTGTTCATGTTGACTTTAAATTCCTTCTTTGAATGGAAGAAAGGAAATCTCTACACAAAGAAGTGGGAAAAGGAGACGGGGAAGGTAGTTCTAAGCTGGAAGAGAGAGAGAGAGAGAGAGAGAGAGAGAGAGAGAGAGAGAGAGAGAGAGAGAGAGAGAAGAGAGAGAGAGATTTCGGATTCGATAATTTAATAATGCATAAGCCATTGCCTCTCATGAGAAAGAAGAGAGAGAGAGAGAGAGAGAGAGAGAGAGAGAGAGAGAGAGAGAGAGTCAGACAGACAGGCAGGCAGACAGACAGACAAAGACAGAGAGAGAGAGAGAGAGAGAGAGAGAGAGAGAGAGAGAGAGAGAGAGAGAGAGAGAGAGAGAGAGAGAGAGAGAGAGAGACTCGAAACTCGAAACTCGAAATCTTTAATGAGGGTGAATAGATAAGCTGGAAGCTTTTTTACACTATGCCCCCAAAATGACAATAACCAAAAGGAACAAATACGTCTATTTGACAAAATTAAACACAGCAATAAGAAAACTTTTTTAAAAATAGAAAATAGTAAGCAATCTCATTATAACGTATTGCACACACACACACACACACACACACACACACACACACACACACACAACACACACACACACACACACACACACACACACAAAACTGGACATACATAAACATCACAAAGGCATACATAAACATTTCATAAGTCAATCATGTCATATGGCTTATAGCCCAGCCAACCACGGAGGTCAAATGAGGCTGCTACAACTTGCTTGTGTCAAAAGTCAAAAGGAACGTCAATCTTGTGAGAATATACAGTTAAGTGAAACATAATTTACAACTGGTCAATGAGGTATTTGAAATACGCTTTTTTAAACGATGCTAAACTATTTTTCTGCTTTAAATGTGGAGGGTTTTCATTCCATAATTTACTACCAGAGTAAATAAGGGATGACTTGAAAAGATCAGTTCGTGGTCGAGGGGTATACAGGATATTTTTGCCTCGAATTTTGATTAATGGGAATTTGTCATGAAGATAAGGTGGCGCAAGATTTTTTTGATCGAATGGTAGAATGTTAAGATCTTTATAATCACTAGCTTGTAGGGAAGATTTCAAGAGTATCAGCTTAATAGCGCGTCTGTACATGCTTTCTAGTGGTTTTAAGCAATTTTTGCTGGCTAAATCCCAGCATGTAGAGGCGTAGTTAATGTCTGGTTGTACATATGCATAGAAATATAACTTTCTAGTATGTTGATCAAGGAAATTCTTGATTCGGTTCAACAAGAATAATTTTTTAGATAACCTTTTACACAAATCAGAAATGTGATTAGACCATGAAAGATTATTATCAACTGTAAGGCCTAATAATTTGTGTGATTTAACTTCTTCTAAGACTTTATCTTGTATACGTATTTTAAACAAATCAGCTTTCATATTTTGACGTTTCTGTCTGGTTGTAGTCATCATAAATTTAGACTTTTGAGGATGGAGGGCCATATGATTCAGATTAGTCCACTTTGCAAGTTTATTGGGATCATTCTGTAATTTGATACATACTGAGTCAGCATCTTTGTCTTTATTATGGAGAGTAGTGTCATCAGCAAAAAGCTCACAAGGAGAAGATATATGTAAAGGAAGATCATTTATATAAACTGAGAATACGATAGGCCCCAGGACTGACCCTTGGGGAACGCCATAATTGACTGGCATAAGAGAGGAAGTAACGGAATTTTTGAAGACTACTTGTCGCCTACAGTTAAGAAATGAGGAAATGAGTTTAAGAGCTTCAGCGGATAAACCATACAAAGTTAATTTTCTTAACAGTAGATTGTGATCTATAGTGTCAAATGCTTTAGCGAAGTCGACAAAAATTGTTCCTGTGAAGAAATCATTGTTTACGTTTAAATGCCATTGCTCAATTATATTAGTGAGCAAGGTGTGACAAGAATGATTTTCTCTAAATCCGCTTTGATTAGAATGTAATAAATTATATTTCATGAAATGTTTGTGGATGTTACATTTGATGTGTTTTTCAAGGGTTTAGATAGAAATAGATAGGATAGAGATAGGTCTATAGTTAGAAGGATCAATGGGATCACCAGATTTTAAAAAAGGTAAAACTTTAGCATCTTTGAAGGATTGTGGATAACAACCTTTATCAATGGAAAGATTGTAAATATATGTAAGATGCTCTGATATAATCGGAGCAGCAATTTTCAAAATTTTACCATCTATATCATCTAAACCTCGAGAACTGGACTGAATTAATGAACACAATTCCATATAAACATCATGTACACCCATAAACTCGATTTGAAGATTAGATTTTATGTTTTTTTGATACACAGTACGCTTTTAGCTCAACTAGGTCATTGTCTTTTGAACAGTCAGCTTTGATCGTTTTTCTGCAACAGTTGTGAAGTGATCATTTAAGAGTTCGGCAGACAATGTTCTCTCAGAAGGAAGAGAGAGAGAGAGAGAGAGAGAGAGAGAGAGAGAGAGAGAGAGAGGAGAGAGAGAGAGAGAAGAGAGAGAGAGAGAGAGAGAGAGAGAGAGAGAGAGAAACGAGGCGCAGTCTTCTGGTGAGCTTCAGTGAGATATATTACACCAACATTCTCCTACAGTCATTCTCTGCTGGTCTCGGCCTGAGGTGAGCCAAGCAGGGCGGCTGGGGCAAGGACTGCAAGGCAGCGGCAGGGCAGGGTAGAGCGGTGTCCAACAGGAGAAGAATGATGCCATACAACACTTCGCCACAGGCAGCGGAGCTGGCCGACCGAAGACAGAATTGGCTCTGTCACTGTCAGTCAGTCTGTCTGTCTGTCCGCCTGTCAGTCTGTCTGTATATCTGTGTGTTTGTCTGTCTGTCAGTCTGTCTATCTCTCTGTCTGTTTGTTTGTCTGTCAGTCAGTCTGCCCGTCTGTTTATCTGTGTGTGTGTGTGTGTGTGTGTGTGTGTGTGTGTGTGTGTGTGTGTGTGTGTGTGTGTGTCTGCCTCTCTTTGTCTCTGTCTGTCTCTGTCTGTCTGTCTGTCTGTCTGTCTGTCTGTCTCTCTCTCTCTCTCTCTCTCTCTCTCTCTCTCTCTCTCTCTCTCTCTCTCTCTCTCTCTCTCTCTCTCTCTCCTTCCTTCCTTCCCTTCATCCCGCCTCTCTCTGTCTCTCTGACTCTGCCTCTGTCTGTCTGTCTGTCTCTCTCTATCTTCTCTCTCTCTCTCTCTCTCTCTCTCTCTCTCTCTCTCTCTCTCTCTCTCTCTCTCTCTCTCTTTCTATCTCCCTCTCCCTCTCTTTTCTCTCTCCGTTAGTCTGAATTTGAGTACAGAGTAAACTATCCTTACCCAAGATACTTCAGAGCTCCATTCGGAGCGATAGCCTACACTGTGATTGTGGCCACTATTTGCACAGGTAAACAAAGGCTTTTAGCATGCCATAGGGGGGTGATTGCATCGATGAAAATGTTACAGAACTATGGCGGTATAGTGATGCAGAATAGTGCTGAACTTGTACACACACACACACACACACACACACACACACACACACACACACACACACACACACACACTCACACGCACGCACGCACGCACGCACGCACGCACGCACGCACGCACGCACACACGCACGCACGCACGCACGCACGCACGCACACACGCACGCACGCACGCACGCACGCACACACGCACACACACACACACACACACACACACACGTTCTCGAGCATGCATCAGTATTTGTAACAGTAATAGAAAAAACACACTTGCAGTACTACCAACGGCAGCAGTAGCGGCTACAGCAGCAGCAGTAGTAGCAACAGCAGCAGCAGCTCTAGTACAGCAGCAGCAGTAATAGCACTGATAGTAGTAGCAACAGCAGCAGCAGCTCTAGTAGTAGTAGCAACAGCAGCAGCAGCACTAGTTTTAGCAGCAGCAGCAGCTATAGTAGTAGTAGCAACAGCAGCAGCAGCTCTAGTACAGCAGCAGCAGTAGTAGCACTGATAGTAGTAGCAACAGCAGCAGCAGCAGCAGCTCTAGTAGTAGTAGCAACAGCAGCAGCAGCACTAGTTGTAGCAGCAGCAGCAGCTATAGTAGTAGTAGCAACAGCAGCAGCAGCTCTAGTACAGCAGCAGCAGTAGTAGCACTGATAGTAGTAGCAACAGCAGCAGCAGCTCTAGTAGTAGTAGCAACAGCAGCAGCAGCACTAGTTGTAGCAGCAGCAGCAGCTATAGTAGTAGTAGCAACAGCAGCAGCAGCACTAGTTGTAGCAGCAGCAGCAGCAGCTATAGTAGTAGTAGCAACAGCAGCAGCTCTAGTAGTAGTAGCAACAGCAGCAGCAGCTATAGTAGTAGTAGCAACAGCAGCAGCAGCTATAGTAGTAGTAGCAACTGCAGCAGCAGCAGCACTAGTTGTAGCAGCAACAGCAGCAGCTTATAGTAGTAGTAACAACTGCAGCAGCAGCAGCAGCAGCAGCTCTAGTTATAGAAGCAACAGCAGCAGCAGCTCTATAGTAGTACCTGCTGCAGCAGCAGCAACACTAGTTGTATCAGTAACAGCAGCAGCAGCTCTAGTAGTAGTAGCAACTGCAGCAGCAGCAGCACTATTTGTATCAGCAACAGCAGCAGCAGCAACAGCACTAGTTGTATCAGCAACAGCAGCAGCAGCAGCAGCTCTAGTAGTAGCAGCAACAGCAGCAGCAGCTCTAGTAGTAGTAGTAGCAGCTGTAGCAGCAGCAGCAGTACTAGTTGTAGCAGCAACAGCAGCAGCAGCTCTAGTAGTAGTAGCAGCTGCAGCAGCAGCAGCAGCACTAGTTGTAGCAGCAACAGCAGCAGCAGCTCTAGTAGTAGCAGCAACAGCAGCAGCAGCTCTAGTAGTAGTAGTAGCAGCTGCAGCAGCAGCAGCAGCACTAGTTGTAGCAGCAACAGCAGCAGCAGCTCTAGTAGTAGTAGCAACAGCAGCAGCAGCTCTAGTAGTAGTAGTAGCAACAGCAGCAGCAGCAACAGCACTAATTGTAGCAGCAACAACAGCAGCTCTAGTAGTAGTAGCAACAGCAGCAGCAGGACTAGTTGTAGCAGCAACAGCAGCAGCAGCTCTAGTAGTAGTAGCAACAGCAGCAGCAGGACTAGTTGTAGCAGCAACAGCAGCAGCAGCTGTAGTAGTAGTAGCAACTGCAGTAGCAGCAGAGCTAGTTGTAGTCGTAGCAGCAGCAACAGCAGTAATCGTAATATCAGCTGTAGCAACATCAGCAGCAGCAGCGGCAGCAGGAGAAGCAGCAGCAACAGTGGTGGTGTGGTGGTGGTGGTGGTGGAGGTGGTAAAAGTACTGAAGCATGTCGGCCTAGATGCCTCAAAAACGGTTGCTTTGTATGGTTGCCTCCTGACGTCATCAGAGTGATATCTCTCTCCCCCCTCCCCCCTTTACTCTCTCACCTGATTGTGTCAGCTGATTGTTTCCCGTGGATTGTCACCCCTCGGTTAGTCTCCCATAGTTGTCTCCCTCTGATGAACTTCCTGTGGATTGTCTACCGCTAGATTGCCAAACAAACCCCTGTATTTTCGTTCTTCTCTGACATGTGTGCGCTTAGGATGTTTCCATTCGATCTTGGTCTCCCCCCTTCATGACCTCTTCTCTAATATGTCCTCGCTTCGGTTGTCTCCCCTGATTGTCTTTTGCTGAAGAACTCCTAGAGATCAGTCTGCTGTGAGATCAATTGTGAAGACTAGAGCCATACGTTCGAGTTCCATCCACCGTATTAGGATGTGCCTATGAGAGTGTTGGCTCAGTTTCTCTGACTAACTGAAGGTGTCTGTATGTCTAGGGTCTGATAGACACCGACATATATCATGGAAATAACTCCACTCAGTGGATGCGTCTCTGACAGTGTTGGCTCAGTTTTTCTGACTAACGCTGAAGGTGTCTGTATGTCTAGGGTAGGGTAGACACCGACATATATCATGGAAATAACTCCACTCAGTGGATGTGTCTCTGAGAGTGTTAGCTCAGTTCCTCTTACTAGAACTCAGGTGTCTGTGTGTCCCGGGCCTGTTAGACACAGGGATGTATCATGGAAATAAATCCAGACTGCAACCCTGCCATGCATCTCAGACAACAATGGAACTCCAGGGCGCCATCTTCATCATTAATTTGATCCTCACCGGGGGGCCGGAATAGCTCAGTTTGGTAGAGCGCCGGACTCGTAATCCAAGGGTTGCGGGTTCGAATTTCCGACGGGCCGTTTCGGTACAGAGGGATTTTTTCCCTGGGAGTTAACTTTGGTTCTGACTTCATTCCCCATACAGTCCTTCGAATGAGACTATAAACCGAGGTTCCGTGTGTGAACGCACGCATGACATCTGCACACACGTAAAATCCCATCACTAACTTTCGGAAGAGGCCAGTTTGGCCGTTGGTATGGATGACACGTTACACATGGCATGCACCTTCCCCGAAGATGGAGTATGGCTGCCTTAATGGCGGGATGAAAAACGGTCAGCACACAAAACTCCACCCCCTTTGTTGGGCAGATGGGATTAATCCTTGCCTGTCTATACAGGGAGTGTCCGCAGGAGTATCAGCCTGCGTACGCAGAAGAAGAAGAAGAAGAAGAAGAAGAAGAAGAGCCTCACCGATCAGGATTTTAAAAACAAAAATCAAAATCTGTGGCCTTGCAAGCCCTGCTGTCATGGTGACCTCAGCCGATATGGATGTCCTTTCCATGTGTGTGCCTTGTCAGTTCGTGTCCAGATCGCCGGCATGGACAAGCTCGTGCAAACTGTCGTTGGGTGGACGTGGAGGTGTCCTCGGCCAGGGGATTTCTCACTGGCGCTAGCGCAGCGACCTGCCACTGTGTGGACGGAGGGGGCTGAATGAGTGGCTTGTGAGTGTTGCCACTGTGTGGACGGAGGGGCCTGAATGAGTGGCTTGTGAGTGTTGCCACTGTGTGGACGGAGGGCCTGAATGAGTGGCTTGTGAGTGTTGCCACTGTGTGGATGTTACCACTGTGTGGACGGAGGGGCCTGAATGAGTGGCTTGTGAGCGTTGCCACTGTGTGGACGGAGAGGCCTGAATGAGTGGCTTGGGGGTGTTGCCCCTGTGTGGACGGAGGGGCCTGAATGAGTGGCTTGTGAGTGTTGCCACTGTGTGGATGTTACCACTGTGTGGACGGAGGGGCCTGAATGAGTGACTTGGGAGTGTTCCACTGTGTGGACGAGGGGCCTGAATGAGTGGCTTGGGGTGTTGCCACTGTGGGGACGGAGGGGCCTGAATGAGGGGACTTGGGGGTGTTTGCCACTGTGTGGACGGAGGGGCCTGAATGAGTGACTTGGGGGTGTTTGCCCCTGTGTGGACGGAGGGCCTGAATGAGTGACTTGGGGTGTTGCCCCTGTGTGGACGGAGGGGCCTGAATGAGTGACTTGGGGGTGTTGCCCCTGTGTGGACGAGGGCCTGAATGAGTGATTTGGGGGTGTTGCCACTGTGTGGACGGAGGGGCCTGAATGAGTGACTTGGGGTGTTGCCCCTGTGTGGACGGAGGGGCCTGAATGAGTGACTTGGGAGTGTTTGCCACTGTATGGATGTTGCCACGTGTGGACGGAGGGTCTGAATGAGTGACTTGGGGTGTTGCCCCTGTGTGGACGGAGGGGCCTGAATGAGTGACTTGGGGGTGTTGCCCCTGTGTGGACGGAGGGGCCTGAATGAGTGACTTGGGGTGTTGCCCCTGGTGGACGGAGGGCCTGAATGAGTGACTTGGGGTGTTGCCACTGTGTGGACGGAGGGGCCTGAATGAGTGACTTGGGGGTGTTGCCCCTGTGTGGACGGAGGGGCCTGAATGAGTGACTTGGGGTGTTGCCACTGTGTGGACGGAGGGGCCTAAATGATGACTTGGGAGTGTTGCCACTGTAGGGATGTTGCCACTGTGTGGACGGAGGGGTCTGAATGAGTGACTTGGGGTGTTGCCCCTGTGTGGACGGAGGGCCTGAATGAGTGACTGGGGTGTTGCCCTGTGTGGACGGAGGGGCCTGAATGAGTGACTTGGGGGTGTTGCCCCTGTGTGGACGGAGGGGCCTGAATGAGTGACTTGGGGTGTTGCCACTGTGTGGACGAGGGGCCTGAATGAGTGACTTGGGGGTGTTGCCCCTGTGTGGACGGAGGGGCCTGAATGAGTGACTTGGGGTGTTGCCACTGTGTGGACGGAGGGCCTGAATGAGTGACTTGGGAGTGTTGCCACTGTGTGGATGTTGCCACTGTGGGACGGGGGGGCCCTGAATGAATGGCTTGTGAGTGTTGCCACTGTGTGGATGGAGGGGCCTGAATGAGTGACTTGGATGTTGCCACTGTGTGGACGGAGGGGCCTGAATGAGTGACTTGGGGTGTTTATCACTGTGTGGACGGAGGGGCCTGAATGAATGACTTGGGGGTGTTATCACTGTGTGGACGGAGGGTCCTGAATGAGTGACTTGGGGTGTTATCACTGTGTGGACGGAGGGGCTGAATGAGTGACTTGGGGGTGTTGCCACTGTGTGGACGGAGGGCCTGAATGAGTGATTTGGGGAGTGTTGCCACTGTGTGGACGAGGTCCTGAATGAGTGACTTGGAGTGTTGCCACTGTGTGGACGGGGGGCCTGAATGAGTGACTTGGGGGTGTTATCACTGTGTGGACGGAGGGCCTGAATGAGTGACTTGGGGTGTTATCACTGTGTGGACGGGGGGGCCTGAATGAGTGACTTGGGGTGTTGCCACTGTGTGGACGGAGGGGCCTGAATGAGTGACTTGGGGGTGTTGCCACTGTGTGGACGGAGGGGCCTGAATGAGTGACTTGGGGGGTTTTGCCACTGTGTAGACGGAGGCTGATGATGACTTGGGGTGTTGCCCCTGTGTGGACGGAGGGCCTGAATGAGTGACTTGGGGTGTTGCCACTGTGTGGACGGAGGGGCCTGAATGAGTGACTTGGGGTGTTGCCCCTGTGTGGACGGAGGGCCTGAATGAGTGACTGGGGTGTTGCCCCTGTGTGGACGGAGGGGCCTGAATGAGTGACATGGAGTGTTGCCACTGTGTGGACGGAGGGGCTGAATGAGTGACTTGGGAGTGTTGCCACTGTGTGGACGGAGGGCCTGAATGAGTGACTTGGGAGTGTTGCCACTGTGTGGACGGAGGGGCTGAATGAGTGACTTGGGAGTGTTGCCACTGGTGGACGGAGGGGCTGAATGAGTGACTTGGGAGTGTTGCCACTGTGTGGACGGAGGGGCTGAATGAGTGGCCTGGAGTGTTTGCCACTGTGTGGATGTTTGCCACTGTGTGGATGTGCCACTGTGTGGATGTTGCCACTGTGTGGATGTTGCCACTGTGTGGACGGAGGCCTGAATGAGTGACTTGGGAGTGTTGCCACTGTGTGGAGGGAGGGGCTGAATGAGTGACTTGGAGTGTTGCCACTGTGTGGACGAGGGGCTGAATGAGTGACTTGGGTGTTGCCACTGTGTGGACGGAGGGGCTGAATGAGTGACTTGGGAGTGTTGCCACTGTGTGGACGGAGGGCTAATGAGTGACTTGGGAGTGTTGCCACTGTGTGGACGGAGGGGCTGAATGAGTGACATGGCGTGTTGCCACTGTGTGGACGGAGGGGCTGAATGAGTGACTTGGGAGTGTTGCCACTGTGTGGACGGAGGGCCTGAATGAGTGGCATGGGCGTGTTGCCACTGTGTGGACGGAGGGGCTGAATGAGTGGCTTGTGAGTGTTGCCACTGTGTGGACGGGGGAGCCTGAATGAGTGGCATGGCGTGTTGCCACTGGTGGACGGAGGGGCTGAATGAGTGACTTGGCGTGTTGCCACTGTGTTGATGAGGGCCTGAATGAGTGGCATGGGAGTGTTGCCACTGTGTGGACGGAGGGGCCTGAATGAGTGACTTGGTAGTGTTGCCACTAGAGTGGCACAGAAGATGAAGAGAGAAAAGTAAGGTAAGGTAATGTTGCTTATAGCCCAGCCGACCGCAAAGGGCCATATCAGGGCTGTCACCGCGTTGAAGTCAACTCACTAGTCATTCAAAGATAGTTCTTTGACACAGCCCTTTGGGAATACACCTTCTAAAACAAAACCCGGGAAATTTCGTGAAAAAATCTTTCTTTCCGTAAAATCTTAGTTGGCATGAAAATAATGTTGATCTCTTTCTGAAGAAAGGGAATGAAAATAGTGGAGATACACAAAACAAAAATGTCCGTTTTGTCTCAGTGAAGATATTGCTAAATGTTGCAGCCGCAGATTGGTGACATCTTCATCCAGGGATGCTTCAAAGGTTTTGCACAACATTCGTCGTCGTTCTGATGCTTGTAGTCGCTGAAAAAATGTACAGTTGAAACTGGTGATTTCAATGGCTCATTTTGTGTTCACCGCATTAGTGTAAAACGGAACAATGCTTTGGAGATGTACAGAAAAATATCATATGACAGCTGATATCCGAGTCACTGAGAACATCATGTTGTTTGCAGCTGACGAAATGTGCTTAACTGATAAGATTTTTTTATCTCTCGCTACATGCTTATCAATATGCAGAAGTTACAAGAAAGTGTCAACATGCTTTTTCCATTATGTAAGAATGCAAATTAAAAATTAAAAAAAAGACGAACAGCTCATTTTATTTTCTTGCCATGCTTTTATAGACTCTTGACGAGCAGTTCTATAGAAATTCAAGTTTTCTTCTTTGTTTGTCAAATCAAAATGAAATATTGTTGGGAAGAGGGTTTTTTTCTTCATAGGGCGTTTAAGCGGTGAACTATCACATTCATATGAAGAAAAAAAGGCAAACCAAAACAATTCAAAAACTTCTTACACTATTCACATAAGCTCTCTATGTAAAGATGATTTATTCTCCTTTCTTGTTGCATCCAAGTGACTTTTGACGCCCAGTGTGTTTACCTAGGTTCATAGATTACGAAGAGTTTCTCTTGTTTGTAACTGATATGCTTGATCTTATAACTCGCGTCACTGAAAGAAAAAGATCTCTCTCGATAGAGAGGGGAAAATAGGAGCTAGCTGAAAAGAAAAAGCTGAATTTAGATTTGAGTTCAAGGCTTTGGGATGTCCGTCTAAACAGTAATAGCATAAAACATTGTACACTCACAAAAAGAAAAGAAATTAAAAAAAAAAAAGAAATATTCAAAAAGCTTCATACGAGAAAGAGCGGAATGAGAGAAACGGAATGCAACAACCATTTTCATTCAAAAAAACAATCATTGCATGAAGATGGAAGTGACGTTTTTCAATGAACAACACAGGATGTAGATTGAAAGGCTGAAAAAGCTGAGTGAATAATTCACAGGGATACCCCTGATCCTTTCAATGCAGCGGTGTGTTTTACATCTGGGTTGTTTCCAGAGCTTCGTGAATAATGTAAAAAGAGATTCTGTTTTTCAACAGACATTCAGCTTGAACCAGAACACGCCAGTAAGCGCGCTTGTGTAGTGTGGTGTGTGTGTGTGTGTGTGTGTGTGTGTGTGTGTGTGTGTGTGTGTGTGTGTGTGTGTGTTGTGTGTGTGTAAGCATGTAAGCATGTATGGGAGAATAATGGCGTCGAAAGGCGATAACAGCGGTTTTCCTCAACAAAATGGCCATGATCCTTGAGGAAAAGAGCGAAAAGAAGGAAAATACTTATTATCCTGAGGATCACAAGCATGTTACTTGGGATCACATCTATTTTCCATGTTTCACTGAGCATAATGTTTTCTCAGGAGATTATAATTATTTTCTCTAATTTTTTTACTTTGGCCACTAACTGTTCTTATTTTGCCACCCCCCCCCCCCACCCCCCCCCCCCAAAAAAAAAAAAAAATCATAAAATACAATAAAATAAAATATATAAAAAAATAGGACTTTATCTTTGCGAGGGAAACATCGTTAACGGAAACTTGAGCTATGGTCGCTCTTTTTTTTCATCATGACCAGTGCAATTTGGGGGTCGGGAAAATATGAACAATGGTTGTGATCCCGAAGAACCTAACCGGTTTCCTTTTTTTCTTAGATTCCCTTTAGGAAAGTGACCATTTTCCCCATGGAAAACAGGGAAACCAGCTGTGATGCGAAGGGATAACGCCGATACGGGTGTGTGTTCATAGAGAAGATGGGAAACACTGGTGATCGCGGCAAAACCGGGGGGAAGACAGCTATTGTCCTAGTTGTGGTTCTCAGGGCT
>CM031601.1:27352773-27363465 GCA_018398815.1 Conus ventricosus
CCCTTCATATTCCACTGGAGAGTGACTTCAGCTGAGAGATAATGGAGGGGGGTGGGGGGGGGGACGATGGAAGGGAGAGTTGGGGTGTAGGAGCAGTCCATTAACCTCCACATTGAAAGAGAAGGTCACAGACTAACAAGGTCAACACGCACTGAGAAGGTCACAGACTAACAAGGTCAACACGCACTGAGAAGGTCACAGACTAACAAGGTCAACACGCACTGAGAAGGTCACAGACTCACAAGGTCAACACGCACTGAGAAGGTCACAGACTCACAGGGTCAACACGCACAACAGTTAAGGGCAGGAACAAACCTTCGACAAGAGCAATGACACTGACGAAGAAAACAACGATGATAATAATAATAATAATAATAAGCAGTTATTGCCGTTCTTCGTTATTTTCGTCTTTATTTGCCGAAACTTCTTACCCCCACCCCCACCCCCTTCCGCAGACAAATGCTTTAATCATTTGATTTCGCCCGCCCCGTCCCCATTCATTGTGGGCCACGGCTACATTTCCAAGGTGATGTCTCTCCTATTGATGGGTCTGTTGTGGTGCGTTGACCACTGACACAGCTTCCCACATGATTTCCGTACCAATCATTCCAGTGAAACAGATGGACAATGAGAATCCCGATCACTCCCTGTACCAATCACAGAACGTTACTCTTCATGGTGCATTGGAAAGAAAAGAATTGCGGTGCGTAGTTAGAAAACGGGGTTGTTTTGTTTGTTTATTCCATTACCTCCACCACTTATATGATGATATGAGAATGTGTTCATATTGTTTGATTATAATGACAACATGATAATTGTGATGCTGATTATGGTACAAAAATAAGATTACAATGACGATAATAAGATATGACATGGTGATGTTAAGGATGATGTGATGATGATGATAAGACTGTCACATGTAGGAAGAAACTTTCAGGAGAGCTTGACAGCAGGTCTTCAGAGAAGAAACCCCCCTCAAACTGAACTCCTTAATCTCTAAGGGTGCCGTGCCGCATCCTGGTCATGAATCCCACTTGCCTTTCTACTGCTAACTTCTTTTTCCTGGCGCAGCCGGGATTCCAACCCGCGACTTTCGGATGGGTGGGCGTCTTAAGTCGTGCCTCTTTAGACGGATGTCTTACCCCACTGCTAACGGGACACATGTTCTAAGTAGGGAAATTTAAGCCTTATAAAGTTCACTTATGTTCCTCCGCGACCAGATCCAGCTGGAACTCTTTTCGGCTGCCTCTGCCATTGCCTTCAGGATTCTGGTCCTCTTCTTACCTGAAATCCCCAGCTGTTTCATGAGGTCATAGGCTGATGAGCCTACAAATCCCTTTGCCCCAACTTGTATGACGAGGATCTGGGCCTGGATGCCAGATTCCCTCAAAATGCTTGCTAGACTGAGATACTTCTCAGTCTTGTAGAGGTGTGCTTGCTCTCTTCTGCTTTCGAATGGCACAGTGAGTTCTATCAAAATCATTTGTTTTGATGAACTTGAGTGGAGAACAACATCCGGTCTCATGCCACTCTTCTTGATGATTGCCGGATGGTTCTACCATTAGGGAAGGTCTACTGTGCATTATCAGTCATCTGCTCCATCCAGTAAACTCTGCTTCCATGCTCTTGATATCACAGCTGTTGCAGACCATGATTTGTGTAGCCTACTGCCGTGTAGAACTTTGTTGCTGGGGCTACTGGTAGCGTAGACCTTCCTCCAGCAATACTAACCGCACGTGCAATCTCCCCTCCCCCTCCCAACACACACACACACCGATTGTCAACAGCACAGACACAATTTGAACTCGTCATTTTCACCTCTGACCTTCACCTTACTTTGTACGTGATGACGCTGTCTTCAGCAGAAGCAGTTCATTATTGCATGGATGGAAGAGATTGGGATGAAGGAACTCGCGTCATCGCCAGATTACTGAACACGACCCAACTTGGGCGACATGCAGACATTAGTCATAACCAACGAGGCTTCGATACTGACACGGCAACCCGTGTTGTATACGTTGATACTCGACCCGCATTATGCTTGTAGCAGAACCTACCACTCATATACATCAGGGGTCAGTGTGTCTCCATCACATACACACACATGCTTGGTGAAGAAAAAAAAAACTCTACGGAATTCCACGACAAAATGGATGTTTTGCTGTCAGAAGCAGGTAGGTGGGCTTAGCTCATATACTGGTAGATCTAAGTGAGGCAACTGCAGGCGGAAATCTACACAAATTTTAATTATAGACACTTTGTAAAATTCCTATATCTTGCAGTTCATCATGTTCGACACTGTGTGTGTGTGTGTGTGTGTGTGTGTGTGTGTGTGTGTGTGTGTTTCACTCATAAGTATTTTCTGTAATTGAATTCATAATTAATTCAGTTTCAGCAAGAGGATGCGGCATTTTGCCCAGAAATGGAAGGAACGTAACTAACTGTATACGATACTTAAAACTAGGAGTAGATAACCCTCACAGATAACATTTTCAAAGATGGAAAGGGGAGATAATGAGAATCTCGCCCCACTTTCCCCTGTTACAAGACTGTTCCGAGTCAGCTTTGGATTATCATTGGTGCATTTAGATCTACATATGTTGGGTTTCATCTTACACAAGTTCAGTTGGTGCGACATTTCTTGATCATTTAAGGCATGCACAAACAGTGTAGTGATTCTGGAGGTGTCTTTAAGGTACCAGGATAAGGCAGAAAGTGCCATGAACTTGCAGATATTCTTTGTTGTAGGTTCTGAGCATTTGGATTGGTTTTATCGCGTGATGGGACTCGAACCCTCGGGAAAGTTCCACGCATTTTGTCTGGCCATGCTACGTCATAACCCGCCAACATTCCTGATTGATCCATGAGTATTGATTCGTTAAGCCATCCGTGTTTCTTAAACTTTCCATGTGATGATTTATTAGTAATGAAGAGAGACAGATAGACAGAGAGAAAGAGAATGAAAGAGAGAGAGAGAGAGAGAGAGAGAGAGAGAAGGGGGTGAGAGGGAAAAGAGAGAGGCAGACAGACAGAGAGAGAGGGGGGGGGGGGGGGGAGGGAGACAAGTTCTTCTCACGGGATGGTCATTGAATATCCATTTGGAAATCATCAACTGTTAATAAAAAGTTATAATCTTGTTACCAGACTCGAATATTTTCTTTCCAGATCAATTCACTGATAGATCATACCCAGCACCTACCTGCTAATTATTTCAGCCAGCGCTAAGACCACTGAGGCACCCAGCAGTAAAGAGTTTGATTCGTCCTAGTCGTAACACCACTCTACCCCTGTTTTCAAGAGTCCTGTTCGATCTCGCAGATTACTAATACCTTTCTGGCATCACAGTCACAGTGTGCGTATAAACGAATCGTTCAACTGGCCGGGCCGCCCGCTGAAGTAACAGGATATACCAGCTTGTTGTCGTCGGCTGTTCAGTGAGGGCGGCCCAGTGCCTGCATGTAGTCCTTGCCCGTACACGAATCACCGTGTGTCTGCTTCAAACTTGACAGCTGGATATTGTCAGCAGCGACGTGTGGCGCACAGCTGGCCACTCCATGAAGAGGAGCTTGATGGAGAGTCAGTCAGCTCAACAGAATGAGTCAAATGCCTTCAGTGTGTGCGCAACTGAACTCTAGCAAGCAAAAGGTGAAGATAATGACCCCCCCCCCCCCCCCCCCCCTATCTATATCTATAACATCTTAAATCGTCGTGTACCCCCTGTTAGTATTGCACACAGGTTTGAAAATGTGTCTTGGGGTGTGTGATAGCCATGATACGTAGATCGAGTTTCTCAAAGTGCTGCGCATGCGGGCAATGTAATAATGTCCTTACACACACACACACACACACACACACACACACACACACAAGGATGCAAGGGAGATTAAAAGATATGGAACAGTCTGAACACACACACACACACACACACACACACAACACACCCCACACACACACATATATATCTTCAATAACTGGTGGGGATCTCCATGAGTTGATTCCATATGTTTCTGTCTTTTCTGCTGTGCTTTAGGAAAAAGGTAAAAGAAAGCCCTCCATCTTAAATTGCGTACAAATTTTTCCTTTTTTTCAATTAGCCTTTTGTGTAGCTCTTCGGTGTAGCATAGGGGATATTCTTGGTTGATAGGTAAAATTTACTTTCTCCATTTTTTTTTCAAAAAAAGTGCTAGCCAGGTTTAAAGTGCTCGACGTGTGGAGCTGTTTCTCTAGCTGGTAATATATTTTCCGGCTTTTTTTTGAAAAAGTGCTACCATGCGGGAGCAGCTAAAATAAAATAATGATTAAAAGTAAATCTTAAAAACCCGGGACGACAAACTTGTTTCGAGGTCCTTCTCTCTTCAGATCCCGTGCCAATCCCTGCTACGACCTCAATTGTATATATATGTTTTGGATTGTGAGCTGTGGTCCAGTTGGGTTGTGTTGCACGTGTTGTGCAAGGGGGGGCCCTGTTAAGGTTGTAAGGCTTTCTTTATTGGGTATTACTGTATGGGGGGTCCTATCAGGGTTGCTATTTTATACTTGTTGATAAAAAATTTCTTTTGTGCCTGCAACTGTCTATGATTTCAACTCTTGTGTTAATGTTGCCATACTAGGTTTGCACAGGATCATCCATTTTCTGTTGTGCACAAATTTACATCTCTTTGTGCTATAATTGTATGCTGCTGCTTTTCTGATTATTTTCCATGTGATGTTAAAATCTGTATTTGTTTTCTTAAGATCCCATATTTGTTTACTTAATTCTGTTTGGTGTTTGTATTTTTCATACTTTTCATGTAAATGCCATGAGTAACCACCCACCAGCAATCATAAAAACTATACCACAAGGGATAAACAAGAGGTTATCCAACCTTTCCTGCAATGAAGAAATGTTCAACGATGCAGCAACAGACTACCAAGAAGCACTGTTGAAAAGTGGATACAACTACAAGTTGAAATATGAACCTGAAAGTACCATGGAAGCAGGAAGAAAAACAGAAAGAGGAAATAACCTGGTATAACCCACCATATGATGGTAGAGTGAAAACCAACATTGGCAAAGAATTCTTCAAATTATTAACAGAATCGTTCCAGAAAGACCATAAACTTTTCAAAATATTAAAATAGGAACACTATCAAACTATCTTATTCTTGTATGCCAAATCTTAAAAAAGTAATTGATGCTTCAAACAAAAAGAAACCAACGTCAAAAATGAGGGTGACAAACGGAAAACTTGCAACTGCACAATCAAAGGACAATGCCCTCTGAACAACCAATGTCTCTCTGATAACATCGTATACCAAGCCACTGTGACAACGAAAAGCAGCAAAGAGACATACATAGGGATTACAGAAAACAAATTCAAAGCTAGGTACGCCAATCACAAGCAATCTTTTAAAGTATGAAAATACAAACACCAAACAGAATTAAGTAAACATATATGGGAAGAGAACTGTAATATGCCGCTTTTGGCTCACCCACTCTCAACCGGCTTGGGCCCGGTATCGATCGGGCGAATCCAAAAGCGGCATATTACAGTTCTCTACTAAGCATGACTTCAATAACCAAAAAATAAGCAGTGTACACACACGCACACAAAACGAGTGCGCTGAAGTGAAACCAAACCCTTCCCCGCTTGCCGCGCAGGCAATTCAATGACTTTCAAAAAGCCTATTGAAATTGAAATGCTGGCCCCCTCTCAATAGAGGGTGCAGTTATGAATAGCGATCGATTTCTTTTGCTTGCAGTTCTGAATAGCGAGATTTCTATAAGTGGTTGAAGGATTTTGCTCAGTCTGCCACCAATGGACGTTAGCGCGGCAGCACCTGCAAAGCTCAGCGGCAAACTAGGCCAAAGTGATCATATGTGATCACGTTGACCTAGTTGATTGAGGTTGCGAGCGGGACAAAACCCTGTTTAGTCACAAAGCAAGAAGTGGCCCTAGTAGTTCCCCTTCTTGTTTGTTTGTTGGTGTTTGTGTGTTTGTCCTACCCCACGCATGCACACCCCCACCCACCCCACCCCACCCCACGCATGCACACCCCCACCCCACCCCACCCCACCCCATGCATGCACACCCCCACCCCACCCCACCCCCACCCCACGCATGCACACTCAAGTCATCCACAATTTTCTTACTTAAGTTATCCTCAAGTTCTTACTTAAGTCATCCTCAAGTCATCCTCAAGTCATCCTCAAGTCATCCTCAAGTCATCCTCAAGTCATCCACAAGTTCTTACTTAAGTTATCCTCAAGTCATCCTCAAGTCATCCTTAAGTCATCCTCAAGTCATCCTCAAGTTCTTACTCAAGTCACCCCAAGTCACTTCTAAGTTCTTACTCAAGTCGTCCTCAAGTTATCTCAAGTTTTTACTCAAGTCAACCTAAGATCATAACTAAGTCATCCTCTAAGTACAACCAAGTTCTTATTCAAGTTATCTTATAATTATCAAAAAAAAAATACAATCTATGTTTTTATCTTAAATAGTAGATGTCTAATATAGTACACACACGCCTCAAAAAACGCGTCATCGTTGAGGATGTCTTGCTCAGCGTCCTCTGCGCGAAATCGGTCAGCATAGATCTTAATGAAGTTCTTACATCCTAAGCAACCGCATTGATTACAATTCTGGTCTATGGAAATGTCTTTTATAGATCCATGTCTTTATTTATTGACACCATCATTTTATAATACGCCATGTTCTATTTTATCAAAAAAATTTAAATTTAAGTTCTTAAAATTTATTGCATCACAAATGGATCAATATGAACTTTTGTTGTTGGCGGTTTTAGCGTGCTGTTGTGTTCGTCTCTTTGCATTTAGTGGTTGAGATTGTTTGGACTTTGGTTCTTGTGTTGCCATTGGTTATATATTTTATAACCGTAATAACCGCCCCCAACAGCAGCAAGAGCACCAAAAAATGACAACAGTTTTAAGTTCAATATTCCATGAAGACTTTGGTGCTGTAGGTCTTGAATCACATGGAGTTTTTATAGCTGGCATTGAATCAACTTGTTCTGGCGTTGGCGGGTGTTATGTTTTCATGATGAGTTATATTCTGTAACTTTAAATTTTTTTTGTCTGTTCCACTCTGCTAATTTTTTTCCTGCCGCAATGCGTCCAGGATGAGGTGTTTTAGTGACCACTTTCACCTGATTCAATGTTTCCTGATTCTGCTGATTTTCTGGCTTGGTTACTTTCTCCACTGATTGAGTGTTTTCTGGTTCTGCTGATTTTCCGACTCGTTCATTTTGAAGGGAAATAAAATCTATATGATTAAAAGTAATTAATCCCCTGATTAACGGCGATAACAATGTTCCAAATCTATAGTATAAATCACATCCCAGAGACTCTAATGACTTTGTTAAAACTGGATCCTGCGTTAAATCATACGTAGATCTTGTTCAGAATTCAATGGGGGCAAAAACTACTGACTAGTTTAGTGTACAAACTAAAGAACCGTTTGCCCAACGCTTTTTACCATTCTCGACCCCAGCTGCGCTTCATACCTGTTATGATACTTTATAATGTCTTGTGGCGACATCTGTTGAATCTGTTCTATGCTGAATTCATTTCCCAGGAACTGTTTTGTTTTTCCACATGCGCCAAAGATACAGTCTTTCCTTTTTGGGCATAATAGCTTGGTCATCAACTTGTTCATTTGTAATCACAAGTTCGCAAGGAATGTTTAGCAGATCGTCGCTGTTCATGTTTTATTACTAAATATAATTATTTTATTTTTTAAAAAGAGCGCTGAAAAAAACTGCTGCCAACCTTGTATACCATTCTGCTGTTATTGGAGGTCTAAGTATAGGATACACAATGCTTGGTAAAGCTTGTTAAGAATTAAACCATCAGATCTTGGCAAGCTAGGCTTTGAGGATTCTGCAAAGCTGATTGCTATTATTGCAGCTTGTTTGCTACGAAAGATTTTCTAGTTAAGCAAGGAATAATTCCAGACAGTATAAATATGTAAATAAAAAATACATTTATAAAAAATGGCTTCACTCGTAATGATGATAGGCGGCGCTGTGGTGAATGCGCTTGCTTTTTAGCGGAAGTAATTACGCGTTTAGTAAACTACGGGATGGGCGGCGAGAGAAAAGACATAACAAAGCTATGGAGCAACTAGCAGCTGCACAAGACACCTATGAAAAGCAGAGATGAGCAGTTAGATTTTATTAATAACACACTGAAAAAAACAGGGACATGCAGCTTACACATTTAAAGACGTTGATCAGGCAATAAAAGAATATTATCTTGTAACAGGCAAACCAATCGAGACATTGCCCCCACAAAATTTAGCGACTTTTATCAGCCATCAGAAAAACAAAAGATGCAAGAAATCGTGTTTGTTATCTTTGGTTTTGACCATTGTGTATTTTATTGCACATATATTGGCTGAATAAAAATGAACAAAATCTATTATTCGCCCAAAGGATATTGGAAGGGAATCACGGCAATAAAAAAGCTAAGCCAAGCAGCGGGAGTCAGTGAACAAAAAGCGAAAGAATGGTTATCTAAACAAGCGATTTGGCAAATTTATTTACCTGCGCCTTAGACGAATACAGAGGCCACACTTTGTGAATACAAATCCAAACGACACCCCTCAAATGGACCTTCTATATTTACCTCACGATACGATTAGACGAAAAAGATTTAAGTACGCATCACAGTCATTGACATAGCTTCAAGATACAAAGATGCGGAACCATTAACACAAAAGAGTGCTTCTGCTGTTGCTGTTGCCATACAATGATATACCAACGAGGCCTGCTAACTTATCCTCGCATGATTCAAGTCGATGATGGGAAAGAATTTAAAGGCCAAGTGAATCAATTATTGTTAAAACATAGAGTTACCATTAAAGAGGCATTCCCGGAGTTCACAGATCACAGGCTTTAGTCGAAATACTTTAACAAACAGTTAGCTGAAAGACTTTTCTCCTACCAGTATCACAGAGAGCTGATTGACAATTCTCGCAACACAGAATGGGTTAGAAGACTGCCCTCAGTTTTGCGCGCAATGGGAAAAATGAAGAATTTAAAGGGCTAAAACCAGTACAAGCAATCAAAAGGAAAAAAAAATAAATGTTGCTGAAGGAGAGTCTTCATCCAGCAAACTATTACGTTTGGTTTGAAAGTAAGGTACCTTTATTTACCGGGGGAAGCAGAAGGGGACACTCGCATCAGGGCAACAGATCCCGTTTGGAGTGTCGATCCATATGAAATAAAAAGAATTGTAAAGATGAATCCGCCCGTGTATTATTTAGAGAACTGACACAACAAAACAACAGCTCCTCAAAGATCTTTTGTGAAAGAAGAACTGCAAAAAATCCGCAGACACAGTTCCGCTTTAATGATTTACGTAAATATATTTGAGTTTAAAATGGAAGTCAGAAGGAAGCGCAGAATGAAACAAGAATGGTAAAGGAAGAGACCTTGAAAAAAGGTACGGGAATCATTGATGCGTGTAATGCTATTAGGGGAACATTTTCGAGGATTAATCAATGCATCTAAATCATCCAGATCACCTACAATCAAACCCCAAATTGGGAAAAAGAATATCTTGAAATAATAAAAAAAATTCGAACGCATCAAGCAAACATGAGAAAAGATTTAAATGAATTGGATGAAGCTATAATTGATCTTATAGATAAAGTTGATGAAAAATATAAACCTGAAGAATGTATACAATTATGCCGGTCCCCCAATGTCCTATTGCATATGAAAATCTGGATTAACAAATACCGTTTTGTGTTTGTTCTATCTAATGACTTCTTTGTTACAACAGTTGTGTGATTCATGTAGATTAGATCGTAGTTTTACGTTGTCATGATGAAAAGTTTATTGCCAAACAATGCTTCTTTGTAGTTGTCATGCGATATGTTTGACTGCACAACACTGCGAGATATTCCTTTTGCTTTCTTAATGATTTTCTCCTGGCTCGAAATACTGTACATTTTTGACCCTTTAACCCACATACTCCTTGATCACCTTTCCAGATAATTCATCCTTCATCTTTCTTAAAACCTTCTTATTAGTAATGAATGTAAAGGGATCTTTAGGGTAATCGGATGTGTCGTACCATCCACTCGCTTCTTTAGTACTTCTAATTCCATGTCTTTATAGATGTCTTCAGTAGGGATATCTATAACAAACTATCTGTATCTGTGTAAAGTACTCTGGACTCAGGATACGAGGGTTTAAAGTAGTTTATAAAGGAAATTCTAACATCAAAAAGCTTTGATAATTCTAAAACGGTAAACCAATAAAATACAGGTTTGTCAATTTGACTTTCTTTTTTTTTCATCATTATGCAAAAAGGTGATCATGAAATCTTCTAAAGTCCTGATAATTAGGTTTTGAAGTCAGCTTAATTGCTTCGTTCTCTTTGGTGACCAATCTAACATCTTTACGCTTGTGTGGATTTTCCATAGTCTTTCCGAAACAGTGTTGTTCATCAGCTTGAAAAGTCTTTTTCTGAAGCATCTGTGGATTTAGTTCTGAGATCAGTGTTTTCATGATGTATGGTTTCTGAACTGTTCTTGATCGAAAGCAATTATCGATGAACAGCTGTCAACTTTAAACCGTTGTCTTAAATAAATTGTAGAAGTCTGTAATGACAGACATAATTTTTTTTTGCACGAAGATTAGACAAGTTAGGCGGTTATTGGATTCATTTTAGGGCACAGAGAT
>CM031601.1:27364465-27366965 GCA_018398815.1 Conus ventricosus
CTCTCGTTGGATTCTTTTTGAATCCTTGGTGGTGAGAACATCACAGAATTATGGACTGCGGCGTGTCTCTATTTGACGCCAGGAGCACAGACACGATCAACCGTGTATCTCTGAGGAGCCCGATCCAGCGGACGAAAGTCTAGGAACAGGCAATATAAATAGATCTGCTTAGAGAGGATTATGATGGTTTCCTCATGCAGCTAGTGAAAGGTTTTCATATTTATAATATATTTTCTTAATGTTATGATCCCATTTTTTTCATCTTCACCCCTCCCCCGTTTTTTTGCTGAAATTTTTGCCAAGTCATTACTATCATGACGGAAGTATTGTTAGTCTGCACTTGTTTTCCCCACCATTTAATTGTTCAGCATTATATATATATTTTTTTTTCTACATATGTTTTCTTTTTCTCTTTCAAGTCAGCAATCGTTCCTTCGTTCAGACACAGCTCCTAAATAAGAAGTGTTTCAAGAATATAATTATTCGGATATGAACTAATTTGTGATCAGTGCTTCCTCCTGGTGATGTTGATGATGGATTCCTCTGCCTCAGTTCTCGTTTCGTTAATAAAACTGGGTGCAAATTGTTTACCAAGACATATCTTCTATTTTTTTCAAGCACAACAAATTTTTTCTGCTCGGACTTACACTTTTGTGAAAACGAATGGATGATTCTTTTTTAATCCTACGTTCAATAGATCTCATCTTTAGTTTACAAAAAAAATAACTTTTCTTTCATAATACTGATATTTCCTTTCTGTTTTGTGTTGTTGGTTTATTTTTTGTTGTTGTTGTTATTGTTTTATTTTGCTTTTTTCCCTATACATCAGTCTCGTTATTGCTGCTAAAAGTTTGTCATTCGATGCCAATTTTAGAACTCGAATTACTTTTTTTCTTCTTCCTCCTCCGTTTTTTTTCAGCATAGCATCGTTTATGTATAAAAAGCATGGTTATTCATTGACAAACATGAACAATGCTTTAAGAAATATACATAAGCCTTTATACATCATATTATTCTGTACTACTACCCAAAGAGATGTATACATGCGTTTGATGGAAAACAAACAAACTCGCCTCCGCATATTTCTTCACCTTTTCGCTAATTACACGTCCTAGAATCTCTCTCTCTTTCTCTTCTCTTCTCTCTCCTCTCTCCTCTTCTCTCTCTCTCTCTCTCTCTCTCTCTCTCTCCTCTCTCTCTCTCTCTCTCTCTCGCTCTCTCTCTCTTTGTCAAAATAGCAAAAAGAGCAATCAAAACTCATCAGCTGCAAGATAATGGAAGTTTAAGACGATTTAAAAGAAAGAGAGTGGACATTACGTTATGGTAAAAACAGGCTAAAAAGAAATGAACCTTTTAGCACTTTGAAAACTTTGTCGGGACAGGCCCGCTTAGCTTTGTTATAAATGATCCCAAAAACCCCCAACACACACACACACAACAAAACAAATTATATATATTAATATATTTTATATAAAATTATTTTAAAATATATTTATATAATTATAATTTAATTATATATATATATATATAGGGGCGAACAATTAAGTATGGGGGAAAAAAGTGAGGTAAAAAATTCTTCCTAATTTAATAATGACTTTGCAAAGATTTAAAATTTTAAAAAAATTTTAAAAAAAAAAAAAATGAAGAAAATGGGGAAATATTTTTAAAAATATGAAAAACCCTTCAAGTGCCTGGGGAACCTCGTATCCCTTCTGAGGCAGATCTATTTGTATTGCTTCCCCTGGGCCTTTGTCCGTGGTTATATATATTATATACAAATGCGCGCGCGACAAACCACCACCACCCAACACACAACAACCACACACACACTACACACACACATCACACAACAACCAACACACACAAGGGGGCTGCCACACCTCCAAACATGCCACTAACAATACAACATGACACATGCCATCACACACAAAACACAACCCGGCCCACACACTCATCCTCCATACAAGAGAGGAGAGAGAGAGAGAGAGAGAGAGAGAGAGAGGAGAGAGGGAGGGGGGGAGAGGAGGGGAAAAAGAAAAAAGAGAGAGGAGGAAAGGGAGAGAGAGAGAGAGAAAGAAACCCGCAACTCGATCGCATCACCCCCCCCCCATTCCTTTTCGCATCCCTTTTCCCAAATCCCCCCCCCCCTTCGTTATGCTAGCAGCTACGGTAGGGGACTTCATTAATAATAGCTACTGGGGTTTGGGGAAAAGTAAATCGTGTTTTCATTTACGAAAAAACCAGGGGGGGGGGGGGGGGTTTAAAAGGGGGGGGGGGGGGGGGGGGGGGGGAAGCAAAAACTGGAGCATAAGGAATATAGATAATTTCTCTATCGGGCCCCCCCTTGGGGTGTGGGATTTAGGGAAAGAACGTTTGCTTTGGGGATTGGGGGGGTGAAGGGGGGTGGAGTGGGGTGGGGGGGGGGGGGGGAGGTTTTCTGTTAAGTTTTTATTAAAGTGTTAATAAGAGCCCCTTTTTCCCATCGGGTGGCAAATCAAAA
>CM031601.1:27371965-27389133 GCA_018398815.1 Conus ventricosus
ATCCCTTAGACGTCGGTCCGTGGGGGCACCCCTGAAGCAGTGACAACCATCCTTCTCCATTCCTCTCTGTTCTCTGCCCTCCGTAATGTATTTCTCAGCCGCAGGCCTGTCCACTCCGTGATGTTATCCTCCCATCTTTTCCTTTGTCGACCTCTTCGCCTTTGTCCTGGTACTGTGCCCTGCATGATTGTCTTGGCAAGGCCTGTTGATCGTATGATGTGTCCATACCATTTCAATTTGCGTCTTTTTACTGAGGTTAGGAGATCGACATATGGACCAATTTCATTCTCGATGCGCTTTTTAACTTCCACATTGCTGATGTGATCTCTGTATGAGATGCCAAGGAGTCGTCTGAAGCACCTCATTTCCATTGTTTGGATCTTTTTCTCAAGGTCTGATTTCAACGTCCATGACTCACAAGCATATAAGAATATCGCCATGACTAAGGATCGCATCAGTCTAATCTTTGAGCTGATGGAGATGTTTTTTGTTTCTCCAAAGAGGCGTTAGCTTAGATAGCGTGGCTGTGGTCTGAGCGACTCTTGAGATGATGTCAGGTCTTGATCCTTCATCTGAGATTGTTGCCCCCAAGTACTTAAATGTGTTGACTGGCTCAAGCTTTCTGCTGTTGATGGTTATGTCTTGGGTAAGCCGATTGGGTTGTTAGTCATGACCTTTGTCTTTTCCCACTTATTTCCATACCATAATCAGCCGAGGTGTTGTTGAGTCTGTTGATCAGGTGCACTAGCTCTTGTTCGTTTCCAGCTAGTCCATCTATGTCGTCGGCAAAACGGAGGTTGGTGATGGTTCTCCCTCCAATATTTACGGTTCCTTCATGGTCTTCTAGCGCATCGGTCATAATTCTTTCAAGGAAGACATTAAAAAGTGTGGGGGAGAGTAGACAGCCCTGTCGCACTCCAACGGTAGTTCGGAACCACTCGCCTATGTTGTTACCGAAGAAACGGCACTGGTGGCTTTATTGTAGAGCTTTCAATAATTCTGATGAGGTTGGCATTGATGTTGAAGAGTTTCATTGTTGCCCATAATGCTTCGTGCCACACTCGGTCGAAGGCCTTCTTGAAGTCTATGAATACGTGGTACAGATGTTGTTGGTGTTGGTTGTACTTCTCACACAGTATTCTTAGATTGAATATCTGCTCTATGGTACTTCGTCCTGGCCTGAACCCCGCCTGTTCTTCAGCGATGATCTTTTCTGCTTGTGGGTTCAGTCTATTCAGGATTACTTTCAGCATAACTTTGCTTGGGTGGTTGATGAGGCTAATCGTGCGATAATTTTGGCATTGCTGTAGGTTGCCTTTCTTTGGTAACGTGATGATAAGTGACTGCGTCCAGGGAGTAGCCATTCCCCGGTTTCCCATAATAATTATGTATACCTAAAGGGGACAAACCTGAAGATCAAATTTTAAAAAAAGCTAGAGACCGATATCGCTTTTAAATGTAGTGTATAAAATTAGATCTACTTGCATTGGTAACAGATTATATGTTCGTAATTCAGATATAAGTGATGACTACAGCGGTTGCGTACCAACTTGATATTTGGGAGATAACATTCGTCTTTTCTATGACATCATGGACTACCTTATCAAAGCGAGAAAACCTAGGCTACTGCCATGTTTAGATTTAGTAAAAGCATTCGATAGTGTAGATTTGAAAGTTCATGTTTAAGGTCTTAAAAGCTTTGGCATTGGACCGACTTTTGTCAGTGGATTATGAATTTCTACAGGAATATTAAATCAACAGTTTCTGTCAATGGCAAGCCAACTAGCTGGTTTGCCATTGAAAGGGGTTGTAGACAGTGTGACCCATTATCGCAATATTTCTTTATTATGTGTGTAGAAGTTTTAGCACTCAAGATAAAAGAAAACCAAAACATTAAGGTATTCAATTTGGAAACATTGAAAATGAAATATCTCAGTATGCAAACGACACTAGGCTTACTCTAGAATTGGACAGAAAATCTTTTGAAGAATCAATTAGTACCACTGAGAAATTTGGAAGAGTATCTGGGCTCACGTTGATGACAGAATAAATGAAAGCAGTGTAGCTGGGAAGTATGCGGAATTCATCAGTGAAACGTTTGCCACATTTACAAGTGGAATAGAATTCCAAACGTTTCAAAATATTAGGGACATGGTTCACAAATATTTTTAAAAAATGTGCGTTGTAAATTTAGAGGAACAGTTCTATGAAATAAATTGCTGTGCAGAATATAGTTAAAAAGACAGAAGAGTGGCAGTTCTTAAGTCACTTGTGCTGTCGAAAATTATATTTTTGTGGATGCTTCAACCAAATCCATCAGAGAACAGGAAAACACGGGGTCTAGCTCACCGGTCTCAACTCGTTTCGACCGGTTGAATCTAGACCCCGTGTTTTCCTGTTCTCTGATAAGCAAGACTTCAATAACCAAAAAATAACGACCCTACAAACAAACATACTGTGTAGGATTATCCGTTTTCAATACTAATTTACTAAACTTTTCAGATTTTAATTTTTGCTTAATCCTGTGTTTTTCCTGATCATTTTCAATAACATCATTTTCACGCAAACATTCATCAAATGCATCTCTGTCTTTCATGTGAAATAAAATTACAGTCTTTAACTGTTCTCTAAAGTCTTTTAAAACCGAGTTATATTTCTGACATAAAATCCACACACTTATCCAGCATGTCTTCCGCTAAAGGCTAGTTTTGACAAAGTGTTTCTCTTTTTAACTATGTCTCTTTCTGCTGAACAGTCATCTATAATAAATAGTGTCTGCGTTCCTTCAAACAATATAAAAAAGCGTTCTAGACACTCACTCAGTTTATTGCTAGGATTAACTAAAATATGTTATCATCAGACCATATAAACCTTCTATCATGATATGCTTTGTTCCATTTAAGTGTTGGGCAGAAAATTACAATATGATAAAAATTATAACGATAAACTGTTTGTAACAGGTTGAGGATAAATATTGTTTTTCCACAACCAGTTTGTCCACAAATTAATGAACAATGAGGGGTTTTTGTCATAAAGTTTAACTGCTCCATAGTTTTATAACAGAATTTAATCTAATCCAGTTATTATTTTTATCATACTCTCTGTCAAAACTTGTTCAGTATAATAAAACCCTATGAGGCCTAAATGTGTAAGATTAATCCAATTCAGTTCTGTAAGATTGTTTCTATTTAAGTCAACATTGATTTTGTTACTTGTTGTTATGATCTTAATATCCTCACCATTGTGAAGACCGACGATAGTAACTGTAAGGCGTTTAACGTCTAAGTTTTGCCAGCTAATATTAATTCCTTTTATAAGGACGTCACTAACGCCCACAACCCCCATCCCTCTTCACATCTTTAAAGACAGAAATTTCAAATATTATTGTGAACGTGTCTCCTAATTTCCTGCTTGGAAAGAACTGTAATTTTGTAGAAGCTTTCTTTAAAACCGTTTCTCTTCTGTGGAGGATGTACTGTTTTTTCCCATATGGCGTTATTTCAATCTCTTTCCGACTATTGTCGTCTGGCATAAGACTGACATGTAAAGGGCCAGAGTTGAATGCTTTTCTGAAACTTTTTTGACGGCTAAAAAATGTAAATGGGCTTATGAATTCAAATTTTATTTCCCATTCTAAATATGGTTCTAAATGCCATTTGAGGTCAGGTTTTCGAACTATTTATATTCATACTGGCCAACATTATTTGCTTCTAGATTGCGCAGTTGCTCTAGTTTAGGAAACTTTTTGTTGTCGCCAACCTCTTTGCGTTTATAATCGCCATCTTTAGTGTACTCAAAACCATACAAAGCGCCTATCTCACCGTTCTGTTCAAAGTCCGCAACGTCTGCAAGGTCTTTTAATTCTAAAGTTATACACCTCACAGGCGCTAATGTAACTCCTGATTCTTCTGGCCCACGCGACATTATTTTTTAGTAGCGTATTATTTTATTTCTAAAACAATGTGCAGGTTATCACATTTTACGACTTTCCCGTTTTGTCTTTGATCTTTATATTAAATGATCCGACCCTCCCACAAACTAATCTTTTAAACTGTAAATTAGGGAATTGTATAATTTCATAATCGCAATATGCAGCTTTCCCTGACGGCAGAGCTCTTAAAACAGTTGAGGGCCTTCCATCATATAAGTTTTCATCAGTGCTTAGCTCATCCAAATGACATAGAGTAATGAATGTAATGCAAGATTGAGCGGATTTTTCCCCTCATAAGTAGTTTTGTTTTGTGTAACTATAAATTTTTGAGCGTCCTGACTGTCAGTTGCAAAGCCTAACATTTTAGCTAGCTCTACATCAAAGTAGTAACCTACTGCTTCTTTTTCAGGTATGAATGTTAACATTGTTTTCAGATTTGCATTGTTAAGTTTGAGAGTAATGTCAAAGTTACTCATTGCTTCTTTTAGTGAGCAAAACCCGTAATAACCATCAGGTATTATTAACTGGCTAACTAATTTTCCTGCATTATTATATTTTTTAATCTTATTATTCCCCTTGGCTTCAGTTATATTAAACCATACAACTTTGTAGAATATTTCATGGAGCGCGACCATTTTGGTTCCGCAATCGTTATCAATAGCATGTTCTAAAGCCGGAGGACTGTCTTGAGTTGTTATTGTTACAAACATTTTTTTAAACGAAATAAAATGAGCGCGTTTTAAATATACTAAAGATGCAAAATATTCTGTTGGGCCGCACTACAATCCTAAAAATATAGCAACTGATACTCTTGACATTGCTGTGACCCAGACTGACACTTTTCATAAAAAGGTGAGTACTCCATTAAGCAGATATCTTAACCCCCCTATTAAAAAAGACTACATCGCAAAAGTGTGGTTCAGTCATCCGATGCAGTTTTATCAGAACCAGTTAAACTTTGCCGTGTTTTGTGCATCAACTGGGTGTGGAGTGTCGTATGCTAATCATTTAAATCATCCTGATCCTTTGGTGAGGTCAGTGTATAGATTTCATTTTTATTACACCTTCAGGCGTATTTTGACTGAACTGCAAGCGCCATTGCCCAATGACAAACCGTTTAATCCATTCAGCAACAGAATAGACATGAAGGCTTTTGAAAGGATCTGTAACGAATTCAATATTAATGTTAAGACAGACTTTAGACAAAAGTCGGATCTTAATCATGGCTTAGGCACCCTTTATTTTTGGGGCGTGCACAGAAAGTATAACTATGACTGGAATCCTCCTTACACATCTTTCTCTTCAGGCACAACTGTTCACCTTGGGTTCATAGAGCAAGAGCATAAAACAGCATGGACAACATTTATCTTAGACATATCTGAGGGCCTAACTCAAGCGGGAATAGTACGAATAAACGACTCTATTCGTACTTACGTTTGGTGTTTGCTAGGTTCGCAAGCACAGACAAGGTCGAGCATAACTGATTCTTCTACTGGCTTTGATGCACAAAAACAATACTTAGCAAATTTAGAGGACGCCATTAATTCTACAGTTGATTTAGATTCAAGTAAAAAAGGTACCAAAATGTTTTACAATACGCAAGATCGAAAGTAGTCTTTGCTGTTGGCACTGGTTTATACTATGTACCTTCTGACCTTAGACTCAGGTAGGAAAATAATAAACTACAACAATGAAATCATTGTGGCAGGCAATGAAACAGAAGGTTGGTAAAAACGACATAAATTCTGGGCCAGTAATAGTACAAACAATAAAAAAAAACCACCCCTGACCCCCCAAGATTAAAGTCATCCAATCCCTAAGGGCCCCAAAGCCCAAAAGACTGTTGAAGACGTGGACTTTGTTCGCGATGTACCACGTATATGAAAAGACAGCATTGTGTTGGATTAATGGCTAGGATTACTTGGTCTTTATCTTATAAATAGTAACCCATATGAAGAGAACTAATGCCAGTAAGTTGCTCGGACATAAAGCCAAACGTCTTTTGCTTGCCGTAGACAAAAGCCAGCTAATAACACTCCCTAATATACATGGTAATGAGTCTATAGCTATACTGCTAATTTTTTTTAATAAACTCGCAGATGAATCAAGTATGTTTTTTTACCCATGGATTTATCAGGAAGATGGCGATGGAGGGCACTGAACTTTGCCTCCTCCTCCCCTGTAATAGCATCACCAGTGTACTTATTGCAAAACCATAAAGCCGTTATAACGCTTGTAATGTGAACTCCCTGCTCTCTAAACAATGTTCTTATACGTTGCTTAGCGTCGAGTCTTCATATAAGATTTTTTCGATTGTTTCTCTTATTCTATTCCACGTGAGTTCGTAATAGGTCTCGGCTTAGTAGTATCGTTCTAGTTCATGCTGATCTATCTTGCTCAAGATTTTTTGTCTTTGTCTTATTCTTTCTTTAATCTCACGCCCTACGATGCGGTCGTCAGCCTCAGCGAAGTTTTCTTTTTCTCTTTTTATATGCCCATTAGTTATAGTTTTGCTTATATTGTTTGTTACATTCGTCTTGATGGTTCTATTAAAGTTCGATCAAGGCCTAATTTTCTCCTCTCAGTAAATATGTTTCTTCAGGGAGTTCTGCTTACTGTATTTCTTACTTTGTCCCACTGTTTGAAGTAAATCTTTCTTGTGGCGAATGGTTTGTATTTGGTTATTGTTGGGAGTTTTTGTTGTGTGTTTTGAACTGTAGCCAACTTCTTCCGGACTATTTTGGTTCAGTAACCAGGCGATTTCGGCTCGCTCACACGGAGCCTGTGTTTAATTGTAGTCATGCCTTACAAATTTGATGCGTCTCGTTTATCCTAAGCGGAACACGGTTCTCTTTGGGTTTCTAAATTACCAAATGGGTTATCTTTAGTTCATAAATCATCAGGGTATATAGTTTTGGAGGTCATAGTTCTAAATTTTGTATAATTATCTGGACCTTTTTTCTGTTAATTACGCCTTTGCGCCTCCTCTAATCATCCGCAATTGAGAAAGCTGAGCGGTGCTGTGTCTAAGGAGTTTTCATCTGTCGGGTCTCCAAGATCACTATATCCTATTCTTCTTCACTCCAATTCCCGCCTTGTTTTTAAATAATTAACTTTTTATTTGGATTTATAAAAAATGTCACAAGTATATGGCTCGATTCTTGACCGAGAGAAGACTGAAAGAACCGAGGCGTGAAGGGAAATAACGGAATTTTTACTGTTCCAAATAATCCATTACTAGTGATGCAGATCAAATTCTTACTGTTGAATTTCCAGACTAGGAGCGGAGGAATTTGATTGTGCAGGCTCTGCATGCTTTCTTTCAAATAGAACTCGCTTCAACAACAGACCAAACCAGAACAGTTGTCAAGAATTTGGGACGGGCAATCGTTAACGAAAATTTCTGTAAATATGAGGGGCAAGAAAGTATTTTCTTTAAACAATGCAGAACCATATTTTTAACCTATTCTGATTATGGCTAACGCGGAATGAAAGGGAAGATCTTGCGTTTCAAGGAATCGCAATGGAAGAAGCACTAAAATTAGAATAGGCGCCGAACTGCCTCAGGTGCTAATAAAGCAGCAAAAAAGGCTTTAGATGTAAGTTATGCGTATGGTAATCGCTTTTCCTTTCCCCTAGATTTTGAGTTGTTAAAAGCGCATGCGCCATACTTGCAAGGGGATTAAAAGGGACAGATTGTCATACGAACTAATTTTAATGATATTACAAACGTGTTATAGATCAACAGACACGCAAGCAATGTACAGCATTCTGGTCATCTCGTAGTGTTGTGTTGTAGAACTCTAATTAGCAAGGCTGATGGAGCAACAATATGAGTCACAATTTTAGTAAATATATTACGTAATAGTGGCGTCATCATTCAACATATCCTAAAAGCAGGGCAGACGCTATATGGAATTTTATCTTAGTGTCGCAGTAAAATCGCTTAAAGGTAATTTTATTGCTGTGTGAAGATGAAGAACCATTCGCAAGAGCAAGTGAAAAGTTTTTAATCCAAAAAATAACGAAAGTGCAATGTACAATTGATGGTAGTCCTAACCAAATCTACGCTAGCGGGCTTAGACCTTATCATCATTTTGACGAAATAAGAAAATTGTTTGGGGGTGGGAGGGGTAGAAGTCCAACAGCAGACCTTGCGTCTAAAGATCTACACCTTCACAGTGTTAGGCTTGATGATTATTTAACATCAAAATACGGTTTATGGATTGACCTAAGGTCAACAGAGGATAATCAGTTGCATGGAAGTGGGAGAACGGTTTTAAAGACGTAAACATTCAAATTGAGAAAGAAAAAGAAGCCGATATAACCGCTTAATGTACAGTTTGTTTTTATTAATTGATGCACAGCTGAATATTGAAAAGAAAAAATTAAAAGATACAGAATACTAAATTATTTTTTCATTTTTAAAAAAGCATGTCTGTTCAAGTTTATCCAAATGTGCCTACAGCACGGAGTCGCCAAGAGAAGAGATAGTAGAAACCCCGGCATAAAAAACCTTCAGATTAACCAACATTACACAAATGCAACAAAAACTAGAGCAGGACCTTTCAAAATACAGCAAAGCCAAACGAAGGTATTCTGCTGCCTTTAATGCTGTTACATATGTTAATACTGGAGCATCGACTATAAGTGCCGTATCGGCAGGAACGAGTGTTGGTCTCTTAGCAACGGGCATAGGCGTACCCGCAGCTTTACCTCTAGGCGGTTTGTCTTTAGCTCTCGGCCTGTGTTCATTAGCTGTAGGTGCTGCTAGCAAAAAATAAAAAACTAAACTCCAAAGCACACAGCTATAGTTCAACTGATAACAGCTAAACTTAGTTCCTTCAAGCTGATTATAAATAAAGCACTAGCTGACTCAAACACACGGATGAAGAATTTAATCGTTTACAGGCCGATTTTGATGACTACAAAAGACAAAAGTTTGATCTTCAAAGAAAGGCGAGGACAAGTTTTTCTCAGCAGCCAGACCCCGAGCAGATAAAAAAGGAATGTTTAAAAAAAGTAAACGAAACATTAAACTCTGTTCTAAACAGCTCACATTAACAACGCCAAAGGGTGTTTATACTTTAGTTTATGAGTCTAAACACAAAAAAGACCATCGATATTGATTAATTATTTTTTTGATTTAAATAAATATTTTGAGTTAGAAAAGAAACTCAGCATGGATAAGATATAGGAAGGTCCAGACGATTTGTTTGAAGCAATGAAAGAAGATTTTCAAGTGCACTGATGATATTGATTTAGAAGGTCATTGATCCAGCAAAGTATCAGGCAAGTGTTGGTATGCAATTTCTCCCAGTTCGGGTGTAAACTAACAATAGACCGCCAGTTAAAGTTATGTTAGCTGTTTTTAATCGACTTATATAACATTAAATGAAGAAAATCTAGAAGTTGGGTCTCAATAAACAACAGATATTCTTGCTCATTAATGACTTAAACACCCGGTTGGGCAGACCAACTGCTTTCACACAGTTTTGATGTGGCGACTGAAGAAGCCATAATGAGGGGCTCTGGTGGTCTGAGGGCGATGTCCTAGAGATCAGATTAAAAGGCTAAAGTATGCACCGATTGTAGGCAAGGCTAAATTCCGCTGCCCCCAGCATTTAGTCTCGCAAAAAATAGAGCAGTTCTAAACATACAAATTACAGTCAACAAAATGTTTATCGTGGTGCGTTCTCGCCAAGGCTGCATTACGTCCGCAAAAAAACTCGGCAGAGAGTGTTGTCTAACTATCACCCCGTACATCAATGATCTTAACTTTTAGTGGAATATTCTTTCCTGTTGGTATAGACAAATTGATCAGTTTGACGAACAAGACAAACCAATAAACGGTTAATATCTAAGACTTGGGATGAGGATACAAATCTAATGCCTATTTCAGAAGTGTCTAAAAACAGCCCAACCAATTGACTCGAACTAGACAAAAATCATGGTGAATTACTCTGATGTTTTCACCAGCCAGGGCTACCAACATTACACATTGATTACGCACAATGAGTTGATTATTGGGCATCTACAAAAATTTGGCAACAAGAAATCTGCAGAAATGTTTAACATCGATTCATCTGCTCAGAGCCACGAGCGAACATAAGAAACATTGGATCGGGCCCTGTTGACTGTAATACAGAACTACTACGCCCCCACCAGGACTAAAGTTAGTTTTTAAGAAACTGGGGAAAAACTGACACACGAATTCTCCATATGTTGTGTACGCAGACTTTGTATCATCTCATTGTGCTTATGTAGTGCCAGCCGCCACAAATACTTCGAACAACAGTTTAATGAGTAATCATCAGATTTGTTCATTTGCCTTCTTATTGTTAGGTCGGATGGCGCTCATTCAATCTCCAGAAGTATACAGAGGACCAGATGCGGCTAGAGATTTTACAGCGCATGCAGCAAAGTGAGTAATGATTGTTTATAATCTTAATTTTCTGAAATCAAGATGCGCCTGAAGATCAACAACTGTATGACGCAGCCACACATTGTTGGATTTGTGGTTTAGAACTCAGTTGAGGAAACCAATCCAACAGGTGGCCTTGGCGGCCAGCGTGTAGGACTCCATTGATCCACTTTAGTGGAAAGTTTCAGATGGAGCAGCGCACAACATCTTGCAATCCTTCAACTAAATGTTTGAACCAAAACCCATGGGGGAAAGCTGCTGTATTCTTTCATAATTGCGGGGTTACGACTTCATCTTATAAAATGAAAGCAGTGGGCGATGCCTTCAGGGTGTCATGCATCGCACAGTCATCCTGAAAAGTACAATGGTTTCACTTTATATAACATGTCCTTTTTATGACTCTTATGCAGCACCATGATGGGATCATTAGAGTCGCTGGCTAGCCTTAAAGTCCTGCCCAATAACGGAAGAATATTTTTGACCCCAACTCTCGTTAGAAAGGGCGTTACCCTTATGAGTACATGAACTGTTGGGAAATGTTTGATGAAGTACACTTCCTCTAAAAGGCGCGTTTTTCTAGTCTCAGAGGAAAAGGATAGTGATTCAGATTACCAGCATGATAAAGATTGCGTGGCATGAAGTTAGATTGTAAACGATGGGAGACTATCATGATTGCATCACTTACTGGCAGATGTATGTTTGTTGGCGGGACGTCTTTGAAAATTACAGAAAGACCTGCATTGTAACATTATAGCTGGATCCCGCGCATTACATTTCTGCGCCAGGATTGAGTTGGGATGCTTTCTTAAAGATTTACTGGAGTACAGATGATTTATGTTGACCTGCCAATGTTCAGATGATTGAAAACGGATGCACGGCTGGAATTAGTATGTGTGCACCATTACTGTAAGCAAACAATCAAATACTTGGACGACTATGATCAAGTAAAAGGTCTAAACTATCTTATGTGAATTTAGATGCAATCATTCTGTATGGTTGGGCTATGGCGCAATCTCAACTTCCACTACGCAACTTAAATGTACACAGAGACAATCCGAAAATATTCAAAGAGATTATAGTGGTTTGAAACAGTTTGTCGCCAGATCAACGCGTGGATACATTCTAGAAGTGATTGACTTAGAATATCCTCATGAATCATGGCCTGCATAAGACTATCCAGTAGCAGCAGAAAGTCTAAAGATGAATCAAGAGTACCGCCTAAACTTGTGCCTTATCTTCGGGGCAAAAAAAATTATGTCGGTCATTACTGACTTCTACAATTTGATTTAAGACATGGTTTGAAGTTGACAGCCAGTTCATGTATAATTGCTTTTGATCAACGTAACAGTTCATGAATACCATACAACATGAAGAACATGATCTCAGAACAAAATCTACAGATGGCTTCAGATAAAAGACTTTTTCAAGCTGAATGAACAACAGCTGTTTCGGAAAGACTATGGAGAATCGCACAGGCGCAAGATGTTAGATTAGTTACCAAAGAGATCGAAGCAATTAAGCTGACTTCAAAACCTTATTATCAGGAACTTCAGAAGATTTCTTGACCAGCTTTTTGGCTTATTGATGAAAAAAAAAGAATGTCAAAATTGGACAAAACGCACTTGTATTTATTGGGTTTACCGATTTTAGAATTTCAAAGCTTTTGATGTTTTAGAATTTCTTTATGACTACTTTAAACCTCGCTATCTGAGTCCAGTGTACTTTACACAGATAAGATAGTTTTGTTTATAGTTATTCCCTTACTGAAGACATCTATAAAGAATGGAATTAGACGGTAGCTAATAGGAGCGAGACGGATGGTACGGACACTTCTGATTATCCTAAAGATTCGCCTTTGCAGTCACTTACTATTAAGAAGGTTTAGTAAAGATGAAGGATGAATTATCTGGAAAGTTGATTAAGGTGTTATTGGTTTAAGATAGAAATGTACAGTATTTCGAGGCCCAGGAGGGAAAACATTAAGGGAAGCAGGAATATTCCCGCAGTGTTGTGCAGTCAAACATATCACATGAAAACTACAAAGAGGATTGTTTGACAATAAGACTTTTCATCATGACATACGAAAACTGCGATCTTGAATCTACAATTGAGATCAACTAGACAAAACGGTTTGTAACAAAGATAGTCATTAGATAGGAACAAACCACAAAACGTGTGTTTGTTAATCCCGAGTTTTCATATGCATAGGGACATCTGGAGAGAACGTCAATTAAATTAAAGCGGAACTGTGTCTGGCAGGGATTATCTGCAGTTCTTCTTTCACAAAAGATCTTTGAGGAGTGGTTGTTTTGTTGTGTCAGTTTCTCGGGTATATATTACACGGGCGGATTCATTTTTACAATTTCTTTTTATTTCATACGGATTCAACACTCCAAAACTGTGATCGGTTGCCCTGATGCGAGTGTCCCTTCGCTTCCCCCGGCAAATAAAGGTTACTTATTTCTATCACATGGTAATAGTTAGCTGGATGAGACTCTCCTTCAGCCAACATTTATGTTGTTCTTTTGATTGCTTTGTACTGGTTTTTGACCTTTAAAATTCTTCATTATTCATTGCGCGCCAAAAACTGGAGGGCAGTCTAGCCCAACAATTCTGGCTGCGAGAATTGTCAATCAGCCTCTGTGATACTGGTAGGAAAAAGTCTTTCAGATAACTTGTTTGTTAAAGTTTCAACCAAGTGTGAGCTCTGTGATCTCCGGAATGCCTCTTTTAATGGTAACTCTATGTTTTATAATAATTGATTCAACTTAGGCTTTAAATTCTTTTCCATCATCGACTTGAATCATGTCGAGGATAAGGTAACGGGCCTCGTTGGTATTCTGTTGATGGCGACAATAGCAAACAGCAGAAGCATCTTTTGTGTTAATGGTTCCGCATCTTTATATCTGAAGCTATGTCAATGGACTGTGAGTGCGTACTATCTTTTTCGTCTAAATCGGATCATGAGGTTAATATAGAAGGTCCATTTGAGGGTGTCGTTTGGAGTTGTATTCACAAAGTGTGGTCTCTGTATTCGTCGTAGGCGCAGGTAATAAATTTGCCAATCGCTTGTGTAGATAAACCATTCCTTCGCTGTTTGTTCACTACTCCCGCTGCTTGGCTTAGCTTTTTGTTTGCAGTTATTCCTTTCCAATATCCTTTTGGCGAATATTAGATTTTGCTATTTTTTATTCAGCCAATATTATGTGCAACAAAATAGACTAACAGTCATACCAAACAACAATAAACGCGATTTTCTGGCATCTTTTGTTTTTCTGATGGTTGTAAAGTTGCTGAATTTTGGTGGGGGCAATGTCTCGATTGGTTTGCTCTGTTACTAGATAATATTCTTTATTGCTTGATCAACATCTTAAATGGATAGCTGCGTGCCTCCCTGTTTTTTCAGTGTGTTATTAATAAATTCTAACTTGCTCAATTCTCTGCTGTTCATAGCCGATCTGTGTGCTGCAGCTAGTTGCTCCCACAGCTTGTGATGCCTTTTTTCTCTCGCCGTCGTTCCGTTAGTTTACTAAATGCGTAATTACTTCGCTAATAGCAAGAGATATCCCACAGCGCCACCTATCATCATTCCGTTGTGAATGCTTCCATTTTTTATAAATGTATTTTTTTTACATATTTATATTCTCTGGAATTATTCCTTGCGTAACTAGAAAATCTTCGTAGCGAACGAAGCTGTAATAATAGCAATCAGTTTTGCTGAATCCTCAAAGTCTAGTTTGCCAAGATCTGCCGGTTTTATTTTTAACAGGCTTTTACCAAGCATCGTGTATCCTACACTTAGGCCTCCAATAACAGCAGAATGGTATACAAGGTTGGCAATAGTTTTTTTCGGTGCTCATTTTAAAAAATAAAATAATTATAATTAATATAAAAAACATGAACAGCGATGATCTACTTCAGCTACAGAGCGGCCAACACTGTCTTGAACTTACAAATGAAGAAGTTGATGATCAAGCTATTATGCCCAAAAAGGAAAGGTTGTATTCTTTGGCAGCATGTGGGAAAACAAAACAGTTCCTCGGAACTGAATTCAGCATAGAACAGATTCAACAGATGTCGCCACAAGACATTATAAAGTATCATAACAGGTATGAAGCGCAGCTGGGGTCGAGAATGGTGAAAAGTGTAGGGCAAAACGGTTCTTAGTTTGTACACTAAACTAGTCAGTCGATTTGCTCCATTGATTCTGAACAAGATCTTACGTATGATTTAACGCAAGATCCAGTTTTAACAAAGTCATTAGAGTCTCTAAGCTGTGATTTATATTACAGATTTGGAACATTGTTATCGCCGTTAATCATGGGATTAATTACTTTTAATCATATAGATTTTATTTCCATTCAAAATGAACGAGCAGAATCAGGAAACACTGAATCAGAAAACATTGAATCAAGTCGAGAAAGTGACCAGTAAAAACACCCTCATCCTGGACGCATTGCAGCAGGAAAAAAATTAGCAGAGTGGAACAAACAAAAAAAATTAAAGTTACAATCACAGAATGAAAACATAACACCACCAACGCCAACAGTTGATCCAATGCCAGCTCCAGAACAAGAGCAAGTTAATTCAAGGGCACCAAAGTCTTCATGGAATATTGAACTTAAAACTGTTGCCATTTTTGGCGCCATTGCTGCAGCTGGGGGCGGTTATTACTGTTATAAAATATATAAACAATGGCGACAAAAACAAAAGAAGTTAAAACAACCTGAACCATTAAATACAGAAGACAACCAGCACGCCAGCGCCGCCAATAACAAAAAATCATTTTGATCCATTTAAAAATGCAATAATATTTTAAAAACTTAAATTTAAATTTTTTGATAAAAATAGATCATGGCGGATTATTATTTGTTTAAAATGATGGAGTCATAAATAAAGACATGGAGTCTATAAAAGACATTTCCATAGACCAGAATTGTAATCAATGCGGTTGCTTAGGATGTAAGAACTTCATTAAGATCTATGCTAAACCAATCTCACGCCAAGGGCGTTAAGCAAGACATCCTCAACGATGACGCGTTTTTTTGAGGCGTGGTGTGTACTATATTAGGCATCTACTATTTAAGATAAAAACATAGATTGTTATTTTTTTTTGATAATTATAAGATAACTTGAATAAGAACTTGGTTGTACTTAGAGGATGACTTAATTACAATCTTGAGGTAACTTAATTAAGAACTTAATTAAGAACTTAATCAAGAACTTATTAAGAACTTGAAGTAACTTAATTAAAAACTTAATTAAGACTTAATTAAGAACTTGAGAATGACTTAAGTAAGAACTTAGAAGTGACTTAAGTGTGTGCATGCGTGGGGTGGGGGTGGGTAGGGTGGGGTGGGGGGTGTGCATGCGCGCACCTTTGATTATTTATAAGAAACAGATGTTCATAATATAATATAGTTATTATCAGTAAAACAACAACAATAACAGCACACACGCACAAACATTAAAAAAAATAGGGAAGTGCTTGCATAGGGAAATGTGAAAGGATTTTATGGTTTGCGGCTGTCAGTCTCTCTGTCAACTGAAGATTATTCAAAGCGGCCACCAAGTGCATTTATCAAAAGCTTGATTTTAATAAACAAGACAGTTGAATTAAAGTACACTCTGTGGCCGCTTAAAAAAAGCAGCCAAAAAAGTTGAAGCAGGACGTTGAAGCGAAGCAGTGAAGCAGTAATCACAGCAATATATACAAAGTCATGAAGTGCTTGGTGGAAATTCAAGGCAGTCAACTCTAAACAAGCCCGACCGTTAATGCATGAGCGTTACTATATTTAGAGCCACGTCAGTGGTAGGCCTGCAGTGGTCTTACAGTCGCGCGCACTGTTGCTAAAACTCCACACAGCCCTGGCTCTAAACAAGCCCGACCGTTAATGCATGAGCGTTACTATATTTAGAGCCACGTCAGTGTAGGCCTGCAGTGGTCTTACAGTCGCGCGCACTGTTGCTAAAACGCCACACAAACAAACATTGTATGACTAGGTGCTGCGACAGTTGAGGTTCAGCCGGGATATTTGGAACTTTTGACCAGTAGTTTCTGTATTCTACAATCTGTAGCATGTTTTTAATTTGCTTCAGTTTATTCATGATAAAACTGACTGGCAGACCAATATTGTAAAACTGAGGAAATGGTTGAAGTACTTTTGCAATAGTACGTAGCTTGCGTACGTAAACATCTGAATATCCTGTTTTTTTTTAACCATTGTGCCCACGTTTCTTTCATTCTTCCTTCTTTTCTTTCTTTCTCCTGCCAGTTTTTGCACAAAATCAGAAACCAACCAAACTGAATATGAAACATTATTGTTTGGGCGTTCTGTCTTTTTAGATTTCTAATCCCTTTTTGCAGTTTTTCTATAATTTCATTTTCGCCCGCTGAGTGGTCAAAAAGAACAGAATCTAAAAAGGCTTTTTCTTGATATGCCAGTACTGGTGTCAGCTTCATTTGCAACAAGATAATTGTGCAAATCTGTTGGAGAATCAAGCTCCACCCTCTTTTCTTTCTTCCTTGTTTTTCTTTGAATAAATCTTCCATCTTTCGTTTTGGCCTTTTTGGTAGTTTCATTGGGCCTACTGTTTTTGCCTTCTCAGCAATGTTTGCCATTTCTTCATAAAATAGCCTGTTCTCTTCAAGTACATTCTTTTCTTCTTCGGTCCACAATTCTGTTGGTGTTGGAGGTGGTAATGGAACATTGCAAGCTTGATCCATGTCAGGTAAAATTAAACTAGTTGACTGCCTAGAATAATCAAACAATTCTTTATGAGCGGCCTGTGATTCAAGAAGTTCTCTATCTA
>CM031601.1:27399233-27421733 GCA_018398815.1 Conus ventricosus
TCTGTCTCTCTGTCCTCTCTCTCTGTCTCTCTGTCTCTCTCTCTCTCTCTCTCTCTCTCTCTCTCTCTCTCTCTTCCTCCTCTCTCCTCTCCCTCCTCCCCCCCCCCCCCCCCCCCCCCCCAGAGTATTCATTTACGGGAAACGAACTAATACAAGAACAGCAATTCTCTCTCTCCTCCCTCCTCTCTCTCTCTCTCTCTCTCTCTCTCTCTCTCTCTCTCTCTCTCTCTCTCTCTCTCTCTCTCTCTCTCTGTCTACAGCAATTATCTCTCTCTCTCTCTCTCTCTCTCTCTCTCTCTCTCTCTCCTCTCTCTCTCTCTCTCTCTTCTCTCTCTCTCTCTCTCTCCTGTGTATCTCTCTCTGCCTCCGTCTATCTGTCTGTCTCTCGCTTTGTCTCTGTCTATCTCTCTCTCTGTCTCTCTCTGTGTCTCTCTCTCTCTTTGTCTGTCTCTCTCCCTCTGTCTGTCTGTCTACAGCAATTCTCTCTCTCTCTTTGTCTCTGTCTCTCTCTGTCTCTCTCTTTGTCTCTGTCTCTCTCTGTCTCTCTATCCTCTCTCTCTCTCTTTCTCTCTCTCTCTCTCTGTCTCTCTCTCTCTCTCTCTCTCTCTCTCTTCTCTCTCTCTCTCTCTCTCTCTCTCTCTCTCTCTCTCTCTCTCTCGCTCTCTGTTGTCTGTTCTCAGGAAAGAAGTTGTGATTTAGGGCGGTGGGCCTGGTGTCAGAAGCTTTTTCCCCTTCCCTCTTCCCATTTCTTGTCTCTCCTCTGTGTTTGCTTCATTTCAGCGTGTTGAATTAATAATGAGCAGGGCTCTGTCCAGCCACTTGTCTCCTTGTATCACTCAATTCATTTGCCTCGTCGTTTTTCACCATTTTTTTCTTTCTTCTCTTCCTTTCCCTTTTTGTCTCGTAACGTTTTAGCGTTTCATGTCTTCTTATTGATGCCTTACTAATTATCCACTCACACACACACACACACACACACACACACACAACACACACACCACACACACACACACACCACACCAACCACACACCAACACACACACACACACACACACACACACACACACACAACACACAACACCACCACACACACACACACACACAACACCAACACACACACACACACACACACACACACACACACACACACACACACACACAACATCACACATCACAACAAATGGTGTATATCAGACATTAAAACAGTCAGTAATAGACCATTCAACAATCCACTAGCTTTGCAACTCAACTCCCACTTGAAGCCATGCCAGGGGCTCTCAGAGTTTGAGCCACTCCCTGGGCCTCTCTCTCTCTCCCTCCCTCCCCCCCCCCCTCCCCCCCCCCCCCCCCCCCCCCCCCCCCCCCCCCCCCCCCCCCCCCCCCCCCCCCCTCCCCCCTCCCTCCTCCCCCTCCCTCCCCCCCAGACCGTCGCCAGTTAACAGCGGGAAAACGCCACCCCTCCCCCTCCTTTTGCCCCCTGAGAAAACAAAGGAAGAGAGGAAATACGGCAACGGAGCGCCCTGCCCCCGAAACCCACGGTTCCTCCCCTGTCCAATCCTTGACCACGCATGACCCAAATGACAAATGGGAAAAGAAAAAAATGTAACGGAAGAAAGACAAATAGTAACAGAGGAGAAAGCAAAACAGATCTTGAGAGGCTTCGTGCAAACTCTGGAAGTCCAACGACTTTTGTCTTCCGTAATGTACTTTTCTTTTCCAGTGACGTGCTTTGGAGTTCAGTTCTTGTTAGTTTTCTTTTCCTTCTCTTTTCTGTATTTCCCTTCCCTTTTCTTCTTTGCGTTCTTCTCCATTTTCTTTTTTTCTTTCTTTCTTTCATCTTTCCTTTTTTAATCATCTTCTTTTTTTTGTTGTTATTTTCTTCTTCTCTTCTTCTACTTCTTCTTCTTTCTTCTTCTTCTTCTTCTTCTTCGTCTTCGTCTTCTGCTTCTTCTTCTTCTTCTTCTTCTTCGTCTTCGTCTTCTTCTTCGTCTTCGTCTTCTGCTTCTTCTTCTTCTTCTTCTTCTTCTTCTTCTTCTTCTTCTTCTTCTTCTTCTTCTTCTCCTCCTCCTCCTCCCCCTCCTCCTCCTCCTCCTCCTTCCGTCGTCATTGTCGTCATGTTTGTCATTGTGACCGTCTTCTTCTTTTCTGCCTTTTTCTTCTTTTTTCCTTCTACAACACGCATCCGCATGTGTGTGCCTGTACACACACACACACACACACACACACACACACACACACACACACACACACACACACACATACACACACACACACTCTCTCTCTCTCTCTCTCTCTCTCTCTCTCTCTCTCTCTCTCTCTCTCTCTCTCTCTCTCTCGCATACACACACTCTCGCACGCACGCACGCCACGCGGGCGCATACCCATTCTCCCGGAGATTTTGTTCAGTCGTGGGTGTTTAGGGGAGGACGGAAAGAATGGGGAAGAGCTCTAAGGGCTGTACTCATTGCAGCAAGACAGACGGGTCTAAGCCCGAGGCGCTTTGGCTCTCTTCGTAAGCAAACAACGCACGCCGATTTCTTTTTTTTCTTTTTGTATAAAGCCATTCTGTTCCCGATCAAGATATCCGATTTTTTTTGTGTGTGAAACGCCAGCATCACACGAGAAGTGTCTCTTTTGTTTGTTAGTTGGTTTGCTTTGCATTTCTGCCGTTGTTTTCTTTAATGCTGGTTTTGTTTCAGTTTGGTTTTGATTTTGTGTTTGCTATTAGGAGTTATTTGTGTGCTTTTATTGTTTGTTTGTTGTTGTTTTTTTTGTTGTTGTTTTTGTTTGATTGTTGTTTTCCTTACTTTTTCTTGTTTGATTCGGTTTTCATTTTTGTTTAATTGTCTGTTCTTGCTGGTTTCTTGTGTGTGTGTGTGTGTGTGTGTGTGTGTGTGTGTGTGTGTGTGTGTGTGTGTGTGTGTGCGTGTGTGTGTGTGTGTGTGTGTGTGTGTGTGTGTGTGTGTGTGTGTGTGTGTGTGTGTGTGTGTGGCTTGTCTTCTTGTGTAACTGCACAACTATGCTTGGTTTGAAATAGAAGCATCACGTACAGTCTACATCATGTACATTGTTTGTTCCTTGGTTTTTGTTTGCCCATCCAGTTGGATCATGAACACTCACAGGTATACCACACCAATATCAAGATTAATTTGAACATATGATTATCATCTTAACTGAAGGAATAAACAAATAAATGAATGTTCAACAACTTGCAAAACATTTCGTTTCTCGGTGATGGCTATGTTTTCATCACCTCAGGTCCTTCTAACTGTGAAGCGGAGAAAATCAAAACTATTCTGTCTTCGATTTTTTTTCTTATTTCTGATACTATATACTGGGAAGCTGATTGTGGATCAACATGTTCTCTCTGTCGCTCATCTTACAATACGCATATCATATATCAATCGGAAAGTGAGGATGCTACAGTGTTAGACCTCACGTACTCTTGCCCCTTTTTTTCGACAAAAAGCGAACAAATCCAAATGTATGCGTTGATAATGTAACAAGAGCCCGGCGGTCGACCTGAGAATGACGTACGACACGCCTACCTCCAGGAAACAACACAAGGCAGCTCTGTGACAGCACAGTTACTGGTTAGGAAATTGTCGACGAAGGACTGAGCAGAACGACACGCCAAACTCCAGGTTAGGAAACTGTCGACGAATTGACTCAGCACAACGACACGCCAAACTCCAGGTCACAACACAAGGCAACTCTGTGACAGCACAGTTGCTGGTTAGAACATTGTCGACGAGGTGACTCAGCAAGAAAGCTGTACATCTTCCCGTGGGCTGCCTTGTGACGTCCTAACACCGACTGTTTCCCGTGGACTACGGGTGTTGTGGCTATGACAGGACGTGGACTACAGGTGTTGTGGCTATGACAGGACGTGGACTACAGGTGTTGTGGCTGGAACAGGACGTGGACTACAGGTGTTGTGGCTATGACAGGACGTGGACTACAGGTGTTGTGGCTATGACAGGACGTGGACTACAGGTGTTGTGGCTGTGACAGGACGTGGACTACAGGTGTTGTGGCTATGACAGGACGTGGACTACAGGTGTTGTGGCTGGAACAGGACGTGGACTACAGGTTTTGTGGCTATGACAGGACGTGGACTACAGGTGTTGTGGCTATGACAGGACGTGGACTACAGGTGTTGTGGCTATGACAGGACAAGGCGTGGGTGTGGCTGTGGCTGGGATGGTCAGGATGAGCTGGGTGGGAGTTAAGCCACTGAGTGAATGCAGGGGGGGGGGGGGTGAGCACAGAAAACCAGACAGCAAAAACAAATATCGATGCAGCATCAGAGTGATATGGCGATATTCTATATTTGTTAAGCACACATTTTAGAAACCAATTGATAGGTCTTCACAAGACTACACAATGACCCAATTACATTAAAGCATTTTTATGCAAACCTAATGTGTTTTGTGGGTACAGCCTAACATACAAAGAGCTTGAAATCTACCCATACATAGTAAGTTAAAGCAAATAGTTATGCAAGCATCATATATTCTACATGTTACGGATCGGAAGAAATGGAGCGTTTCAAGTCTATCTAGAATGTAGTGAGGACGTCTGAGAGACAGAGGGAGGTGTTCCATGGAGCCGGGCCTGGAGCTCGGAAAGAGAAAGTCTCCATGTTCAGTAGGGCCTGCGAGAGAAAAGCTTAAAAGGACAGAACTGACGAGAGGGTGCGAAAATGTGAAATTATTCAAACATGAAGTCCAGAAGAGAACGAGGGTTGATAGCGAACGAGAAGAAGGGAAATTCATAATCGATCCTGTGAGAGTCTGGCTTCCAGTGCAGAGAAAGTAGTGGTACTTGTTCTCAAAAAGGATCTACGGACCAGTAGATATGTCGAGAAGTACTGCACTGACATAGCCTACTGTAAAAAGAGTTTCTTTTCCCCACCGTTCACCACCCCATTCCCCAGGCTGTATCCAGTCATGTTAGAGTAAAGATGTCACGTACCCCAGACCCCTTAACTGATGGAATTGTCTCCACTTAGAGATGGCGTGACGGCGACACTAGAAAGATTACTAACTGAATGAAGATTCTCTCTCTCTCTCTAGTTCTCGCTCTCGCTCTCTCTCTCTCTCTCTCTCTCTCTCTCTCTCTCTCTCTCTCCTCTCTCTCTCTCTCTCTCTCTCTCTCTCTCTCTCTCTGGTTTTTCTCATTCAGAAATGTGTTTCATTCTGAGAAGTTTCTCAACGTCATAACAGATAAATGGCACAGAATGAATTTCGCAAGATATAGGTTGATAACTTTAGGTTTTAATGCAAACAAAAGATGGTTTGAATGTGAAACATCCGCAGAATCTCTTTGTCCTGCATGCAGACACATTATTGACGACGTAGAACACTTTCTGTGCCACTATCCTGCTTATAATGACGTGCGGACAAATTGTTCATTTTTCCAGCTAGATAGAGCGAAAAGACAAAATGTCGCTGTCGTGTTATCATCAGATGATAAACTTGTAATTAAATCAGTTGCGAAATTCATCGTGGAAGCATTGAAAATTAGACAAATGAAGGATAGTGAAATTTAAGATAATGCATTATAAAGATATATGAATGAATATTATCATTCATCGCATGTGGAAGAGATCAGTAAGATACATTGTCATCATTGATTGAGTGGATGGTCGAGTCAGTCTTACGATTTTTGAAAACCTTACAGCATTACTCCTGTGCGTTAGGACATAAGGAAATGTTACGAATCTATTTGTTTTTGTTCACCTTTGATTTGATACACACTAGAAATGAATGTGTACTATATGTTTGCAGGAAAGGAAGAGGGAAATGTTATTGTTCTGTTACCCCCTCCCCCCTTGTCAAATGACCTCTTTGGTAATGACAATAGAATATCAAAGTGTCAGAGTCTCTCTCTCTCTCTCTCCCTCTCCTCTCTCTCTCTCTCTCTCTCTCTCTCTCTCCTCTCTCTCTCTCTCTCTCCCTCTCTTCTCTCTCTCCTCTCTCTCTCTCTCTCTCTCTTTCTTCATCCTCTACTCACCTCTATGTCTCAGCCACCTCCCTCATGTCAAATGCCTAAAATTCGTGGCTTCAGATTTCATTCCTCCCATGAGATTTTTCTCTGTTTATGTCCTCTGGTCACACACACACACACACACACACACACACACACATACACACACACACACACACACACACACACACACACACACACACACACACACACACACACACACACACGCACGCACGCACGCACGCACGCACGCACGCACGCACGCACGCACGCACGCATGCACGCAATCACACACACACACACACACACACACACACACACACACACACACACACACACACACACACACACTCCTCTCTCTCTCTCTCTCTCTCTCTCTCTCTCTCTCCTGGGCAATATATTTCTTTCCTGAAAGACAGGGGAGACAATTGGAGTAGAGTGCGTGAAGACCATGCTAAAAGGGGTTGGACCAGAAAGTAGGATAACCAATCCTTCAAAATAAAAAAAGGAGGGAGAGACACACAGACTGCCAGTCACAGACAGAGAGGGAGAGGGGGGAGATGGAAAACAAACTTCGGAAGAAATGGGCAGAAATCCCAAAACAGCTGTAAAAAAAACAAGGAGGTTCCCCAACCTATAGCCACAAGGAGGACACACTCCGAGAATTCAGCTCCTGTAATGGCCTGTCTCGGGTCGGTGGGTTTAAATTTCACATCTCACAAGCGCCCTATAGCTAAGTTGTTAAGACATCCACTTCAAGATATCCTGGAACTGCAGATTCGAATCCAGACAATGGCAAAAAAAAAAAAAAAAGATAAAGGCAAAAGCGAAAGGGCATTCAGGGTTATGACCTTAATGTGGCTGAGCCCTTCATGGGAGTGTAAGGAAATAACAGCCGAAAAACTGACATGATTGCGGAGAGGGGGGAGGGGGGGGGTTGTCTATGAAGACCTGCTGTTCAGAACTCCCTAGAGGTGTTTTTTGTTTCCTACCAGAGACCTTTATAGATGGCTGAATGCTGCAGTAGCTAGGTGGTGTCCACACACACACACACACACACACACACAACACACACACACACACACACACTTCCCTTGTGCAGTGTGTCTCCTCTTCATGTTCTTGTAATTTTATCTTTTCTATCACTCTCTTTGAATTTGCCTTCTCTCCCTCATTCTCTCTGTCCTCCTCTCTCCTCTCTCTCTCTCTCTCTCCCTCCCTCCTCCCCCCCCTCTCTCTCTCTTTCCCTTTTCCCCCCCTCTCTCTCTCTCTTTCCTGTCTGTTCGCTGTCTCAGCCTGTGTCGCAAGTTAGACGGGTAAAGGCCTGAAGCGCTTTGGCGTTTTTCGTAAGTAAACAACGAACTCAGATTTTTTTTTATAAAGAAAGTTGTGTTCCCGTTCAAGATGTCTGATTTCCTGGTGAAATGTCAGCATCACACGAAAAGTGCCTCTTTTGCTTGTTGGTTTTTGTTCTGCATTTTTGTCGTTGTTTTCTTTAATGCTGGTTTTGCTTTGATTTTGTGTGTGTGTGTGTGTGTGTGTGTGTGTGTGTGTGTGTGTGTGTGTGTGTGTGTGTGTGTGTTTGCTATTAGAAGTTCTTTGTGTGCTTCCGTTTTGCTTTTTGTTTTTTGTTGTTTCGTTTTTGTTTTTGTTTGTTTGTTTGTTTGTTGTTGTTGGGTTTTTTTTTGTTTTTTTTTTGGGGAGGGGTTATTTTTTGTCTGCTTGTTTGTTGCATGTTTGTTTATTTTTCTTACTTTTTCTTGTTGTTTATCTGGGTTTTCGTTTGTTTATGTGTTTGTTCTTGTTTTCTTTTTGTGGTTATGATTTGTTTTTATACTCTACAGCAAAAGGTATGCTTGGTTTTTAATTGAAGCATCACATACAATTTGCACTGTGTACATTTTTTTTTTATTCTTGGTTTTGTTTATCTGTCCTGATGTAAGACGTTACGTATTGGCCGGATTGCAGCTTTTAATGAGAAAGTCGTTTCACTGTTGGTCTTCACATTCAGTACGGCCAGTCAGATGAAACAAGTCAGAGAAAGAACAGAGCGTACAAAAGGCTGTGTATATGTGAAATAGTTCAAACGTGAAGTCCAGTACAGAACGAGATACCATAGCGAACGAGAGGAAGGGACATTCATAATCGATCCTGTGAGAGTCTGGCTTCCAGTGCAGAGAAAGTAGTGGTACTTGTCTCAACAAGGATCTAAGGACAGATGATATGTCGAGAAGTACTGCACTGACATAGCTTACTGTAAAAAGAGTTTCTTTTCCCCACCGTTCACCACCCCATTCCCCAGGCTGTATCCAGTCATGTTAGAGTAAAGATGTCACGTACCCCAGACCCCTTAACTGATGGAATTGTCTCCACTTAGAGATGGCGTGACGGCGACACTAGAAAGATTACTAACTGGATGAAGATTCTCTCTCTCTCTCTCTCTCTCTCTCTTCTCTCTTCTCTCTCTCTCTCTCTTCTCTCTCTCTCTCTCTTCAGCCTCAATCCGCCCCTGCACTTCACCCCCTCCCTCCTGTCAATTGCCTAAAATTCATGGCTTCAGATTTCATTGCCCCCAGGAGATTTTCCACTGTTCATGTCCTCTGGTCACACACACACACACACACACACACACACACACACACACACACACACACAAGAGAGAGAGAGAGAGAGAGAGAGAGAGAGAGGAGAGAGAGAGAGAGAGAGAGGAGAAAGAGAGCGGACTCTCTCCTGATATTTCTCTTTCCCGAACAGCGGGGAGAGACAATTGAAGTGAAGTGCGTGAAGACCATGCTAAAAGAAGTTGGACCAGAAAATAGGGTAACCAATCCTTCAAAATAAAAGGAAGAGAGAGAGAGAGAGAGAGAGAGAGAGAGAGAGAGAGGCACACAGACAGGCAGTCACAGACAGAAAGGGGATAAGAGGCAAGATGGCAACACGCTTAAGAGGAAATAGGGACAAATCCAAAACAGCTGTAAAAAAAGGTTCACCTCACTAGCCACAAGGAGGACACACTCTGAGAGTTCAGCTCCCAGAATGGCCTGTCTCGGGTCGGCGGGTTTGAATTTCCCAACTTACAAGCGTCCAACAGTTGGATGGTTAAGACATCCTCCACAAAACATTCTGGATCTGCAGTTTCGAATCCAGACAATGGCTCCTATAATGAATGGCCTGTCTGGGTCAGTGGATTGAAATTTCCCAACTTTCAAGCGTCCAACAGTGGAGTGGCTGAAACATCCACCACAAGACGTTCTGGATCTGACGGTTCGAACCCAGACAATGGCAACAAAAAAGGGGGGTAACAAAAGGGCATTCGGGAGTCACGACCTGGGCGCAACCTGGCCCTTCCTCACAGTGTAAGAGCTAGAAAACTGACATCAGGGGCAGGGGGGGGGTGGTACGGGGACTTCTTCTCTGAATACCTGCTCCTCAGCACTCTTTACAGTGTTTTTGTTTGGGTTTTTTTTTCCTACCAGAGACCTTGATAGACAGCTGAATGCTCGTGGTTGCTGGCTGGCATCCCCCCCCCCCCCCCCCCCCTACACCACACCCCACCCCCCCACCTTCACTCCCTTTGCCCAGTGTGTCTCTTCTGCGTCTCCTTGTAATTTCGTTCTCTCTCTCTCTCTCTCCTCTCTCTCTCTCTCTCTCTCTCTCTCTCTCTCTCTCTCTCTCCTCTTGTCCTCACCTGTTTAATGTCCGCTCCCTCTGCTTCCATCATTTCACCGCGTGTTGAATTCATGATGAGTGGTGGTCTGGCAAACTCCTCGTCTCTTCCAATTGTTCAGGTCATTCACCTGTCTTTGTCGTTTGGTTTCCTTGTTACTTTTCTCACTATTCTTTTCTCTTCCTTTGTTGACACCAGCTTATAGGTTATTACACAACCGCCACCTCCAACGCCCCATTACCCTGCTCCCCGTGTACCCCCCCCCCCCCCCCAAAAAAAAAAAAAAAAACCTATGCACACACCTCGCTCACATACTCTTCCTCTTCCTCTTTCCCTCCTCCTACCCTCACCCACCCACCACTCCTTTGTCCATCTGCACTCTTCCATTCTCATGCTGGTATCCTCGAAAGTTCACGATTTAATGCTGACGTGTTCTAAATATGCGACACCAATCCTCATAAACCGAACTCAAAACATTTGTCTCAATATTTGGATCATACTATCATTCACCATGTCTTTTCTCTGGGGCGCCAGTGACCAAAATTTCAATGAAAATCACAATTTTGTTGTAGTGAACCTTATGCTGAAAAGGTTCATCTCTTTTCGTTTTTTTTTTTCGGCAGTAATAATTCGGTGACATCTTCGCCGATAAAACGGCTGGAGAACTCTGAACAGTAGTAATCATCCTGTTAAGTTTGGTGATGCTAATGTTTATACTTGCTTAGAAAATGTCAGCTTTAGACTGTACCATGGACGCACGCGCACACACGCATGCACAAATCCAAACACACTTGTACACACATGTGATGCGAAAAGAAGTCACAACTGAAACTCGAAAAATTTGAGAGAGAGAGAGAGAGAGAGAGAGAGAGAGAGAGAGAGAGAGAGAGAGAGAGAGGGGTGGCACAAAAAGAGAGAGAGGGGGGTTGGCACAGAGAGAGAGGGGGGTGGCGGGAGAGAGAGACAGAGAGAGAGAGAGAGAGAGAGAGAGATTAAATCTTTTTATACGTTTAAGTAAGTGCTGTGTTTATAGTTCATGTTCCTCGTGTATTGCTATTTCTTGGTGCCGGCTGCATATGTACGCGTTCAAAAGCAGACAATAGACGCGCAAACGAACTGATACAGAGTGCAAAACTCTTTGTTGTAGGGGTCAGTTCACTGGCTTTAAACTCTGTGTCACGATTTCTGGTGGACACGTTTTACAGTCTCTTGGGAGATCTACTTGCAAAGTGAGGCGACTGCAAGGCGGAAATCTAAACAAATTTTGTCTTCGGAGTTGGGGAGGGGGGGAGGGGCAGGAGACAGACAGACAGACAGAGACTTTATTTCATAACTTAGTGGATCATGAATCTAAAGAAGGTAGTAAGAGGAGCGACGCTTCCCTGGAGATTATTCTGCACTAAGAATTGGGCAGCTTTTCTTGAGAGCAGGCAGGACTAGCGGACTGCATCGACATTGGGATTCCGACAATTCAGGCTGATGTCTGCTCCCTGACGTGGCCTGGCCAAAGAGTCTTTTCAGACGGAAGGAAACGGAAAGCTCTCCTGTCTGCAGAGTCCAGGGAGGCTTGTCAGCTTCAGCATGTCTTTCCGGTAATCTGGGAGATATTGGAAAACACTTAGTCCAATGGTGTAGCGGGAGATACGGGTTCTTCTGTCCTCTTCAACTCCTGGATTTTTAACTTCGTATGCAGTAGACAAGTTCTCAGAGTCTGACATATAGATCCTGCAGTTGTTCATGACGGTGGAACTATTAGGCTGATGTCGAATGTACCGTCGAACTATTAGGCTGATGTCGAATGTACCGTCGAACTATTAGACTGATGTCATATGTACCGTCGAACTATTAGGCTTGTGTCGAAGTTACTGGTTAAAGTGTCACGTTTCAGTTAGAGCAGTAACAGATCACAGCCAGTGGAATATTGTTTTGAAAAGTGTGAATACCGAAAGGAATCAAACTGCCGGTGCCGAATGCTGGTTGGTGTGGAAGGTTTGTTGTTGTTGTTGCTGTTGTTGTTGTCGTCGTCGGTCTTTTGTCGGGTTTTTTTTCTCTTTAGATTGATATAAATGTGATGAGACTAACAGATGAAATTAAAGCGCTTCTCATATCAATCGCAGAGACGTATATATAGAATTCGACGAACCACCTAGCCCGACATTTGTAGTAAAATGTTTTCATTTGAAAGAGACAGAGATAAAAAAAAAAAAAAAAAAACAAGCCAACCAACAAACAGCTGAAGACGACGCTAACAAAATCTAGAAACTAATCTGGTTTCTAACAAACCTAGAACTAATCTGGTTTCTTTCCAATTTCAAATCCGTCTCACCTTCCATACAAACAAGGTGTTGTTTTGTCAGGGCAAGAGGGAAAAAACAAATCCTGTCTAACTGTGTTTATCCGTTTCTATTCTCCCCATGCTCCAGAAGGAGTTACGTCCCCTGAATGGTGGGTCAACGGCTGGGAATTCCTCGTTCGGAGAGTTAGCCCCCTTCTACATTGTCTCGGTACTGGTTTTCAAACATTTTTTTTGACCTGATCTAAGATTTTACGCATGTCAGATTTTTAACGAATTTTCCGGTGTGTTTTAGGAAGGTGTGTTTTAAAGGGTTGTGTGAATCGACTTGTTTTGTTTTTTGGTGTGTGTGGTGTGTGTGTGTGTGTGTGTGTGTGTGTGTGTGTGTGTGTGTGTGTGTGTGTGTGTGTGTGTGTGTGTGTTTTCGGTTGTTTTGTTTGTTTGTTTTTGTTTGTGTTTGTGTTTTTTGTTTGTTTGTTTTTTGTTTTTTTTTGTTTTTTTTTTGGGGGGGTTGTTGTTGTTTTGTTGGGTTTTTGTTTGTTTTTTTGGGGGGGGGGGGGGGGGGGGGGGGGGGGGGTGATGATCTGTGAGTTGACTTCAACCCGATGATAGCCAGATGAGAACTTTTTCGGTCGGGTGGGCTTATATGCAACATTACCTCACCTTACCGTACTATCCCGTACCCGGTACTGATTGTCATCGGAACGCCCCTTGACACTTGCAGACAGACCCGGAAGGCGCCATCAGCGGCACGATCTCTATGTATATTACCCGGCGTGTTTGGAGTGTGACATCCTGCAGCAAGTTTTTCACCGATTGTCTGTTTAACCCCATAGAACAAAACAAGCTAATATTTGAGGTCTTCTTCATCAAGTTTTGTGAGCATTCTTAGTTTTGTTTGTTTGTTTGTTTTTTTGTTTTTTTTTTGGGGGGGAGCTGGTAAAATCATGACCCTACATGTAATCGTTGGCCTCAGTGAATGAAATTGTGAGAAACCCCGCTCTCTTTCTCTCTCTTCCCCTTTTTTCTCCCCTCTCTTTCTATCTTCTTCTTCTCCTCTCTCTCTCTCTCTCTCTCTCTTCTCTCTCTCTTTTTCTTTCTATCTATCTATCTTCTATCTATCTATCTGTCTGTCTCTCTCTTTTCTCTCTCCTATTTCCAACCTCTCTCTCTCTCTCTCTCTCTCTCTCCCCTCTTCTCTCTCTCTCTCTCTCTTCTTTTGTGTGTGTGTGTGTGTGTGTGTGTGTTTTGTGTGTGTGTGTGTGTGTATGTGTGTGTGTGTGTGTGTGTGTGCGCTTTGCGTGTCTGTCTCTCTCCCTGTTTCCGCCTCTCTCTTCTCTCTTTGTGTGTGTGTGTGTGTGTGTGTGTGTGTGTGTGTGTCGGGGCGTGCGTGCGTGCGTGCGTGCGTGCGTTGCGTGCGTGCGTGCGTGCGTGCGTGCGTGCGTGCGTGCGTGCGTGGTGTGTGTGTGTGTGTGTGCGTGCGTTGGTGCGTGCGTGTGTGTATATGTTATATACACTCGTGGGGAAAAGTGCAGAGTTTGAACTATGTGCATCTGCAGTGTGGGCTGTGTAATTTCGAATCTGCGACCATTGATAAGCTGAGAAAAAAAGTGGTTGAGAACTTCATTATTAGCATTTCTGAGAAAGGAAGGACTTTATATCATAGTTTTATTGTAACCTGAATGGTTTTGTGAGCACGCTCAGAAACCTGTTGGTGTGGATTAAAGCTTCGGTGACACTTGCACAAGGCGTGCTACGTGACTTTGTGAATTTAACTTTGTTTTTTTTTTCATATTCATTATCCTTTTTTCATTGAGCATTTTTGGGATTTGGTGTGTAAGGTGTGTTGTATCACACTTATTTGTAGTTTTGACTTGCTTGTTTCTCACATTCTTATCCTTTTGTATTGAAGATAGTTGTTGGTGTGTATACTATACGGACACATTGAGTTTGTATTCAAGTGTACCCTTTGCTATATTTGTTTTCAGTTGCACAAATGGTGCAATATCTTCAAAGTGGCCACAGGGGAGACGGACTACGTATTGGACATTTTTATATAAACCGTATACAAAACAGGTTACAGGGAGGGTACCCACTATACTGTATATCAAGAAAAACCCCTTTCATATATTTGGCTTCACTGAATCAAGACTTTCAGATATTGCCCCTGATGCCACTGTCTTAATCTCTGGCTGAAAATGTTGCACGCGAGATCCCCCCCGAATCCAAATTACAGGCATATTACTTTACGTTCATGAAACATTAATGCCCAACGTTTGTATGATCTTGAAGTTTGGAATTGAGCAGTTTGGTTAGTATCAAGTTGGGAGAGAAAAAAAACCCATCAAAATAGGATTTGTATATCAAAACCCCAAAAGCGGAAAATGCTGGTTGGATGGAAAAAGTGTACGGCCATGATGGATGCAGCATCGCTTGGTGCCACAGAATTAATACTTTTAGGTGATTTCAACATTGATCCATTGAAGTGCCCAAACATCATGGTCAGAGAGGACTACCCAAACAACTTATCCCAAATTATAGACATGGCCAAACCAGAGTAACACTCACTAGCAAAACATGAAATTGACCACATCTATCTTTCTGAACCCACAAACGTCATTGGAAATGTGTGCCTTTGAATGGATGCAGCGCCCCACTTTCCAGTATGCATTACGTGGAAAGAAGTGGAATCAAAAATTTCCTAAAACTGGCCACAAACTTTCCCCACTTACAGTTTCTTTTGGACACTTCCAAGAAGATACCTTTCTCACTGACCTCATGAATTCCCCCTTTAAAAAATGTTTATAATTTACACTGATCCAGAGAAAGCGCTTGAGTATTGGCTACACACGTTTAATTCTGTTATGACAAGCACGCGCCATTCAAACGCGTGGGGTTAAACATAGTGCAAAACCAAAGTGGATGACTGATGAAATACAAGCTGCTTTTTTTCTTACGCGACGATTTGCTTGAAGCAAAAGGGGAAGTCGGATGGATTTAAAAGGCAACTTTATAAAGTCAATTCACTCAAACGGACAGCAAAATGAATTTTTTTTTCGTGAACTTGTAGCCAACAAACAAAATTCGAAGTCATATGGCAAGCAATCAATGAACTACGAATAAACTTCACAGTCAAAGACAAGTCCCATTACCAGCATAACACCAAATGAACTCAACCAACTTTAAACGTTGCAGAACACATTGTCAAAGAAAGAATACTGACTCAAATGAATTAAAAAAATTAAAAACTTTTTGCAATGCTATGAACATTCGTCCAGCAACACCAGTTTCGCCTATGACAGTCAGTGATGTTTGCCAAGCTTTATCCCAATTAAGCAGACAGGAAGCCGCGGACTTGACGGGATTGATGGAAAAATACTGAACTATCAGCACCTGTTATATGTAAACTCTTACCGACATTTACAATTTATGCATTGATAAATGTCACTTTCCCGCTCAGTTCAAAGTTGCAAAAGTAATACATTTTCAAATTGGAGACAAATCTGAACCATCGAAATACAGACTATATCCTTTTGCCAGTTCTGTCCAAGCTTGGAAAAACACATAAATAAAAATTTTTGCCACCATTTTGCCCTCCCCAACCTACTAAATAAAACCAATCGGGTTTTAAAGGAAAATCATTTTTGTCTTTACAGCGCTTACAAACCTAGTAAATCAATGGCTACCAGTTTTAAATGAGAATAAAATATTGTGGCCACTGTTTGTTGATTTTGCAAAGGTTTTTGATGTAATTGACCACAAACTGTTAGCAGGAAGCTTTTATTATTGGTATAACAGGAAAATACTTCCAACTGATAACATCATTCTAGAAGATCGTCAACAAATCGTTTTGTTCAACAACAATTTATCAGAGAAGCTCCCTATCCAACATGGCGTTACCCCAGGTTCTGTGTTAGGTCCGTTGCTGTTCTTTTTATATAAATGATCTCCCATTTATATTGAGGATTCTTTGAAATCTTTTGTGTGATGCCATTGTCCATACAAGTAGCTCCAGCTTGGAAAGGTTTTCACTTCATTCAGAAGAATGCTGATATCTTAAGTTTAAATTTGGGGCTGTAAATACCATGTCACTGAATCCTAACAAAAACAAAACTAATGTGATAACAACAAGGCAGAGAAGACAAAACATAACCACACAGCCCCCATCTGTTTTTATCAAAATCAGGAAATTGAAGTGGTGGATAGCCATCGCGTTTAGGCGTATATGTTTGATAATATCTTTCTTGGTCTTATATTGCAGTTTATGTAAATTTAATTTCCAGAAAAATATCAGCTGTGCAGATTAAGCATTTCTTAAACTTCATGCGGAAATTGTTCTCACGCCCAATTCCTCTTCAACCCAAATTTTTGTTCACGTATATGATTCTGCTAGCTTTAAAGCCAGAAACCTTAAGGGGTCCTAAAAAGAGCCTTAAAGCAGTCCTATTAAAAATCATTAGTCTTAGAGAGGGGATTATTCTAAAGCGGGGGCTCTTCGTTACAGGAAAAGTTTGCTGTCAAAAAGTGCTTAATGCAAAAAACTTGCCGGGTTTAGCACCACAAACTCTTCAGTCCAAATTTGATAACTAGGGATTCAACCCCCAAATTTTAGGTTCCACACCCAGAAAATCATTTAAATCCCAAGCTTATCTTACTCAGGTTTGCGTGGTTTGGAATTCACTTCCACTACATTTCCCATGTACAAATTAAGAAATCTTCAGGAAAAAAACTAATTACACATTTCAAGCAGACCATTGCTATTAGGGACCAAAATACATATACCAGGACACACTTGTTTTGCTGCATATTAAACTGTAGCCGTTTCCCCTTTTTACTGATTTTTCAAAACAGATAATGATAAATGAGTAGATATGGTAACTATCGGTTTTATTAATGATTGAAATTATATCTGATGATGGCTGTTGTGGTCGCGGTTTTATTGGTGATTGTCATTTAAAGATTGATGTTCTTAATACTTTGATTTCTTCGCGCATTAAAATGCAGGTGATAAATTGTGTCTGGATTATGTTGATCATATTGATTATTGCTTTATTCAATTTATAGCAATGTTTAGATGTTGATATTTTGGGTTTGAAAATGAATTATATCTTCTCTCTCTCTCTCTCTCTCCTCTCTCTTTCCCCTTCTCTCTCCTTCTCTCTCTTCGTTAATACGGCTGCGTTTCGATGGATTGTCGCTTAATAAAATCATAGTTTTGGTAGTGTTATGAAAGGTCCAAAGAAACAAAAAGTGGAAGGGGAAGGTAATATAATGGCATTTTCCCCTCTCTCTTTCCTCTCTCCTCTCTTTTTCTCTCTCTCTCATCTCTCTCTCTTCACACAACGCACACACCCCACAAACACACACACAAAAAAGCGACGCCACATGCACCCACCCACATACTTGGTTATGATTATTGATGTGGAATTTTTTCTCTTATGATTTTAAATTATTGTTCGTTTCGTTTTCCCTTATAACCACCTCATATAAATGTAAAGAAAGTCAAATGTTGATTTATTGATGCTTGTAATGTCTAATTATCATCCTAGCAGTTGTTGTATGCTATTTTTTTACAAAAGGAATGTAAATTTCTCTCTCTCTCTTTTCTTCTCTCTCTTCTCTCTCTCTCTCTCTTCTCTCTCTCTTCTTCCCTTTTCTCTCTCTCCCCTTCGATAGGAGGATCGCTTTTTCCTATCGTGGTTTACGATTCTTTCTTTTTGGTAATCAATTTCTTTATCTGTTTGTTGTTTAAATCGTCTCTTTTTTCTTATAAAGTATTACGCTTAACTGTAATGGATGAACTTTTTAAAGTTATGAAGATTTGTGTGTTTGTTAAAATTTTGTAATTCTTTAGTCGCTGTCATACTAGTCCCTTAACGGGCAAGGGCGATGAAAAAAAGCTGTGTTTGCTTATCTGTTACCTTGGAAAAAAGATTATCATCATCATCATCATCCCCTCTCTCTGCCTCTGTCTGTCTCTCTCTTCCTCTCCTTCTCTCTCTCTCTTCTCTCTCTCTCCTCTCTCTCTCTCTCTCTCTCTCACACCCACACAAACACACACCACCCCTCCTCCCTCTCTTCACGTCTCTCTCTCTGTCTCTGTCTCTCTCACTCACTATATCATCTGTGTTCTCTCTCCTCTCTCTCTCTCTCTCCCTTTTTTCTCTGTCCCCTTTTGTCTCTCAGTCCCGTTCATTCTTCTCTTCTCTCTCTTCTCTTTTCTCTCTCTCTCTCTCTCTTCTCTCTCTCTTTCTCCCTCCCCCCCCCCCCCCCCAACCCCCACCCCCCTTCTTCTTCCTTTCTGACCTTTACGAAAATGAGGCGGGAGCGTCTGGGAAGGAATGGTTTGGGGATTATAAGGAGGAAGGGGTGGGGGGGGGGGGGGCAGGAAGATTTTTATTTCAGAAGACAGCCAACACTTATAGTACCTCGTTCACTGTGCCACAAAATAGGCCTGACAGAAGTCAATGGCTAGTGCACAGTTAAGCGGTTCGCTGCTCGCTGCTGTAGTACTTGAAGTGGCCAACAGAAAAAAGGATCAGAGAGACTGACCTCGGGGCGAGCGACAGGGACAGAGAGAGAGAGAGAGAGAGAGTGAAAGAGGCAGACTTGATTGCTTCTTTTATCTTTTAGTGTAGAGGTCAACACGGGGGGGTAGCTAAGAGGGGACGTGGTGGGGTCCGGCCCCGAATTTCAAGCGTTTACTATCAGGGGAGAGAAAAGGGAAGAAAACGGAGGGACGGAGGGGGGGGGGGGGGAACCCCTTTTACCACAACGCCGTGCGGCGCGAAAAACGCACTTAACCCATGTGGCGAGCGCGCGCATCCACACAACGCACGCTCGAACCACACCACCCCTGCACGCTATACCACACCTACGCACGCGCGGCCCCGAAACGCGCGCCACAGAGAACAGAAAGAAACAGACAGACAGAGGAGAGAGGCAGGCTTAACTGGTCCTTTCATCTGGGGTACAGAGACAAGCCATGGGGGAAAAGGTCTGCTCTGATGTGGGGCCCTGATCAAGCTTTTTAGAAAACAGGCAGCATCGATGGGGAGACGAGGGGGCGGGGACACTCACACACTGCGCGCCATACACACAACACACGCGCGCGCGCGCGCACGCACCCCGCACGCACCACACACCCCCACACACAACACAACACAACCACAACACACACACAACACACACACACCACACACACAACACCCCCCGCAGCAGCCGCACGACGCACGCACGCCGAAACGCACGCACGCCCCCGCACTCACGCACGCACCACCCCCACCACACCCCCACCACCCCAAAACACACACACACACACACACACAGAGAAAATCGTAAATTCCCTTTCCCCTGCAAAATTCAAAACACAGGTGGAAAGAGAAACGATAGATGGAAAGGAAATGAAGGGAATGGGTTATGTTAGTGAAGCACCGGCTAAAAGGGAGCCCTGAGGGACACAGAGGACATTAAATTTGCCACACGTAAAAAAACACAGCGAGAGGGAGCAGGAGCAAGGAAAAACAGCGAAGGGAGCATGGAGCAAGGAACACGCGGGGAGCAGGAGAAAGGAACACCCCGAGGGGGAGCATGTAGCAAGGAACACAGCGAGGACATGAGAAAGGGAAACCAGGGGGCGGGGAGCAAGGAACACAGCGAGGGAGCCGGGCAGAACACAGCGAAGGAGCATGGAGCAAGGAACACAGCGAGGGGAGCTGGAGCAAGGAAACCGAGAGGGGCATGCGCACCAGAACCACCAACGAGAGGGAGCATGGAGCAAGGAACACAGCGAGAGGAGCATGGAGCAGACAACGCGAGGGAGCGGAGCAAGGAACACAGCGAGGGGAGCAGGAGCAGACACCGAGGGGAGAGAACAAGACAGGGAGGAGAGAGGCAAGAACACAGCGCAGGAGCTGGAGCAAGAACAACACAGCGGGGAGCAGGAGCAAGGCAACACAGCGAGGAGCATGAGAAGAACACAGCGAGGAGCATGGAGCAGGAACACAGCGAGGGAGCCATGAGAAAGGAACACAGCGAGGGAGCTGGAGCACGGACACAGCGAGGGAGCATGGAGCCAAGAACCAACAAAGCAGACAGACACGAACAAACAAACACAGAGAGGGAGCATGGAGCAAGGAACACAGAGAGGAGCATGAGCAAGACACAGAGGGAGCATGGAGCAAGGAAACCCCAAAGAGGAGCAGAGCAAGGAACACAGGAGGGAGCATGGAGCAAGTAAACACAGGAAGGAGCATGGGCAAGGAACACAAAGAGGGAATGAGCAGGGAACACAGAGGAGGGAGCAGAGAAGGAACAAAGGCAGAGGGAGCAATGGAGCAAGGAACACAGCGAGAGGGAGCATGGAGCAAGGAACACAGCGAGGGAGCATGGAGCAAGGAACACAGAGACGGGAGGAGCAAGGAACACAGCAGAGGAGGAGCAAGGAAACACAGCGAGAGGGAGCAAGGAGCAAGGAACACAGCGAGAGGGCGAGCATGGAGCAAGGAACACAGCGGAGGGAGCATGGAGCAAGGAACACAGCGAGGGAGCATGGAGCAGGAACACAGGAGGGAGCATGAGCAAGGAACACAGCGAGAGGGAGCAGGAGCAAGGAACACAGCGAGGGAGCATGGAGAAGGAAACACGCGGGGAGCATGGAGCAAGGAACACAGACGAAGGGAGATGGAGAAGGAACACAGCGAGAGGGAGCATAGGAGCAAGGAACACAGCGAGGGAGCATGGAGCAAGAACACAGCGAGGGAGCATGGAGCAAGGAACACAGCAGGAGGGAGCTGGGCAAGGAACAACAGCGAGGGAGCATGAGCAAGGAACACAGCGAGAGGGGGAGCAAGGAACACAGCGAGGGGGCATGGAGCAAGGAACACAGGAGGGAGCATGGAGCAAGGAACACAGCGAGAGGGAGCAGGAGCAAGAACACGGGCATGAGAGGGAGCATGGAGCAAGGAACACAGCGAGGGAGCATGGAGCAAGAACACAGCGAGGGGCATGGAGAAAGGGAACACATCGAGGGATGGAGCAAGGAACACAGCGAGGGAGCATGGGCAAACGGAACACAGGAGGAGCATGAGCAAGGACACCGAGGGAGCATGGAGCAAGGAACACAGCGCGAGAGAGCATGGAGCAAGGAACACAGGAGAGGGCAGCAGGGAGCAAGGAAACAGCGAGGAGCATGGAGAAAGGAACAAGCGAGAGGAGCATGGAGCAAGGAACACGCGAGAGGGAGCATGGAACAAGGAACACAGCGAGGGCAGCATGGAGAAGGAACACGGCGAAGGGAGCATGGAGCAAGGAACACAGAGAGGGAGCATGAGCAAGGAACACAGCGAGGGAATGGAGCAAGGAACCACAGAGAGGGAGCATGGAGCAAGGAAACACAGCGGAGGAGAGCATGGAGGCAAGAACACAGAGAGGGAGCATGGAGCGGAACACAGCGAGGGAGATGGAGCAAGGAACACAGGAGGGAGCATGGAGCAAGGAACACAGCGAGAGGGAGCATGGAGCAAGGAACAAGCGAGGGAGCATGGAGCAAGGAACACAGAGAGGGAGCATGAGCAAGGAACACAGCGAGAGGGAGCATGGAGCAAGGAAAAAAGAGGGAGCATGGAGCAAGGAACACAGCGAGAGGGAGTGGAGGCAGGACTGAAGCAAGGGAGCATGGAGCAAGGAACACAGCGAGAGGGAGCATGGAGCAAGGAACACAGCGAGAGGGAGCATGGAGCAAGGAACACGAGAGGGAGCATGGGAAGGACACAGAAGGAAGGGGCAGGACAAGGAGAGGAGAGGAGCAAGGAAACAGCAGAGGACAGGAGAAGGAACACAGCGAGAGACAGGAGCAGAGAAGCAAGGAACCAGAGGAGAGGGAGCATGGAAAACCAGAGGAGGAGAAAGGGAACACCAGAGAGGGAGCATGGAGCAAGGAACACAGAGAGGGAGAGGAAGCAGGACGAGAGGAATGAGAAGGAAACGAAGGGAGAAGAGCAAGGAACACAGAGAGAGAGAAGAACACGAGGGATGGGCAAGGAACACAGAGAGAGGAGCATGGAGCAAGGGAAGACAGAGAGGGAGCATGGAGCAAGGAACACAGCAGAGGAGCATGAGCAGGAAACACGAGGGCATGGAGAAGGAAACAGCGAGAGGAGCATGGAGCAGGAACACCGAGGGGGAAAGGAGACAAAAACCAGCGAGAGGGAGGGAAAGGAAACCAGGGGAGATAAAGCAGGAACCGGAAGGGGCGGAGAAGGAAAAGCGGAAGGCACGGGAGGAGAAAGGAAAAAGGCAGGATGGAGAAAGGAAAAACACAGAGGGAGCAGGGAAAGGAACAAGCGAGGGAGCATGGAGCAAGGACACAAGGAGGAGGGAAAAAGAGGGGAGCAAGGAAACAGGGGGGAGGAGCAGGAACACAGCGGGGGCAGGGAAAGGACAAGGAGAGGGAGAGACAGGAAAACACGGGAGAGGAGCGGAGCAGGAAAGAGGAGGGACAAGAAAGGGAACACGGGAAGGGAGCAGGACAAGGAACAGAGGAGGGAGG
>CM031601.1:27444233-27448563 GCA_018398815.1 Conus ventricosus
TAATTCCACTTTGGTCTTTGGAAGTATAATAAATGTATGTTCACGACGGAACACTAACGAGCCCGCAACCCGCCAAAAAAGAGGAAAACTGCTGTGATTCCTGCTGTCGTCAAGCCGCCTTTTTGCCATTATAGGATGAATTGGTATAAGACAGGGTCGTTCTTATCTTGTGAAAACGTTTATCTTGACTTTGCGGCGTGACGGAATAACCATTTATCTTTCTGGGTCCTTGCGTACGGATTTGGACATAATGTCTGTAGTACATGGCGCAAAGAAGTGCTCATCAACTAGCAGAGCCAGATCGTCTTCTGATGGTGATCCCAGGGTCGCGGGTTCGTGTCTCCACAGGACTTTTTGGTGTGTGTTTTTCTTTTTTGTACAGGTTTGTTGAGTTTTCCCTCGGATGGTTTAACATGATTCCGGACTTCAAAAGTCCTTCGAATGGACTGTATAAATCAAGGTTTTCTGTGTGTGCTTGCGTGTTTCATAGTGTTCCTTCGCACCGTAGAGAGCTGTCATTTCAACTTGAAAGAGGAACGCCTGTCTTGGCCGTTCGTTGGTATGAATTGGAATGGACTCGTACACTTACATCCTGCGTTCCTACTTGTATTATCGAAGACACGATGAAGTGATCTTGGAATGGCACGGGAAAGGAATGATTAGTGCCCATGACAGTCTTCAGTTGGTCTGCCCAGTTATGCAAGCCCCTACTTTAAAAGAGAGAGCTTGAAAGAGCATAGAGCTTGGTTCTGTAACTGATACATAAGTTGCTTTCGTTCATCATCATCATCAGCATCATCTTCATCTTCATAACAAGCATTGACAATAACAAACAACAACAGTAATTATCGTACAACAAATGATATTGATAATGAAATAGTTTAATTAGTAATGATAATCATGAAAACATGATGGTGAATATGATAATAAACAATAATAGTAATAATAGTAATGATTATGATTATATAAACATCATAACAATCATGCTTAATGTTAATGATGATGATAATGCATGATGATGACGATGTGATGATGTTGATGATGATGTTGATGATGGATGATGTGATGATGATGATGATGATAATAGTTGCTCTATATCTATCAACAAATCAATAAATGATATTAGTCTAGTAATGTGTAGCTGAACACCAGGAATTTGTTCGGTCAGATCTACTCGGCCAGAGTTCAGGTCTTATTACGTGTGCACAGAATAAGATAAAAAAAAAAAATAAACAGAGGTGAGTGGACACGTGCCCTTCCGTCTTCATCAGGGAAGCGGCACCAGACCTGGGGTCCAGATGGGAGTGGTGTCTTCTCCACGGCACCACAGCCAATGCCAGCTAGGTCTCCAATTGCCTTAGCTTTGAGTGTGCACCGATTCTCGCTATCTGTGGTCGCCGGACTCTGCATGTTTGTCGTCTAGGCAATAGGCAGTGTTGGGGGGGGTCGTGGGGGGGGGTGCCTGGCGCGCGAGCGGGACAGGCCGGGCGGCTGGTTTAATGTAGATGTTCAGCGATTTTTATGGGTTTGGGCAATTGAGGAGGAGGAGGAGGGGGGAGTGAGGGTGAGGCGGAGGGAAGCACAGGTACCGGACGTCCAAGGGGGGGAGGGGACGGAGGAAAGGGGAAAAGGAAGGGTCGAGGGGGATGGAGGGAGGAGAAGAAGAAAGAAGAAAGCAAGTATTATTGAAGAACGGGGGAGGAGAAAGTAAATAAGAAGAAGTGATAACAAGATTAATCCAAGGGGGAGGTGGGGGAAAGAGGAAGAAAGGAGAAGAAAAAGAGCAGGAGAGCGAATAGGATGGAGGAAGGGAGAAGAAGAAAGAAGACGAAGAAGAGATGATGATGGGGGCGGGGGGGGGAGGGGGAGGAGAAAGGAGGAGGAGTGGAGAAGAAGGAGGATAGGGGAGGCAGATGGAGTGGAGGCGGAAGGAGGCGAGGAAGGAGGAGGAGGAGGAGGGAGGCGGAGGGGAGGAGACATGACCGCGGAGAGGCTGAAGTGGAAGGACCGGAGGGAGGAAGGAGGGAGGAGGAGAGGGAAAAGGAGGAGGAAGGGGAGGAGGAGGAGGAGAAGAGAAGACGAAGCAGCAGATCAAGATGGAAGACGAAGAAGAAGAAGAAGAAGAACCGGAGGGGAGGGGGAGGAGGGGGAGGAGGGGGAGGAGCGAGGCGGAAGCGGAAGGACGGAGGAGGCGGATGGGCGGAGGGGAGAAGGCAGCGGCGCAAGGGGAAGAGGAGGTAGGGGCGGAGGATGAGGAGGCGAGCGGCGGAAGGAGGACGAAGGGGAGGAGGAGGACGACCAGCCGAAGGAAGGGAGGCGGAGAAGAAGAAGAAGAAGAAGAAGAAGACGAAGGGCGAGGGATGCGGAGGAGGGGGAGGAGGGCGGGGTGGCGAGGCCAATGTGTTGTGGGGAGGAGGACACGAGAAAGTCAGGCGAGAGAGAAAACAACAAGAGATGACGGATGACGGGGGGCTGCGGGAGGGGCGTCTGCGGCCTGCTTCGTGCTGCTTGCCCTTCACCTCATACGTCCCTTCCTCTCCTCCCTCTCCTCCTCCTCCTCCTCCACCTCCTCCTCTTTTCTTCTTCCTCCTCTTTCTTCCATCTTCTTCTTCTTATTCTTTTTCTCCTTCATTTTATTCTTCATCTTCTTCAACTTCATTTCTTCATCTATCTTCTTTTCTTCTTCTTCTTCTTTCTTTCTTTCTTTTTCTTCTTCTTCATCTTCTTCTTCTTTTCTTTCTTTCTTTTCTTCTTCTTCTTCTTCTTCTTCTTCTTCTTCTTCTTTTCTCTTCTATTCCTTTCTTTCTATCTTCTTTCTTTCTTTCTTTTCTTCATCTATCTTCTTCTTCTTTTTTCTTTTTTTCTTTTTTTCTTTCTTTTCTTCTTCTTCTTCTTCTTCTTCTTTTCTTACTTCTCTTTCTTCTTCCTCTTCCTCTTTTCTTCTTTTCTTCTTATCTTTCTTTCTTTTTTTTCTTATCTTTTTTCATCTTTTCTTCATCTTCTTCTTCTTCTTTCTTTCTTTCTTTCTTTTCTTTTCTTCTTCTTCTTCTTCTCTTATCTTTCTTTCTTTCTAACTATCTTTCTTTTCTTCTTCTTCTTTTCTTCTTCTTCTTCCTTCTTCTCCTCCTCCTCCTCCTCCTCCTCCCTTCCATTCCTCTTCTTCCCCCCTTCCTTCTCCTCTTCTTCATCTTTCTTCTTCTCTTCTTTTTTTTTTCTCCTGCTTCCTTCTTATTCATCTTCTTCTTCTTCTTCTTCTTCTTCTTTTTCATCTTCTTTTTTTCTTTCTTTCTTTCTTTCTTTCTTTCTTTTCTTTCTTTTCTTCTTCTTTTCTTCTTCTTCTTCTTTCTTTCTTTCTTTTCTTTCTTTTCTTCTTCTTTCTTCTTCTTCTTTCTTCCTCTTCTTTCTTTCTTTCTTTTCTTCTTTCTTTCTTTCTTTTCTTTCTTTCTTTTCTTCTTCTTCTTCTTCTTCTTCTTCTTCTTCTTTCTTTTTTCTTTTTTTCTTTTCTTTTCTTCTTCTTTCCCTTTTTCCCCTTCTTCTTCTTCTTCTTCTTCTTCTTTTCTTTCTTTCTTTTTTCTTCTTTTCTTCTTCTTCTTCTTCTTTCTTTCTTTCTTTTCTTCTTCTTCTTCTTCTTCTTCATCTACTTCTACTTCTTCTTATCCTCTTCTTTCTTTTCTTTCTTTCTTTCTTTCTTTCTTTCTTTCTTTTTTCTTTCTTCTTCTTTTTCTTTCTTTCTTTCTATTTCTATTATTTCTACTTCTTCTTCTTTCTTCTTCTTCTTCTTCTTCTTCTTCTTCTTCTTCTTCCCTTCACTCCCCTGAACAGTCGGGTGGGTTTTCTCCTGCACTGGGCGAACAGTCACCAAGTTCTTCCAGCTTGTGGGGTCACGTGCTAAGACCATGTTGATCTGTGCAAACGGTTTCCTGTTCATTTGCAATGCTTGTCTGCGCATCGTTTCGTTCACTGCTGTTTGTTTGTTGTTTGTTTGTTTGTTGTTTTCACCTCAGTCTTCTTCCCTCATCAGTTCCATGGGGGATCTTATTCTTTTTAGCTTGGCATTGTGTCTTGCCTCGTATTATTCTTATCGATACCCAAACGTAACGTTCTTTTTTTTTTCCTTATCTGATGTCAGGAGATCTTCAAATGATCCGAAAAAGAGCAGTTAGATGATTTGGGACACACTGTTCTTGGTGACATGATCCAGTAAGTATGTGTGATGTTTTTGGTAACTTTCCCTAACATCTCACATTTTCCAGCCATGAATATGAGATGTTACCACTAGTTACTATTCTCCATGTACAGGATGGTTTGGGTTGTTTTTGTTTTGGTTTTT
>CM031601.1:27448663-27453663 GCA_018398815.1 Conus ventricosus
AGAGAAGAGAGAGAGAGAGACAGACAGAGACCGGACCGAGAGACAGAGACCGTGAGAAAGAGAAGGAGGAGGACGAGGAGGAGGAGGAGGAGGAAATAATGTTGACGTCTGTTTTCAGGAAACCACAGCACTTTAGGAGCTGCATAATCCAGAAAAGGGAGATGCGAGTCAGTTTGGTTCTGATGCTGTCAATGCCCTTTGAGTGACGGATGGATAGGTAGGTGCGTGGATGAATCACAGGCCAAACTAACTGCTTCACTGGATACAACGTGTTTTGTTGGAATACATTTTTCTTCGATGTTTCTTTGTTGTTGTCGTTATTGTTGTTGGTTTTTGTTTGTTTGTTTTTTTTTAAATTAGGGAAAGATCTTGTATTCTATCTTTTCTAAAGCTCATAAGAGCTGCATACAGTTGCTGTTCCTGCCCTCACCCACACCCTCGCTCTCTCTCTCCCTCTTTTGTTTATATGTCTAGCCCCCCCCCCCCCCCCATCCCCCCTCCCCCCTCCCGCCCCATCGTTCCCTCCAATATCCTCGTGATGGCTTTTGGAAATTAAACTGAAATCTATTTCTGTTGATTTGATGCAATTATTTTTCGGTTATGTTCATATTATTGTTGTATTTTTCTTCGATTAAAAAAAAATCATGTCTTAGTTGCTGTACGTGTATTGACAGTTGGTCTATTATCGCCCTCCCCCTCTCCCCCACCCCCCCCCCCCCCCCCCCCGCCTCCCTTCCTCCTTCTCCATTGGTTTCGATTTTCTTTGTTAGTCTTTCGGTCTTTCCTTTTCTTCAAAACCTCTCTCCATAATTTTACAAGATGGCTCTGTCTCTCTCTCGCACACATGCAACACACATACTCCCCGTACACCCTCCCATGTCACGCCCCGCACCCCCTCCCCCTTCCTATCCATGCATCCCTTCCATCCCCCCCCCCCCCCCCCCCATTAGCTTATCCATTACGCCCACCTATGTGCATCAACGCCCTCCCCCCTCCCACTATTGCCTATACATTACTTATGCTGCATCCACTCAAGCCCACCCCCTCCAGTTCGCCCACCTACGGAACGCCCTTTTTCAACGCCCCTCTGCCGCAATACGCCTACCATGTCACGCACTTCATCCGCCCCTCTGCCTCAATATACCAACCCAGGTCACGCCATTCATCCGCGCCTTCTTTGCCCAATGTGCCCACTATGTCACGCCCTACATTGTACCCTCCCTGCCCCAAAACGCCCACCCGTGTCACGCATGCCCTGTATTCATGCTCCCCCTTTGCACCCATACGCCCACCCACGTCACGCCCTTCACCCACTCCCACTGTCCCAATTCGCCCACCCATGTCACGCACTACATTGTACCCTCCCTGCCCCAATACGCCCACCCACCTCACGCCCTTCACCCACTCCCACTGTCCCAATACGCCCACCCATGTCACGCCCTACATTGTACCCTCCCTGCCCCAATACGCCCACCCACGTCACGCCCTTCACCCACTCCCACTGTCCCAATACGCCCACCCATGTCACGCCCTACATTGTACCCTCCCTGCCCCAATACGCCCACCCACGTCATGCCCTTCACCCACTCCCACTGTCCCAATACGCCCACCCATGTCACGCCCTTTACCCACACCATGTGCCCAAATACGCTTACCATGTCACGCCCTTCATCCGCGCCCCATCTACCCAATACACCCACCATGTCACGCCCTTCATCCGCGCCCCCTCTGCCCTAATACACCCACCATGTCACGCCCTTCATCCGCACACCCTCTGCCCAATACACCCACCATGTCACGCCCTTCATCCGCGCCCCCTCTGCCCAATACACCAACCACGTCACGCCCTTCATCCGCACACCCTCTGTCCCAATACACCCACCACGTCACGCCCTTCATCCGCACCCCCTCTGTCCCAATACACCCACCATGTCACGCCCTTCATCCGCACCCTCTCTGTCCCAATACACCCACCACGTCACGCCCTTCATCCGCACACCCTCTGTCCCAATACACCAACCACGTCACGCCCTTCATCCGCACCCCCTCTGTCCCAATACACCCACCACGTCACGCCCTTCATCCGCACCCCCTCTGTCCCAATACACCCACCACATCACGCCCTTCATCAGCACCCCCTCTGTCCCAATACACCCACCACGTCACGCCCTTCATCCGCGCCCCCTCTGTCCCAATACACCCACCACGTCACGCCCTTCATCCGCGCCCCCTCTGTCCCAATACACCCACCACGTCACGCCCTTCATTCGCACCCTCTCTGTCCCAATACACCCACCACGTCACGCCCTTCATCCGCGCCCCCTCTGTCCCAATACACCCACCAAGTCACGCTCTTCATCCGCGCCCCCTCTGCCCAATACACCAACCACGTCACGCCCTTCATCCGCGCCCCCTCTGTCCCAATACACCCACCACGTCACGCTCTTCATCCGCGCCCCCTCTGTCCCAATACACCAACCACGTCACGCCCTTCATCCGCGCCCCCTCTGTCCCAATACCCCACCACGTCACGCCCTTCATCCGCCCCTTCTGCACCAACACGTCTTTCGCGCCTCCTCTGGCCCAGTACGCCCACCATGTCACGCCTTTCATCTGCTCCCCCTCCGCCCAATGCTCTCACCTACACGCCCTTCAGTTGCTCCCCCTCCGCCCAATGCTCTCACCTACACGCCCTTCATCTGCTCCTCCTCCGCCCAATGCTCTCACCTACACGCCCTTCATCTGTTCCTCCTCGGCCCAATACTCTCACCTACACGCCCTTCATCTGCTCCCCCTCCCTCCCGCCCAGTACTCTCACCTACATGCCCTTCATCTGCTCCCCCTCCCTCCCGCCCAGTACTCTCACCTACACGCCCTTCATCTGCCCCCCCCCCCCCCCCCCCTCCGCCCAATACTCTCACCTACACGCCCTTCATCTGCTCCCCCTCCGCCCAATACTCTCATCTGTCCGCCCTTCATCTGCTCCCCCTCCGCCCAATACTGTCACCTGTACGCCTTTTGTCCATCCCCTCTGCCCTAATATGCCCTCCACGCCACACAAGCCCTGCATCCATGCCCCTTCTGCCCCAATATGCCCACCCATGTCACGCCCTTCATCCGCGCCCCCTCTACACCCACGTAATTATTATTATTATTATTATTATTATTATTATTATTATTATTATTATTATTATTATTATTATTATTATTATTATTATTATTGTTATCACTATTATTATTACCATTATTATTTTGATTATTATCATTATTGTTATTATTATCATTTTCATCATTGTTATTATCATTATTGTTATTACTATCATTATTATATTTCTATTATTGAAATCATTATTATTATTATTAAGAATCCTTACGTAGTGGGTAACTTCGGGTTAAAGACGAACTCTAAGCGCTTTAAACCCCACTCTCGTTTACACAACGAGCTGTCTGCGACTGAAGAGCTGCCTGCTGGTGCTATATTCAATCGCTTTCTGTGTCATTCAGTTAACCTCAATCACTTCACGTTCTTTCTTCATTCGTCCTGTTTCACGCAAGTTGCATGGTATGTGTAACATACCATCCATACAAACTACCAACTTGGTCTTCTCTTCCGAAAATTGGTGATGGGATTTCACGTGTGTACAAGGTGCCATGCGTGTGTTTCTATAGTCTCATTCGAAGGACTTTTCGGGAAAGAGAGTAAGAACCTATGTTAACTCCGAGGGAAAAATCCCCCTGTACTGAAACAGCCCGGCCGCTCACCACAGGAGACACTGCACCGCTGCCGAGTCCCTTCGGCGGTGTTCAGCGGTGCCTGTTCTGATCCAACAAACGCAGTATACCACCTAGAAAGCCCTCAGCTGCCGACATTGCTTGCTTAGTCGCAGAGCCAGCGTGAGTGAGCTATCCCTCCGTGGGCACCATCATTTGCATCAAACAACAATCTTGTGAATTTGCTGATACCAGTTACTCAAGCAGAATCAAACCAAGGGCATAGACGTAGATATTTAATCGAAACTGAGTCACCCATGAAGGGCCATAGAATTTGAGTTATTTTATGGTGATCTATGAGGATGATGAAGGTAGTGCTACGGGTTTTTGTTGACGTCTGAGACCTCATGCCAGGGACGTAGTCTACGATTACTTTTATAATATACTCTGGCGTCAGGGACGTAGTTTACGATTACTTTTATAATGTACTCTGGCGTCAGTCAGGCTAGAAAGATACAGACGCCTCCAGTGTTGGTCAGGAAATGTGAACAACACTCTCAGAGATGCATCTATTAAGTGGATGAAACTCGACCATGTGGTCCCAGTCTTCCCAATGGAGCCCATATCGAAGTCAGCTCTGGGTAGAAACCGGTCAGGACAGAACAATTCCTCGAATAAAATGGTTCTTGTGGGAATCAAACTCACAACCTCCCAGCTGGCAGTCCACGACGGTACCACTTCGCCACAGCGTCTGGTTCCACCATTACATTTTGTTCCCATGCTCCCTGGAGAGAAACGTGTTCTGATTGGCGGCAGCTGATACTCTGATGTAAATCAATGAACCGTGTAAGAAGGAAGGCACTCTAGGGAGAGCTGGAAACCAGAGGGACTTCAGAGACACCCCCCCCCCCCCCCCCGCCTTCCCTCTCCCTCATGGACGTGTTTGGGCCTTTAACCCCTTACATTCTACAGAGGCCAGATTACATGCAGGTTATTACCCGTGGATGCCCCTTCGGCAGCGTCGCTTTCCTTTCGGTATACATTTTGCGAATACCATCTCTTTCTATCCCTGTCACGAGTCAAGTTTGACCGCGCCGATATCATTTTCTCCCTTGTTTTGTGATCTCTTATTTTCATTTTTTTTCACAATATGACCCAGTCATCAAGTTTGGGGCAGACACGCACCTTTCAAGAAGCGAAAGCTAGTAGGATTAAAGGGAACGAATTGGTCATAAAGAAAGTGATAACAGTGGTAAACCAAAGACCAGTGTCTCCTCCGGTGGGTTGCC
>CM031601.1:27481163-27491163 GCA_018398815.1 Conus ventricosus
TGCAGATGTCTGACCTACGTGTCAGCCCCGCGCACTGGTCACACCTTGGGTACCTGCCTAACAGTCTTCACACTGTCAACAAGAGCACAACAGGCTTCCGACCCAATTAAATTCAAGGTCAGGAAAAGATGTATAGATATTGAGCGGATGAGAAAAAGCAAATCTCTAGAAAACAACCACGTCAATACAGCTAGTAGAAAGAAACTCGTGGAGAGCGTGGCAGCAGAGAGTCCTCAGAAGAGAAGCCCCCTTCAAGCAAGTGTTTCGGCCCTTATCTCCTGACACTCTAGGGGGGTTGGGCCACACCCGGTTCATGACTCCGGATGTCCCTCTCCTGCCCCTCATCTGAATCATCTATTGCCAGACGAATCAAACGTGCACTAGCAGAAAAAAAGAAATAAATAGGCGCATAGTGTGATCATTGCAATACTGTATTATTTTCACCGAAGTAGACACATCAGTTCGACACTGCTGACTAAATTGATAGAAATGATATGACGAACTCGCGACGACACGCAAACACACACTGAGACATTCAAATATCGCCTGTACAACGGTACAATCACGAGTACACTTCCTGCACGCATCCTTCCCCCCCCCCCCCCTCTCTCTCTGTGTCTTCCTTCAAAACACACACACACACACACACACACACACACACACACACACACACACACACACACACACACACACACACACAATGTCTCTCACTCTCTCTCTCTCTCTCTCTCTCTCTCTCTCTCTCCTCTCTCTCTCTCCTCTCTCTCTCTCTTTCTCTCTCTCTTGTTTATGGAAAGAAGAAGACCTGCATGATATAAACCTGTGCAAACATTGGTAGAGCATTTGTAACTATGTGCATTTGTGCAGGTACGAGCGCTTGTGTGTGTGTGTGTGTGTGTGTGTGTGTGTGTGTGTGTGTGTGTGTGTGTGTGTGTGTGTGTGTGTGGGGTAAAGGATCAGGATAATATTGTGTTTTCAATGGGGGATTTGACATGACTTCTTAAAGTGTTTATGTTGTCAGTCTCGTTAGATATGTGTGACCAGTAACAAACTTACGTCTTTGAAATTCTTAAACTGATGCTGGAAAAAGGGATTGTCTGATGTGGGGTGGATCTTTACTTAGCTCAACCTCAGAGTCCCTAAGGGCATCAGAAATAAAAATTGTAAGCGTAACCTGAAAATGAAATGGAGTTTTCTCGTTTTATAAAGTCAAGGTCTGATCTATGTGATATCTCGGAATGCAAATTATGGATATGTTTCTCCTCCAAAATAGTACACGCAACTTTCCTGTTTTCATCGACAGGTAAAATCTACAGTCAATTTTTCACCCTTTACATTCTTTATTTTGGATGTTTTTAAAAAGGTAGTTTGGTGCACTGAAAAACATTTCTGCGTTCGTTGTTCTTTGTTTTTCTGCGTTTGTGAGCTATGCATTAGCCTTTGCTCTTTCAATTTGTTTCTTTTTGTTACACCCCTTACTAACATGCCAGCCTTTTTGTTATAATCTGGCCACTTGGTGTTGAAACTGTACCCACTGTCCACACTGGAATGGAATCGCCCATTCTGAAAGTGTGTCATCGCCAGTGTGACCTTTTAGGTATTTTTGTTGACATGATTATGTTCTTCATTATTAGGGGTTTTATCCGATGTTTTGTACTGCGAGGACAAACTATCAAGAGAATGGCTGGAGCACTTAGCACAGGCTGGTTTTACACGTATTAAGGATATCAATAGTTCTGCTGTTATGTTAGGATTTGTTGGAGATAATGACGATTATTGTATTAAGTTGGTTTTGCTTTCACGACTGGATTTTTTTTCCTTCTGTGTGGCGATAATCCTGAAAGGGCCCCACACAGTAACCGATTTTTCTCTTGCGTGGAGATGACCCTGAAAGGGCCCCGCACAGTAACCGGATTTTTTTTTTATTAATTCTGTATGACGATGACCCTGAAAGGGCCCCACACAGTAACCGGATTTTTTTTTATTCTGTGTGACGATGACCCTGAAAGGGCCCCGCACAGTAACCGGGTTTTTTTTTTTAATTCTGTGTGGCGATGACCCTGAAAGGGCCCAGTACAGTAACCGGATTTTTTTTTCTTCTGTGTGGCGATAACCCTGAAAGGGCCCCGGAGGGTGGGCTGGCCTGTAAATAGTGCTGAAGCTGACAACGTTTGTTGTCTGTGTTTAGTCATGTCTTCCAGTTTAAAAAAAAAAATTTTCATATCATTTATTTATTTATCTATGTATTTGCTTACTTGTTTATTTATTTGTATATTCACTGGTTGTTGTTCGTTTACTTTGTGTGCTAGCTTTTGCTTTGTTTCTGCTGTTGTTGTGGTGGTGGTGGTGTCGTCGGTGCTGTTGTTTTGCTTGTTTGTTTGTTGTTGTTGTTGTTTGGGGTAGGGCTGTGTGAAAGCGAATAGTTTGTTTTAAGATGAAAAACAAACAAACAAACAAACAAACAAACAAACAAACAAAACCCGTTGGTTTCAGCGGTAGAGATATAACATTGCGACTTGTTTTTTGCTTGCGTGTCAGGATACTTGTGAGGTTTTGTTGTTGTTGTTGTTGTTGTTGTTGTTGTTGTTGTTGTTGTTGTTGTTGTTGTTGTTGTTGTTGTTGTCTCGTTTGTGTCTTCGCCCGTGCTACACTGAGCTCTGTGTTTGGATATCTGGTTTAGATTTCATTCAGAATGGTACATTCAGCAAAGCCAGACAAGTGCATTTCGTGAAGTGACAAAAAAGTAACAAGAGACATCTTTTGCTTATTTAAAGAAAAAGAAGAAGAAAGAAAAGAGTAAGAAAACGACAGAAAGACTAGAAAAGAACGAAAAAGAAAAGAAAGAAGAAGAAAAAGCTAGAAAGCGACAAATCACACTTGCAATCGTTCTAGGTTCATTAAACACACTTGTTCAACCTGTTTTTACGTATGGGTATGATTTTGGGGATTTAAAAACATAACATTGATCAAAAAATAAAAAAATAAAAACAAAAAATAAAACCCTACAGCTCAAAATTCTGAAATATATATTTTTTTCCATTTAAATCGAGTACTATGCAGAGAGAGAAAGAGGAGAGAGAGGGAGAGAGAGAGAGAGAGAGAGAGAGAGAGAGAGAGAGAGAGAGAGAGAGAGAGAGAGACAGAGAGTGAGAGACAGAGAGAGAGAGAGCGAGAGAGAGCGAGAGAGAGAGAGAGACAGACAGACAGACAGACAGACAGACAGAGATGAACCGCGTGTACATTTAAATCGAAGTACCTCCCCCCCCCCCCCCCCCCCCCCCCCCCCCCCCCGTCCTCTCCCCTGTTTTGGGTAAAACAGGAAATATTCATAGCTAGGGAAGTCAAACTTAGATTTATCACATGTTTCGAAGCTGGGCAACCTTTAAAAAAAAAAATGACAAACGTTCTTGTCAGACGTGCAGAGTAATGTGTTCGCGTTTTGACAGATGGGCTATTATATTACAGTGGGACAGTGGCATTACGGCAGCTTTAACAGAGACCGGTTATGTGTGTGTTCATGATTCATAAGGTGGGTGAACAAGCGCGCATGCCAATGTTCGCGTGTGAGTGTACGCACGCGCGCGTGTGTGTGTGTGGTGTGTGTGTGTGTGTGTGTGTGTGTGTGTGTGTGTGTGTGTGTGTGTGTGTGTGTGATGTGTGGTGTCCATGCGTGTGTGTGTGTGTGTGTGTGTGTGTGTGTGTGTGTGTGTGTGTGTGTGTGTGTGTGTGTGTGTGTGCCCCTGAAACTTTTTGCCCCCACCCCCTCCCATTTCTGGCTACTGTGAGATTACTCCCCCACATTAGCGATGAAGCAGATTGTCTTTTCATGCCAGACGTTTCAACAGGCCATGGCACTTCCAGTACCGTCATAGAACACACGTCGACGCCACTGTCACTTCCAGTACCGTCATAGAACACACGTCGACGCCACTGTCACTTCCAGTACCGTCATAGAACACACGTCGACGCCACTGTCACTTCCAGTACCGTCATAGAACACACGTCGACGCCACTGTCACTTCCAGTACCGTCATAGAACACACCGTCGACGCCACTGTCACTTCCACAAAACGAAAAAAAAAAAAAGAAAAGAAGAACCAAAGAAAGAAAGAAAGAATGAATGAAAGAAAGAAAGGAAAAAAAAACAAGAAAAAACGAAGGAAAGAAATAAAGAAAGAAAGAAAGAAAGAAAGTAAGAAAGAGAGAAAGAAAGGAAGTAAGAAGGAAAGAAAGAAATGAAAGGAAGTAAGAAAGAAAGAAAGAACGAACGAAAGAACGAAAGAAAGAAAGAAAAAGAAAGAAAGAAAGAAAGAAAGAAAGACGAACGAACGAAAGAAAGAAAGAAAGAAAGAACGAACGAAAGAAAGAACGAAAGAAAGAAAGAAAGAAAGAAAGAAAGAAAGAAAGAAAGAAAGAACGAACGAACGAAAGAAAGAAAGAAAGAAAGAACGAACGAAAGAAAGAAAGAAAGAAAGAATGAACGAACGAAGAAAGAAAGAAGAAAGAACGAAAGAAAGAAAGAAAGAAAGAACGAACGAAAGAAAAAAAAAGAAAGAACAAAGAAAGAAAGAAAGAAAGAATGAACGAACGAAAGAAAGAAAGAAAGAAAGAACGAACGAACGAAAGAAAGAAAGAAAAAAGAAGAAAGAAAGAAAGAAAGAAAGAAAGAACGAACGAACGAAAGAAAGAAAGAAAGAACGAACGAAAGAAAAAAGAAAGAAAGAAAGAAAGAATGAAAGAAAGAAAGAAAGTAAGAAGAAAGAAAGAAAGAAAGAACGAACGAAAGAAAGAAAAGAAAGAAAGAAAGAAAGAAAGAAAGAAAGAAAGTAAAGTAAAGAAAGTAAGAAGAAAGAAAGAAAGAAAGAAAGAATGAACGAAAGAAAGAAAGAAAGAATGAACGAAAGAAAGAAAGAAAAAAGAAAGAAAGAAAGAAAGAAAGAAAAGAAAGAAAGTAAAGAAAGAAAGAAAGAAAGAAAGAAAGAAAGAAATAAGAAAAAGTGAAGAAAGAAAGAAGAAGAAAGAAAGAAAGAAAAAGTAAGAAAAAAAGAAAGAAAGAAAGAAAGAAAGAATGAAAAAAGAAAGAAAGAAAGAAAAGAAAGAAAGAAGAAAGAAAGAAAGAAAGAAAAAAGAAAGTAAGAAGAAAAGAAAGAAAGAAAGAAAGAAAGAAAGTAAGAAAGAAAGAAGAAGAAGAAAGAAGAAAGAAAGAAAGAAAGAAAGAAAGAAAGAAAAGAAGAAAGAAAGAAAGAGAAAGAAAGAAAGAACGAACGAAGAAGAAAGAAAGAAAGAAGAAAGAAAGAAAGAAAGAAGAAAAAAGAAAGAAAAAAGAAAGAAAGAACGAAACGAACGAAAAGAAGAAAGAACGACAGAAAGAAAGAAAGAAAGAGAAAGAAAAGAAGAAAGAAAGAAAGAACGAAGAAAGAAAGAAAGAAAGAAAGAAAGAGAAAGAAAGAAAGAAGAAAGAAAGAAAAGAAAGAAAAAAGAACGACGAAAGAAAGAAAGAAGAAAGAAAGAAAGAAAGAAAGAAAGAAATAAAGAAAGAAAGAAGAAAAGAACAAAAGAAAACGCAAAGAAAGAATTCAAGAAAGAACGAAAGAACGAAAGAAAGTAAGAACGAAAGAAAGAAAAAAAGAAAGAAAGCAAGAAAGAAAGAAAGAATAGAAAGAAATTTAAAGAAATGAACGAAAGAAGAAGAACGAAAGAAAGTAAGAAAGAAAGAAAGAAAGAAAGAAAGAAAGAAAGAAAGAAAGAAAGAACGAAAGAAAGAAAGAAAGAACGAAAGAAAGAAGAACGAACGAAAGAAAGAAAGAAAGAAAGAAAGAAAGAAAGAAAAACAAAAAGAAAGAACAGAAAGAAAGAAAGAAAGAAAAGAAAGAAAGAAGAAAAGTGAGGAAAAGAACTGGAAAAGCTTGTGCTGTTCTGGTACATTCTCCTTTACATGCGGAAAAAATAGATAGTGGAACGGGCATCATTTCTTTCTGCATTGGCTAGTCCCAAAGGAGTGAAAACCGTTGAAGAATATGTCAGCAGTGCACTGTCTTTGTTCATCATTCTCTCTCTCTCTCTCTCTCTCCTCTCTCTCCTCTCTCTCTCTCTCTCCTCTCTCTCTCTCTCTCTCTCTCTCTGCAATCTTAAAATCGCTTTTCCCATTGTTTATGTGGTGGAGACGATAGGCAGAAGGAGACGGGAAAGATAATAAAGGACCCGAGAAAACAAACGGAAAGAACCTTCATAAATATGTGTTTAAGGACACCTTAAGCACGAAACACGCACACGCGGGCGCGGGCGCGGGCGCTCGTGCGCACGCACAACACACACACACACACACACACACACACACACACACACACACATACACACACACACACACACACACACACACACACACACACACACACACACACACACACACACACACACACACACACACACACACACATACACACAAGACAAACACACATACACACACATACACACAAACACAAACACACACACGTACGCACGCACGCGCGCGCGCGCGCGCGCACACACACTCACACACACACATGGCTACAGAAACGTGCGCGGCGGGAACGCTAGCGCGCATGCACACACACACACACACACACACACACACACACACACACACACACACACACACACACACACACACACACACCACACACACACACACACACACACACACACACACACACATGTGACTACAGAAAACAAACAAACACACACACACACACACACACACACACACACACACACACACACACACACCCCACATACACACACACACACACACACACACACACACACACCACACACACACACACACACACACACACACCACACACACACACACACAACACACACACACACACACACACACACACACACACACACACACACACACACACACACATGGCTACAGAAAAGCGCTCAGACACACACACACACACACACACACACACACACACACACACACACACACACACACACACACAACACACCCCACACAATGGCCACAGTAAAGCACTCACACACACACACACACACACACACACACACACACACACACACACACACACACACACACACACACACACACACACCACACACATAGCTACAGAAAAGCACTCTCTCACACATACACAGACACAGACACAGACAGACACACACACACACACACACACACACACACACACACACACACACACACACACACACACACACACACACAGCAGGCTTCATGAATAACCATCCAGTCGTCGGCATGGACAAGGCAAATGGTGTAAAGTAAACAGAGGGAGATGATAGGGGAACAAAGAGGAATATGCATCAGTGGAGCATCGTTATGGGGACATTACTGTGCTCCCTCTCTCTCTCTCTCTCTCCTCCCCTTCTCTCTCCTCTCTCTCTCTCTCTCTCTCTCTCTCCCCTCTCTCTCTCTGTCGCTCTCCTCTCTCTCTCTCTCTCTCTTCTCTCTCTCTCTCTCTCTCTCTCTCTCTCTCTCTCTCCTCTCTCTCTCTCTCTCTCTCTCTCTCTCTCTCTCTCTCCGTGTCTAACGCTGGTGTGATACGTACCAGACTGGTGAAAAAAAGTTTCTTATATAGACAGAATTTCCCAACTCATGAAGTAAGTGTTTCTGATACAGAAAATGACAAAAAAAGACAATCTTCAAAAAAAAAAAAAAAAAAAAAAGAGGAAAATTGTAAATTTTGCGTCGCTACTTTTTGAGAAGGCAATAAGAACACCACCCTACACACAGCAATGATCCAGGAACTTAGCAGAGAGCATTTAGGCCAAAGCTGAACTAAGAAAATTGAAAGGGGTTGGATGATGACAGTAGTGATTTGGCGCATGCGCAATGCAGACAAAGCTAGAAGCGGCAGTTGTGGCTGTTCCGTGTGTCTAGTTTGTCAGGACACTCAGGCCTGTCTGTCTGTCTGTCTGTCTGTCTGTCTCCGTCTATTTGTCCGTCTATCTATCTATCTATCTATCTATCTATCTATCTATCTATCTATCTATCTATCTATCTATCTATCTATCTGTGCTTCTCTGTCTGTCTGTCGGTCGGTCTGTCTGTCTGTCGGTCTGTCTCCGTCTATTTGTCCGTCTATCTATCTATCTATCTATCTGTACTTCTCTGTCTGTCTGTCGGACGGTCTGTCTGTCTGTCTGTCTGTCTGTCTGTCTGTCTGTCTCCGTCTATTTGTCCGTCTATCTATCTATCTATCTATCTATCTATCTATCTGTGCTTCTCTGTCTGTCTGTCGGTCGGTCTGTCTGTCTGTCTGTCTGTCTGTCTCCGTCTATCTATTTGTCCGTCTATCTCTCTCTCTCTCTCTCTCTCTCTCTCTCTCTCTCTCTCTCTCTCTCTCTCTCTCTCTCTCTCTCTCTCTCTTTTGTGTTGGACGGTAATGTGATATGTATGAGACTTGGTTAAAAAAAAACGTTTCTCATACAAGCAAAATTTCCCAACTCTTGGGTTATTTTTGGTCGAGAAAATTAAAAATACAATCTTTAAAACAAGGAAAAAGAAAAAAAAAGGGGGGGGGAAGCTAATTTTCCTGTTGCTTCTATTTCAGAAGACATCAGGAAAACGACTAAACACACAGCGATGATCCGGAAACTTAACAGGAAGCATTTAGGCCAAAGTTGAACCAAGGAAACTGAAAGGGTTTCAGATTACAGTTACACTGTTCTGAACAATACAAGCACTCTGTTGATGGAGATGCTGTTGTAAAATAAAAATAAACAAACAAACGAAACAACAACGAAAAAACACAAACAAAACAAAACAAGAAAGACTTACATACTGCACAGTAATATGCACTGCATTTTTTAAGCATTTCCGGAGAGACTTAATTAAGCAAGATGCTGAAAATTGGAGACTTTTCTCTAGCAAGGCCAGGCAAAAACTCATTAAAACTTTTGAATGTTTTTCTTTTTTTCTGAGTGGGGTGTGGTGGGGGGTGGGCTGGTTGGGAGATATAGATGGCGGAGGAGGAGGAGAATGATGAGGTTGAAGAAACCAAAACACAGGTCAAAGTCTCAGTGGCATTATCTTCTTTCCAAAGGTTTTGTTTTTATCTTCTTCATTTAATTATTGGTGTCAGTATTGATCAAAACTGTATCGTTCTCTTTGTGTTGTGGTCTGAAGCTGCTTGGAATGAAACGTTTGGCCCCTCTCAACCTCCTTCCCATTCTTCTCCCTCATTCAGGCCCCCCCCCCCCATCCCCACCCCCACCCTCCCCCCCCCCTTCCACCTGTCCCATCCCTTCACTTTCGCCGGCCTATCCCCCCCCCCCCCACCCTCCTCCCTCTTCATCTGCTTCCCTCCCTGCCTCTCCCTATCATCACACCAACCACCATCCTTCTCTAACACGACCGAAACCAACATACTGCAACTGTGACCAATTACACCACGAAAGCAAATAAACAAGAAGAAGAAGAAGAAGAAGAAGAAGAAGAAGAAGAAGAAGAAGAAGACAGGCTATAGCTGGTAGTATTCTACATGCTATTCCTGTTATTTCCAGAACGCTCCACCGGCCGCTATGTGCAATCGAACTGTGCAGGGAAAACATCCATCAGCACCGTGAAGAGATTGTTGACAGTGCCAGCAGAGCTGGCGAGCATCATCAGGCACACGTTGTGGCGAAGCCGTTCTGTGATGCCACACACACACACCGTTTGTTTATTCATGACAGTGCTGTTGTTGCTACTTCGTCCCTCTCCATTCATTCATCCCTCCATTGCCCCCCCCCCCCACCCACCCACCCCACCCCACCTGCCCTTCGTCCAGCGACACCCCTACCCCCCTCCCTCCCTGCAGACTTCCCACTCCTCATTTTCCTGACAGTTTGTTATCTGCGTTTCTTTATTGGCGTGCTCTCGTGGCTGGGTTGTCATGGTTGATGATGACACTTGTGGCTGGGTTGTCATGGTTGATGATGACAGTTGTGGCTGGGTTGTCATGGTTGATGATGACAGTTGTGGCTGGGTTGTCAT
>CM031601.1:27496163-27518663 GCA_018398815.1 Conus ventricosus
CTAAGGGGCTATGGCCTTTAAGAATAAAACATTTGAGTCTTGAGTCTTTGAGTCTCTCTCTCTCTCTCTCTCTCTCTCCTCTCTCTCTCTCTCTCTCTCTCTCTCTCTCTCTCTCTCTCTCTGTATTAATGTGTGTGTGTGTGTGTGTGTGTGTGTGTGTGTGTGTGTGTGTGTGTGTGTGTGTGTGTGTGTGTGTGTGTGTGTGTGTGTGTGTAGCCCGTTCCTTCCAGACGCCCTATTTCTCTCCCTCTCTCTCTCTTTTTCTCACTATCCCTCTCTCTTCACTCCCAATGCTAGCACAAGGTTAAAATATCTACTCACTCTCCTCGTTCAAGCCCCACCTCACCCCACCCCACCCCACCCCACCCCATCGTTCCTTCTTCCGGACCTGTTCGAGTCTTGCCAGCCAAAGAACATGGCCCTGAAGTCTAGGTTGTTCTGGTGCCTGTGGCTACACGCCAAAAACGAATGCGCCAAGGTCTTACTTAAGAAGTCGAGTATTTATGGACTGACGCAATTAGACTTTTTAGATCATTTTTATTGTGTCTGAAAGTTGATTCTCCTCATTTTCTTTCATAGGGCCATCAAGGTGCAAGCCAGGTGGTTCCAAGAAGACAGATTAAAAATCAAAAAAATGGGACTGTTGGAGCATTTCGAGCTGGCGCAAAGATACAGTCACGGGTGAGTGCGAAGGCCTGCGATGCGTGCCAACTAAGGTGAAGGTCATGTATTTGAAGATTGTTATTTAGTCGGTGACCCCCCCCCCCCCCCCAAAAAAAAAAAAAAAAAAAAAAAAAAAAAAAAAAACAAGAGAAACAATTGGTTGAGAGTTGTTCTTTTGATCCGTGATTAGGTTAACATTAAATACCGGAAAAAAAATTAGAAAGAGAGGGGGTTAGTTACCGCCAAGGACACAGACAAACAAAGCACAGGACAAGACACAATGCATTTCGAACTCTTGGGTCTTCTTCAGGCAAAAACAGATAACATTTAACATTTAGGACAGTACGAACAAAGAACGACGAGTCACTTATCTTTCCATGTATTCGGCACACAAAATGCTGGCTCAAATTGATGGTAGGCCTCAAAACGCTACCATGGATGATAGAGTGCTTTAGTGCCAAATCCTAATTGTGGCGTGTGGCCCGCCAGTCAATCAGAATGACCAATCTACATGTCGGCAATGCTAGACACAAGCAAGACCCTAGCCCTGACCAACACAGTCCTGTCAGACGGATCCCATTCATTGGATGGTGCTGTCGTTGGCTCAGACACTCCAGATCCAAACGTCACCTTTGGCAGCCATGGCTGAATGTCTTTAAACGTTGTACTGGCTGCGACACGGGAGCAGCCCCTTTCAATCGGCCGGTATGAGCGTGTCGTCGTCGTTACCAAAGATAGCGTAGCGCTTGATTGAACTTGGACACAACCTTTCCCAGTCTAAGGAGAGACTAACCATACTACACAGACGTACGTGTGTGTGTGTGTGTGTGTGTGTGTGTGTGTGTGTGTGTGTGTGTGTGTGTGTGTGTGTGTGTGTGTGTGTGTGTGTGTGTGCAAACCAAACTCTGTCCCATTCATGGGGTCCTGACATTGTCTATGGCGTGTATGGTGTGTGTGTGTGTGTGTGTGTGTGTGTGTGTGTGTGTGTGTGTGTGTGTGTGTGTGTGTGTGTGTGTGTGTGGAGAGAGAGAGAGAGAGAGAGAAGAGAGAGAGAGAGAGAGAGAGAGAGAGAGAGAGAGAGAGAGAGAGATCCAAACTCTGTACCATTCATGGTGTCCTGACATTGTCTATTTTTTTGTGTGTGTTTCTTTTGATTAGACCTTGACAATATCTGTCAGTCTGGTTAGGCAAATGCCGACTTAAAGGCAGAACGTGTCGTGAAAGTTTTGATTTTATACGAAAAGTTAAAAAAGACCACCGTCTGAAAGTGATTTCAAATATACGTGTGATTTGATGTTTCGGTACGTTTCTATAGAATGACGTGTTTTTACATTTCTTTCCATTGATGGCGCTTCTTACATAGCCATTATCTCTTCTGTAAACGAAAGAAGAGAGAGAGAGAGAGAGAGAGAGAGAGAGAGAGAGAGAGAGAGAGAGAGAGAGACAAACACATAAACTGGTATGTAGATATGTAGATTTCTATCCTTACAATTGCAGCGCAATGGCTAGAGGTTCTGACAATCACTCTGAATCGTGCAGATGTGAGAACGCGCCTTAAAAACCCTTTCTCCAAACCCGAAGCTGGCCTAGGTTGTTCCATTCTAAAGAGAACGTCTTCTCTGTCACTCAAATTGGACATGGTGGTCCACAACTGTCAATGGCCGACAGGAAAAGAAATGGTACACCTGAGGCTTGGAAGATTCAGTCACCAGGTAGGTTTTGTCAATTTAATTTAGTAACGTAGTAATCACTGTTGGATTGAATGTTCAAGGTTGACGGTTCAACTGCCATGCTTAATGGTCGTTGGGGCAGTGAACAGTTCACCGTGTCTACGTAACCACTGTGTGTGTGTGTGTGTGTGTGTGTGTGTGTGTGTGTGTGTGTTCTATACCATAGGCGGAGATCTACCCTTCCGCAAAGAATAGGTTAGGATTAACGAGCGAGTACTTAAAGTTATTGTTGTCGTTTTCGCTTTTGTTTCACACACACACACATTTAGTAGTGGGGAAAAACAAGTGCAGGCTAACAATTATTCGGTCATTATAGTAATTATTTGGCAGAGATTCAAATACAGAAGAGAAAACAGGAAGAGGCGGTTGAGAGACACATGAAATGAAGAAAACATATCATAAATGTTAAAACCTTCGTCAGTCACATAATTCTGTGGTGTTCTCACCACTAAGGATTAAAAAAAGAACAACAGCACCCCAAAGCAGCCATCGAAGAATAGAAAAGTGAAACAAAAAGAAAGTGTGGTAAAATAAATTGGTCGCTAAAAAAATTAAAATCATGAAATAAACAGTACCAAATGTAGAGGAAAATCTTTGAGTTATGCCCGAGGATCCATTCAAGAATGCAAGGGAGGTCAAAAGATGTCCAACAATCAAAGTGGTCAGCTCTGCTATTTAAGAACCTAAGCACTGTCAGCAGCTAAGAATTGTGCAGAACAACCTTTACGTGGATCTCCAAAGAGATGCAGTATCTCACTGACTAACCAAACAATATCATGCTGAACAATTTAGTAGTGGGGGAAAGTAGTGCAGGTTAACAATTCTTCCGTCATTATAGTAATGACTTGCAAAGAATTGAATAAAAAGGACAAAAAAGGGGGGAGGGTAAATATATATAATAATTATATTATATAATATATATATATATATATATTAGATATCTAATATATATATATATAGGATCTATATATATATATATATATATTATCTCACTTAAATTCTCTTCTGAAAGACTTGGACGCATTTATTGGGAAATCTCCATAGAAGTTTCACCACATAGAAAAAAAAATGCCATCACATTTGTTATCTCAACCGTATGGTGTTCCCTCCGAAGGTAGAACATCTTCATCTGATATCGCTACTTCACCTCACACAACCACACACACACACACACACACACACACACACACAACCCTTCACAGGCACACTCACACACACACACACACACACACACACACATCAAGAAGTCATCCGCGGTAACATGGCGTCCAGCACTCATCTCCCTTTCAAGAAGGGCTTCTGCTGGTCAACTATGGCGACCACATCATCTTCCCTGAAGTACATCAGTTGGTCCAACCATGGGATCAGCAGCAGGTCATCTTCCCTGAAGTCATCAGAATGTCAACAGGCGACCAGCAGTCAATCTTCCTGGCAGAAGGGTATCTAAGTCAACAAATGGTCCAAGCACTTCATCTTCTTCTGCTGACGCCTACGGATGTTTACACAGCGCAACCATCTGCCATTTTCCGCTCTGGGCGGCCTTTTTATGTTCACATCGGCCCCATCATCATATTGTGGTGAATGCAGTTTTCCGTAGGAGGTCATTGTGTAGCCTGCATCCCCAAATCGACATACAAGAGTTCAAGATAGGCAGATACCTATCCATGATCCAGCCCCATGGATAAAACAAATCTCCAAAAGCATCAACCACCCACCCCCTACACCCACCCCCACCCCCCATTCTCTGGGTAACGTCTGCTTTAGCAGTTTTGAATCGGTTATTGTACCTGCGTCCACCAATATATACAATCCACCATTAAAACTGAAGTTACATAATGACCAGGAAGAAAAAGACAACACATGTGATAATTTTCGGTTCTACAATGGAAACGCACGTTCCTTGTCAACTAATATTGATAATTTGTGTATGCATCTTTCTAGTAAATTTCATCATGTACTTCTCCTTCAGTCCCCGTAAATGGGTCACTCAACAGAAGTTGCCAAAGTTACAAGGTATTACTATCCCCCGGTTTAATCATATAATGCAAAGAATCAGATAAAGTGAGTACAACAAATCTATGTAACAATGTGTTTAGATTACAACTTACGTTAGTCCTCTTTCTGTTTACAAAAGATAACGGTTAATGTGTCGGCATCCTATAAAATTGAAATTTTCAGACAAGGCAAATTTTACATTTGCATCGGTTTATTACCCTAAGGGCCCTGATGGGCAAAATAACTAATTGGTTACGTTCTCTAAACTGTTTCAAAAGAAAGTGGATCATTGGTTGGCGATTTCAAATTCTCATGCTCCGTTCTGATACAGGTGTCAAATAGTTTCTCACCCTGATTTTCCTGGAAACTGTTGTGGGACTCATCCTTTATTTTGCTTAACGACGTGGAGAACTACGACGCGCATCCCCAGACATAACACATCAAGAAGACATGCGGCGCTTGATCTTACTTATGTTTCACCCCCCTGCTTTAGCATTACAGCAAAATGGGGATACAGCCAATGATGACCCACTACGGTTAGTGACCATGTGCCATACTTTTTATCTTTTAAAGAATCCGTTGGATCTTAAGTTAGTGGTGTGTAGATTAGTTTGAATACCCCAAATTTAATTACAAAAAGGCCGATTGGGGAAACTTTTCAAACTACCTCACTGAAAGACTGAAGTGAAGATTAATTGTGAGATGTTAACATCTTTTATGATAAAACTTTCAGAAAGCAGGTCTTGATGAGGCTGCTGCTTTAAGCTATTCCCAAAAAAAGGTCCCCAAAAAGGTGTGATAACATTCTCAGGGAATGTCTGGTGGAAATCAGCTTGCAGGAGGCCGTTTAAAGCAAAAACATTAGCTTATCTAATTGGACTAAAAGTTAGAAGAAGTTTCCTGTGCAAGAGAGATAAAAGATGCAGCTCAAAAATAGAAATGAGGCAGTACAAAAATAGAAAAGCAAACAGAGTACAGGCGCACGCAAAAAGACAATACTGGTCACAGTTATTCTGTCTAAAAGAGTATTCAGACTGTAACGACTTAAAACGTTGTGGTTATAAAGGTGCAAGAAAATGAAAGCGGGCATAAACCTCCAAGATTACCCAATCAAAACAACAAGTAAAGAATTTCTATCGTCCCAAAGAAACAGGCTGAGGAATTTGCATCTATTACGTTAAACACATGTTGTCAATGGAATGTATGCCTACTGATCAACAGTCGTTTAATTGAAAAAAAAAATACTGATAACGCTAGAGATCCCTGAACCAAACAACAATAGTACTATAAAGGTATCAAAATCTTTACAGGAAGTCAAACGGAAAGCCAGTCCGTCCTGTTGGGAAATAAAAAGGTTATTCGTTGGTTTTTGGATGGGATATTCTTACACTATTTAAAACCTTTACCAGCGGACGCTCGGATAGTCATTTTACCATAAATGATTTAACAAATGTATTGGGATGTGCAAATTCCGAGATATATGGAAGACGTCAATTGTGACTCCTATTCTACAGCCGGGCAAGCTCGTCTGAGACGTCTAGCCATAGACCCATATCATTCACGTCACAGTACTATGGAGAAAGTCATGTGAAACCAAATAATAAAAATTTAGAATGGCCTATTACTGTGATAAAAATGATGTATATTTCTTCACATCAATCTGGAATTAGAAAAGGACGAAGTCACAATTGATCACCTGACACGACTAAACTACTCAAATAGAAACAGTTTTGCTAAACGTAAAAGTTGACCCTGCTTCCTATCTTTTGCTCTTACTAAAGCTTACGATTAGCGTGTGGCACAGCCGATTATTATATAAATTAAAACTAATTGGTCTTTCTGGTCACGCCTACAAATTATGTGAAATCATTTTTACGTTGCGGGAGACACATAATGACCCTGAGTTGGTGTGACTTTATCATCATCGAAGATCTAGAAATATGGGAAATCCACCAGGTATCTATAATCACCCCAATGTTATTCAATGTAATGCTTATATGAACTTATATACATGTTTTTTCAATCATATACCAAGGTAGCTCAATATGCTGATGACATTGCAATATGGATTAATTATCTTTAAAGACAAAGAAACAAATTTACGTCACATAAAATTATATTCAGAAGCTCTTCAGAGAGCAGGATCAATTAAAAAGTAATATGCATTTGAATGGCTTTCAATTCCTGTTTGAAAAGACACATTTGGCTTCTCTTTAAACAAAGGATATAACCCAAGTACCCGCCTATATTCTTTCTGGGAGGACGGGAAATGTTTTTTATAAACTTGAAGTAATAAATTTTTATGTGTCCTACTTACACCAAAACTAAACTGGGAAAAAAACCTATTTGACTCAATTTACTAAAGCAGTGATAAAAGTTGAATTTTTCTAAAAATTGTCCTCATTCTCCATGGGGACAGGATCCAAAATGTTGTTGCATTAGCAAGACCCCCAGTCCTTGTACGATCATAAGATTGACTTACGGACAAGAGAGTATTCTTTTCTGCTTCGTCGCGATCGCATTTAAGACACTCAAAGAATTGCCATAAAGCTGTAAATTTGGCCCTGGTGTACCTGTGCACACTACGTCGCTATGAAGCTTTATAAGCTGCGGCCTTTTGGCCACTTGATGAAGACAGGAAAAAAGAGTTCATATAAAATATGTAGTGAGACGGATTGCGGTGGACGACCTTGGAAGAGTTAAATACACATCCGACATTGATTTTTCGAAAAATGCACGAAAATTTTCAAATATTAGAGACGCTTTCGTTCATATGTTTCAGAGGACGTGTTTTGGAAATTCATCAAAGCTTTACCCACATGAGTAGCGCCCTCGCGAGCTGGTTCACGCCGGTACCGCCCCTTGGGAACTACGAGACGAGTAACAGTTTAAAACCGATTATTTCTTCTGAACAAAATAAACGATTTCGCCGCATCGGTGATAGCAGCATCTTCAAAATGACATGGAAGAAAAGTTTACAAACTAGTTGAAAGATATCACTGACGGCTCATTTCTCGATGATGGTAGTGCGGGATCTGCTTTGTAATGTCCAGATTTTCAAAGCGGAAAAACATATTAATTAGGTAAGGGTTCATTCCATATTACCGCTGACACTAGTTGCCTGTCCTGATGGCATTAAATTATTTAAATTTCCTTTGGCCAGTCTTCAATATTTAATATCCAGTTTTGTGTTTGATTCTCAGTCAGTAATTAAAAAGTTTGTATTGGTTTTGAAAATACACAAAGAGAGGAATTATTAATTTGAGATTAATACTTTTGCACCTGTCTTTAGCCTTAATGGTACTAAATGTTGTAATTTCTTTGGGTTTCCAGTCGCACACCCCCTTCGTTTCATGATCAGCAGATGAGAGCAGCAAAAAGGGGAGCACAGATTATTTGGTTAGAAATTAAGGTTCATTGTCCTGTATCAATACAAGAAATTAAGTCAGATAAACGAGAGGGATTTCTGGAGTCCCAATACAGTTACCTCATCAAAACCATCGTCAGCAAACTCTGGTCAAACTTGTGTCGATTTACCGACCGTTTCTAGCCTGACTTTTTAGGACTTTTATGTAATTCCCTACGAACCAAGTATTGCCAACTGTTTAAGTGCGTAGTTGTGGGATCTTCCAGTTCAACATGTGAGTTTTGATTGTGAAACTAACGAAACCCTTTTGAATGGTGTTAACTCAAGTGCTGACACTGGGGCCATGTAAATGTGTTTGACTTTTAGATACGTTGCCAGTTTGTTTTTCTCTTGTTAAATTAACGAGTAACCTTTTGGGAAGTCCCCTTACGGAACATTTTCTCAAAATCATAATCCGTAAGATTAGATTATTTTAGATATTTTATCTAAGATTTTTTCATAGATTACTGTCCTACAATACATCTATCCTTTAATTATTTGTTCATGTAACCACTTCGTCCTCTTTATCTTTTAAGATAATAGTCTAAAATTGATAACAATCTGTTTATTTAAGGACGTCTGCAATCACCTATATGTGTGACGAGTACGTAAAACAGGAATTCCTTCCTACACACACAAGCAGCACACACCACACCACAACACCCACACACACACACACACACACACACACAGCACTCACGCACATACAATACACAACACACACACACACCCACACACACACACACACAGCACACACACACCCACACACACACAACGACCCCTACCCGGTGCCCACCGCTCTCCTCCAGGGGCTATTTAAAAGGGGTGTAAACTCCCGTCATGCCACCCGGTGTAGGCTGCAGCAATGCAAGCATCCCGGCACACAGCACATCACTTATGCTCGCCCCCCATTGGAAAATACCCCCTGGGTGACAACCGTCTTCCTTTCATGAGATATAAGAGAGAGAGAGCGAGAGAGAGAGAGAGAGAAGAGAGCCGCGTAGTGTGTGTGTGTGTAGGTGTGTGTGTGTGTGGTGTGTGTGATGTGTGTGTGTGTAGTGTGTGTGTGTGTGTGTGTGCTGGTCAGCCCCGCAGGGAGTGTGAGTGATGTGTGGTGGTGGTGTGTGTGTGTGTGTGTGTGTGTGTGTGTGATGTTTGTGTGAGTCTGTGTAAGTGCGTTGCGTGCGATCGTGTGTGTGTGTGTTTGTGTGTGTGTGGTGTGTGTGTGTGATGTGTGTGAGTGTGTGTGGTGTGGTGTGTGTGTGTGTGTGGTGTGTTGTGTGCGCGCCGCGACAACGCGCACCTACATGAGTGCGGGGAAGGGGGGTGAGGGCGGGTGGGAAGGTAGTGTGGGGTGGTGAAGATAGAGTACTGTGCTCACAGCAGTGATTTCGCTTAAATCACTCGCTTCACCCTCCTCCCCTCCCTCCCCCCTAGCAGCCATCAAAGGTACACGATCTATCCCATTTTGAGAAATTAAAACATTGCGCTCAAATACAAGCACAAAAACGCAAACCCATCCGCGAATAAGAGAAGTGATGAGCAGAGTAGAGAGAGAGAGAGGGAGAGAGAGATAGAGAGAGAGAGAGAGAGAGGAGAGAGAGAGAGAGAGAGAGAGACAGATACCCGGACATACAGACTCATCACGGCCAGGACGACCGCTAGATTGAAGACCGATCTGAAACACACGCAAAGACAGCCCTTAGAGAAAGAAGAAGAAGAAGACGAAGTAAGAAGAAGAAGACGAAGAAGAAGAAGAAGAAGAAGAAGAGAGAGAGAGAAAAAAAGGGAGAGAGAGAGAGAGAGAGAGAGAGAGAGAGACCCCCCACACCCCGGGGCCATCACAACACACAAAGAGAGAGAGAGAGAGAGATAGAGAGAGAGAGAGAGAGAGAGAGAGAGAGAGAGAGAGACAGACAGACAGACAGACAGACAGACAGACGGACAGACCAACAAGAACAGAGCCAGAGAGGGAGACTGAGACCAGAGGGGAAAGAGACAAAGACCACAGTAAGAAAACTGACAAGAGAGAGAGAGAGAGAGAGAGAGAGAGAGAGAGAGAGAGAGGAGAGAGAGAAGAGAGAGAGAGAGACGAGAGAGACCCAAACAGACAGAGACAGCACGATAAGGAAGAGCCTGGGAATGGGTAGACCTTTCCATGGCGTTGTACTAAGACTTTGAAAAACATACCTGCACGGCAGGACACAGACATGGGACGTCTTACGAGGTTTTGTAACACATATGCCATATGCCAGCCATCGTCCCCTAACACCGGTCCGTGGCTGAAGGCAAATCATAGTAAAAAACGAAGAAGACCGTTAAATCAAATTCCTCTGGTGTTTATAAAACCGACAAAGACAACAACAACAACACAACAGCGGCAGCACAACAACAACAAAAACATTCTGAATTAACACGCATTGAAAAAAAAAAAAACGGGAAAAAAAAAGAAACAAAAAAAAGACACATTTTCGCCAAAAAAAAAAAAAAAAAAACAGATGCACGGTCATCTTGGGTACAAATTCAAGAAAAGAATAAGTTCATTGAGTGACACACTTTCTTGTTCACACACACACACACACACACACACATCACACAGCACACACACACACACACACACACACACATCCACACACATATTGTCTAAAATGTTGAGACCGACAAACTTCATGATTTAAGCAAGTAAACCAAGACTAGCGCTGACTGAGCTTCGTTTAAACAACACTAACTTTCCCCTCTGTGCTAACAGCATTAATGTCCCAACTCCTTTTCTATATACACAACGTTTCTTCCCTTCAATGTAATCACCGCCATCACCCCTTCTGTGAAAACAATCACTACCTATCTACAATGTACGAACACATTCCTCCCCTTGTGTGTATACAAATACATCTTTCTCTCCGACTTCCCTTCCAGTAAACAACCTACTTTTCCTTTAATACAAATGAACACTATTTTCCCTTCGTTGTAAATTAACACTACCTTTTCTGTGATGCGAACAACACTATCCTTCCCTTCTTTGTATAATAACACTGTCTTCTTTATCTCCATTTGTATGTAAGACAACACTAAAACTTCCTTTCCCTGTAAATTGCCACCTTCCATTTCCATGTAAATCTCCCATTTTTCACTGCCAAATATATAGAAATAATATATATATATATATATATATATATATATATATTTATATAGTAATATAGTATATAAATATATATATATATATCTATATAATAATTTCCCCATTCACCCACTACAAGCACGTACTGTTTATGTTAGGCAGAATAATCAGCCACCTGCAGATTATTAAATCTTATCTCGCCCTATTATCTACAATCTAAGCCATACGAGCCAAGCTTTTTTTTATAATTGAATATATGTATCTTGAATATCTTTTAAAATTGAATTATAATATATATATATATATATAATATATATATATTATATATCTAAATAAATTATATATATATATATAATAGTGTTGTGTGTGTGTGTGTGTGTGTGTGTGTGTGTAGCGCGCGCGCGCGTGTGAGGTGTGTGTTGTGTGTGTGTGTGTGTGTGTGTGTGTGTGTGTGTGTGTGTGTTGTGTGTTGGGTGGTGTGTGTGTGTGTTGTGCACCCCACGCGCGCCCGCGCGCGCGCGCCGCGCGCGGCGCCGGCAGTGTGTGTGTGTGTGTAGTGGGTGAGTGTGTTGTGGGGTGGAAGTGTGTGTAGTAGTGTGAGTGTGTGTACAGCGACTTCCCTTCCTGAAATGCAACTTCGCTTTATATCTTTCCTCTCAATGCACACCAATTTCTATTTCCCTTCGAAGTAAACCAACCCTGTTTCCCCTTCTATGTATGCAGCACCACTATTCCCCCCCCCCACCCCCCCCACCCACTACAATAACCTAGGCCCGTGTAAGATCTTTTCCATTTCCAGTATTCTTGAAGGGGCTACGCGATTAGAGCAGTTAAAAACTATGGTAACAGGAATTTAAAGTAACGTCCCCCAGGTATAACCATGGACAGACAAATGACAAGACAAAACACGACGGCGTTTCGACCTCTTAGTCTTCTCAGGGTAGAATGAAAACGCCCATCTAGCGCTTACAATTCCTTTCAAAATGTTGATTCAGTTATCGCCTGCATCCACTTCCCTATTAGAAACTTATTTTGGATTCATGCTGACTTGCTACCCTTGCCATATTTTGTAATTCGCCTCAACCTCCATCTGCCTAAGTTCTTCGTTCATGTCACTATGTCCTCAATGTCGCTTTATATCTTGCCCGAATGAGACTACGAGGTCGAAAACGCGTTGAATTTTTGTCTTGAGTCTTGTAAGTTAATTCATACATTAACAGTTGAGTGACTTCAAAATTCCTTTTAAACAAACCGTTTCAAGTGTTCTGCTTGCCGTCCCGATCTTCCCTTTGAAACCAACTTTGGAGCGAATCTTACATAAATAGTAGCAACCGCCACGAGAATCGTGACACACGAGTCACACGACGAAAACACAAACGCGTTTCTTCGACCTTTTAGGTCCTTTCTTCGGCAAGCAAAACAAATAAAAACAACGAAAAGATGAACGAATTTGGTACTCAGCTTCCGATCTCTTCACTCTTCAGCGCAAGGATGCCAGGATGTTGTGTCCTGTACTTCGTTTGTCCACTATTCTTCTGGGCGTTTTTGCTTAACATTTATTTAAGATTTGTTTAGATTTTCCCGCCTGCAGTCGTCTCACTTTGCAGCTAGATCTAACGTTAGAGCAGTTAAGTATTGAAGAAATTTTGTTCAAGGCCTGTCACACAGTGAAACATTCTGAGAAAAACGTCACAGGGCCAAGATGTACCACTGCACCACCTTCTGTTGCACACCATTCATTGTCAGTTTCAGTTTCAGTTTCATCAAGGAGGCGTCACTGCGTGCGGACTAGTCCATATACGCTACACCACACCCGCTAAGTTTTGAGACCACACTACGCATGAATTGAAGCTGATGGATAAAGGAATTAACAACTAAAATGAGACATTTGAAGAAGAGGGTCTCGTGGCTACGACTCTGCGGATGTCTGACCTACGCATTAGCCCAACGCGCTGGTCAGACCTTGAGCGCCTACCTACCATGTTTTGTGTGTGTGTGTGTGTGTGTTGTGTGTGTGTGTGTGTGTGTGTGTGTGTGTGTGTGTGTGCCTGCATGTATGTGCGCGTGTGTGTGCGTTTGTGCAGAAGTGCTTATGCATATGTGTGTGTGTGCGTGCGTGTGTGTGTGTGTGTGTGTGTGTGTGTGTGTGTGTGTGTGTGTGTGTGTGTGTGTGTGTGTGTGTGTGTGTGTGTGTGTGTGTGTGAGTTACAGCACACTACCTGTTTTTTGGTACCTGCTTCCTTTGACTTTCTACAGCGAGGTCTGGATGATGAGCAGCGTTTGAAGGAAGCAATACGAAATGAAACAGCCCGCTCAGTTCTCGCCTGCAATGTCATCATCAAAACGAGGCATGATAACTTGTTGTCTGGCAGCATCGCCGTTCTCTAGCTTACGATGTGAAGTCTGAGGAATCGATTTTGTTACTTGAGAAGATGTTCAATGAAAGAGCGTGGACGAAACGGCATGGGAACCTTTTCTTTGTTTCTTTTGTTTCTGGTTGTTTTTTTTAAACACACTCTGTCAGACAAAGAAGGCAGGAAACATCGTGTGTGACAGAACACAGTTACGTGACTACAGTATGAGATAAGCGTAAATCAAATGTTTCTTTTTTTTTTCTTTTTATCAGTCACTGCATTTGTAATTAATTCTGCAGTTGGCTGCTCGAATGCATCTTGTGATATCAGTGCACCCCAAAAAAAGGTCCTCCTGTCTGTTACCTGTGTGTGACTTCAAAAGCTAGTCTGTAGACTAACATCCTCAAACGTTTAACACTAGCTTGAGAACAGATGTCTATCGTGAACAGCATGATCACACGGGCCAGGCGATTCAGTGCAAGTCTCAGAGAGACTACCATCGCTCCCTTCCTTAGAAAGTCTTTAGCCTATTGCAACATGTGTCCAGTTTTGTGATCTGGCAATGACGTACATAAGAGAGAGAGAGAGAGAGAGAGAGAGAGAGAGAGAGAGAGAGAGAGAGAGAGAGAGAGAGAGACGGACAGACAGACTGAGATAGAGACAGAAATAGAGAAACAGAGATACAGAGACAGAGAGAGGCACAGAGAGGCACAGACAGAGAGAGAGACATACAGACAGACAGCTAAATAGAGAAGAGAGAGAGAGAGAGAGAGAGAGAGAGAGAGAGAGAGAGAGAGAGAGATGTAGATGTAGATGTAGATGTTTATTCGTAAAGGCCATAGCCCCTTAGAAGGGGGATACATATAAAAGAACTTTGCATAATCCATTTCTAATCAAGAGTACAAACTAAAGTAATACAAAATTTCTTCGTTTAAACCCTTTGTAAAAATACACAGCAAGCTGCTTCACTATCCTATCATTTGTCGATGACATTAACAAAATTAATCTGAATAGTGAAGGATGTCTATAGTATTTAGGTTGAATACACTGTTGTCTAAGATCACTTAGTTCAGGACATGAAAGAACAAAATGAACTTCAGTTTCTTGAGATTCCTGACATAATGGACAAACAGTAACACGATCGTTTAAATGTCTGTAACGCTGTGAATGTGCATAGATATCCGATATACCAAATCTGAACTTGGTTATGATACATTTCAAATGTCTGTCAATAACCATTGACAAATACCTCGGAACACAATGCATAGGATTTAGCATTCTATAAATATCAAATCTATTGCTGTCTTCAACATGAGAGTTCCACCTCTGCCAACTACAATCAATCACTGTTTGCTGAAAAACACGAATAAAAGCATTTATATCGCCAACACCCTGATTTTCCCATACAAAACCAAATCCATATGCATACAACTTTAGCCTTACATTCGAGACCCAATTTTTTCTTACCCCTTGCATCTAAATCCACGAGCATCGTATAGGCCTTATAAGGCAATCTGTGTGTTTCCATTTGCGTTATCCTTAACCAGTAACGAATACATTTAACCACTGATATCAAATAGATAGGATATCGATTAGTCTCTCCATATACCAAATCATTTGGTGTTCTCATCGAAACACCAAGAAATTTCTTCAGAGCGTACAAATGAATTTTCTCAATATGCATAGCAGCAGAATCAAAGCCCCATAGCTCAGCACCATATTGTAACATTGGCTGAATTTGAATATCAAATAATTTCAACAACAAAGATAAAGATTCGTTATCTAACTGTGCCAATTTCCTCAAAATACACAATAAAGCATATTTAGCTCTACTTGCAAGATCTTTACAAGCAAAGGTAAAGCTTAAGCGCGTAGAAAAATAAATACCAAGATATTTATAAGCATTCACTACGGGCATTTCGACTCCATTATATGTCCACCTTTCTCTGGCGGCAAGATAACCGCCCTTTCTAAACACAATTATATTACTTTTCGTCATTTTTTATTTTTAGCTGCAATGCAGAAGAAGCTCTTTCTAAACTGTTCAGCTGGGTTTGTAAACCAATTACTGTTTCAGACATTAACACAACATCGTCTGCTAACAAAAGAATGAAAATTTCCAAAAAATCATTTATAAACTTTGCTCCATGTCGTCCAGAATTGGTAACTTCTAATGTCAGTTCATTAATAAATAAGGAAAACAATATAGGACTGCACACATCACCTTGCTTAACACCAGTCGTGCAGTTTATGCAATCAGTCAAAGACCCACCGCTTCTCACTCTAGCTTTGACGGAGTCATACATGCTCATGACACTTCGATATAATTTCCCTCTGATTCCATTTTTAAACAAAATATGCCACAAAATACTTCTATTAACAGAATCAAAGGCTTTTTCGAAATCAATAAAAGCAACATATAATTTGCGTTTTCAAACAAAATTGTTTTTGCACAAATGCCATCAAAGTAAACATATGATCTATTGTAGAATAGTTCCGCTTAAATCCAGCTTGAAATTCACCAGTGAGGTTCTTTTCTTCTACCCAGTCCTGTAACCTTCTGTTGATAACAGCACTGTATAGTTTACTACAAATGTTACACAAAGAAATGCCTCTGTAATTGCTTGGATTATCAACATCACCTTTCTTGTATAAAGGGAGAACAATAGATTCAGTCCACAGTTCAGGAAACACACCTCTGTCAAACAAAGCATTAAACAATTTTGTGACAAAATCTAACAACAAATCAGATTTACATGCATTTTTTAACATCTCACCAATGATTCCATCAGGGCCGCTAGCTTTACGATTCTTTAATTTCTTTAGAGCCAGCAGAATCTCATCTCTTGAAATTGGACGATTTAATGTATCATCACTGGTAATATTGTTATCATTGGTATCGTTTGTTACCATTGTCATCACTACCACCTTCATCGACCATAATATTACAAATATCTACTTCTTTTTCAAGCAATTTCTGAAAGTGCTGAAACCAGTTTCTAAACTAATATTATTAGAAGGTTGTTTACTTTTGTTGTGAATTCTCCGCATTGAATTCCAGAATTCCTTCTGGTTATTTACAGAGGATACCAGTTTTTCTAACATAGCTCGATTTTAAAATGTTTATGTTTTGTTTTCAGAAGCTGTTTATAGTCACGTCTGGCATTACTATAAGAAACATGATCTGGTGGCAATAAAGTACGACGGTATCTATTTAACAAATTACGGGCCTTTCTCTTACCAAACTTACACTCCACATCATACCAGTCATCATCATAACTATGTTTTACATTTACCTTGCTCTGTTTTTTCATGCACTCAGCTGCTTCTTTCAAGCAACTGTTAAATATACATAGAGCTTCATTTATATCCACATCAATTACACTGATCGCCATTTCAACTCTCTGTTGAATCTCAGGGGAGCAAACTATATCACTAAATACATTAGTATACGTCTCATTCCAAACATACTTTTCAATGAAAAGGTTAGAAACATTCTTTCTGTGTTATTCATGCAGTCATTTGGGACACTGAGGTTCATCAACAAAGGCATATGGTCTGACTCGATTCTCTCTAGCACTTGTAATGTACAATCATTCGAGAAACTCAAAACATATCTCGTGACATTAAAAAATAATCAATTACACTATTACCTCTCTCAGAAATATATGTGTAGCGACCATTTAGTTCGCCCTGACACATACCATTCATGATACACAAATTCAAAGCGGTGCACATATTGATTAACATTTTACCATAGTTATTCAATACATTATCTTCAGAATTTCGGTTTGTACATAAAGGAGTACTTACATACTGATCATCAATAGGTAAACCATCATCTTCTAAATCATGTGAAAAGTTTGAAGTTCTACTGTTCAAATCACCACTTAATAAAACATAAACATCATCAAGAGCAAGTATACAATCACTCACAAATTCTTCAAGCATACCTATTCCATTTTCAATATCAGAATGTGTATAATACGGTGAATCAATCGGTGGTACGTAAGCACATATGTAAAGGATATCTTTATTTGCGCAAAACAGAGATTTATCAATGACAAAGCAACACAGTTATCAGATTAATATCTAATAGCTTAATGAACGAGCAGAGCTCGTGTTTAACAAGACATACCAGACCACCAGAACGCCTTCCACGAGCTGTAAGTTTAATGGCAGGTTTGCAATACGATTTATAACCTACAAACACAGATGAATGAAAGTCTTCCAGGAATGTTTCATCAAAACATATGAAGTCAAAAGAACAAACAAAAGAGACAAATTCTTTATCATGCAATTTAGACAATAAACCATTCACATTCCAATGGAGAAAAGAAAAAGATTTAGAATGTTTATTTACAAAGAAACAATCTGAACTGCCACTGTCAGCAAACCCGGGAGAAGCATTGCACGTGCCGTTATGACGCGCGTCATACACAGATACGGATTCAACCAACACACGCTCACTGTTTACACACACATGTTCAGGTTTGGTGGTTGAATCGCTAGCGCAACAAACCAGGTCAACCGTTCCACGATCAGCACGTGCCAGCTCTGTGTCATACCCGTTACCGGGTGACAGCAAAACCGGTGCACCATGAAGGTTTGTTCCCTCTGTTGAAAAACCACACACAATGTCTTCGGGCCGGCCACTGTCCTATTTCATTTCCACCAGCCTGTCACTAGAATCGACAGAATATTTCTTACCGTCTATCAGGAGGTGGTTGAAAACCATTGTAGCTCGTTTTCCTTCATTGCGAGCTTTCTTTAAGTGTGGAATCAACCTTTTCCTGACTTCTCTTACACGGGTAGAAAAGTCTTCACCAATGAAAACCTGACTTCCCCTGAGCTTGCCCTTTGCCTTTAGCACCTCTACCTTCTGTTTATAAAATACACATCTGGCAATCACAGGGGAGTCAGACTTAGAACTTATTCGGTGAACCCTGTCAAATTCCACATCATGTGACAGTCCAAGTTTGTCAGTGAGAAGATCGTTTACCCTACCTTCACACTCGGCCGGTGTCTCGTTCTCACTCCTCGGTAAGCCGTAGAAAATAAGTTATTCCGTTTGGACCGTCCCTCAAGGTCGTCCGTCTTCGTCTCCAGGTCAGCAACCCTCCGGCTGAGATCGTCGTTCCTCCTCTGCAGATCCACGTTCTCTTCACGGAGCGTGACGAGAGAGAGAGAGAGAGAGAGAGAGAGAGAGAGAGAGAGAGAGAGAGAGAGAGAGATGCATTTGCTAACATTTTATGAGAGAGAGATGCAGTTGCTAACATTTGAGAGCGAGAGAGAGAGAGAGAGAGAGAGAGAGAGAGAGAGAGAGAGAGGGGAGAGAGAGAGAGGGAGAGAGAGAGGGGGGGGGAGACAAACAGACAGACAGACAGACGGACAGGCAGGCAGACAGACAGACACAAACACAAAGACTCAGAGACAGGGACAGATTTCAAGCTGTTCCCTGCATACGTGTCTCCCCACCCCCTCCCTCATACAACGGTACCTCGATCGATCATTCCCCATTCCCCCCCCCCCCCACCCTGTCTTTTTCACACTCGTACACACACACACACACACACACACACACACACACACACACACACACACACACACACACAAGATTTGTGGAATTCAATTGCGCAGGCACTTAAGAACTCACATGCACGTTCTTCTACACAATCATAGTTTCCGTTTCATCAAGCAGGCGTGTGATATCCATGTCCGCCGATACACCACATCTCCGAAACGTGAGATCACAATGGGCACAGACACCACACTACCGCCTGCCCACCGAAGTGTACATTTTTGTTGTATGCGTGAGCGATCACACACACACACACCACACGCACACACATACACACACACACACACACACACACACCCCACCACCACCACCCGCTCGTCATCTGCCTACCTCCGAACTAGAGATATCCTAAAGCCCATGTCACACTAGGCAAGTCTCTCGCTCGATTTAAAAGAACTTGCTTCTGCGCTCCTCACTCGCTTTACCGTTTTGAGACCACCCCAAGCGAGTTCGCAGGAGGAAAGTTGTGTGCAGATCGACCAGCGACGTGACTGGGACCTCGTCAGAGACTTCAACGGCTCTCTCCATAGCGACGTGACTGGGACCTCGTCAGAGACTTCAACGGCTCTCTCCATAGCGACGTGACTGGGACCTCGTCAGAGACTTCAACGGCTCTCTCCATAGCGACGTGACTGGGACCTCGTCAGAGACTTCAACGGCTCTCTCCATAGCGACGTGACTGGGACCTCGTCAGAGACTTCAACGGCTCTCTCCATATTTGTTCAGTGCCATATGGCAGAGTTTGACATTACAAGACGACTCATGTTTGACATTACAAGACGACTCATGTTTGACATTACAAGACGACTCATGTTTGACTTACAATCTGAGATTCATGATCTTGGCTGCGACTGAGTCTGAAGAGAACAAAAAAAAAAAAAAAAAAAAAAAAAAAAATCGCCCCCCAGTTGAAGGTTGTTACAGAACAAACGACCTTCACTTTCGCTTTGACTGGCGAGCGCTCGCTCTTGCACTCCGCGCGCTGGCAAGGGTGACCACACTTGTTGAGACTCAAAAAGCAAGCGCGACAGCAATCGTGCGAGTGGAGAGACTCGCCTAATGTCACATGGACTTTAAGATTCGTACTCGTTCCCTCTGCCTCGTTTACCTTGTCCCCTCCTCCCTCCCACCACATTCACACTCCCTCCTTCATTCTCCTCCCCCCCCCCCTCCCCCTTTCTCTCGCCCCTCGCTTTTTCTCCTTTCCTCCCCATGGCAGCCCACTTCCCTCCTCTCCCCGTCCCCCTCTCCCCCCCCCCCTCCCCTTTTCCTCGCCCTCATTACACTAACAAACCCTTTGAAGCCAGTCACCGCCAATCAGCGCATCAAGGGAGACCAGTCAAGCCGCTAACGAGCCGGAAGGGCAGACAATCCAACGCGCCTTCCGGAACCAAGGATCGAAGATGAGGCATGAAGCAATAACGCCTTTAGTGGGGGGGAAAAAAATAAATAAATAAAAAAAAAACGAAAAAAAACCGAACCGTTTGAAAGGGGAAAAAAAGAACGGGGGGGCGGGGGGGGGGGGGGGGGGGGGGGGGGGAGAGAAAAAGAAAACAGGGGGAAAAAAAAAAGAAAGGGGAGAAAACTGAATACAAGAACGCCTCTGTCTTCTTCAGGGAAAAGCTTGCTTGATTGGAGGCGTAGAGCTGGCCCTTTGGCGTGGAGGTGGTGAGCATCAGGGTGGGTGGGGACTTTAAAAGAGGCAGACCCATGCACGACCGGCCAGGCATGGTCGTTTCACATTGGTGTTCATTCCCGCTGGGGAAACTTAACAGACAATGCCAAGTGCGGCAAAGCCAGCAAAGCCAGGCAGCTAGCTCTTTGGGAGTGTTTTGATGTTATAAAGCATCGTTTGGAGATTCCAGCCTTACTTGCAGCTCGGTGCATTTTCACACTGGTGAACGGTACCCATTGGCACTGCGAACTGCATGACCTTGCTCATGCCTTTCTTTTATTTAGTTATCTATCTATATATTTATTTATTCACTCAGTTATTTATCTGTTTGTTTATTTATTTATCTATGTATTCCCCTAAACCATTTCACGTGTCTGTTCTGTTCTCATCCATGTCTGTTGGAAGCAGTCGTGGAGGAGGTAACATCAGCATCACCAAGACTATGACTATCCCACCACAAACTCCACCACAACCTCCACCACGAACTCCGTCTCCTCCAACCCCCACCTAACCATTCCCCCTCCTCCTCCCCCTCCTTCTCCTCCTCCTTCTCCTCCTCCCACATCCAACGCCCGTTTTTCAGTTTGAAGTGTTGTTTTAACCTCACTGATGGCACAGGGCCTTTCTGAAGGACTGCACCGCCACCACCACCACCACCACCACCACCACTCCATCTTCAATGTCTAAGTGGATGAATGCAGGAGAGATAACGCCCCGTTGCACTTGCCACTGATCTGTAACACAAGGACGCTATCTTGAATTAAAGCGTAGCCAAGTGACTGCTGTTGTTTGTCTTGCTTGATGAAAAGACTTTAGGATCGAATCGCGCCGCTTCTAAGTAGTCATTTGCTCATTATGGTTATTTATTTATTGATTGATTGATTGATTTATCTATTGATTGATTCATTTATTTATGTATCTCTTACTGTTTTTTTTTTTCTCTTTGGTTTTTCTTCTGTTTTTGCTTTTGTTTTGTTGTTGTTTGTTTGTTTGTGTGTTTGTTTTTTGCTTGGCGGCCCGAACTGTGATACTCTTGCTTTGCTGTCGTCAACGACGTGAAAATTCAAAACAAGTAAAAAACAAAAGCAACAACAACGAAAAGGGAAAAAGAAATAGGAAAGAAAAGATCAACAAACCCAGCCAAGCAACCAAATGTTACATCTAGGAGGGCTTTTCTTCACTCTACACCATGGCTGGCTGGCTGTTTGGGTGGTTGGTTGGTTGGTTGGTTGGTTGGTTGGTTGGTTGGCTGGCTGGCTGGTTGGCTGATTAGTTGGTTGGTTGGTTCGTTGGTTGGCTGGTTAGTTGGTTGGCTGGTTAGCTGGTTGATTGCTTGGTTGCTTGGTTGCTTGGTTGGCTGGTTGGTTGGTTGGCTGCTTGGTTGGTTGGCTGGTTGGTTGGTTGGTTGGTTGATTGGTTGGTCGTTTGGTTGGCAAGCTTTCTGGTCAGCGTTCTACACAGAACCACATCTGCTTTGGGGTCACTTTTAACTTGGTTGGATAACAATGCTTAGCGCACCGCGCTGTAACTAAAGAAGATGCAGCATCAGTTTGTCATCTTACAGGAACCAGAACCACCACTGAGGTCAGATACTTCTCAGGCTCAAAACGCTGTGTGTTCCCCCCAGCAGAACATAGATACGTTGTTCAGTTCAGGGAAGGGGTAGACAGCGGAGGGAGAGGGGTTGGCTCGATGTCCAGTGATACCCTGTGACCTAGACACGGTCAGTCTCTCTCTCTACCAGGTCACCCCTAAATTGGCTGTCACGCTGTGGGACTTCAGCCTTAAATGTTTCAGCCCCGTCCCGTTTCCGAGCTGAGACTATAGTGTAAACATCCTCAGTGGTTGAATGGAAATGAAAGCCAAGAAGATGACCGTTGTGTGGTGTTTTCTGCGTGATTCTTAGCGGCTGTTGCTACGTATGACGTTGGCTCGCCCGTCGAGTTTGAACTGTGCGCGTGCGTGCTGTGTTAAAATT
>CM031601.1:27521163-27546163 GCA_018398815.1 Conus ventricosus
ACCAGCTGGGGTTGAGAACATTACGTGTGTGACCGTTTTTGATTACCCCGCCACGTGGGCAGCCACATTCCAACTTCGGGGGATTTTGGAGACTGATAATGTTATGCTAGGAGTTATACGAGACATTTTCACATCTGTCTAGACTGACACTTTTTTCCCCCTCCTTATTCTCCTTCTGATTCAGGACATTGCAGTAGAAGATGCTCCGAAATGTCATCCACAGACACACCTATACTCGAACATATTGCTTAGTCTAACAGCAGTGTCGGATCGTCGATCAGCCGCTTTAGTGAGAGTTGATTTTTGTCTCTGTGATGCGGAGAAGGCTGTAGGGGAGGTCGTGGAGGTGACGGTGACGGTGGTGGTGGTGGTGGTGGTGGTGGAGGGATGATTGTAGTGACGGCGATGTCTATAGCCTGTGTGATTTGGTGACAATCATGGGCGCAGGGTTCGATCCGCAGCCCAGACACATGAATAAATCAGATGACGGAGGCTTTTAGATTGATCTGAAGATGGTGACCTTTGCCCCCCCCCCCTCCCCCCACCTCTTCCTTTCCGTGTTTTCCCTCCTCCTCCTCCTCCTCCTCCTCCTCGTCCTTCTCCTCCTCCCTTCATCCCTCCTACCTTCTTCTACCGCCTTCTCCTGGATCAGAGAAGTGGGACAGAGGTAATATTGTTCACAACCCTGTCTGATTGCAAAGGACGTTTAAGGCTGAAGACACACAGGAAAACACTGGACTAGACGCTCGGAACATATTGGCTGGTCCACATCTTCTGTTCCCTACCCCTCTCCCTCTCTCCGACCTGCCTCCCATCTTCTGACCCCCCTCCACTCTCTCTCTCTCTCTCTCTCTCTCTCTCTCTCTCTCTCTCTCTCTCTCTCTCTCTCTCTCTCTCTCTCTCTCTCTCCCCACATTCTCCCTCCCACCTATAAGCTTCTTCTACCTGCTTCGTAGCATTTTATGACCTACCCAAATGGTAAATTATGTCACTTAAGCGCATTTTCGTTTGCATACACACCAACACTCCATCCACTACAGAACGTTTACCCTTCCATATCCTTCTGTATAACAGGCTGTCTTGAACAGAGAAAGCCTGAATGCCAACAGACATGTAGGATTTGGATACATTTTCAGAACAAAGCCATCATGTCTGGAACTTTTTTTTTTTTCGTTTGTTTTCCCCCGTTTTGTGTTGTTTGTCTTCACACATTTGTTTTGCTTCGCGCGCATGGTCATTGGATTTTGTTTGCTCTAGACTGGCCAGCTTTCTCTTTTGTTTGTGTGTTTGTTTGTTTGTTTGTGTCTGTCTGTCTCTGTTGTGTTTATGTGTGACGGTGACATAAAGACACGCACCTGTGGCACGTGATACCAGTTTCAATTAGAAAGACGACGGGGGGGGGGGGGGGGGGGGGGGGGGGGGAGGATCGCCACCAGAGTGAAGAGGATCCTGATTCTGCCCATTGGTGTAGTAGACCCGCATCAAAATGTAATTTTTCCGTTCCTCGGCCTCATGTTATCATCACTTCTTCAAGTTTGGTTTGCAGCTGGTTCCACAGGGTCTGGGTTTAGCGACACCTTGCTGAACTCGTCGCTTTTGACTTGGAATCCGCGGCGTACGTCGGCATCAAAATTTCAGGGGTTCATTGTTGTGTTATGTTGTATCTTTCCGCTGGGTTTTGTTGAAATAGGTTCGGTAGCTTTTGCGCTATCATGGTTCATGTTCTATCCATGTTGCTTATAGTCCAGCCGACCAAAAGTGACCATACCAGAGCTATCTTCTTGTGGACGTAGCTTTCTATATATGAAAACAGACAGACAGACAGACAGACAGACAGACACACACACACAGACACACACACACACACACACACACACACACACACACACACACACACACACTCACACACACGCACACACACACACACACACACACACACACACACACACACACAACACACACACACACACACACACACACACACACACACACACACACACAACACACACACACACACACACACACACACACACACACACGCACGCACGCACGCACGCACGCACGCACGCACGCACGCACGCACGCACGCACACACACACACACACACACACACACACACACACACACACAACACACCAATAAAAGAGAAGATATTCCGAAATTTTATGATTGGCCCCCAAATTCATCTTCCGGAATATCTTTGATCAGATGAACAATATTCATCTCTTAAGTCACATCAGGTCGGGGGAGGGGAGGGGGGGGGGGATATCTGAGCAGTATTTTCATAGAATCTAGTCACTGGTGTTTTTTTTTTTCTATGTCCTGACATTACGTAAATCCCAAACGCTACAAAACGATTACTTTCACGGGCGTTTCATCACATGGAATCCACCACGACATGCCTACATTTATGGTCTATCGAATCACAAACACCCAGCGACCCCTCTGAATCAATAACCATAACCTCCTTAATGTAATAGAGACTAAGAACCGAATCGTTCGTCCCATTCATTCTCAAGCCTTTTGGCACTTGTATGCTCGCCCGTACTAAGCGGATAGAGCTTAGACATTCGTCGTCAAACGTTTGCCAGGTTTTCAAAGCAACGCTGGTGCCCTCAGTCAACTACATCACCATCGTAAACAACCAATAGTATCAAGCAACAACAACAACAACAACAACAACAACAGCGCAGCAGCAGCAACAGCATCAACCACAACAACAACAACAACAACAACAACAAGCTGCTAATTCGGATGTCCATCTTGCCGTTTGTTCATCTGGTGGTATCGTGTGGTGGAAGAGAGACCTCAAGCCCTCTGCTCTCTGCTTAATCTCGTCCCGTCTTTGCTACAGAGGGATGCAGCGGAACTGACGTTGTTCGGCCGTTTAATGACAGCCTTACCTCTTGAAAGACTGTCGGCTCTACGTCCGTTATTTGAAGCAACATAGGTTTATAATCGCAAATATGAGATGAAGAGAGAAGAGAGATAGAGAGGAGAGACTCAAAGACCTCAAATTTTTATCAGTAAAGGCCTTAGGCCCCTTACTGAAGGGGGATGTGCACATAACTAATCTAGAGAAAGCCAAAGTTGACATATACCAAATCAACAATTAATAAACGTAATACGCTTTTCTTCATTGTAGACACTGAAACTAACAATTCTATGAAGTACCGATTTTCAACCTTTTTTTGGCGCCAGATAACTATACATTGCTAAATTTTTATTGTAGTCTCTATTCGTGACGACATAAGTACAGTTAACCTGAATTTTGGCATGGAGCCTTATAGTATTTCAGTTGTATAAATTTTTTCTTCTAAGATCATACAGAGCAGGGCAAGCAAAATAAAAGTGCATTCATCTCTTTCCAGTGTGCATAGACGGCATAGTTAATGCATATTTTCATTTCTGCCGCTGTATCTAAAGCAATGGCATGCAATACAGACACACCAAATCGAAACTTGGTCAATTCACTTTTTATATATCTATTCAGTTTGTAGCTCAATATACAGTTCTCTCAAATGATAGTTTTAAACAACCTGTACTGTGGCGAAATTCTGTCCTAAGTATATATGTTACCTTGCCATCCCCTGCCATCTACAATCAATAATTCTTTGCCTAAAAGATGTTAAAAAACCCTGATAAATTTTGGCTACCCTGGTTGTCCCAGACATACCCAATCCAAAAATGTTAAACAATGACTAACCTTTGTAACCCAAGTCCTCTTTCCCTTAGAATCTAAATTTAATAACATTTTGTATGCCTTAAACGGTAGCATCCTATCTTCATTCATTCTGGTCAGTTTCAGCCAATACTTAATACATTTCATGTATGAATTGAGTAAATTGATATCTGCCCTGGTTCACCATAACAAGATCATTTGTGTTCGACTATCGACATTAAAGAAAAGCGTTTCAATGCAAACAAATGTACATTTTCTATTTCTTTCTGGTCGTTTTTTCAAAGCCCAATTTCCCGCACCAGTACTTTAGCATTGGCTGAATCTGATATGTCAATAGTTTACTAAGACACTGAAACATTGCAATGCTAATTTATATAAACATAGCAGAGAAAAACCGCTTTCTTCCCTTTAATTAGCTAGACTTTTGGCAGCAAAACTAAAAACTTAGTCTTGTTAAGAAATAGATTCCCAAGATACTTATACGCATTTACAACTTGTACTCTCTCATTGTACATACGTTCCATGTCTCATTTGCCCGACAAAAACTCCATCCCTTAACGAAAAATAATTATTATTAGTTTTTTTCTTCATATATAACTTTCAGTTCTAATTACTCGCAGCATTATATAAATTATTTAAATGTCCTTCTGTAAACCCACTACTGTTATAGACAATAGAATAATTCATCAGCAAAAAGTAGATAAATAATTCTATAGATCAAACGTAACTCCATGAAGACCTTTCTCCAATTATTTCCAAACCAGTTTTCATTTATAAAAAGTGAAAACAAAAACAGGACTACCGACAAGCACCCTGCGTTAACCCCTCGTGTACAGTTCAACGCATCAGACATGTTTGCCCCAGAGCCTTACTCTTGCCTTTACTTCGTTATACAAAGCTTTAACCAACAACGATACAATTACCCTTAATTCCTTTTTGTCAGAACGGGCCACAATAACCTTCTGGATATAGAAGCGAATTGCCTTTTCAAAAACCACAAAAAGCAACATATAACGTCCTATAATTAGGCAATTGTTTTTTGGATAGCACAAACATAGTAAAAATTTATCGATGGTCGAATAGCCCTTTTAAATCCCGCTTGGTACTCACCCTGTAATCATCAATCTGGGTAATCCATGTCTTGTAATCTTCTACCAATCACAATTGAACTGTATAATTTGCTAACTAATGTCCATAAGGAAATACCATCGATAATTGTTAAACGATCTATGACATGACCTTTCTATATAAAGGAAGATTAAAGGAATCTGTCCAATTTGTTCGGAAAAATTCCTTTCTCAAATAAATAGTTAAATATAGACTAGCATTTAACAACTGTTCGCCCGAATTTTTTGAAGAACGCACTTATAAGTCCATCTGGACCACTACTTATCATTCTTTACTTTCTAATGGCAATAAAACTTTCTGCCTTCGAAATTGGCCTGTCCATACATTGTCTTCATTGTCTTCCACGTTTGATATCAATTATTCTGTATCTTCGTCTTTGTTTCAAAACACTTTTAAATGATCATACCATTCATTTCATACATATATCATTTAAAGGCTGGGATTTTTCTTTTCGGATCTTGTGCATTGTACCCCAGAAGTCTTTTGACTTTTTACGGAGTTTTTGCCTATTCATTTATCTAACGATTCGTTATGATCTTTTCTGTTTTCTTATATTTTAGTGTCTATACTCACTTCGTTGCAATGCAAAGCTGGCTTCTAATATTAATATCCAATGTTGTTCTAAACCTTACTTCAGCATCTTCGTAACTCCACGTCTTGCCCTATACATCTTGATCGAAAACCATTCCCCTTCTCTTTGACCTTTTACCTAGCAAGAACTTATCTCTACTCGTCTATCCATATCAACAGCTTTAACAATCTGATTGAACAAGTCAAGGTGATTGATTCACATCTCTATATATAAATAAAAGCTCTGCCATATCAAGTTTCTGCTGCAACTTGATATGAGGCTCATAGACATAGTAAATCGTTCCGCATACATCTCTTTCCAACAATATTTTGTCATAAATTGAGCTCTGTCTATGCTTGGTTTCGTGTTAATACATTCTTTTTCAGTTTGCCTGAATGATAAATAAAAGGGGTAAGTGATCGGATCGTTCTTCAAGAACTCTTAAGTTACAGGTCATTCAAGAATTGAACAAGTCCCAGATGATAGAAAGTATCATTAACACTACTTTCCCGAGTCCGAAATAAACGTGTAACGACTTAAGGTCACCAATACATACACCAATGTAAATATATAAAGACCAAATACAGTACACAGTTAATAGTTTTTTTCCCATAAATTCAATACAGTTCCCTCTAGAAACACCTCTGTTATTTTGATTGTCCACATCCTTTACATGGGTTAATGTGGAAGTTCCCCATCATGTAAATATCAGGAAAATATGGAAGTCCTTGCATTTAGATCACCACTAAAATAATAAACAAAATCATCGACACACAGTGATTTCTCCATGACACATTCCTCCAACTATCTATTCCACTGTTGAAAAAAACACCGTATCATGAATAATATGGGGAATTGTCTGGGGGAAACATAAGAAGCATATTAGCAGACATTCTTACTCGTTCCTAAAAAATCTTTTCCAGCATAAATGAAAATAATACTTATAATCACAATCAAGCGGAAGGACACAAGAAAGTAAAAATTACGAACTAGACGATTAAGAACACCCCGGAACATCTCCCGTGCGTTGCCAGGTTTAACGCAGTTTGAGGAACATTTTATATCTTTGAATATGCAGAATCAAAATTTTCTACAAAAGTTTCCACTAAACACAAAAATTCAAAGATGTAACAAAGTTAACAAAAATCCTGCATCATTCATTTCGACAAAAGACCACTACACATTCCAATGTGAGAAAGGATACAGATTCACAAAGAATGTCTAGAATTTCCAGAGTTTTCACTCAAAAAGCTATCTCCATTCTATCACTCACAAACCTTTGATCATCCATTCGCACAAAATCAACTGAATGTCATCATTTTCATTTGATTTTCTCACTATTATTTTCACAAAAACCATCGCGTATTACGTTTTTGTTTTTATACTGATTTACATTCCTCCACAATCACCGACTTCGACCCCCCTCTACCATCCCCCAAATAGCTTTCTTGACTACGTGTTTGTGATCCACTATTTACATTTCATTTTCATAGGCAAAATTATCAACCACAACATCAGCTTTTATTTCCCATTCGTTCCTATTCAATGTCGTGACCATCCTACAAATCGTTTCATTCCATCAATGTAATCACCGATCACATGATCATATTCGTCGTTACATTACACAGCTCCCATGTCATTCACACACTTACCATCCTTGACAAGTTACATTTACTGAAGTACTATCGCAATCACTTACATGCTGTTTTTTTAACACACTGTCAATATCCACTGGCAGCCTCACGAGTTGCAACCATGAACAATATTTACCATGGAGCAGTGTTTTTGTAACATCACATAAAATAGAACAGTTTATTTACAGTATCATCATATAAGTGGTCTTTCTTTTAGTATTCCTGCGTCATTATTATCATCATCATTTACAATAACAACAAGGACACAATCAATCACACATTCCGCATGCCATGTTCATTTGACACATTGACATCTGTGAGAGCATCCAAGTGCGCAGGCTGTCTAACATTCGAGCCATGCCTGTTCAGCACGAGCGTGTCGCACGCCGGTGTAAACCTCACCACGGTTCGCTGACTCCACTAAATCTTTGCGCTCGAGTGTTTTCTGCCCTGACAAGCGTGCGGTGCCCTTTTCATTTTTGTTACCACTAAAACATTTGGAATAAGAGAGAACCTTAAAACCACAGGGCCGTCCGACCATTCATGAAGTGGATACCAGATTTTTCGCGGTCATCTAGACCATACTTGTTACTCCTTCATTGACAAGGTGGTCATATCCATTGAAAACCGTCTTGTTTTGGGTTCGGGCTGACTTTTAAGTGAGGGCATAATTTTCTCCTTATTCTCTCACTCTGTAGAAAAGTCTTCTTCCAATGAAAAGCTGACCCTTTAATTTCTGTTTTGCCGCGCAGGATCCTCACTTTGATCTTTGAAAAAGGGTACAGCATGCAATAATGGGTGAATCGGCCTGGATCCCAAAACGGTGTACCCGATCAAATTCACATCCCTAGAGAGTTCCATGTTTTATCAGTCACATTTCCCCTCAGAGCATCCTCACTGTCCTCGCAGGTCTCACGATCTCTACGTGGAACACCATGTAAAATTATGTTGATCCGTTGAACGGCCCTCGAGATGCGTCCACCTTCCCTGTCCAAAGTTTCAATTTTCTCTCTTTAAGTCTCTTATTCTCACATTCAAATTTTCATTTATCCCCTGTTTTAAAGTCAGATATTCATTCTGAAGATGACATATTTTCTCCTTTAATACTATCACACACTCCATTTTCACTTCTCCATACTCACTCCTCTCTACACACTTACATTTCACATCACTTCCTTCATTGACATCAAGTCCGTCAGAGGGGCTCCATGGGGTGGCGTATGATGCGTATCCTGCGTAGATCCTGTCCTGTCTGCAGTTCTGTAGCGTGGGTCAGATCATAAGGCCGCAGAACGGCTCAGTACTTGCTGGGCGTACAACACCATCCGAGGTCCAGGCGGGACTGCCCTCGTGGAGCTGCTGGCTGTCTTGGGTCCGTGATTTTGACTCGACATCGCCGCATCGATGTAAGAGGTCGCTGAAGAAGAGCAGGTGATGGACCAAACCACCTGACACCCCGGCGCACGGTGTGTACATTAACACACGAAACTGTCATGGCCAACTTGAATCTGGCTCGCTTTCCATAGGAAGTTGATAAATCACCGGATAAATCCGCCACAATCGAACCCCGAAAATCTTGAGCTGCCGATGGCCTGAAGTCACTCTGCCACTGACTGTCAAGGTCCTTCACTGATCAACAGGGAGTAATCAAACGAAACAACGTTAATTAAATGCCGAGCTCAAAAAAAACGTTTCTTTCTCTCTTGAATGACTGACAGCCCTCTCCCCCGAGAGAGAGAGAGAGAGAGAATAAGAGAGAGAGAGAGAGAGGAAGAGAGGGGTGGGGGGTGGGGGGAATATAATGTCGACTAAAAAGGCAAGAAATATCACAATGGTCTGTGTTTGCGTGTGTGTGTGTGTGTGTGGTGTGTGGTGTGTCTGTGTGTGTGTGTGTTGTGTGTGTGCGTGCGTGCGTGAGTGCGTGCGGCGTGCGGCGTGCGTGCGTGTGTGTGTTTGTGTGTATTGGTGTGGTGTGTGTGTGCGTGCTTGCGTGCGTGGCGTGCGTGCGTGCGGCGTGCGTGCGTGCTGCGTGCGTGTGTATGTGTGTGTGTGTGTATATGTGTCATGTTGTGGGCGCGCGACACGTGTTGTGTGTGTTTTGTGTGTGTGGGTGTGGTGTGTGTGTGTGTGTGTTTTGTGTTGTGCGCGCGCCGCCGCGTGCGCGTCTGTAAGTGTTGTGCTCCTCTATGTGTGTTATGTGTGTCCAGCGTATCGTTTGGCTTTTCAATTTTTACAGCACTGTTTTTCTCCTACCTCCCACTAGAAAATAATGTTAATGTAGTAACTTTTTCTTTTTCGGGGAAAGGTCAGACGTTACATCTACTGTGACAGTGAGCCGTTACCCGAGAAGGCTTTGGAAGGTTTTGATAGGAGCGCAATAAAAACAGAATAATGAACCTTTGGGCGAATCAAGACAAGGAACACAAGAGGTAATGAATAGAAGAGAAATGAAAGGAAAAAAAAAGGACAAAGGAGGAAAGGACAGTTAAAAAGCACAAGAGAGAACTCGTAGAAACGTAAATGAACAAGAATGGGAGAGAGAGAGATAGAGAGAGAGAGAGAGAGAGAGAGAGAGAGAGAAGAGAGAGAAGAGAGAGAGAGAGAGAGAGAGACGGTGTTTGTAAGAACAATTGAAAAGCGCAAGGAACAAGTTGTGGGGAGAAAAAGTGAAAGGAAGAAAAAGTGAACGGAATTTAAGACCGAACAAAGGAAAAAAAACGAAACCGGAACTACTGTTCTTAAACATCAGGAATAGAGTTTAAAGAAAAAACCTGCGCGCACACCTGCACTTCGCGCGCCGCGCGCCACACCGCCACACACACACGACACACCACACAAACACCACACACACACACACACACGCACATCACACACACACGACACACACACACACAGCACACGCTCATCACTCACACACACTACACTACACACACACAGCACTGCACAGACACACACACACCACACACTCACACACACGACACACACACACCACAACACACACACACTGAGAAGAGGACAGACAGAGAGAGAGAGAGAGAGAGAGAGAGAGAGAGAGAGAGAGAGAGAGAGAGAGAGAGAGAGAGAGAGAGGAGAGACGCATTGTTTAAAGAAAGAGAAGAGAAGTCAGAGAGAGAGAGAGAGAGAGAGAGAGAGAGAGAGAGAGAGAGAGAGGATGAGAGAGAGAGAGAGAGACACGCATTGTTTTAAAGAAGAGAGAGAGAGAGAGAGAGAGAGAGAGAGAGAGAGAGATAGAGAGATAGAGAGAGAGAGATGAGGACGCATTTGTTCTAAAGACAACAAAAAAATAACTAAACCTTGAACTTTCAACATTTGAAAAAAAAAAAAAAAAACCAGAATGAAAAGAGATCGCACTTTAACTAACGGACAGACACACAGATCGTGACAAGAGTGACCTCATTGACCACCACCACGTGCCCACAAACTGCTGGCTGACAAAAAACAATGTTCAACTGAACTGTGATCGGGTCCATCGTGCCTGGTCCCGGCAGGGTCAAAACTGAGTACGTACTGTCCCTTTCCACTGGTCCTGTTTCAATGGGACGTCGTTGGCAGTTGAAAGGAACTGGGAGTCATGAGACCTGGATGGCCGGCCCGGCCCGGCTTCTCCCTTAGCGTGTAAGAGTTCCAGGATCCAAAACACTTTATCTGAAGGAGGGTGGTGGTAGTGGGGTGGGAGGTGTGTGTGTATCGGGGTGGGGGGGGGGGGGAGACCGGGGTACTTTCTCTGATGACCAGCTGCTGTGAGACGCTCCGACAGTTACTTCCTAAATTGGGCAATTGTCCTTCTGTTTGACGGACTTGTGAACTGAATCGTTGTCTTGTTGTTTGTAATGATACTTTTTGAATTAGGGCGCTGCCCTTCGTTTTATGAGACCTTTTGATTAGGGCGTTGCCTTCTGTGTTATATACTATAAATTAGGGCGTTGCCCATCTGTGTTATGAGACTTATAAATTAGGGCGTGCACCTTCTGTTTTTATGAGACTTATAAATTAGGGCGTTGCCCTTCTGTTTATGAGACTTTTGAATTAGGGCGTTGCCCTCAGTGTTATGAGAGCTTATGATTAGAGTGCGTTGCCCTTCTGTTAGTTATGAGACATATTTGAATTAGGGGCGTTTGCCCTTCAGTGTTATGAGACTTATAAATTAGGGCGTTTCCCTCTGTTTTATGAGACTTTTGAATTAGGCGTTGCCCTTTTCTGTTTTAAGTAGACTTTTGAATATGAGGCGTTGCGCCTTTCGTTTTATGAGACTTTTTGAATTAGTGCGTTGCCTTTTCTGTTTCATTGACAGCTTTTTTTAGGCGTTGCCCTTCCTGATTTTATGAGACTTTTGAATTAGGGCGTTGCCCTTCATTTTATGATACTTTTGAATTAGGGCGTTGCCCTTCTGTTTTATGAGACTCCCTGAATTAGCGTTGCCCTTCTGTTTTTATGACACTTTCTGAATAGGGCGTTCCCTTCTGTTTTAGAGACTTCTGAATTAGGGCGTTGCCCTCTGTTTTATACACTTCTGAATTAGGGCGTTGCCTTTCTGTTTTATGAGACTTAGTGAATTATGCGTATTGCCCTTCGTTTATGAGAACTTATTATTATGGCGTTGCCCTTACTGTTTAATGAACTTGTGAATTAGGCGTTGCCCTTCTGTTTTTATGGAACTTGTGACTTGAGGTGTTTGCCTCTGATTTTGAATGCCTTAAAAGGGGGTGTCATATTTTGTGTTTTTTTTGGGGACTGTAAGAATGAGGCGTTTGTCTTCTGTTTTAAGGGTTCTTCACACTTGAGGCTGTTGTGTAGTGTTTTTTATTAGGACTTGTGAACTGAGCTGTGTAGTGGTTTTATAGAAGTGTGAACTGAGGCGTTGTGGTAGTGTTTTATAGGACGTTGTAAATGATGCGTTGTGTAGTGTTTTAAGGACGTTTGAACTGAGGACGTTGGTAGTGTTTTATAGGACGTGTGAACTGAGGCGTTGTGTAAGTGTTTTTATAGGACGTGTGAACTTAGGCGGTTGTGTTGTTTTTTATAGTAATTGTGAACTGGGCGTTGTGTGTGTTTTATATTAGGACGTGTGAACGGAGGCGTTGTGTGTGTTTTATAGACGTTTGTAAACTGAGGCTTTGTGTTGTGTTTTATAGGACGTGTGAACTGGAGGCGTTGTATGTAGCCGTTTTTATATAGAAGGTGAACTGAGGCTTGTGTAGTGTTATTATGGGTTCTTTGGATTGAGACGCTGTGTAGCGTTTAATTGACGGTGAACTGAGGCGGTGTGTAATGTTATCATGTTTGTGGTGTATTGAGGCGTTGTGTAGTGTTTTATAGGACTTATGAACTGAGGCCGTTGGTGTATGTTTTATAGACGAGAACTGAGGCGTTAGCCCCTGCTAACGTGTGTCGTTCTGGTGGTATTCTATAAGGGTGGGGTGAAGGTGAAACACGTTCTAAATCCCACACTTTCTGGGGTCGATATCACCGTGTGTCGTATATTACCCTTAAGTAGTGAGGGACATCTCATCTCTCTCTGTTCGCTGTCTCGGTCCTCTCTGTGGGCGTTTTCCTCTCTCTCTCTCCTCTCTCTCACTCTCTTCCCTCTCTCTCTCCTCTCCTCGCTCCGCTCTCTCTCTCTCTCTCCCGTCTCTCTCTCTCTCATCTACTCTCTCTCTCCTCTCTCTCTCTCTCTCTCCTCTCTCTCTCTCGTCTGTAGCTGAATCAACGCAACATGTAATTGCATAACATTTGTGGCGCAACAGATCATGTGATACAAACAGCAGTAGTGATTGTGCAGATCCACTGGTGGTGACAGCACAGACAACCCAATGCAGAAAACATCACAATCCATACCTAAAGGCGTGCTTGGAAGAAATCAGCAAGGGAACGAAGAATGATCGCCTGTCGAAACTGCAAAGAAGAGGTGAAAGCAGCCTCTACTCCAGCAAAGAGGTGAGAAAACCGACATCCTGACAATCCTTCATGATTATTGCACTGTTGTAACTGTAAACATCTGGAAAATCCATTGACAGTTTACCTGTGTGTTATCATTGTATTTAACGTCCTATGCAATTCCCCGTTGATCGAGGATCCATCGCGACGAACTTTCTTGTATTGTATTGATGTTTATTTCTAATTTTGTGACTGCACAGCCCCGCACCCCCATCGTCTCCCAAACTTGTGAATGGCTTGATAAGCTTAACACAATAAATCAATCATTCATGCATTCTCTGGTCTCTGCTCTGTCTCTCTCACTCTCTCCCTCCTTTCTCTCTCTCTCTCACTCTCTCCCTCCTTCTCTCTCTCACTTCTCCCTCATTCTTCTCTATCTCTCTCTCTCTCCATCCTCTCTGCTCTCTCTTCTCTTCTCTTTCTCTTCACTTCTCCTCCTCTCATCTTTCTCTCTCACTCCTCTCCTCTCGCTCGTCTCGCTCTCTCCTCTCACTATCTCTGTGTGTGCCTCTCCCACCCTCTCTCTCACTCCATCTGTCCTGTGCCCCCCCCCCCTCTTTCGCAGTGTGTGTGTGTGTGGTGTGGGTGGTGTGTGTGGTGTGTGTGTGGGTGTGTGTGTGCGTGCGTGCGTTGGCGTGCTGCTGCATGCGCGCGCGCGCGCGCGTGTGTGTGTGTGTAGGTGTGTGTGTGGGTGTGTGTGTGTGTGTGTGTGTGTGTGTGTGTGTGCTTGCGTGTTGCGTGTGAAAGAAAGAGAGAGAGAGAGAGATAACAGAGACCGGGAGAGGGAGACAGCACAGAGAGAGAAAGAGAGAGAGGGGCGGGTGGGTAGGGGGCTCGAGGGAGGAAGAAGGAGGGAAGTGGGGGGGGGGAGCTCGTTGCAAACGTGCGATGTCCAATGCACGTTGGATGATCAATTGCACGGCAATTGTTGATTTCCCGGCAATTTCCAGTATAAAAACCCTTCCTCTACTGGTTTCTTGGTTACATTTCTCTTCCGGTTCAGTACTTCCTTTCATTCCTCTTTTAGTCGTTCGTTTCTTTCTTACCTTTCTGTCTTTCTTTTTTTTCTTTCTTATTTTAAGTACGTTTCTTTATATACTCCATCCAATTCTCCTTTGTTAGGCTCCTTTTTTGCTTTTTGTGGTAGTTCCATTCCTCATTCCTTTTTTTTTTTTTTTTTTTTTATCTTTGTTGCCTGCTCATTTTCTTCTCTATTAATCTTTTTCTTTCTTATTTTATTCTTTCCTTTTTTCTGTATTCTGTTCATTTATTTCGTTTCGTTAAGATTTTTTTTAGTTTTCTTGTTTCATTCCCCTATTTTATTTTTAGTTTTATTTTACGGCTCTGCTCAATTTTCTTCATTTGTTCTCTTTTTTTTTTAAAATTCGTTTTCTTTCTTTCTTTCTTTTTTCTGTCTTTCGTTCGTCTACCAAGATTAAGGGTCATTGTTGAGTCCTTATATGGGCACGCAGGATTGATACCTTCCAGAGACCAAGGCGCACTGGGTGGATTTCACGAAGCCGAGTCATGACGACCCCCGGTATAGCACGATAAGGTTTTGGGGGGGAAAGGAGAGGAGCAGAAAGAAATGGGGGTGGCAGGTGGGGTGAGGGTGGGGGTTGGGGGTGGGGGGTGGGGTGAGTCCGGGGAGTTGTGTTTGTGAAAGGTCTGGTTTGAAGAAAAGGGGGCAGTTTGAAAGAAAATCACTAGTAGTGCAAATACGGATGTAAGGAGGTTAGAAAAGTAAGAGAAGAAGAGGAAGAAGAAGAAGAAGAAGAAGAAGAAGAAGAAGAAGAAGAAAAGAAGAAGAAAAACAAGAAGAAGCAGAAGAAAAAGAAGAAAAAAGAAGAAAAGAAGAAGAACAGAAGAAGAAGAAGAAGGAGATAGAGAGGAAAGAGAGAGAGAGTGAGAGAGAGAGAAAGAGAGAGAGAGAGAGAGAGAGAGAGAGAGAGAGAGGAGAGAGAAGGAGAGATAGAGAGGAGAGAGAGAGAGATTTTAAAATTCAGTATTATCGACTCCCTGGAATTTTTTTTCTTATGAATATTTCTGTGATCTATGCTTCTTTTGCTCTTGCTTTCTCATTTCATCGCTTCTGTTTCTTTCCTCTTCTTTTTTACTCTGGTAACTCCTCTATCCTTCCCCTACTTCTTCATCTCCCTCATCATCGATTATCACCATCACCTTCATCATCATCGATCATCATCACATCATCATCAGTCATCATCATCATCATCATCGTCGTCATGCATCAGTCGTCGTCATCACATCAACATCATCATCATCATCATCATCATCATCATCATCAACATCATCTTCATCATCACCTTCATGCACCACCACCATCATCATCATCACGCATCACATCATCATCATCATCATCATCACCTTCATCATCCACCACCATCACAGTCCATCTTCTTTTATTTTGTTTCAACTACGTCTCCGCTCACTCCTTCTCTTTTTCTTCCTCCACCTCCTCCTTCTTTATCTATATTCCGGTTTTAAGTCTTCTCTCACCTCTCCTCTCTCTCTCTGCTCTCTCTCCTCTCTTCTCTCTCTCTTCTTCTCCTCTCTCACTCTCATCTCTCTCACTCTCATACTCTCCTTCTCCTTCCAATATCAACTTTTTAAACCCTTCTCTTTCTTCATACTCACTTTTCTCCATCGTGTCTGTATAATGTCACGCCTGGCTCTTTCCCTGTCTCCATTGTTTGTCCTGCTGTCTGTCTGTCTGTCTGACTGTCTGTCGTCTCTCTCTCTCTCTCTCTCTCACGGCTCTCTCTCTCCTCTCGCGTCTCTCTGTCCATCTGTCCTCCTGTCGCTCTAACGTTCCCTCCCCTCCCCCCGTCTGTTTGTCAGTCAGACCGTCTGTCTGTCGGTCTGTCTGTCGTCTGCTGTCCTGTCTCTCTCTCTCTCACGCTCTCCTCATCTCTCTCCCTCTCAGATTCGCTCTCTCTCTCTCTGTCTCTCTTCTCCTCTCGTCTCTGCTCTCTCTCTTCTCCCTCCTCTCTCCGTATTCTCTTCTCTCTCTCTCTCTCTCTCTTCTCTCTCGTCTCACTGTCTCTCTCCCTCCCAAAGATCCGAATAACGAAAAAGAAATTCGACAGTAGAACGCAAAGTCGTATACAAAGAATATGACTCAAGGGGAACACAGACGACAAAAATGAGACAATATTTCATAACGAGAAATTCAAGATCGCTTATCAGTTTTTCTTTGAGAAACCACTGCCACAACACAAAATTGCTTTTTTCTATATCCGAGTGAACCGCATAGCACAATTCTACACGCAAAGAATCTTCACACAAATAATGAAAAATTAGCACTGTCATCAACCTGGCTAGAATTCGGCGTGCTTATTTTTGCAAATAACTGGAATGTAAAAAGGAGAAGTAAACATTGCCATTAAAAACGAACCGGCGATTCCACTTTAAAGAAAATGGAAGCCTAAACCTGTAACGAAAGAAAAATTGAAAACGCATCACCCATATCTTATTGGAGAAATACACAATTCTTAAACAACAAGCCGTTCGTAAACAGGGAAACAATCAATTACAACAGCCGAATTGAGAAACAGTTTTTAAGCGAATACAAATATACAAAGGATGAAATATACAATAATGGGTCTGAAATAAAAAGATGTTGGCAAACAATTAGAAAAAAAAAACAAGAACCAAAGCCATAAAACGTACTCCAATTTTATCTTGATACGCGGTGTGATATTCCATAAAGAGAAAAACGCGTGATGGGGGGCGTTATAGCCGTTAGTCACGTCTATACTTGGTAAACATCGGCGCATCATCTGTGACCCAAATGCACGCAACCTTACTAATTTTCCAAGAAATTTGGCCGAGTACTTTTTGAGATATTCCATAATAAACAGACAAAAAACCGTATATGGCCGAGTATAAGCCGTTAGTAAGGGATATAAAAGGTAAAATGAAATCATAGGTCATGCATCCGTGACCCATATGAACATACCTACAATTGTTCAGAAAGATCACCCAGTGTTTTGTCCTGAGCGGTGGAACACTGTTTTACCACGGACGGACACACGGACACACACACACACACACAACACACACACCTCACACACGACACACTACACACACACACACACACACACACACAGCATTTCTCGTTCCCATGTAAAGTCTCTCTGTTTTTCTATAAGAACTGGGAGTACAAGAAAATGGTTTTGATGAAAATGAAAATACTGCTGCGTGAAATGTGAACTTTCGTCGCTGACATTTTTTGGCAAGAAAAGACACAACATTATAAATATTATACGTTGTATTTGACTCTCCTTGTGGACGGAGTTCACTATGCATTCTAAGAAAATGAATGAATTTGGTTCAGACTGTTTAGTTTATACATTCCTCTATCCTTGTTCTGAATTGAGTCGCAGCACGCACCCACACACACACACCCAACACACACACACACACACACACACACACACACACACACAAGCACACACACACACACGCACGCACGCATCGCACGCACGGCACGCAACGCACACGCACTACGTGCACAGCACGGCACGCAACGCACACACACACACACACACACACCACACACACACAACGACACACACACACCAGACAGACAGGCAGCAGGCCGAGAGACAGAGACAGACAGACAGACAGACAGACAGACAGAACAGACTGGTAAATTCTGGACCAAATCATTGACTGTCATCAGGAGGAATGTGAGCAACAATAACAAAATCCAACCACTCTTTGGCTTCAATTTCATGTAGAATACTAGGCGAAGAACGTTCTGGTGGCAATTCGACTGTTTTCACTGTAAGGATGAATTTGGTACTATTTCTGGTAACCATTTTCTTCTAAATTAATTACAGAAAACAAACACGAAATATGAACTCTTGCTCCTATGATGATATAATTAACAGCCCATACTAGAAAAAAAAAAAAAAAGTGTCTGCTTTCGGGACACCAAAATTCGCCAAGCAGAAATGACGACACAGAGCACGCAGAGCAGAAAAGACGACACAACAGAGCCCACATTACTGTGTGTGTGTGTGCTGTGTGTTGTCATTTGTGCTAGGCGATTTGGCGTGTGTCGTGAGCAGCATTAATTTTGTTGGGAGTGACGAGCCTGTGATGATTAGTTTGATCATAGCAGCAAGAGGTACCTTACTTGTTGGTTATTTACTTTTCGCTTGTTCCGTGCCTCACTTCAGATGTCCATTGTCTAGATTATGCTGTCTTTGCTCGACCTGTCGGCGGAATGTGAACTGAGGTGGAATAGTAACGTAGAATTTAGGGCTGGCGGAAGTCTGCATTCTTGTAAATGGAATTTGTTGATGCTGTCTATTTGTCAGAATTGGGAAATTTGTGTGTGGGAGATAGGGGGAAGACTGTGAAAAGAAAGAAAAAGCGTTGACAGATTAATGGAACTGTTGTTAAAAAAGAAAAAGATTGTGATGCTATGTGAAACTGTAAAATTTTCCTTTGTTTTGTTTGCTTGTTTGTTTGTTGAAACAACAACAAAAAAAAGGGGGGGGGGGCAGGGATTCTCAGAACATGAGAAAAGGCAAAATGGTTAAAGAAGTGTGATGGGCGGTTTCTGTAAATACATGAGAAGAGAGAGAGAGAGAGAGAGAGAGAGAGAGAGAGAGAGAGAGAGAGAGAGAGAGAGAGAGCGACTAAGAGGCAGAGACACAGACAGCCAGACAGACAGAACAGGCGGACAGACAGACAGACAGAAAAACAAACAGAGACAGACAGACAGAGACAGAAAGGTAGGCAAGCAAGTTGTGGGAATGAGGGAGGGAGGTGGGTTCAGAGACACGGAGAACTTGAGAAGTTGAAGACGGGGTGGGGGTGGAGGGGGTGGGTGGGGGAGGGAGAGACTGGAATAGAAGGCTGACAGATACAGACAGACTAACACATTGAGAGTCTAAAATATCAGATGACAGAATGAAGACAAAATATCCTGTTTAGTCTGTTGTGTCGATGGGGTTGTTGACGATGTTGTTCTTGTTCAAATTCATCTTAGGTTCCCAAATGGGGCGACTGTCTGCTTTTTGACATTGCTGTGCTTTTGTTTGTTTGTTTGTTGGTTGGTTGGTTGGTGTGTGTGTCTGTTTTTTCCCATCTGTCCTTGCTAAGTGAAGAGAGAGAGAGAGAGAAGAGAGAGAGAGAGAGAAGAGAGAGAGAGAGAGAGAGAGAGAGAAAAGACGAAGAAGAAGAAGAAGACGAAGACGAAGACGAAGAAGAAAATTTCTCCAGTCCTGGACAAATCTCCATGGCATAGGCCATTCCACAGCGGACGGCAGTTACGACACATCAATGACTGCATCTCCGCCGTGTTTCAAGAGTTCTGCAGGATGTTGGCGATGCCTCGCAGCCTTTCCATATCCCAGCGATTTCGCTGCAGCTATGCTTCTTCACCGACCATTGGAAAGTCATCCTGATAGGATGACTGCAGTGCTGTTAGCACTTTCAGATCTCCATGGCTCTCTCGTTGTTGTTGAGCTCAGAGCAAATATTTAGTTCCCCCACCCCCCCCCCCCCCTTTCACAATTGATATCTTCCTCCCGTGTGAGAGTGCTTCGCAACCCTAACACAAGGCTTTCTTTGCATTGTTATTGTCTAGGTTTTTTGTTTCATGTGTTTCACACTATCGTTCGTCCAGCTTTCCTTTCGCGTTCGTCATAAATTACTGACTCTTTGTTTACAGAACCTGTCTCCTCCTCCCCCCCCCCCCCCCCCCCCCCGCCCCGCCCCCCCCCCCCCCCCCCCCCCCCCCCCCCACTCCCCGTCTTCTTAAGCGGTTTTTCGGTGCTTCCAACGTCACAGGTCTCCATTATGTTGCTGGAGATCCATGGTTTGATTCCCATCTATTGATTCCTAAAATCTCCATTGCTGTGTCACGCATCACTCGGTTGAAATTGTTGGTGAAGGCTTCAAGGTCGTAGTAGTAGTATTAGTAGTAGTTTAGTAGTAGTAGTATAGTAGTAGTAGTAGTAGCAATAGTAGTAGTATTAGTAGTAATAGTAGTAGTAGTAGTAGTAGTAGTAGTAGTGGCGGTGTAGTAGAAGTAGTACCAGCACTAGCAGCAGCAGCAGCTGCAGTACTAACAGTAGTAGAAGTTGGACTAGTACTAGTAGTAGCAGCGGCAGCAGTAGGGGATGTAGCAGTAGAAGTAGTACTGGTACTAGTAATCGCAGCAGCAGCAGTAGGGGATGTAGTATAGAAGTAGTACTGGTACTAGAAGTAGTAGCAGCAGCAGTAGGAGTAGTAGTAGTAGTAGTGAGTAGTAGTAGAAGCAGTACTAGTGCTAGTACTAGCAGCAGCAGCAGCAGCAGCAGGAGTAGCAGTGGTAGAAGTAGTACTAGGTACTAGCATTAGCAACAGCAAGAGTAGGAGTAGTAGGTGATGGTGATGGTGGTGATGGTCGTGGCCAAACAACACCGCGAATACCACTGTTGACACCCGTAAACTAGCAGCTCTGAGAGACGTTCTGTTAATCAGACTGACCGAGTAGCTGGCCGGCTCCTTTTGGACTGCAAAGCCCTGCGGCGGAATGGGAGTTAATGAGCTAATTAAAAGCCTTGCCAGATTAGAAGAGAGAGTGGCACGCGGTATTGACCCTTTCCTCTCCCTTTGTGTCGCGTGCGTCGGTCGTCATGGTAATGACCAATTAAAACGCTCCGTTGGTACACAAGCTGTCACCTTGTTGAAGCCCGTTTCTGTGGCCGCCCGATTTTCTCGCGATGGCACGGGCACACGTACGCACGCACGCACGCACGCACGCATGCACGCACGCACGCACGCACAGACACATCTATCTATCTATCTATCTATCTATCTATCTATCTATCTATAAAAGCAAACACACACATACGCGTGCGCGCGCGCGCGCACACACACACACACACACACACACACACACACACACACACACACACACACACAGAAGGGGGGGGGGGGAGAGAAACTGGAAAACTTTTTTTTGGGACCACATGCACTAATGTATGTTTTATAACATCAACCCCGGAACAAAACACTACAAAGTAACTGATATCTAAGAAGTGTCGTTGTATCTCATCTTTCACATGTCAAACTAAATGTTTTGTGGACGTTGCTCCATGACTGCCCGTACTGATACTGTCTAATGATAGTTTGTTCACAAACACCAGAAGCAAGGCGGACTGCATACGCCCACCTTCTGACTGTAACGTAATCACCCAGGGCAGTCAGTCAGGAATGTGCCATCTAGATGAGCTTTCATTATTCCATACAAAGTTGAAAATAAAACGAGGCAGGGAACAGTAAACAATAAACAATAAACAAGTAGGGTATGTCCTGCTCCCATAAGAAAACCTAACACAGAGTAACTTTTATTCAAGCTGGCACAGCCTTTTGACGTCAGGAGCACAGACACAATCAGCCATGTCTCCCTGATGAGTCCGATCCAGCGGACGAAAGGCCTAGGAGCAGGCCATACAAATAGATCCGCCTTCGAGAGGGATTACGATGGTTCCCTCATGCAGCCAATGAAGAGTTTTCATTTTATGTTCCCATTCTCTTCATTTTCAATCCCGTCCCCCCACCCTCACCCCTCTCCTTAAGTTCAAATCTTTGCCAAGTCATTACTGTGTTGACGGAGGGGGTTGTTGGCCTGCGCTTGTTTTTCCCCCCACTATCAGATTGTTCGTCTTTGTATTTGTCTGACTTTATTCAAGTTTACAAGGCTGTGCCAGTCTTGAATAAAAGTCACTCTGTGTTAGGTTTTCTTATGGGAGCAAGAGTTACCCTACTTGTTTATTGTTTATTCCGTAGAAGTTGGTTTTATTTATAATACAGAGAGCAGCTTACCGTGCAATCCATTTTCTTTCAACTTGGCCAGTGTAATTACATAGAAAGAAAAGAAATCATTTGAAATTCAACGAAGGCCACTGAAAGTTTACAATTAGATCATTATTTTGCGCTGGTGATTGTGGTGTGTGTTCTTTATTTCACAATGTCAAGAAGAGCGAAATACGGTCAATGGTTGAAAACATTTTTTGATTTGCATTTTGTTTTGGCTGTGACATATTTTTCAATCTATGATTGTAGCCTGCTGTGTCTGTACAAAGGAGCTCTGTATTGTAGGGCTTACATCCAGAAAATGTCTCAATAGATTTGAGCAGTTTGGATTTCCTTTTACATGTATGTTCTTTTTTTAAGCATTTCTTTGTTGAACAGACGTATATATAAACAAACTATTGAACTGAAACAACAACAAGCAAATGCTTATGATGTGCTCAGTGACGGGAAATTGAACAATAAATGCATCGGCGGATTGCATAATCAACATTGATACGTAAGAGAGAAAGAACAATGCTAAATGCTGTAATGAAAAATTTGTGGAAAAACTTGACTCTAACAGCGATGCAATTAGACAATTTACACAACAAGTATCATAATTCCCCATGCACCAGGCATACACAAATTTGAACAGAGAGAGAGAGAGAGAGAGAGAGAGAGAGAGAGAGAGAGAGGAGAGAGAGAGAGAGAGACCCGTCTCCCAAGACACCAAAGAGCCTAGCCCCCTGTGTTTGGGTTGAATAAGTTTCAGACTGACTAGCTCAATTGATATCTCTGAAAAAAGTTACATGTTGAATTGCTTTATCAGAGAGAGAGAGAGAGAGAGAGAGAGAGAGAGAGAGAGAGAGAGAGAGAGAGAGAGAGAGAGAGAGAGAGTACGGATTGAATAACACTTTCAGACTTACTAGCTCAACAGATATCTCTGGAAAAAGTTATATGTTAAATAGCTTTATCAGAGAGAGAGAGAGAGAGAGAGAGAGTACGGATTGAATAACACTTTCAGACTTACTAGCTCAACAGATATCTCTGGAAAAAGTTATATGTTAAATAGCTTTATCACACCCACAGAGACAGAAGAGAGAGGAGAGAGAGAGAGAGAGAGAGAGAGAGAGAGAGAGAGAGAGAGAGAGAGAGAGAGAAAGAGAGAGAGAGAGAGAGAGAGAGAGAGAGAGAGAGAGAGAGAGAGAGAGCAGCTTCCGTTTATCACAGAAGATAGAGGAGGGTGAGGGGTTGGGGGTGCGGGTGGTAATTTAGTCCGATGACGGCTCTTTTCCTCTTTTCATTTCTTCTTCACAGACTCCATTTCGCAACCCAGTTCCACTTCTTCTTTTTTTCTTTTTCTTTTCTTTTTTTTTAACCTTTCTCAGCAATCATGGCCTGTGATAACCGTTCACCAGACCCTCACCCACCGGCAACACCGCAGACAATCAAACGGTGGTTCCAGCGCACCCTCCTCTCCTCCACTACAGTGGCTGTCTGTCTGTCTGTCTGTCTCTGTCTGTCTGTCTGTCTGTCTGCCCATTCTCTCTCTCTCTCTCTCTCTCTCTCTCTCTCTCTCTCTCTCTCTGTGTGTGTGTGTGTGTGTGCGTGTGTGTGTGTGTGTGTGTGGTGTGTGTGTGTGTGTGTGTGTGTGGTGTGTGTGAAGAAGAAGAAGAAGAATTTCATTGCCATGAACCTCCCATGCTCTTAATTCATACAAAACCCGAAACAGTAGCATGGAACCTCTGAGAAAACTAGGTTACGTAAAGATGTAAAGATACGATTTTTATGGCTTTTGTTGTTGTTGATATATATATATATATATATATATATATATATATATATATATATTAATATATATATATATATATATATATATATATATATATGTATACATACATACACACACACACACACACACACACACACACACACATATATATATATATATATATTTAATATATATATATATATATATATATATATATATATATATATATATATATATATAATGCGGTCTTTTCAATTGTTTCTATTCGAAACTATCAAACTCATTTATCACAAAACAGAACACTAATTCTTTTATAATATATAGGGTTTTCCCATCCTGACCGCATTTCACTCCCCCCCCCCCCCCCCCCCCCCCCCCACCCCACCCCCCCCCCATCCCCACCAACCCTCCTCAGATGCTCAGTAAAGAAAAAAAAAAAGGCAAAGAAAATAAATGGAAAAAGAATCATTTATAAGTGAGCTAAGACCGTGACGTTCTTCTCTTTTCGAGTCCCTCCTCTTCGTCCCGCCCAGAGCGGACGTCGCTAGCACGAGGAGGTGTATTGCCTTTGTCCACTTCTCAACTGCGGGTGGAGTTCCTGTCGTTCCCCTCTGCCCCACCCCACCCCACCCCCACCCTCTCCATCCCCATGCCACTCAGCTTTCTTGCAGGTGCCGGTACGGTGGTGAGACCAGACATGACCCCTAGCGTCTTAGCTGCCCAGGTGAAGTGAGGGGAACAGCAAAGAACGTGCGTCTGCGTGCTGTCAGGAAGAATTCTGCTTCCATCGACTTGTTTGTCAGTGTTGCTTCCTGTAATGCGACGAGGTAGGAGACACTGTCTTTTCGTGGGACTGGGAAAAGACTTCGACGTTTTAGAAGACATGTCTGGTCCTCCCCCCCCCCCCCTCTCCCTCACCTTCCTGGAGTGGAAACAAACTGAGACTTTTTTTGTAACTGACTATGATTGGCTGATGCCGTGTCATTTTTGTTTCATAGGCTTCCTATGGTTGTTTGTTTGTTGTTGTTTTTTTTTTTTTAACGGGGCACGGTTACAGGTGTATGGAAAAAATTCGATTTTGACCTGCTTGCAAGCTGGATGTGAACCAAAAGTGCTCTTTGCCCCAGGATGTTGAAGGATTCCCCCCCCCCCCCCCCCCCCCCCCCCCCCCGCCCCATCGGAATTTCGCTCATAGTGACTCTTAACCAGATTTAGTGTTACGTAAAAATGAAGTATTTTCTTACCTTCTGGGAGGCCCCCTTCTTTCCCTTGATAATCACTTTTGCGATGTGAGCATATCTTTTAACCACCTTGTAAAGACTTCGCTTATGGTTAAGAAATGCGTTTATTTTTACGTATGTGTATTAATTTGAGGAGTGCAGTAGGCAGCCCCAGTGCTCAATCTGGCGTGTTTTGTTTGGTTGGTTCGATTTCAGTAT
>CM031601.1:27576313-27581126 GCA_018398815.1 Conus ventricosus
GAACATGTCACAGTGAAAAGCACGATCCCGGGTTGTGGGTTGGAAACCTCACAGCGGCGGTTACACATTCAGCTCGCTGTAATATCGCGGCAGCGGGAAGTCACATTCATCTCGTCTCTGGCCGAAATGACGACAGAGATTAGACAGGGGCGGTGGTGGGGTTATCTCTGCCCGAGCGGCGGTACCAGATCGAAATGGTTGATGCAGAAATTATGAATGACCTCATCTTGGCAGTGGCCTGGCTTTGGGAAAACAAAACAAAATAAGCCGGATTGCAGATTAACAAAGGAAAGGGAGTTATTTTTAGCACCGGGAAAGGAAAATTCCGCCAGATAAAAAGGGAAAAGAAAAGAAGAGGACAACAGAACAGGATATAATCATGGTAACCATTTGCAGACACTCTTACCCTGCGAGAAGGACCCGGGAAAAATGACAGAATATACTGTTTGGTTGTCCACGGCGTACGTTTCATTCATGACATCGGCATCACGTTCAGTTGCAGAAGCAGACCAGACCGAAACAAGCACATTTTCTATCAATACAGTGGGATCCTTCAGTGGCTGTGAGCGGGGATGGGGATGGGGGGGGGGGGGGGGGGGGGGGGGGGGCGATGACCGATGCCCATCACTGACCAAGAGAAGCTGTTGGGGTCCGAAGAGGCTGCAGGGTTTTGCTGCAAAGTCTGAAGAGGACCAAATCATATCTTGAAAAGAAACGTCATTAGTTCCGCAAGGCAATCCAGACAGACTACAGGACATAATAATAATAATAATAATAATAATAATAATAATAATAATAATAATAAATAATAATAATAATATGAATACTTATATAGCGCCTATTCTCGGCTAGAGGCCAAGCTCTAAGCGCTTTACAATCAACACTCGTTTACACAACGGGCTGCCTACCTGGGTAGTGCCGACTGAAGAGCTGCCAGCTGGCGCTTCATTCAGTCGTTTCCCGTGTCATCCAATCAGTATCGTTCAATATCGATCACTCATTTTCCATACTTCCTTCATTCTTTCCATTTCTCACGCAGGGTGCATGCTATGTGTAACGTGTCATCCATACCAACGGCCAAACTGGCCTACTCTTCCGAAAGTTGGTGATGGGATTTTACGTGTGTGCAAGATGTTATGCATGCGTTCACACACGGAACCTCGGTTTATAGTCTCATTCGAAGGACTGTATGGGAAATGAAGTCAGAACCAATGTTAACTCCGAGGGAAAAATCCCCCTGTACCGAAACGCCCCAGCGGAGGTTCGAACCCGCAACCCAGGATCACCAAGATTACAAGTCAGGCGCTCTACCAACTGAGCTATTCCGGCTCCCAACAGAGAGAGAGACAGAGAGAGACATAGTTTGTTTTTGCCTGAAGAAGGCCCAACAGGTCGAAATGCATTGAATGTTGTCCTTTGTAATGTTCGTCTGGATTGTCTGGCTGAACTAATAACCTATCTTTTCAAGACTTGCTTGAATTTCCGCCTTCAGCCACCTCGCCTTGAAACTCCCCTTTCATGCTGTAGACATCATGTAATGTCTATCCGATGGTGTGAGCGCTGCACTGCACATACGCCATTACAACACATTCACTACAAATCGAAGACATCAACTGATACAGTAAACAACAAAAAGAACCAAACTCCACTTTGTTGTACCGAGAAAGGCCAGGCTGGTGAACTGACCTAAATCAAATCAGTTGTCAGGCTTGCTTACTTCGAAAACACTCATCTCAGATCTCAGCGTCAGACCTGTGTTCAACGACAACATTCAATATAGCTAGATAGTACAACAAGAGAAGAAGTTCGGAGCCAGCTGGCATTGAACTCAGAGCCAAACCCATCACTGACTGTGGAAATAAATTTCGGTCACTGACTGACACGGGAGTGATTCTTTTTTCGCGGCTGGTGATTGACGATACTTTTTCTTTCTTTCTTTCTGCGTACGCAGGCTGATACTCCTGCGGACACTCCTGTATAGCCAGGCAGTGGAGTTTTGTGTGTATGACCCTTTTTTATCCGCCATTAAGGCAGCCATACTCCATCTTCGGGGAAATTGACGATACTGATGACCGCCTCTAAAATTCCGAGAACACCGTCCATCTTTGGTCATTTTCTCCAACCTGTCAACCTGACCGTCTACCAGGCTTGAATTCTACTAGCGCCGACTGCTACAGATATGATAAACCCAATTAAGCGCCTGTGGCGCATACCTCAACGATATCTGACACTCCCATCTCAGTTAGCTGGTTCCAGACGTGTGAAAACCGACACCGCTGCTGTGCTACCATCCCTAACCACGTGTTCCTTATTCCCCACACTTCCTTTCTACAGTGATGCTTGCTAGTACCAACATTCTCATGATCTTCTGTTTTTGAGTCTCTGCAAAACAGACATGCGAGTATAAATCTATTTTTAATCGGGCTTATTAAGCGCATGATCATGTATACATTTTGAACATACAATGATTTTATATGAAACAGATTGCTGTTTGTCATAAAAATGGCATGAAAAAGGTTTATCATATGTGATAAGAACGGTGTTTGTGGAAACTTCAGGGAAAGACAACTCGTCAGCCATTTATCAGAAATGATAAGAACGGCTTTAGAGGTTACAAGTGCATTTTTCTAGCTGTTGAAGAGCTGGTTTTGGTGTTTGCTTTCCATTATTCTTTTGATTCAGAACTATGTATTTTTATGTTTGTGTATTAGTATGTTCCATATTATGTCTGAATTACAAAGGAAAGACGGTAAAACCTGGATGTGCTGTCTGTTTTCAACATGACAACTAATGTTCCCGTGACGAATATTTGCCGGTTTGTGGCGGGTGACGTGAGTGATTTTGACCCACTGACAGCAGCGGAGATGAGTGGAAGCCAGGATACGGCGATCCCGAAGGTGATGAAGATGAAGAAATGCTTATCAAAGGGCGAAAAAAGGTGCTAAAGAAAAGAAAGCAGCATCAGGTGAACCGAAAAAGAAATGAGCCGTCTACAAGCGCATCTACCAGTGATGTTGATGACGACATTCCCCTGGCAAGTCTATGAAGAGCAACGCTTGTTGAAGATGACCTTCCCTTAGCCCAGCTGGTGGCCAGGGACACTGGAGATGATCTGGATAATATTCCGTTGGCTGACCTCTTAGGTCAACAAGTTGTTGACATCACTCCTGATGAGGTAGAGGAACTTGCTGCAGCACTCAACAATGATCCCATGTGGACGGACACGCCTTTCGATCCTCCAGCAGACAATAGATTGAAAGGGAAGGCAGATGATGCTCCCGAAGATGGAAATTCGACTCCTTACGAGCACTCAAGCCAACAAAGCTCAGCATTTTCCAGAGCCAGATTGCAGACGCGCTGGTGCTGATGAAGAAAACAGTTGGTCGCCCGAGCGGCTGCATGACACCACCTCCAGCCAAGATCATCAGGCAGTTCGTTCCCACCCTGATGTCCGCCTGGATGGTGTTGCCCACCTGCCCCAGTGAAACAGTGGAAGGACATCATGCAAGAACAGGAACTGCCAGAGCCTGACCTATGTCTCATGTCCAAAGTGCAAAGTGAACCTATGTTTCAACAAGGACAGGAACTGCTTTGCAGAGTTCCATTTGCTGAAATGAGATTGAAACTCACCCCAAAAACACTTGAAGAAGAATTAACATTACAGATTAACAATTTGTGAAATGACATCTGAGTTAACTCTCAATGAACTGTGTACCTGAGGCAATTTATCATATATGATAAAATCAGTCTTTGTGCAACAAAAACCTAACTTATCATATATGATAATTTTTCTAAATTTGTCATTTTTTGCTTTTGACAGAAAATAACCCCAGAAACGTGTTTCCTGTCCCTGACTGATATTGTTTTTGCATAGAAAATTATTTTCTTTAGGCTAGAAGTACTTTCAGGCGCTAGAGGGTTTTAAGTTGCGATACCATCTTTCTTTCCTTGTCTGTCTGTCTGTTAATCTCTCTCTCTCTCTCTCTCTCTCTCTCTCTCTCTCTCTCTCTCCTCTCTCTCTCTCTCTCTCTCTCTTTTCTTGTTCTTCTTCTTCCCTTGCTATTTCTCTTTCGTTTCTTCTTCTGTTTGTCTCCCTCCCTCCTCCCCTGCCTCTTCCTCCCTTCCTCTCTGTCTGTCTGTCTGTCTGCCTGCCTCTCTCTCTCTCTCTCCCTCCATAATATGATGTGTACGTGTGCATATCAACATACACCCGCGCGCACACACACACACACACACACACACACACACACACACACACACACACACACACATATATATATATATATATATATATATATATATATATATATATATATATATATATATATATATATATATATATATATATATATATATATATATATCTAATATATAAAGGGCAAATTCTGTCTGCGTGTGTGTGTGTGTGTGTGTGTGTACGCTATAGACTCAAAAACGGCTCAACCGATTGTAATGAAATTTGCAGGTACGTCTGTTGTCACCCGAGGATGGTTTTGGCTAATCTCTAAAAAATAAAACGTTAAAAACCGTTAAAAAACTGTTTAAACGTTTCAAAGACATCGTTTTCCTCTGCTTTTCATCAAATGGCCATTGTGACATTGCACAGGTACAGGACTACTTCCTAAAATGAGAACCGTTATTTGCAGTTACAAAAACGTTATTTATAACAGTTAAAAACCGTTAAAAACACCAAACCCTATAAAAGAAACTGTTTAGAACCGATCTTCTGAAATAGCGGTACGTCTGTTGACCCAGGATGGTAGGACTAATCTCTAAAAAAAAAGAAAACCGTTATTAAAACGTACAAAACTGT
>CM031601.1:27586226-27596226 GCA_018398815.1 Conus ventricosus
GGAGAGAGAATTACATTCCTTTTTTAAAGTTAAAACTTTACAAAAAACTGTAAGAGAGAGAGGGAGAGAGAGAGAATTACTTCCCTTTTTGTAAAAGATTAAAATAAAAACAAACTGTAAGAATAATAAACTAGACAATTACAATGCATCAAATATCAACTTTGTTCTTCTTTTAATTTATATGATGTGGTTTTAAGGCAAAAAGAGAACGACAATCAATATCGTAAAACAACAATAAATTCCCAGATCAATAATTATAAATTTATTTTCATGATGCGTGCGTGTTGTTGTGTGTGTGTGTGTTGTGTGTGGTGTGTGTGTGGTTGTGGTGTGTGTGTGTGTTGTGCGTGTGTTGTGTTGTGTGTGTGTGTGTGTGTGTTTTTTGTGTGTGTGTTGGAGTGAGAGGAGGAGAGGAGAGAGAGAAGAGAGGAGAGAGAGAAGGAGAGATCCATTATTATTTCCTTCCCCCATCTTTGTTGTTTTCTTTTTCCCTTATACATACCCAAAAAATTTTTAAATTTTTTAATTAAGGACAACCCTCGAAAAGCGCCTAGTTATTTAAAAGAGGGGAAGAGAGAAGAGAAGAGGAGAGAGGAGGGGAGAGGGGGGAGAGAGATTTAAATTTCCCTTTTTTTCCAAAATATCCATGTAAACATTTCATAATTTGATAAAAAGCAATTCAATATGCAACGTAATGGAAAACATTTTTTTTCCTTTCAGTTTTTCAGTGTCAAAGAAAAAAAGTTTTTAAGAATCAATCAATTTGTGAAATGCACCAGTAAAACCAGCGACCCCAAAAAATTATTCATCATAATATGATTTTTAATCATTAATATAACCATGTAACCATATCTTCATTTATCATTATCTGTTTTTTAAAAAAACGTGGAAGGAAAAGGCGTATCAGTTTAATATGAGCAAAAAAAGAGGGGGTGCCCTGGTATATGTATTTTTTTTAATAGCAATGGTTGCTGTGAAATGTGTGAAGTTTTTCCCTGGGATTTTGTAAAATGGTACATCGGAAAGTAGTGGAATTTTAATTCCAAACCCCGCACTGGTAAGTAAGTTGATTTAAAAAGATCTTTTTAGGTGTGGGAACCCGGAATTTGGTTGAATCCTCGGGTTTATGCTAAAATTTGGATGAGAGTTTGTGGTGACTAAAAACCCGAAGCACTTTTTTGCTCATTAGTGACATATGTTGACAGCAAACAATCTTGTAACGGAAGAGCCGCTTTAGTTTAATCCCTTCACTAACGACTAGATGGATTTTAATAAGAACTGATTTAAAGTGTCTTCTTATGCAGACACTCTTAAGTGGTTTCATGGCATTAGACTAGCGATCAATAGTGTTGAACAATAATTGATTGAGAGAGAACTAGTGCGTGATAGAACAATTCCTGGCTTGAAGGTTTAAGAAATGTTTCTTTGCCGTGATATGTTTGTTGGATATTGATTTAATAATGCGAGTTGATGAGCCAAGAAAAGATATTTAAACACATAGAGTGAGAGAGGGGAGAGGAGAAAGAAGTGAGGGGACGAGAGAGGTTCTGGAGTAGCTTGCACGAGAGTAAAAGAGAGGATGAGATGAGTGAGAGAAACGAGTTGAAAGCATTAGCCCGCTAGAGTTGCAGGGGAAAGGACTAAGGATAGTTTTGAGAGAGAGAGTTAGCTAATGTGAAGAGAAAAAAAAGCAACAGAAAAAGAAACGAAAGCACATGTCCTTGATAGAAGGGATAGGGAAGGGGGGAAAAGAGCAGAGAGAGAGGTGCAATGCGTTTAATGCAGGAAGAAAGAAAGGAGAACCGCATCGATGTCTGGTTAGTCTCTGTGTTAATTGAACTGGGTTCGACTCATACTGGCAGGCCCCCATTTCATCAGCTGACCAACTGACCAGGCCAAGCGGTCCTACCTGACCAGTGCCAGCAGTCCAACCTGGACAGTGCCAGCGGTCAAACTGACCAGTGGCTGGTGAGTCAACTGAACAGTGCCAGCATGTTGTTGTGTGACTGGAGTTTGTGAAAGTGACGAGAAAAAAAAAAGAAAGAAGGAAAAGGAAAGAAGTGATGTTAATAGTTTAAGATCCCTGGCAGGGTTAAGTAGACCATTTTTAATACGGGTTAGTTATGATGTTTAGATAATGGTTTTGTGAGTTCGAAGAAGAGAGAATGGTTTTATGAGTAGACTCCATGGCATTGTGTTTCTTTCATGATTATGTGTAGTAATGTTATAGATTACTAGTGGTTTGATTTGACGAATGCATGATATATGACTGAGAGTGTAAGCAAGCTGTGAGTGTGTTTGGCTGTGCGCTAGACCTTCCTTCTGAATACGAGGAAGCCGAAGACAAGACAGTGAACAGCCAGCGACCAATGGCTGCACACAAAAAAGAACGACGACAGAATAAACAGAAGGGACTGGCATGCTGCATGAAACGTCTTAGCCAATGTAGACAATACAAACAGGGGACAGCAAAAAGCATATTCCATCACTGGTTGGTTATGCTCTTTGGCGGGAGAAGTAACCAGTAGCCTAGGGACCCAACTTGGGTTTGGCTTGTACACAAACAGGTTCTCAGAACGGCATTACAACGAGGATCAAAATGACCTTGACAAGAGTCGTGCGTGGGCGTACACGCAGTCGGCGAAGGGAAGGAGAGGGGGCCATCGCAGCGCGCGTGCAGCGCGCAACACACCTCACACAACAAACACACACACACACCACACTCACAACACGCATGCACGCACGCCGCAACACACATACAACACACAAACACACACACACACACACACACACACACAACACACACACACACACGCACACACAGTATCAGCGTGCACATTAGAGAGACGATAAAGACATAGCCATTCTGAAATGAGTCGCTGAGAAATTAGCATGCAGGGAGCAGAAACTAAAATATAGGAGGGAAACAAAAAAAACTAATGGAAGAGAGAGAGTGTGAGAGAGAGAGGAGTAGAGAGAGGAGGAGAGCAGAGACAGCACAGAGAGAGAGTCGAGAGAGAGAGAGAGAGAGAGAGAGAGTTTAAAAGTCTATTAATGTCAGGCCCCTGCCCATAAACAACGGGAGTGAATAAATTTAAGGATACATCAAGTGTTAATCTGCGTTCAGTGAAACATGCCTATGAGATTTCACTTTGTATTAGTTCATTGAGATTTTGGCACTTCGATCAGCATTCACAAGCTAGGACAAAGGCAAATTAAACAAAAATGAGCGATGTTTTTGGTAATTCAGAGGTACCAATTGACTGTCTGAGTTCCACGGAAATATAAACAAGGTACGAACATCATTCTTTTTTTTTTTTTTGGAAACTGCAACAAAAGGACAGTGACGTCGGCATTATGGCACATTCGCTGTATGTACAAAACTTTGTTTAATGAGGATTATTTCATTCTAATTTGCAATAAATGTCGGAGATTTAACATTTTCGGCCGAATATTTCTTCTTTTTTAATTTTTTTTTTAACAAGAAATGATAAATGTAGCTGTGACACAATAAAGCGAGCCTCAAAGTGGGAAGCTATTTAGTTTTTTTATAAAACCATTCCATTGTGATGCTTTCTAAGAATGCCCAACCGTTATCGATATAAAAATAAAGCCGTCATGATATGCAACATCTCGATTACGCACCGCACACATGAGATAATTATGTTATTTGAAGTGTTGTAGTTTGTATCCAGAAATGTTGGGTGGGCGGGGGGATGGGGGGGGATTGCATCAAACATACTACTACTCTATGCTTGAGAGTTTACACATTTACATCAGGTTTATAGAAAGAGGAATACCATTGCTGTTTCACCATATGTAAATTGCTCGGGTTTGGGACTGGGACAATGATCGTTTAGATGCTTGAAAGAAGTATCCTATTAGGTCGACCGTCAGCCCCTTGTTTCTGATATCATATATTAGTGTGACGAATAGTCACACATCCATCCCAACCCACCTCTTGTACCAAACACACCACCCCCACCACCAAAACACAACACAGATACCTTTCAGAAGCAGTTCATGAGGCTGTGCTGTGCTATTCAAACCGGACCAACAGTTGTGAACCATACTGGGGAATGTTGGTGGACTCGGTTGCGAGGGAGTCAGTAAAAGCAAAAACATAGCTTAAAATACCAATGGACAAAGTTGAAAAGTTATGTGAGAGTCAAGATGCAGCTATAAAGAAACTTTTGCAGTACAAAAATAAACGCAACCGAGTTAATAAGCGCAAGCAACAAAAGAAAATATGGTCACAGCAGTTTCATGTCTATATGAACGTATCTGACTGTAAAGATGGAAAAAGGTGTGGGATCATGTGAAAGAAATAAAAAGAAATCGGCATTAAACTCACGATTACCCAAACAAAACAACAGTAAAGATTTCAAATCTCAACGACAAGGTGAGGAATTTGCATTTTGTCGTTAAAACATGTTGTTGGATGATTGGCTAAAGAGCAAAAGTCGTTTAGATTGAAAGAAAAAAATAAGATAACGATAGAGATCATTGTACCAAAAACAATAGTACTATTAATGTAATCAAAATCTTTACGGAAGTCAGGATTCTGCTGTCATCTGTAGAAATGGGAAATAAAAAAGGTTTCGGTTGGTTGGATGTATTTCTTACACGAAGTAAACCATTTACCAGAGAACTGGATAGTCATTTTACATAAATTATTTAACAAATGTTGGAATGAGGGAACAAATTCCCGAAATATTGGAAGACGTCTATTGTGTGAACTAATCTTAAAAGCAGGGCAGCCTTCGGTCTGAGAAGTTCGTATAGACCCATTTCAGTCGTCTTAATGGAAAAAGTCATGGAAAAAATAATAAATTATAGAAAGGTATTACTGTGCTAAAAATGATGTATTTTTACATTCCACATGGGCTTTAGACAAGGAAGACTTCAAATGCTACTGACGACTAAATATCAAATTAAGACACAGTTTGCTAAACGTAAAGTGTCCTTGCTTTCTTTGATCGACTAAAGCTTACGCACGCGTGTGGGACAGCCGATTTATTATATAAATTAAAACAAATTGGTAGTTTGGTAACGTCTACAATTATGTGCAAATCATATTTAGTGGAGACACATATGGACCAACGTTGGTGTGGACTGTAACATCCTCAAGATCATCTAATCTGGGACTAACAGTTCTATAATTCCCAGTTATACAGAATGCTATATTACTTATATAAACATGTTTACATCATGTACCACAGGTAGCTCAATAGCTGAGACTTGCATATGATTAATGATTTTAAGAAAAGAACAAATTTACGTACATAAATATATAAGAAGCTCTTCAGCAAGAGATGGATAAATTAATAGATATATGCATTTGAAGGGCTTTCAATTCTTGTTGAAAAGACACATTTGGTTCTCTTTAACAATGGATATAACCCAAGTACCTGCCTTTATTCTTTTCTGGGAGGCGGGAATTTTTTTATAAAACTTGAAGGAAATTTTTTAGGTGTCAAATCCAATAATGGAAAAAACATATTGGATCAATTGTTATAGCCGTTAAAAGTTGAATCTTCTAAAACTAGTCAGTTATTCTCATGGGGACGGATCTAAAGGTTATGTTGATTTAGCAACAGTCTTGTACGCTCAGTTGACATACGGACAGGAAGTATTCTTTTTCTGCTTTCGATCGCATTTAAAGAAACTTCAAAGAATGACAGCTAAAGCTGTTAACGATGGGCTGTGTGTACCTGTGACCTAAGTCTGAAGTTATTAAGATAGAGGTTTTGACTTGATGAAAAGAAGGAAAATAAGTTCTGTAAATAAGTAGTGAGGACGGATTGCGGTGGGATTGAAGCGTTAAATACCGATCCGCATTGAATTATCGAACCACGCCGACACATTCAATTAGAGGAGCTTCGTCATATGTCAGAGATTTTAAATCATCAAAGATTAGACCATAGAGGTAGCGCCTCGCGTACTGGTTCGCGGTACCCATGGACATCGGAAGTACAGTTAAATTATTTCTTAGCAACCAAAAGCGAAACGCGCTTGTGTTGCCGCAACTGTCCACCTTGGACATGGAAGAAAAGTTTAATAACTATTTGAAAGTATAACTGAGGTCAGTTCTTTGATGATGGTAGTGGGGTTTGGTATTGTAAAACAGATTGAAAGCTGAAAATATATAATTTCGGTACGGGACATTCTATTTACAGCTGAACTAGTTGCTGTCCAGATGGCATCGTTCACTTAATCTTTCATAACTTTGCCAGTTCAATATTTAATATCTGTTTTGTGTTGATATCACAGTCATTATTAAAACGTTTGAATTTGTTAGAACATTACAAAGAGAGGATTATTAATTGAGATTAAGTACATGTTTGCATGCTTACTGAACGTACTTATGTTGTATTTCTTGGGTTCCATGCACAACCTCTAGTATTATAAAGTCAAGCAGATAGAGCTGAAAAAGGGGAGCAAAGCAATTATTTGGTTAGTATTAAGGTTGATTGTCCTTTTATACCAGGAAAATAATCTAAATCGAGAGGGAAAATTTTGGAGTAAAACAGTTCTCATCAAACTCGTCAGAAACTCTGTCAAACTTTGTATCAATTATCGACTGATTAGCAGCTAATAAGCCTTAATGTACAACAACGACGTATAGGCAGACTGTTACTTGTTATGTCTTGGGGATCTTTCCGATCAACATGAGATTATTTGAATGTGAACTAAATTTCGAAACCCTTTTAGACTGGTGTTAACCAATATGTGAATGGGCTGTTACATGTGTTGATATTTTAGAAACGATGCCAGGAAGATTTCAATAATACATAACGAGTAAACCTTTTGGGAAGTCCAAATCAAAGACAAAAAATAAAAAAATGTAGAGATGCTTAATTTACGGTTATTTTTTATTAATATTATAGTTATGTCAACAATTCTCTATGCTTTTTTTTTTATCATTGTAACACATGTCATCATTTCTATTAATAATAATCGTCTACAAATTGAAAACAATATGTTTTTAGGGACGTCTGCAACACTATATGTGTGACGCCCAAGACGTAAAAGAATTCCTTTACTACACACACAAACACGCACACACACCACACAACAACCCCACAACACGAGACTAACTCCCCTTAACCTCATAAATACACATATAGTTCACAAGTTGACAGAAAGAAATACCTCTTTACCCCTTCCCTAAACACAATAATCCCAACCCCCCCCCCCCCCCCCCCCCCCCCCCCCCCCCCAATTATATTTTTCTCCTGCTGCAGCTCCAATGAAATTGTTAAAGATACTACATTACGCAAAACGAAGGAGTTCCTACACTTAATTCCCATATCAATCGAACGCGCAATGCATTGCAATAAGCTGTTCGCATACACCACAATAACACACCCCACACAACATCACAAGCGATCATACGTGGTTGTGGCACGTTAAATGACGAAATAATGTTAAAACAGTGTTTTGTCAATGGGCATGTGTGATATAGGCGCTTGTAAAACACACACCGTTACAGCGCCCAATGTACTTTATGAAGGTTACGAAAACTGTTCATACTTAGGGTTTGGGGATGACCACCCCCTCCCTCCCTTTTCTTTGTAATTAGTGACAGAAGCCAACTGGAAGGAACCCGAAAATATTGGGCCTATGAAAGGGGAATGCCTGAGTGAACAATTCACTACTGCAGTAGTGTGTTTGCTAGACAATACAGTTGTAGCAACAAGAACAAAGGGGGTAAAGCGGATATCGTGCTTGGTTATTCACTGCTAGAATCTCTAGAAGGATTCAACGATTCCAGAACTGTAGTTGAAAGTTATGTTTCTAAATTTGAGTCATCATATTGAGGTATGTATGACCATGTGGTTTAAACGATAATTTTTTCATTACTTGGTGACAATATCATGATGCTGAAAGAGTATTCTGATTGTAATAGATTGTATGCCATTGGTAAAAGCTATTTACTGTTGGTAATTAAGTATTGTTGCAATTTGTACCATTATTTGTGTCCGATTGACTTTTGCAGTATGAAATTTAAATGTTAAAGGTAATGAATCTGGAATTATGAGATAAGAAGTATGTGTATAGTTAGAACTAATACGTTGATTATAGATTCGGCGATTGGGGATAGTTTGTGTGCTAAACTCAAAGTTGCACCAGACATACTAGGCAAGTGTATTACAAGTTACAGCGTATAATTCATAAGAAAACTGAAGAGTTATTGGGATAAAAATGCTTAGCATAGTATATGTTCCTACCTTTGTTTAAATCATCAAAATTGAAGAAAGTGTTAGACTTGATAATTATGGCAGAGTATCAATGCTGTCTGTCCTTAGTTGGTGAGATCTGTCTTTACAGAACGCAGAGGGCAAGTGTAGAGAATCGAAAGCCGACTTCTGTACTTAATACGAACGGTTCTGTATGTTTTAGAATCTGGGCCCTTATCTATCTGGGCAGCTGTTCAGTGCGAGAAACCCACAGCAGAATAGGTGCGCTTGTCCATAGAAGTTGGATAAAACCCGTCACTCAGCATAAGAGAGAGTACATCTTGAATTCCAAGTGGACTCCACTCAGCTCAATCCAGACTGTACTTTTAATGATGAAACCAGTGTGAACCAAAACCTCAGCATGAATGATTGTGAAAAGTTTCGACCTTTCCTTGTATAAACAGTAATTTGATATGTGAAAGTGCACTTAATTGTGTCAGTTCTTTATTGTTCAATCAGTATTGAATGTTTGAACTTCTCTCTAATTCTGTCTCTCAGATCTACAAGTACTTTTAAGAGTACAAGCCTAAGGAAACTTATCCTTGAGCTACTGTTGAGTATTTTAACAGTCCCAAGAAAACAATAAAAATTTCTTTCGATGACTAGTACCGGAAAGTTGCTCCTTCCATAACTAGTAAGAGAGAGAGAGTAGAGGTGAAATTTTACAACAACTCTAATATAGAAAACATTCTAAGTCCTTCCCCTGGAGGACACACCGATCCACTCGCAACTCTCGTTACGAGTATTTGGCAATCGAACACTTTAAAGAATGCGCCCGTATAGTGCACATCACATTGATCATTGCTGACAGTCCTTTTCTGGCTCGATCAGTAAGACCTTTGAGGGAATATGTAAATGTAAGTCGTGTTAGAAACAGAGATTCCATGTTATTTATGCATTTCAATTGTTGGGAATTCCTGATATCCGAACCGATCTTTCTGATAAAAAACAAACAAACTCCCTCCATTTCTAAAGACAACAACAGTGGATTCATCTAAACTTACAGTTACATCTAGTGGCTTTGCTGTCTTGAATAAAATGTTTAAGTGGTTCTGAAACCAGTAACATCGTCAAAGAACAGAAGAACACCATCTGCAAACAGAAAAACGAACAATGGAACAAAATTTGGCAAACGTTGAAGGCCATGTTTACCTCTGCTAAGAATATCTTCAGAGAGAGAGAGAGAGAGAGAGAGAGAGAGAGAGAGAGAGAGGAGAGAGAGAGAGAGAGAGAGAGAGAGAGAGAGTGGGGGGGGGGAATGAGTGAGTGTGTGTGTGTGTGTGTAGGGGGGGGGGGGGGTGAATGGCAGATAGAAACTGACACACGCAGAGGAACAAGTAACCTATTTTATTTCTGTAGCTCAGGTGGACATCAGTATAGGGAGACAGATAAAAATCCACTTTCTGCAAAAGCTTTGGAGAAGAACAGGCAGACAGACAGACAGACAGACAGACATACAGAGAGAAACCTCTATTCTTCGATAGGTTTAGAGAGGCACTTAAATGGAAACAGTTAGAAACCCTCTTTCTTCGATGGCCCTGTAACAGAATTACATGCATACAGACAGAGAAAAACTTTCTTCAATATCCTCACGGGTAAGATAAATCATTACAGAATACGCAACATGAAGCAGAGAAAACAGAAAAACCCATGCCACACACAAATTCCATGCCAGCTGTCTTTTCTATGAAATATCGACGCTGATTTCCATTTTTCTCTAATCTTCACTAGTATCCTTTGAAGTTTGTCTCGTTTGG
>CM031601.1:27598726-27608726 GCA_018398815.1 Conus ventricosus
ACACACACACACACACACACACACACACACACACACACACACACACACACAGACTCACACACACACACAATCAGTCTCAGCCATGGTTACCCCTTGCCTCAAACACACGTTTTGCCAACGATCACAGAAAGCTGGTTCTTCACCTTCTTCGAATTGCAATAACGCGGATACGATCTTCAAACCAAGGACAGCTCACATCACAGCCATCCCAAATCTCATGTAAATGATCTGAAATCCTCAGACGACAGAAAATGGATGCCAGGCGAGATCATCACAAAACGACCCAGACAATCACAGTTCCAAAGCTACGTGACACTTAAGTCAGTGATGGCTCGCAGTTGTCTGGGATAGTGAGCCCTCCAGGGGTATATACGATTTATTTATTACAGTCCTATGACAGTAAAGTAGAGGGGAGAGGGGGAGGAGAGCATGACCAGAGTCCTGGGCTGTCAGCGATTGCCACACACATCTGTCTATTGCCACACACATCTGTCGATTGCCACACACATCTGTCTATTGCCACACACATCTGTCGATTGCCACACACATCTGTCTCTTGCCACGTACACATCTGTCTTCAGTCATGCGCGACAAGGCAGAGAGGTTGTAACCGAACCAGTCCTCTCTTTGCGTTGTCAGTGAGATGTTTAGGTCAGTCCCTCACCCTACACCCTTCACTGTACCTTCCAGAATGGTCCTGAAACGTGGGATGTGGTTTTTAGTGACTGCGGGGAGACACGTTATGTGGCCACATGCCCTAGTTAGGATTTTGCTCTAAATTACTGTATAATCTGTGTGAACGTTTTGAGGCCTGGCATATGTTTAAGTCAGCACTTGATATTAAACTGATAATTGATCAAAAGAACAACTCACCCACCAATCCTTGCACTTTGGTGTTTTTTTTTTTATATTTCCACCGATTGCATCATTTACAATCTTCAAATATATGACATTCCTCTTAACGGACATCACATTTCAGGCTTTCTCCCTCACCCGTGACCCTGTCTTAGCGCCAGGCGGTTCCCTAAATAGTCCCATTCCTTTCAGTTTAACCTATCTGCTTGGAACCACTGGCATATACCTTGATGGACATATGAAATAAAACAAGGCAATCGACTTTCAGATACAGCAACTGTACGTAAACAGTCTATGTGCGCCTGTCTATAATACTCGACTCTTTATGCATGGCTTTTGGCGCATTAAAGAATGGGGTGCAGCCTGTCTGCTAGCATGGGCTATGATTTGTGTCTGACATGGTCACCCTGGCACGTCCCTGTCATGGAATTTGGAGAACTCGTGTCAAGTACATGTTCTGAAACTTTCAGATTTTTCTTTCAACACCTGCTCTCAGGCAATGCGTTGGCATCCATAGAGAAAGAAAGACACCAGCAGTGAACTGTACCGACAGCTTCTCTGTGAAGGCGACAGATCGATTTTCAAGGTGATGTCAAAGCGGTTTTACCAGAAATCCCGAGCTCTTTCATGAGATCTTAGGCTGATTAGCCCTAGAAGATGAGTTCTGCCTCATAATCTCCCAACAGATCGATCTCATAAGCGAAATATGGGTCACCCGTCAATGAACACAGAGGTGCTGAATTCCCAAGCAGTTGCGGCATTTTTTTCTCCTGAAAGATGTTCAGCAGAACTGGAGAAAGGAGACTGCTCTGACACAATCCCACGGTTGTTTGGAAGAAGTCTCCAAGGCAGTGATTCAGGGAAACAGCGCCTTCTGCCTCTTTCCAGTGTGCCGCTGTCACTCGGATGAGGTTTTTGTCAAAGTGAAGTGTCCTTGATCTGACACAAACCTTCATGGTATGCTCCATCAAAGGCTGTCTTGAAATCGATGAAGCTGTGGCAGACATCAGACTAGTTTTTGAAAGTGCTTTGCTGTAAGCAGTCTGAAATTAAAGAACTGTTCAGATTTGTTTCGTTTTGGTCTGAATCATGCTTCCTCTTCAGCACATCGTTTTATGCATTTCTGTTGTTAGTTTTTCCTTGCTGAATCTGTTTATCTATGTATGCTGAGGCGCCCACCTTGGGACCCACTGTGTGTTTCCTTGTTTAGACTCTCTCTGTGTTTCATAGACTCAGAATGCCGTCCGCCTGGTGACATTACACAGAACACACCCTAAAGAATACCTGCTCAGAGAATTTTTATTTGCCTGAATAGTATATCGGGATACAGATGCATAATCCTCTTCACCCTTACAAAACAAAACCAAAAAAAAAAAACGCACTAAACGATCTCGCCATTGCTGAAAACACGTCATGTCTTGGACACAAATTGCCAGAGAGTTCCACTGTGGAACGCAAACAATAAGAAAAAAAATACCCTCTAAACTGGGCAGACCACTTGCCGAAGTGTCGCTTGATTCGACAGATTATTTACAAGCTTGATGACGCGACCTCTCTGCACTCATTATTCAAGCACGTGGATAAAAAAAAGGAGAGAAAAAGAAAGAAAACGCAAAGAAAGAAAGACACGAACACAGAATACAGAACTAGAAAGGCACTCGGGGATAACAGATATCTGCTACACAAGACCATGAAAAAAAAAAATTAAAACGCTGGATGGACATGGGAGAGAGCATCGAACTCCGCCACTCAAAACCATGTACCACTCGGGGAAGTAACAGTAGGTACGGTCCCACAGCGTCAACGTTTAGTTCTCCACAAAACTGTAATGTTCCATGAAAAGACATGGCTCCATAGACAGTTGACACTCAATATACAGTCACCTCATATTGGTCACATTCGGTGGCGAATTTGTTAAAATCTTGCTGACCGGATTCTAGATCCCTTTTTTTTAAATCCCAGGCCTCACCAGGGGTCCACATCAGAATTCAGTGGCTTCGTCCCTGGGTCCCACTCCACTTTTCTATTAAGTTTCATTAAAATCGGTTCTGTGGTGGTTTGCCTTATTTTGCTGATCGCAAAACGAGCAAACAGACATCGGAAAATTAATAAAACAAACAACCAAACAAACAGACAACAAACAAACAGAAAAATGAAAAGAAAATCCACACAAATGAACCCAGAAATATATCAAAGCGGGCACTGGGCGTTATCTGACAGATTACAGACAAGTAGAAAAAGAAAAGAGACAATTAAAGAAAAACAAACAAACGAAATCTAGACAAATTAATCTTGGAACAAATCAAAGCGGGCATTTGGCATTATCCGACAGACTACAGGCAAGAAGAAAAAGGATCCTATAGGCAAATACATTATGCGCATGCGAACTGAACAGAGAGCACCACTGACATGCCAGACACTCTTTTATCACATCAATGATTCAGAAGAAAAAAATAGAAAGAAAATACTCACCAGCATTCGCAGCACACAGCGCTAATCTGCAAATGATAGAAAATACAGCAATTAATGGGACTGAGAGGAGGTGAGAGAGGAGCACGTGAAATAAAAAATGACAGGGTGTGGCGGAGGAGAGAGAGAGAGAGAGAGAGAGAGAGAGAGAGAGAGAGAGAGAGAGAGAGGTAAAGAAACAATTAGTCAGACAGACAGACAGACAGATGGATAGACGGACAAACAGACACGACAGGCAGACAGACAGACAGACAACACAGAGATGGAGTGTTTAATCCTCGATGGAAAAAGAGACAGCATCCACAACAACTCCTGCTCTTATCCGACTCTTCAGCCACAGAAAAGTGCAAGTAAGCTCCTGGGTATGCAAAGAAAGGACGAATCAACACGCTGCAAAAAAAACAACACGTATAATGTATCAAGTATGGCAAAAGGGTAAACAGTGGATGAAGGTGAAAGCTGATTAAATACTTTTAGAATCTGAAGAGGAAAGACAGGGCAAAAAAAAAGGATGCGCGGGCATATGAGAGAGAGAGAGAGAGAGAGAGAGAGGGGAGAGAGAGTAGAAGAGAGAGAGAGAGAGAGAGGATTTTGGTTTCAAGTCACGAACTGTACAGCTTTGACGACATCGAGGAAGCATGAGAGGGTGGGGGGGGGGGGGGGGGGGGGGGAAAGGGGGGATAGGGGAGGTAACAAAAAATGTTTTCCAAAACTATAGAAAGAAAACACGGCAAACAAACAAATCAAAAGCAACCGTGAATCAGTTGAAAGCCAAAAATTCTAGCGTGAGAGGCCATTATCCCGACGACCCCATGGAAAGCTTTTAAAAAGGAGTCAAAAGTCTGATTAATGATCAGAAAAAATGCTTTGTAGACTTCTTTTGAACTGAACTTGATGAGGAGAGAGAGAGAAAAGAGAGAGAGGGGTGGGGGGGGGGGGAGAGGGGGGAAAGGAGGGAGAAAGAAACAGCCAGAGAGACTGAAAAAGAGAAAGCGAAAAGAAGAGAGATACTAGCTATCAAACGAAAGACTGATCTTCAGAATCAGAATTGCAGACCACACACACACACACCACACACACACACACACACACACACGCGCGCGCGCGCGCGCGCGCGCGCGCGCGCGCGCGTGCCCGTGCATGCACACACACACACACACACACACACACACACCAACTGTCGTTCATCTATAACAACTTGTTCAAACGTTAGATCCCACCAGATGCAGGTCCATTATCAACACAATCGATCACGCAATCCACGCAGTACGGATGGTACCGAGTGTGAATCAATTATCGATATCATTATCCCATCATCAGGCAGAACGCGATGCGGGAGGTCGGCAACGAACTGTTGCTGACGCTGGGCAACATGGCCACTGGGTGTGAGCGCTGGACAGAGAAGGTCTGGGCCATTTTTCTGTGGGCGACAACGAGCTTTGCGGACGAAGTGATTTGTCAAACTTCCCTGCTGCTTCTGCTTCTCCTGCTACCTCTCCCTCTCTGCTCACATGCTAACACCCCCTCCCCCCCTCCCGACCCCTGCGTTCTTTCTTCCTCTTTGATCCTCACCCTTTCTTCTTCTTTATTCATTCCTCCTCCTCTTCCTTCCTTTCTTCTTCTTCATTATGCCCTCCTGCTCTTTTATTTCCTTTCCTTACTCCTAGCATTTGAGATTCTCGGTTCTAAAGAAAAAGAAAATCTCACGTACTTTTCACATCGACCGAGTTTTGTTTTCACCGGAAATAGCAGTTCTGATGAAGTATTCGTTTGTTTTCGTTTATTTGTTTAAGTATCACACTGCACATGGTTCTTAAAAAGATTGGTTCAAAAATGTTAACCACTTCTTTCATTTTAATAGTGGATAAAATAAATGGGGAAAGAAAAGCGAACAAAACAAACAACATGCACAACTATATTAAGCGGCATTGATTTCCATGTAAAACAATATATCAAATATATCTGTGAACTAACAATGACTACTGCTGTTTAAGTCCATCCAACTACAACTAGCTAGTTATGTTAGTCCGTCAAGAAACTAAAATTAATCCATCAATAAACTAAAACTATGAAGACTCTTAGTCATAATATCGTGATGATTCATCAGTATTTGAAGCTTTTGCGATTTGACCATTTTGCAACATCTCTGACTCTTACGTCGTGATATACAGATATAAAAAACAGCGTTGCTTTATTTTTTTGTTGTTAACTCAATGCAGGAATGGGCAAAGAAGCTAGACAGTCCATTCTAAGTGTTGGCTCCTGGCTAGCTACAGATAATGCGTGAACAACACACACACACACACACACACACACACACACACACACACACACACACACACACACACACACACAGAGGCGCGCGCGCGCACGTGATCACTCATGCACACACACACACACACACACACACACACACACACACACACACACACACACACACGCACACTCACACAACATACAGAGAGAGAGAGAGAGAGAGAGAGAGAGAGAGAGAGAGAGAGAGTCATGCCACACAGAGCTCGGCCTTTACACAGGGTCCAAAACAAATGTTGATCTTCTGACACAGCAATCGACATACCTTTGCCGGCCCGAACAATTGGGAATATGACTGACAGAGCACAGACTGTCACCGCAGGGTGGGGTTTCTCTACCGTCAGGGACAATGAGCTTCCGCACTCTTGAGCACGGATCTAGATTCACGGCTCTTATGATCTGTAACACTTCTCCATTACGACGACCCTCCCTCCTCCTCCCTCCATTCCAGCCTGTCTCACCTCTCAAATCTCTCTCTCTCTCTCTCTCTCTCTCTCTCTTCTCAATCTTTAAGCAAGTATGGTTCCGTCGACTCAAGTGTTTTTGGAAGCTTCTTAATTCACCGACTGTACCATTTTAACTTTGCAGCAGAAATTTGGAGACTTACTTCAGATAAGCACATGGAGAAGGTACATACATTTTTCAATAAGCGTTTCACAGATGTGGCATTCATTTGTCAAACAACCTTTTGTATGGTGAATGGAAGGTATCTATAACATGTAAAATCATTTGTAGCGTGTGTTAAATGTTGTGTAGAAATAACAGAACTAGCAATGTCAGGAGTGTGCAGACAGGCATACAAATTGTTGTTAAAAGAGGAGCAAGGTAAACAGAACCAGGTCTTCAAATCCTGAAAACTTTAAGACAGCATAGGTTTAGAATTGTCTGGTTGTGCCAGGGTGTAGAAAATTGATACGGTTTTACATATGAATTTAAAGACAGATTATCATCATCATACACAGAAAGCTGGCAAGGGAAAACGGAACGTGATATCCTTTCAATCAACATTTCAAACAGAAAGATGTATTTCAGTTACTACATATAGATGACATAGAACTTGTCTTTCCAGCTCGTTTCTTTCTTTCTGTGTACGCAGGCTGATACTCCTGCGGACACTGCCTGTATAGACAGGCAGTGGAGTTTTGTGTGTATGACCGTTTTTTATCCCCCCATTAAGGCAGCCATACTCCATCTTCAGGGAAGTCTTTCCAGCTCAAATCAAGAACCTTTGGTCTAAACGCAAATTAAATGTACAAATGTCTCCTTGGCTTTCTCCTGTCCCATTTGTGGTCATGACAGTCATTTTTTTTCCCTTGGGATGCAGGGGCTTCGATGAACAGAGAAATACGCCGTGCTTTCAGACAAAAGAAGCAGCAGAATAATCTAAACATAAACTTATAGGAGGCTAGTCCTATGCAGGAAAACAAATACTTCTACACACAGCAATTGGACTTGGAATAAAATTTTGTTACTCTTAAATCGAGCAAACACACACACACACACACACACACACACACACACACACCCCACACACACACACACACACACACACACACACCCCAACCAACCGACTGATTGGTAGACGGGCTGGTAGACAGAGACAAGAAAGACTGGATCAGAAATCACACAACCACCCCACACATCCACCCCCTCCCTCCTAATCTCCCACCTCTATCCATCATCACCTACCCTTCTCCTCTTTCCCTTCTCTCCATAGACATGTTGACAGCAGGATCAATGGGCAGTGTACTTAACACCACCAGCCGCTACTGACAGTCAACTCCGACTGGAAGCTGACTGATGACTGCAAAGTGGCTTCACACCACACCGGCTCCTGCCTTGCCCCTTCACTGTCCTCTGTCGCGTGGTGTCGTTATCGGCATCGTCATCAGTCGTTGATGTTCAGATCGTCGTTGGCGTTACGTCTGATTTATGTCGCTTGTTCCATGTAGAGGGGAAACCAATCTGTCATCAACACACTTATACAGGGCATACAGTTCAGGGGAAGAGAGGAGAGGACTGAAGGGAGGAAGGGTGGAGGTGGCAGGATTCGTGGCAATTCGTTCACTAGGAACGTGTGAATGGGAGGGCGAATGGACTGGAGCAATAACCTGAACGATTTCATTTCACCAGCCATTGTAGATCGCCCTTATAGTGATATGTGACGTGAATAAAAAAACAACAACAAACGCACATCTTTTATTGATTAATTTTTATCATCCTGTAATAAGAGCAACTCATTAAAGACTTGCTCGGTAGCCATGAAATTATAGACCAGACACGGAGAGCCATGAAATTTTAGACCAAACACAGCAGCTGAACTCTCTCTCCGTCTGTCTGTCTGTCTGTCTCTCTCTCTTTTATTCGTGCATGATGTGGTGTGTGTGTGTGTGTGTGTGTGTGTGTGTGTGTGTGTGTGTGTGTGTGGCCTTTTTATGGTAGTATGAGTGTTTGCGTGTGCAAGTGCATGCAAACACCTCTCTCTGTCAGTCTGTCTGTCTGTCTGTCTCTTTCTCCCTCTCTCTCTCCCTTTACTGTTTTGTCAGTCTATTTGACTGTCTCTGTCTGTCTCACCTATAAATACATACTCACGAGTATGTACTCGCGCATGCTAACTCAAACACACACGATCTCTCCCCCCTCCCCCCCCCCGTCTCTCTCTCTCTCTCTCTCTCTCTCTCTCTCTCTCTCTCTTTGTGTTCCTCTCTCTCTCTCTCTCTCTCTCTCTCTCTCTCTCTTCTCTCTCTCTCTCTCTCTCTCTCTCTCTCTGTGTCTTTCTCTTTGTGTTCCTCTAGCTCTCTCTCTCTCTCTCTCTTCTCTCTCTCTCTCTCTCGCTCTCTCTCTCTCTCTCTCTCTCTCTCTTTGTGTCCCTCTCTCTCCCCTCCGTCTCTCTCTCTATCGGCTTGGGAAACATCTTCATCACGAGGACCTCCCCCCTCTGTCTTTCTTTTCACTCTCCATAATCACGTGCGCTTGCAGCGTTTTTCACATTTTGTCGTCTCCATGGCGATCAATTCTATTCTCGTCTATTTTGGCGACATAGGTATAATGGTGTCGTGGGAGACTTGTCACGACATCGAAATGTTATGGCAAGTTTTTTCCTCTTTATGTCTCGTTTGTTTTCTGCCTTTTTTTTTTTTTAGTATTCTTTTCTGTATCGTTTGCTGTACACGTCGTATATGTGTTACTTATTGTGCATCGCATCCTTTTTTTTATATCCGAAGGAATTAGTGACATGAAACTGTTTTATCCTATACTAAAGTCAATATTCGTACTTTCTCATCTTGCTGTCAAGCACATCCATTTTTGAATTCTTGGCACTCATGAACATTGTATTAGTGTAGTTATGCAGTTTTGCACTTTTCAGAAAAAAATCGCGAATTCAAGTGTATATGTGCATCTGTGTGTGTGTGTGTGTGTGTGTGTGTGTGTGTGTGTGTGTGTGTGTGTGTGTGTGTGTGTGTGTGTGTGCATGTATGTATGTGTGTGTGTGTGTGTGTGTGTGTGTGTGTGTGTGGTGTGTGTGTGTGTGTGTGTGTGGTGTTTTTAGTGTGTGTGTGCATGCGTGCATAGGCACAAGGTTAATTCTTTTTTGTTTGTTTTGTTTTTTGTGTCGCAACCTCTGCGCCACCTCAGAGGCAGTGCACCCACGCCGCTCATCCCGACACCCCGTCCACAGCCACAGCCCGTCGGGCCCGCCGCAGCCCCGGCACCGGCAACCACAGGGAGCAGTCAATGTCAAGTCGTCAAAGAGGCAACCCACCGGAGGAGACACTGCACATGCTGCCGATCACTTCGGTGGTGTTCAGTGGCGCCTGTTCTGATCTAACATACGCAGGACACCAAACCTACTAACCCCCTACTGACGACAATAATTGCTTAGTCGCGGAGCCGACGTGAGTGAGCTCTCCCTCCGAGGGCGCCACCATGTCCATCCAACGACAGCCCCCATGGACTCGCCGATACGGTGACCCGACAGAACCAAATCAAGGCCACAGACGTGGAGTGGACATCGAAACTGAGGTCACCATGAGAGCAGGGCATGAAGGGCCGCAGAATTTGAGACTTTTTTAAAAATGCTGATCGATGAGGATGAGGATGATTAAGATGATGCTACGGATTTCCATTTCGGTCTGAGACTACATGACAGGGCTGCACTCTACGCTTCCTTTCATAATATATCCCAGCGTCAACCAGGCCCGAGAGATACAGGCACCTGCAGTGTTGGTCAGGAAATTTGAGCAACACTCTCAGAAACGCATCCATTAGTGGATGAAACTCGACTGTGTGGTCCCCAGTCTTCCCAACTGAGTCCGCAGCAAACTCAACTCGGGGTAGGAGCCGGTCGGGGCAGAAAAACCCA
>CM031601.1:27613726-27618726 GCA_018398815.1 Conus ventricosus
GTACCGTCGTCAGCAGAGGGCTGAGTAGGCGGTGTCTTATATATGCTGGATCTGAACAGGCACAACAGAACACCAGCTAAGTGACTCAACGGCAGTGCAGAGTGTTCTCTGGTGGGTTGGCTCTTGATGTCGTGACACTGACTGTTCCATCAGGACTGCCAGTGCTGAGGTTGCATCAGGACTACTCTGGATGGGTTGTGTAAGGGAAAGCCAGTGTGGCTGACGTGGTACTAACATTAGTGAGAGGCAAAACAAGATAAGGAAACGACGGAAAGAAATCCAGTTTGCCTTTTTAATACCCCAGTCCAGCCTGCTAATAGGCTTACATATACAGACTTTCCCTCTGGCAAAATCAGTGAATATCAAAAACGTTTACATCCTCGATCATGATGTTCTAATAAACTCCTGATGCTCTATCGTTTCCAGCATTGTAACCTAGTCTTATGGTCCTTTTTCTAACATTCTTACATCAATGGTGTACTAACAATATAGCTGAGAAAGTTTGTTTCAGACGCAAACATTACAAGTAAATTCTCGAGATCTACAAAATTACCAGAATCATTTTTTTTTGCATATCAAGAAAAGTTTTCTCTCTCTCTCTCTCTCTCTCTCTCTCTCTCTCTCTCCTCTCTCTCTCTCTCTCTTCTCTTTGCCTGCTTGTCTGACTCGCTGGCTCTCTTTGTGTAACACACACACACACACACACACACACACACACACACACACACACACACACACACACACACACACACACACGCACACACACATGCACACACACACGCGCACGCATGCCAACAATACCATTATTATGGTCTTTTGCTCTTTCTCTCTGCCCCCCCACCCCCTTTCTCTGTCTCTTCTTCGTCTGTCTGTCTGTCTCTGTCTCTCTTCTCTCTCTCTTTCTCTCTCATCTGTTTGTCTGCTTATCTCTCTAATCAGCACACTGTGATAAATGTTCTGCAAAGAATACCAGATTCTTTCAGATTTAAGCTGTCATATGGCGTCAAAGTATTGATTTCTGCATCTCGGCCTGACAGCCGGTCTGTCTGACTGTCTGACAGAGAGAGAGAGAGAGAGAGAGAGAGAGAGAGAGAGAGAGAGAGAGAGAGAGAGAGAGAGAGAGACATACATACAGACAGATAGACTGACAGAGAGACAGACTGATTGACAAAGGCAGAGGCAGAGACAGACAGATGGGCAGACTGACAGACTGGAAGCAAGGAAAGACTGGGATGCGGCACTGCCAGTCTAGAGCCACTTCTCCCGCAAAAGCCAATCTTGTGAGATTACCACGCACCAGAATATCGCACACAGTAATATATTTAAACAAAGAAAACAAACAAACAAAATAGAAACCACTAACAGCCCAACCAAACAAACATAACAAAGGAGGATCGGGGAGGAGGGGGACAAAGCTCGTGAGGTCACTACTCTCACTCCCTTTTCGCCGCCTGTTTGAACGCCGTGTTTGCCGAGTATGCGGCAGAATTTTTGCCGCGAGGGACGGGGCGAGAGATCAGCCGCCGTAATGGGGCCACAGCTCGGGGCATTAATTCTCGCCTCTATTGGAAGCTGGGTGGTTCCGCGCATCACAACCCCCCCCCCCCCCCCCCCCCCATTCTTCCCCACTGCGCCGTGCATGAGGACGCAGACAGAGGCTAAGGGAGTGGTGGTGTTGTGGTTGTTGGTTGGAGTGGAGTGGGAGTAGGGGTGAGGAGCTGGGAAGTGAGGAGACCGAGGACTAGAGTCCTGTTAGGCTTTTAAGTGGCTCACCGATGACAAGGGGTTGGAAACACCATTCACGTCAGTCACTCGGCAACCATTTTCAAACTCCGGTGTTGCATCACGGAATTGCCCCCTCTTTCGGGGGGGGGGGGGGGGGGGGGGGGGGGGGGGGGGGGGGGGGGGGGGTGTTGCATTTCTTTCTTTCTTTCTATCTTTCTTTCAGTCTTTGCGTTGTGTAATGGAAAAGGATGGGCAGGGGGAAGAGGAAGGGGTATATGTGTGCACCATACCTGTCCATAAATATTCATCACAGAGTTAAATCCATAGTTCCCTTACTTAAGAGCTACATCCCCACCCACCCACCTGCGCCTTCCTCTCCAACCTTCTCCTGCTCCTCCCACACTCACGATCTCTAGTTCACAACAACATCTAAAATTACAGTTAAACATTCAGTCCAAGTCTGACCACGAAAATCGCACAGGAAGGTTGGCAGGGGTGGAGAGGGGGTGTGTGAACTGTGGCATACACGTCCAAAAATATTAACAGAGAACATCAAGGACTTTTTCCTATTCTCATGGTAAAATTACTCCCTGTCCTCTACTTCACAACACCCTGTCAAATTACATGAAAAGATTGAGAGCAATACTGACCATATTATAAACGAACAGACGAAGGTAGTGGATGTGAAGAGAGTTGATACAGGTGGGAAGAAGGAGGGTGGGGAGTGTGTATGTGTGTTGTGCGTGTTTAGTAATCCCCAAAGCAAGGTATTGTCACTTTAGAATGGTATTTAAGGGTATATTTTGCGTGTGTGTGTGTGTGTGTGTGTGTGTGTGTGTGTGTAATATGTTCTTTAATGTACATATTTCATCTTGTGTAATGGGCATGTGGCCTAGTATTTAATCCATTTAGACTCAGACTCTCTCTCTATCTATCTCTCTTTCTCGCTCACGCACGCACATAAATATACACATGAGAGAGAGAGAGAGAGAGAGAGAGAGAGAGAAAGAGAGAGAGAGAGAGACAGACAGACAGACAGACAGAAAGAAAGAAAGACAGACAGACAGACAGACAGAGAGAAAGAGAGAGAGAGCACAGGCACAGTTAAATATATACCTATACACTTTAAGAAAAGACATACATCTCATCAATACCAAATGATCTTGTATGTTATGCTCTTCATCCAAATCCTGCTTTTCCTTTTTTCAGTGTTTTAGTCACGTGCCAGATCATTGCAATGTCTGTAGTTTCGCAAAACAAGAAACCGATTTTCATTAATCAACAAATCTCCATTTTTTTCTTCATTCTAAAATTCACTCTTATTCTTTTCTCAATTAAAATGTTCTCTCTCTCTCTCTCTCTCTCTCTCTCTCTCTCTCTCTCTCTCTCTCTCTCTCTCTCTCTCTCTCTCTCCTTCCCCCCCCCCCCTCTGTCTCTACTCCCCAGTCTGTCCATCCTATTCTCTCTTGCGCTCTATATAACAATGCGTCCTTTACCGAGAATAGATGTTGAGAAATCAAACAATAAGCAGGCGTTTCTCTAGGAGTTTTTCGAGTGTCTGCTTGCCAGGTAGGGAAACAAAACAGCGCGATATTCATTCAAACAGATTCTGAATCCTCCTAACTTTCGTACTCTTCCACACGGTGCCACTTTACTTAATGAGCATCGGGTATCGACCAACGGTGAGAGAATGAAGAAAACTCTGGAACAAACGATTTTTTTTACGAGGGCAGAAACGGGATACACCTGGCCTTCAGTTGGAGAAATATCAAGAAAGAACAAGTACAGCATGGTGCCTATTACACAAACTACTGAAATGAACCAAGTGAATGGTAAGTGAAAAAGAAATGATTTGGCTTGAAAAGTAATGTATGAATAAATGCATTGTAAGGAGAGAGAGAGAGAGAGAGAGAGAGAGAGAGAGAGAGAGAGAGAGAGAGAGAGAGAGAGAGAGAGAGAGAGAAGAGAGAGATTTGAGAGACACAGAGATAGAAACAGAAACAGAAACAAAGAAAGACAGAGAAGTGGGGAATGGAGAGGGAGGGAGAGGAGAGAGGAAGAGAGAGAGGCAGACAGACAGACAGACAGATACAGGGACAGTGTGAAAGAGACAGAGAGAGAGAGAGAGAGAGAGAGAGGGGTGATCTTGTCCTCAGAGGCCAGAAAAATGAACTGCACTTCCACGTCCATGCTGAATAAACTGTCCTGTGACCTAGGTCATACACAGCGTTTGACCTACCAGTCCATTGAGACTTCTGACTCTTATTTTGGGTTTAACACCCCCTGGGCTGCAAACCTACCAAAACTTCTCAACCCAGCGGAATCTGATCAAATGGATATTCCCATCACAAAGATCCAACCCACCACACAGACAACCATTACCATCTGTGTCTATGACCAACAACAAACAAGAAAATGCTTTGTAACATTTGGGGTGAATGGTACAATTGCGGGTATGTTTCATGCTTCGGGCATCGCGCGTCGAATGCTTGTCAAAAATACCCTGGGGACACTCTGGAAGGGGAGACACTCGGGTCATCACCCACAGCGCCGGTGCCGAGGAGGGTGAGACAAGAGGAGAGAATAAAACACGCATTAGCAAGGCATGAGCAAAACCTTCCGCATCAGTTAGTCCCAGCCGGCCCCAACCTTCCGTCATCTTCTGACATTCTCTCTCTCTCTCCCTCTCTCTCTCTCTCTCTCTCTCTCTCTCTCCTCTCATTCAACAAATTATAGTCACATGCACTTCATCTTCCTTACTTGTCCTGCATAAGCGACACAGCTAATTTCACTCTCATGTGGCAGTGATATCTCGTCAAATGAAAAGCAAAGTTTGAAATATCCCATCTAAATGTCACAGGAGAGAGCACTGAAATGCTTACTTTATTCTGTCACAGTTATCAGGGCCTGATGTACTTTTAAATGCCCTATTAACGTGTCCAGTTTTGTGGCCTTCCAATTGGACATCAGTCTTACTGCCTTGTTCATCACAGGAGGCCATTCTCAGAGAAGCCTCCTGAGTAAATCTACCTCAAATTTCCATAACATTGTCATGAACAGTAATTATAAAGTTTGTTTACATACTTTGTTTTCTTTACTCTTTTCTTCTTTCACTGTACTTTTGACTGTTGTAAGACCTTTTGCACTCATATCTTTAAGAAACGTATGTTGTACCGCTATTCACATTATTCAAACCCCTTCATAAGGGGCTGTGGTCAGTTTGAGGATATCATCCTTATCATCACCTTTCTGTCTCTGTCTGTCTGTTTGTCTGA
>CM031601.1:27621226-27623726 GCA_018398815.1 Conus ventricosus
TAGACTTTTGACGAAAACTCGTATTCTTTGCCAGTTTTGAGTTTCATTCCAACAGTTGAGTTTGTCTCTCTGCTCGTCTGTCGTCTATAATATCTTATAGCGGAAAATAGACAGTAGTCCGTACACTCCTTTGTGCCGTATCCGGGAGAAAAGTGAAAAAGCCACAGGAGCAAGGCATTCTTTCATTTCTCACATTCAAGGATTGATCGATGTATCTCCCAGTCAGTTTCTACCAATGTGTCCATCTGTCTATGCGCCTACGAAAAGGAATCAAATCCATAATCCGGCCTAGTCAAAATCAAAATTAAAATCTAGCAGATCCGAGTAAATCGAATGACATCTTTGTCCTTGATCAGTCGTCATCCTTCTTCGAATCCAATGGATAACGAGAAAGCTATAAGCGCTGTGAAGATGAATTTGTTTTACATCTGAGCTTACACTACCTAAGACCATAAGCAGTGCAATATGTCATTTTCTTCGCCATTAGTAGAGACAATCTGACAGAAACTATGGACGGAATAAGGGTAGAGTATCAGTGATTCATGAACGCTTCCCTGTAAATAACCAGCCTCCTATCTCAAGGAACCACACTTTTTTGACAGACGTATCAAACCCATCTTGATAGAACCAATCGGGATTTCCGTCAGGTCTAATGTGCTGTACTTTGAATCTGACTGAAAGACTTTTAAAAAGTAACTCCACTGCTCCCCCCACCTCCTATCGCTCGTCACTACCATTTCCCCCCCCCCCCACACCGCTACACATTACAACAAAAACCCCTCTCTTTTCTCTGTCTGTCTGTCTGTCTGTCTGTCTGTCTGTCTGTCTGTCTGTCTGTCTGTCTCTCTCTCTCTCTCTCTCTCTCTCTCTCTCTCTCTCTCTCTCTCTCTGTGTTGCTGAGTCAGGGTACATCTCAACGAATTATTGGTGAATTTAAACACTGGCTGAAAGTAATTTAACGAAAAATGAAAACAGATCGCGCTTTTGCACATAAGACATTATCTTACTATTGTTTAGAAAATAACTGTAGGAAGTATATAGTTCGTCAATGCATGTGTTCATATGGATTTGCTTGATGAGATGTGGGATAATCAAGACACTGGATATGTCACAGGATTTCGTAATAGTTCGAGACAAATAACTTAGGTGTCGCTGGCTGTGGACTAGGAAGTTGTCGGTTCACGTCTCATCAGATGCATTTCGTGTTGGGAAATTTCCGCCTGAGCTGGGTCCTCTTCAGAGGGCATTGTGGTAGAGGTTCAAATAGCAAGACTGGAACCGTACACTCGAGTTTCAGCGATTCAATGGATTTGGCTCTGGGTGGGTTGCTCATATTTCGTGACCAACACTGCACATGTCTGTATCTCCCATGCCTCATTGACGCTGGGATGTGCGTTATGAAAAACATCCTGTCAAAATATAGTCTCAGAACCGAGTGGAACTCTATATTATCATCTGTATTGCTTTCAGCTTCTTCAATCACGAAAGATTACTAAATTCCTTGACCCTCCAAGGCCTACCCGTCTCCAGTTTCAGCTCCACGTCAACGTCTATGGTATGTTTGAGTCAGAGTCATCAGTTTTGGCAATGTCATGGACGCTATCGCCGAGCGCAGCTGGTGGCGCCCTCCACAGGAGTAGGTGAGAGGGATGTAATCACTCATGCTGGCTACGCGACAATGCAGTTATTGTTGTCTCATTCCGGTACATAGTGGGTGATGTTTAGAGTATGTTGGATCAGCAGGGGCTTTACTGAAAAACAACAAAATTGCCTCAGCAACAGTACATGTGTCTCTAACATTCGGTTGCTTCATATAGAAATGATGTTGATGGCTCAGCGTGTGCTACTGGTACTGAGGCTGCGATGGAATCAACCTGGATGTTGTTCTTTGGCCAGACCTAGAATAAGCATCATGGCAGCAATGCCTAGAGGGTAGGAAATATTACACACACACACACACACACACACACACACACACACACACACACACACACACACACACACACACACACACACACACCACCACCACCACCACCACCACCACCACCACCACCACCACCACCACCACCACCATCACCACCACCACCACCACCACCACCACCACCACACACACACACACACACTGGATTTAAATGATCGTAGAGAAGCCCGGTCGAATAAAAGCCAGACCAGTGCAAAGTGCCGTACTCACTCAATTCACAAACTAACTCACTGGCGGCTAAATAAGGGCACCTGCCTAAACTCATTTTCAGGATAATATGTATAGACCGACTCTCCCCTTAGTTCCAAAATCATTCCTCTCCTTCCAAATGCTCACAGTGTTCAAAGACAACAAAAAACATCTCAATCAAAGCAAACTGCACTGAAGTTTAGGGGGTAGTGATCATGGACCTGAGTGAGAACTACTGCCCACCTTGTTCCAGACCACTCCCTGGTGAGTGACTTGAGGCTAGGTCAGGAAATAACCCATGGAGTGAATATGGTTACGTGACCAGTCACC
>CM031601.1:27631226-27636226 GCA_018398815.1 Conus ventricosus
CTCTCTCTCTCTCTCTCTCTCTCCAAACAACAAGATACTGCCAAAGCAAGTAAATAATGTTCGCCAAGAAAATTACGGAAAACGAGTTGATCCTAGTTGTACCTTGCATCAATATGCACATCTTTACTGATGCATTCTGTGCACAACACATCTATAGGGTTAACAGCTCGAAACAAAGGCATTACAATGTCAATGTGATTCAATGTGAATTTGTACTAAACATAGAACAATATAGTTAACTAAGGGATCGTGTATGGGAACCATAAATGTGCACTTTTTCTACCTGCCTGCGTTCTTCGCCCTCTCTCTCTCTCTCTCTCCTCTCTCTCTCTCGGGGTGAGCTGTCGTCATTCAAGAGAGAAAGACACGTTTTTTTGAGCTCCGCAATTAATTAACGTTTTTCGTTGATTACTCCCCTGTTGATCAGTGAAGACCTTGACAGTCAGTGGCAGTGACATCATGCCATCGGCAGCTCAAGATTTCAGGGTACGATGTGGCGGATTTATCCCGGTGTTTTATCAACTTTATGGCAAAGAGAGCCAGATTCAAGTTGGCCATGACAGTTCGTGTGTTAAATGTACACACCCGTGGCGCCGGTGTCATGGTAGGTTTGGTCCTCACCTGCTTCTTCTTCAGCGACCTCTTACTTCGATGCGGCGATGTCGAGTCAAATCCCGGACCCAAGTCCAGCAGCTCCACGAGGCAGTCCCGCCTGACCTCTGATGGTGTTGTACGCCCAGCAAGTACTGACCGTTCTGCGGCTTCTGATCCTGACCACGCTACAAGAACTGCAGACAGGACAGGATCTACGCAGGATACGCCATCTACGCACCCCACGGAGCCCACTCTGAAGGACTTGATGACAATGATGAGTGATGTGAAATGTAAGTGTGAGCAGATGAGTGGAGATATGAGAGAGGTGAAAGGAGTGTGTGATAGTATTAAAGGAGAAATTATGTCACTCAAAAATGAAATATCTGACTTAAAACAGGAAAATGAAAATTTGAAATGTGAGAATAAGAGACTTAATGAGAAAATTGAAACTTTGGACAGGAAGGTGGACGATCTCGAGGGCCGTTCCAAACGGAACAACATAATTATACATGGTGTTCCACGTAGAGAACGAGAGACCTGGCAGGACAGTGAGGATGCTCTGAGGGAAATGTTGACTGATAAACTGGAACTCTCTGGGGATGTTGAATTTGATCGGGTACACCGTTTGAGTTCCAGGGCCGATTCTCCCATTATTGCATGCTGTACCTTTTACAAAGACAAAGTGAGGATCCTGCGTGCAAAACAGAAATTAAAGGGTACCCAGCTTTTCATAGGAGAAGACTTTTCCTTCAGAGTGAGAGAAATAAGGAGAAAATTATCGCCTCACTTAAAGTCAGCCCGAACCCAAAACAAGAAGGTTTGCAATGATATATGACCACCTTGTCATTGAAGGAGTAAAATATGGTCTAGATGACAGCGAAAAATCTGGTCCCACTTCAATAATGGTCCGGCCGGTCCTGTGGTTTAAGTTTATCTTATTCCAAATGTTTAAGTGGTAACAAAAATAAAAGGACACCGCACGCTGTCAGGGCAGAAAACACACGAGCGCTAAGATTCAGTGGGTCAGCGAACCGTGGTGAGTTGAAACCGGCGTGCGACACGCTCGTGCAGGACAGGCATGGCTCGAACATTAGACAGCCTGCGCACTTGATGCTCTCTCAGATGTCAATGTGTCAAATGAACATGGCAATGCGGAATGTGTCGATTGATTGTGTTCCTTGTGTTGTAAATGATGATGATAATAATGACGAGAATACTAAAAGAAAGACCACTTCATATGATGATACTGTAAATAACTGTTCTATTTTATGTGATGTCCCCAAACACACTGCTCCTTGTAATATTGTTCATGGTTGCAACACGTTGAGGGCTGCCAGTGATAATGACAGTGTGGTTAAAAACTGCACTGTAAGTGATTGCGATAGTACGTCAGTAAATGTAACTGTCAAGGATGGTAAGTGTGTGAATGACAATGGGGGCTGTGTAAATGTAACAGACGAACATGATCATGAGATCGGTGATTACATTGATGGGAATGAAACGATTTGTAAGGATGACTGCATGAATAGGGAACGAATGGAAATAAAAGCTGACTGTGTGGTTGATAATTGTGCCTATGAAAATGAACATGAAAATAGTGGATCACAAACACGTAGTCAAGAAAGCTATTTTGGCGAGGATAGTAGAAGTCGTAAGTCTGTGATTGTGGGGAATGTAAATCAGTTTAAAAACAAACGTAAACGCGATGGTTTTTGTGAAAATAATAGTGAGAAATCAAATGAGACTGATGACATTCACTATGATTATGTGCGAATGGATGATCAAAGGTATGTGAGTGATAAGGATGGAGATAGCTTTTTGAGTGAAAACTCTGGAAATCTAGACAATCTTGTGAATACTGTATCCTTTCTACATTGGAATGTGTGTGGTCTTTTGTCGAAAATGAATTATGCAGATTTTGTTAACTTTGTTACATCCTTTGATTTTGTGTGTTTAGTGGAAACTTTTGTGGAAAATTTTGATGCTGGCATATTCAAGATCATAAATTGTTCCTCAAACCTGCGGTAAAACTGGCAACGCAAGGGAGATGTTCCGGGGGTATAATAGTCTTAGTTCGTAAATCTCTTCTTTCTTGTGTCCATCCGCTTGATTGTGATTATAAGTATTGTTTATCATTTATGCTGGAAAAAGATTTTTTTGGACTGAGTAAGAATGTCCTGCTTATATTACTTATGTTCCCCCAGACAATTCCCCATATTATTCATTATACGGTTTTACAGCAGTGGAATAGATATGTTGGAGGAATGTGTCATGGAGAAATCACTGTGTGTCGATGATTTTGATTTATTATTATGTGGTGATCTAAATGCAAGGACTTCCAATATTTTCCCTGATATTCTACATGATGGGGAACTCCACATTAACCATGTAAAGGATGTGGACAACAAAATACAGAGGTGTTCTGAGGACACTGTATTGAATTCATATGGGAAAAAACTACTTAACATGTGTACTGTATTTGGTTTATATATTTACAATGGTGTATGTATTGGTGACCTTGAAGGTCGTTACACGTTTATTTCGGACTCGGGAAGTAGTGTTAATGACTACTTTCTATCATCTGGGAACTTGTTCAATTTCTTGAATGACCGTGTAACATTAAGAGTTCTTGAAAGAATCGAATCCGATCACTTACCCCTTTTTTATCCATTCAAAGGCAAACAGAAAAAGAATGTATTAACAGAAAACCAAGCATAGACAGAGCTCAATTTATGACAAAATATTGTTGGAAAGAGATGTATGCGGAACGATTTACTATGTCTATGAGCTCATATCATGTGCAGCAGAAACTTGATATGGCAGAAGCTTTTATATATAGAGATGTGAATAAATCCCTTGACATGTTCAATCAGATTGTTAAAGAACAAGCTGTTGATATGAAGAGAAAAGTCTTGCTGGTAAAAAGGTCAAAGAGAAGGAAGGGTTCGATCAAGAATGTACACGGCAAGACGTGGAGTACGAAGACTGCTAAGAAGGTTTAGAACAACATTGGATATTAATATTAGAAGCCAGCTTTGCATTGCAAGACGTGAGTATAAGAACCTAAATATAAGAAAACAGAAAGATCATAACGAATCGTTAGTAAATAATTGGCAAACTCTGTAAAAAGTCAAAAGAACTTCTGGATACAATGCACAAGATCTCGAAAAGAAAATCCCAGCCTTTAAATGATATATGTATGAATGAATGGTATGATCATTTTAAAAGTGTTTTGGAAAAAGACGAAGAAGAGATAATTGATATCACCCACGTTGAAGACAATGAAGACAATGAACTGGACAGGCCAATTTCGAGAGCAGAAGTTTTACTTGCCATTAGAAAGCTAAAGAATGGTAAGTCAGCTGGTCCAGATGGACTTATAAGTGAGTTCTTCAAAAATTCCGGGGAACCAGTTGTTAATTTCCTAGTCTCACTATTTAACTATTTATTTGAGAAAGGAATTTTTCCGAAAAATTGGACAGAATCCGTAATCATTCCTTTATATAAGAAAGGTCATGTCAATGACGTTAACAATTATCGAGGTATTTCCTTATGTGACATTAGTAGCAAATTATACAGTTCAATTGTTAATAGTAGATTACAAGAATGGACTACCCAGAATGATGTTACAGGTGAGTACCAAGCCGGATTTAAAAAGGATATTCGACAATCGATCATATTTTTACTTTGCTTGCTGCTATCCAAAAACAATTCGCCTATAATAGGAAGTTATATGTTGCTTTTGTGGATTTTGAAAAGGCATTCGATTCTATATCCAGAAAGTTATTGTGGCCAGTTCTGATCAAAAACGGAATTAAGGGTAAGTTGTATCGTTGTGTTAAAAGCATGTATAACGAAGTAAAGGCAAGAGTAAGGTCTGGGACAACACTGTCTGACGCGTTGAACTGTACACGAGGGGTCAAGCAGGGTGATGTCTGTAGTCCTGTTTTGTTTTCACTTTTTATAAATGAACTGGCTTTGGAAATAATTGAGAAAGGTCTTCATGGAGTTACGTTTGATCTCATAGAATTATTTATCCTACTTTTTGCTGATGACATTATTCTATTGTCTATAACAGTAGTGGGTTTACAGAGACAGTTAAATAATTTATATAATGCTGCGAGTAAATTGGAACTGAAAGTAAATATGAAGAAAACTAATATCATTATTTTTCGTAAGGGGGGGTATTTGTCGGCAAATGAGAAATGGACGTATGGAAATGAGAGAGTACAAGTAGTAAATGCGTATAAGTATCTTGGAATCTATTTTCTACAAGACTCAGTTTTAGTTTTGCTTGCCAAAGTATAGCTAATAAAGGGAAGAAAGCGGTTTTTCTCTTGCTAAATGTCTTATATAAATTAGATTGCAATGCTTTCAGTGTCTTTAGTAAACTATTTGACTCTCAG
>CM031601.1:27638726-27641226 GCA_018398815.1 Conus ventricosus
TTCAGTTTGTAGACACTTACAAAGATAGACACAGTCCGGTAAATCGTCAAAACCACAGTTAGTGGGCAATGATCGAATCTTTTGATGAAAACTCGTATTCGTTGCCAGTTTTGAGCTTCATTCCATCAGATTAATTTGTATCTCGGCTTGCCTGTCGTCTGTAATGGTTTAAGCAGAAAATAGACAGTAGTTTGTAAACTCCTTTGAGTTGTATTCAAAACAAAAATGAAAAGGCCACAAGAAGAAGGAAGTTTTGCATTTCTCGCAGCCAAGGACCGATCGATGAAGCTCCGTCAGTTTATCTACCAATATATCCATCCGTCTATCCACCTGCCAAATGGAATCGAATCCATAATGCGGTCTAGTCAAAATTAGAATGAAAATTATAATCCAGCAGATTCGAGCAAACTGAATGACATCTTTGTCCTTGATCAGTCGTTCTCCTTCTCCAAATCCCATGGATAACAAAAACATAGAAGTGCCGTGAAGATGAGTTTGTTTTCCATCTCAGTGTACACTACCACAGACGATCATAGGTGCAGTATATCACCTTCTTCCCAATTAGCGGAGTATATCTGACAGAAACTGTGGACAGAATGAGGGCAAGGTATCAGCGATCCATTAATGCTTATCTGTAAATAGCCAGCCTCCTATCTCAAAGAACCACACTTTTTTGACAGACGTATTAAACCCATCTTAACAGAACCAATCAGGATTTCCGTCAGGTCTAATGTGCTGTACGTTGAATCTGACTGAAAGACCTTTGAAAAGTAACTCCACTGCTCCCCCCCTGTCCCTACACATTCCCACCCACCCCCTCTATTTTCTCTCTCTCTGTCTCTCTCTCTCTTTCTCTCTCTCGCTCTCTGTCTCTCTCTCTCTCTCTCTCTCTCTCTCTCTCTCTCTCTCTCTCTCTCTCTCTCTCTCTCTTGTTGCCGAGCCAGGGTATATCTCAATGAATACGTTGGCGAATGTAAACACTAGTTGATAGTAGCTCGTAGCTGTAAGAAGAAATTCGTCATGCGTACGTTCTTACGATTTTGCTTGATCAGCTTTGGGGTCACCAAGGCACTGGAAATGTCACAGGATTTGTTACCTGTTCGAGACAGAGGTTAACTTAAGTTTTGCTGGCTGTGGACCGGGGAGGTTGTCGGTTCAAGTCTCATCAGATGCATTTCGTTTTGGAATATTTCAGCCTGAACTGGGTCATGTCTAGACAGCATTGTGAGCAGAGGATCAAATAGATAATCTGGCACCATTTGAGTTTCAGTGATTTAACGGACATGTCTCTGAAATGGCTGCTCAGATTTCCAGATTAACAGTATCTGTACGCCCAATACCTGATTGACGCTGGGATATACATTGTGAAAGGATTCGTAGAATCCTGTCTTGCCGGCTTAGATCAGAGAGATGACTCTTTAGTATTATCTTTATCATTCTCAGAGCCATCAATTGTCATAAAAGATTTTAATTCCTTGGACCTCCAAGGCCTATCCGCCTTCCGTTCAGGTCCACATCAACGTCTAGAGTGTTTGACTCAAAGTCATCAGTTTCAGCAAGCTGATTTGGGGTGTTGCTGGGTGGACGTGGTGGCGCCATCCAGATCACCCTTACTGGCTCCGCGACAATGCAGTTACTGTGGTCTCATTCCGGGATGTAGCATGTGATGTTTAGAGTATACTGGATCAACACAGGCCTCACTGAAAACAAGCAGCCTGCCCCAGCAGCAGCAAATGTGTCTCTGCCATTCCGTTGCTTCGTGTGGAAATGATATTCATAGCTCTGTGTGCGCTACTGGTACTGAGGCTGTGATGGAATCAACCTGGATGTGATTGTTTGGCCAGAGTCGGAATGAGTGTCATGTGGTAATGCTGAGACTGTAGCAAATATGACACCACACACACACACACACACACACACACACACACACACACACACACACACACACACACACACACACACTAACTTACACACGCGAACACACACACACACACACACACACACACACACACACACACACACACACACACACACACACACACACACTAACTTACACACGCGAACACATACACATGCACACATACAAATTTACACACGCGAACACACACACACACACACACACACACACACACACAACACACACACACACACACACACACACACACACACAGAGAGAGAGAGAGAGAGAGAGAGAGAAGAGAGAGAGAGAGAGAGAGAGAGAGAGAGAGAGAGAGAGAGAGAGAGAGAGAGAGAGAGAGAGAGAGAACATGAATGATCACAGAGAAGCCCAATCGTATAAAAGCCAGACGATTATAACGTGTCGTATAAACTCTGTTCCCAAACTTATTCACTAGCGGCTGATACGGGCAGCTGCCAAAACTCATCATCATCCCACTACCTTCCTCTTTCAACCAAACCGTTGCTAAGTCGTTGTTACTATGACGGAGCAACCGTTTACTGATTGTGCATATATATTTTGTTCCCCAAACAAACTGCTTTG
>CM031601.1:27651226-27658726 GCA_018398815.1 Conus ventricosus
GACGTGAATTTCAAAAGAAAACATCTTTTGTGTTTAAATGTTATCGTGCTATGAGAAAAAGAAGTTCATTACATGCTAATTTGATAGTCATAAAATTTCATACCGAACACGGCCATTACAGTAACACACACACACACACACACACACACACACACACACACACACACACACACACACACACTCTCTCTCTCTCTCTCTCTCTCTCTCTCTCTCTCTCTCTCTCTCTCTCTCTGAGTTTATGCTTGTTTTGTATGCATGGACGTGTGCCTATATCATGCAAGTGAAAAATTACGTATGTGTACGTGTATTTACACACATGTGTGCGTACATGCAAGTAAGTCTCTAATGCATCTTATAAAGTAAAATTAACGAACTTCCTTCACAAAAGGCAGTCTGACAATGCACTAATTGAACGAGTTGCACCATTCACGGCAAAACACGCGAAACACAAGCGTTGAAAAACGGCCAGTGGCGAACTGGGAAACGGCCAAAAGAAAAAGAGCGAATTGGGATGTCCTTGCACAAACATGCTTCTCTGTGAACCTGCGAGCGCGCGTCCCTGCACGTGCGCGCGCGCGTGCGCCTGTGTGTGTGTGTGCGTACGTGCGTGCGTGCGTGCATGCATGCATATGTGTGTGTGTCTGTGCGTGCGTATGTATGTGTGAGCATGCGTGCGTGCGTTACGTGTGTGTGTGTGTGTGTGTGTGTGTGTGTGTGTGTGTGTGTGTGTTGTGTGTGTTTGTGTGAATGTGTGTGTGTGTGTGTGTGTGTGTGTGTGTGTGCGCGCATCCATGTGTGTGTGCGTGTGAAAAGGAAGCCAAGGAAACTTGGAAGTGGTGCACGATGAAAAGGAGGACAGGGAGAAAACGGGGGATACATGAAGAACAAGGAAAGGAAATGCCCGTTTTTGCGCAGGACAGTTCTTCGTGTCAGCCTGTGTGTACACACTCTCTCTCTCTCTCCTCTCTCTCTCTCTTTCTTTCTCTCCTCTCCTCTCTCTCCTCTCTCTCTCTCTCTTTTTCTCTTCCTTTCCCCTTGTCCCTCACACCTCCCTACACATACGTGTGTGTGCATGCCTAGTGTGTGCATACGTATGTGATCCACGCCCATGCGCGTGCATATGGGTGTGTATATGCGCGCGAAAAAGAATGTGTGTTTGGACTCCACGTGAGCTTACGTGCATTCCTTCTGTCTGCCCCCTTGCAAGCAAGTGAGACACGACCATGGCAAATGTCATACGTACATGGCTGTGAACGTTCGTGGTTCATGTTCGGGTGTGCCTGACAAAAGCTTTCCACACAGTGTTATCGGCTATACCTGACCATGAGCTGCTTCCATTTCTTTTTTCATGTGTGTGCACGTGCGAGCTTTCACGCATGCGTGCGTATGCGAATTTGTATGCGAGCGTCTGTGGAGAAGAGGAGTGGGAGTGGGGGTGGGGTGGGGTGCAGAGTGGCATGGGGGCATGGGGGTAATCATATTACTCCTGTCAAGGTTCCAATCTCTCTCTCTCTCTCTCTCTCTCTCTCTCTCTCTCTCTCTGTTGAAAGAGGGGCAGAGGCTGGAAGGACAGAGAGGAAAGGGAGGGAAGGAGGGGGAGGGGGGGGACTCTATAATTCTCATCCATAACAAAACGTCTCTTTGCTACCAGCCACCACACGAAGCGGCTCCGGTAACAGCTGGTGATAAAACCACGTGGTACATGGGGGAGTGGGGGCTATGTACACTGTCGTCCTACTACTGGTAACGACAGATGGGACAGAGTGAGCGTCCGTCAGGTGATCAATGTACTAAGGCTGATCTGACAGGCGGATCGAACTGTCTGTCTGCCTGTCTGTTTGTAGCCCGTCACGCTTTAGACCAGTATCTGACTGGCGTGACTGGCCATTTCGTTTCGTATCCCGTGTCTCGTCTGTCTGTCTTGTGCGCTTGTCTTTGTGTCTCTGTTGGCGGGATGGATCATGGCGTCGAAGCCAGTTTTTGTCTATTTGTCTGCCTGTTTTTCCCCGTCCACACCCCTTACCCCTCCTCACACACACACACACACATTTCTCTCTCTCTCCTCTCTCTCTCTCTCTCTCTCTCTCTCTCTCTCTCTCTCTCTCTTCATCTTTCTCTTCCTCGTTTCTCCTCCTCTCTCTCCTCTCTCCCCCTAACTCCCTCTCTTAGTTATTTTTTCCATCAATTTTGTTTAGAGCAAACACAAATATCCCAATACATGTTTCCATACATTTCGAAAGATTCATGCATAGTCAAAACTGTACAGGTATCCTGTATTTTCAGTTAATAAATACACAACAAACAAAAAACGTAAGCCAAATGTCACAGGTTTTCAAAGTCAGATGAGCAACAGATTCCAAGCCAAACTGGAACACACGAAAGGTACTAACAACCAAAGCAAGTCTGAGACTACTTGAAAACAGTTACAAGTCGACTTTTCTTCAGTCAGATATAGAATACCTAACGCCTATCATTTTTAATATTTTTTGTATCTATCCAGTCTTTGTCGTACGTCTTCAATCTAAATTCCTGACTATTTGTACATCTGCGTTGAGCAAAGTACTAATTCAACATGCATGTACTTACTGGTCTTCTCCCCTAACTGAGTGTACACTGATACACATTTCACGTCTTTGTTATTTGTTGGGGCCTATTTCTTCTTTTTTCATTTTCTTGTGTGTTTTTTTTTTTTTTGTTCTTTCTTTTTTAATTTTTCATTGCATTTAAAAATACAAATGTATTAAAACTGTAAAAAAAAAAAAAGAAGAAGACAAAATGAGGAACAAACTGGGAAAGAAAAATATCACTAAATACTTTCATAACACCCCTACTTTCGCCCACTTTCACCTTTCTCCACCCAAGTCTCCTCCTCCCACCATCCTCCGCCCCACCCCACTCCCCTCCCTTCTTTCCTTTGCCTGAGGTTTGCTTGGGATCCATCGAAGAAAAGAAATCAAAAGAAAATGTCCAAACACGGGGTTAAACCCAGGAGCTTTAGATCTTCAGTCTAACGCTTTCGAAACTGACCTATTCAGCTGACAGTTAAGCGGTGTTGTCAGTTCATATGAACGTCAATGACGAGGTGTGCTTGCCTCATGACGACTTGACACTGACTGTACCATTTAGCACTGCCGGTGCTGAGGCTGCATGAGGACGACTCTGGATGGGTTGTGAAAAGGAAAGCCAGTATGACAGATGTGGTGGTAATGCTAGTGATAGACACAAAGGATGGGAAAACGACAAAAAGAAGTTGAAACCACTCTAGTTATATGGCTTCCTTTATACTACCCTAGTCCAGTCTGTTAATGCGCTCATATATAAAGACATTCCCTCAGACAAAGCCAGTGAATATCAAAAACTTCTATATCCTCGATCATAGCGTCGCAATACACTCGTGATGCTCTCGTTTCCAGTATTATAACCGATTTTCATGTGGCTTTTCCTAACATATTCTTTTATCAATGGAGTACAAATTACACACCTAAGAAAGTTTGTTTCACACTCAAACATTACAAATAAATTCTCAAGATTCACAAAATCACCATAATCATTTTTCATGTATATCAAGAAAAGCTCTCTCTCTCTTCTCTCTCTCTCTCTCTTCTCTCTCTCTCTCCTCTCTCTCTCTCTCTCTCATCTCTCTCTCTCTCTCTCTCTCCCCTCTGCCTACCTGTCTCTCTCTGCCTACCTGTGTTGCTGGCCAGCTCTCTCTGTGCAACACACTCATACACACTCCCCATCTCTCTCTCTAACACACACACACACACACACACACACACACACACACACACACATACATACACACACACACACACACACACACACACACACACACACACACACACACACACACACACCTACAAGAGCATCATTATGTTCTCTTGCTTTTCCCCTCTAGCCCCCCTCTCTCTCTGTCTCTCTTTGTCTGTCTGTCTATCCTATCTGTCTGACTGTCTTTCCCCCCCCCCCCCTCTCTCTCCTCTCTTTCTCTCCTCTCTCTCTCTCTCCCCTCTCTCTCCTCTCTCTCTCTCTCTCTCTCTCTCTCTCTTCTGTCTTTCTGATCAGCACACAGTGATAAAAGTACTGCACAGAATACCAGATCCTTTTAGATTCACCTGAGATACGGTCTCCAAGTATCAATCTCCCGTGTCCCTGCCTGCTTGTCTGTCTGTCTCTCAGTCTGTCTGTCTGCCTGTTTGATGTATATTTAGAGAGAGGCAGCCAGACAGACTGAGAGACAGAGACAGACAGATGGACAACGGGATGCGGCACTACCAGGCTAGCGCCACATCTCCACAAAAGCTAATCTTGGAAGATTAATATGCACCAGAATAACACACCCAGTAATCTATTCAAAGAAAGAAAACAACAAGCACAGAAAAGACACCACTCTAAAAGTTCACCTGAACAAACATAATAAGGAAGAGAGTAGGGGAAGGACGGGGACAAAACTCGTGAGGTCACCACTCTCACTCTCTTTTCGGCGCCTGTTTGAAGGCCATGTTTGCCGAGTATGCGCAGAATTGTGCCGTGAGGGACGGGGCGAGAGATCAACCATCGTAATGGGGCCACTGCTCTGGGCATTAATTCTCGTCTCTATTGGATGCACGGTGGTCTCCCCCCCCCCCCCCCCCCCCCCTTTCCTGTGCAGGAGGAGGAGGCAGACAGAGGCTAAGGGTGTGATGGTGGTGTGGTTGTTAGTTTGAGTAGAATGGGAGAATGGGGGGAGGGGCAGCGAAGTGAAGGGAGTGAGGACTAGTCTTCTGACAGGCTTTTAAGTGCTCACAGATGAAAAGGTGTTGGAAACATCATTCATGTCACTCAGCAATCGTTTTCGGACCCGGTGTTGCACAATGAAATAGCCCCCTCTAGGATTTCATCTTGCTTTCTTTCTTCCTTTCTTTCAGTCTTTCTTACAGTCTTTCTTTCTTTCTTTCTTTGGCATTCTTCAACGTAGAGGGTAGGAAGGGTGATGATTAAGGGCTGTAATGTGCACTGTACCATCCCCAAAATATTCTTCACAGAGTTACCTTGGATTTTCCCTAATTCTAGTGTTGCATCCTCCCCCTCCCTCCCTTTGCCTCCCACTGTTCTTCACCTCCCCCCCCCCCCCCCCCCCCCCCCGCCCCCCCCCCCCCCCACATACTCTCTAATTCACAACAACATTCGAAATTCCAGTGAAAACATTCAGATCAAGTCTGACCACAAAACTTACACAGGAAGGTTGGCAGGGGTGGAGAGGGTGTGTGTGAACTGTGGCATACACGTTCAAAAATAATAACAGAGAAAATCAAGTATTTTTCTTTCTTTCATAGCAAACTTACTCCCTGTCCTCTGCTTCACAACACCCTGTCAAATTACATGAAAAGATTGAGATCAAGCCTGACCATGAACAGATGAAGGTAGCGGATGAGAAAGAGGCAGAGATGGGTGGTGAAATGGGGTGGGGTGGGGTGGGGGTGGGTCGTGGGGAGGGTGTACGTGTGTTGTGCGTGTTTAGTAATGCAAAAACAAAGTATGTTGCTTTGGGGAAGGGAGGGTATATGTGCATAGTGCATGTTTACCAATCAAAAAGCAAAGTATTGTCACTTTAAGCATCGTGTTTGAGGGTATACCTGTGTCTGTCTGAATATATGTGTGCATGTATGTGTGTGCGTGCACTTGTGTGCGTGTGTGTGTGTGTGTGTGTGTGTGTGTGTGTGTGTGTGTGTGTGTGTGTGTGTGTGTGTGTGTGTGTGTGTGTGTAAACCTGAGAGAGATAGGGGGAGAGAGAATGAATGAACAAATGAACCAGCTAATGATCTGATTTAGTAAGGGAATAGGACAAGCACGATGTCCTCAATAAAGAAAAAAAAATGCCAAAAGGCAATACAACTCGGAAAGAGAGAGAGAGAGAGAGAGAGAGAGAGAGAGAAGAGGAGAGAGAGGGAGGAGAGAGAGAGAGAGAGGAGAGAGAGAGAGAGAGATCCTACAGACACGGTCAGACATATACCTATATACATTAGGAAAGACATACATCTCGTCGAATACCAGATAAACTCTTATGTTATGGTCTACATCCAAATCCCGCTTTCTTTTTTCAGTGTTTTAGTAATGTGCCTGATTATATGCAGTGTCTGGAGTTTTGCAAGGCAAGAAAATCGATTTTCATTAATGAATGTATCTCCTTTTTTTCCCTTCGTTTTAATATGATCTTGTATTCTTTTCTCAAATAAAGTTGTAATCCACCCCCAATTCTCCCCGGCCCTTTCCTGAGAGTAAATGTTGAGAAATAATACAATAAGCAGGCTTTGTTCCTGCGTTTTTCTTCATGCGTTTCTTTTCTTAAAGCGTAACCTAGTATTCTTTTCTCAAATAAAAAGTTGTCATTCTCTCTCTCTCTCTCTCTCTCTCTCTCTCTCCTCTCTCACGTTCTTTTTAAATAACAATATGCCCTTTACTGAGAGTAAACGCTGAGAAATCAGGTAATAAACTGGCTTTTCTGAATGCGTTTGCGAGTGTCTTCTTGCATGGTAGGGAAACAAAATAGAGAGGTATTCAAAGATCATTGAAGCTAGAACCTGAATTCTCTTACAATTCCTACTTTTCCATACGGTACTACTTTGCTTAATGAGCATTTGTATCGACCAACGGTGAGAGAACGAACAAAAGCCTGGAACAACGATTTTCTTTATGAGGGAAGAAACGGGACACGCAATTAGCTTTGTTACATCCAGCCTTCAGTTCAGAGAACTATCAAGAAAGAACAAGTACAACATTGTGCCTATGACAGAAACTACTGAAATGCACCAAATGAAGGGTAAAAGAAAATGACTGCGCTTGTAAAGTAATGTATGAATAAATGTGAGTGTGCGATAAAGAGAGAGAGAGAGAGAGAGAGAGAGAGAGAGAGAGAGAGAGGCAGAGAGACAGACAGAAAGACAGATACACAGATAAACAGACAGACAGATAGATAGACAGGCAGGCAGGCAGACAGAGAGACAGAGTGAAAAAGAAAGAGAAATCGAGAGAGCAAGACAGAGACAGTGAGAGAGAGACAGAGACAGAAACACAGTGCGCGTGTGTGAGAGACAGACAGACAGACAGACAAACAGACAGTCAGAGAGAAATGAAGTGATCTTGCGCTCAGAGGCCAGAAAAATGCTACATCCCAAGGGCTGGAAGCCAATCCAATTTTTCAACTCAATAGAATCTGATAAAACGAATGTCACAAAGATCCAGTCCACTGCACTGAGGACCATTACCGTCTGTGTCTATGACCAACAACAAACAAGAAAACAGGTTGTGACATATGGGGTGAATAGTAGAAGTTGGGGGTATGTGTCATGCGTGCATGGAATCAACACTGCCCACGCTTCAGGCATCACGCATTGAATGCTTGTCAAAGACACTCCGGGGACTCTCTGCAAGGGGGAGACACTCGGGTCACCCACAGCGCCGGTGCCGAGGAGGGCGAGACAAGAGGAGAGAATAAAACACGCATTAGCAAGGCACGAGCAA
>CM031601.1:27663726-27666226 GCA_018398815.1 Conus ventricosus
GCTCCAGTGTCATCTCCACGTCAACGTCTTTAGTGTCGAAGTAATCAGTTTTGGCAAGTTGATGGAGGGTATCCCTGGGTGGACGCGGTGGCGTTCTCTAGAGGGTACGGGAAGCTAGATGCTATCACTCATGCTGGCTCTGCGACAATGCAATTATTGTGGTCTTATTCCGGGACATAGAGCGTGATGTGTAGAGTATGTTGGATCAACAGGGGCTTCACTGAAAACAACCAACGTGCCTCAGGAACAGTGCATGTGTCTCTGCCGTGCGGTTGCTTCATGCGGTAATGATATTGATGGCTCTGTGTGTGCAACCGGTACTGAGGCTGTGATGGAATCAGCCTGTATGTTGTTGTTTGGCCAGAGCCAGAATGAGCGTCATGTGGTAATGCCATGAGGGTAGGAAACATGAGACCACACCACACACACACACACACACACGGGACTTGAATGATCATAGAGAAGTCCGGTCGTACAAAAGCCAGACCAGTGTTACGTCCCGTACTCACTCTGTTCCCAAAGTCACTCTCGAGTGGCTGATAAAGGGCACGTGTCCAAACTCACCCTTACAATAGTATGTTAAGACCGGATTCCCCCTTAGTTCCATAATCACATTCAAAGTGTGTCCCAGCCAAAACAACAAAAAAATCAATCAAAGCAAATTGCATCGAAGTTTAGGGGGCAGTGATCATGGACCTGAGTAAGAACTACTGCCCACCTTGTTCCAAAGCACTCCCCGGTGAGTGACTAGAGGCTTGGTCAGGAAATAACCCATGGACTGAATAATGGTGCATGCCTACAGCCACCCGTCCTTTGTGAAGAGGGTGAAGCTACATGAGTTCGTCATGCATGTAATCCTGCGGTTTTGCATTATTTTGGCGTCATAAATGAGCTGAACATTTCACGAGATTTGTCAAGCTTGGATAAAGATTAGCCTCTATATCACGGGTTGGACACCGTCATTCTAGGTTTGAATCTTATCTGAGGTATATGTTTGTGAGATTTTCTTCACCTGAACCAGGTGTTATCCAGAGGGCATTGTGGATATAGGCTCTAATGGAAGACTGTAACTACACAGTCGAGTTTCAGCGATTCAATGGAATTATCTCTGACAGGTTTGCTCAGATTTCCTGACCAACACTGCACGTGCCTGTGCATCTCAGACCTGATGGACGACGGGGCGTTGTTAAGAAAGGAAGTGCAGTGTACAGCCCTGCCATGACTGTAGTCTCAGACATGAATGAAATTCTGAAGCATCATCTCCATCATTCTCGATTTCACTGATCACCATAAAAGGGTATTAAATTCTGCGGACCTCCATGCCACGCACTATTCCGATTTCCTCTCCACGTCAATGCCGTGTCCAGTCCCTGTCACTGTTCACGGCACAAGCGAATTGATGGGGATGATTGCAGAATGTGGTAGCGCCCTCCTGGCCAGGATCAGTTACCGACACCGTCTCCGTGAGAGTCATTAGGAGGCTTAGTCGATGGCGTTCTGGTATGTTTGATCACAGTGGGCTTCACTGAACACCACTAATGTGAGTCAGCAGCAGTTGAAGTGTCTCACCCTGTATTTAGCCTCCTATAGAAACCATGCTGATTGCTCCCTTGTGTGCTGTGGCTGCAATAGGATCATCCCATATGTGGCTGTAAAGGGGAAATCAATATAACCCCCATGGGAGTCATACCGAGATGGTACAGAACATGAGACAGCATAACAACCCCATCCTTGGCTGAACTTCAGTGATTGAAGAGAATCCCCATCGTATAAAACTCGGATCGGGACTTAATAAGAAGTCTCACGGAAAAGACCAAATCAATCATGGACAGGTGTAACAAAGAGTTCCGTTCAGATGACCAAAATCACTGGCATCCAAATATTGTCATAAAACTGGTTCAATATCATGACTTTAACGCCCTCTTCTCCCGTTCCTCTCAGCACGCACCGCGTTCCCTTATACCCCCCCCCCCTCCCCCCTTTCCAGTCCCTCTCTTCCTTAACCAAATCTTTGTTAAGCCGTTGTCGTCATGAAAGAGCGACAGTTGACTGTTCGCCTGTGCTTGTTTCGCATACGGGTGTGCAAGGATATATAAATAAACGAAAGGGCGCGCGCTCGCGCAGATAAAAAGAGAGAAAGAGAGAGAGAGAGAGAGAGAGAGAGAGAGGCAGACAGACATCCAGACAGAGACCGGCAAAGAGAGAGAGAGAGAGAGAGAGGAGAGAGAGAGAGAGAGAGAGAGAGAGAGAGAGAGAGAGACAGAGAGAGACAGAGAGAGACAGAGAGAGACAGAGACACAGAGAGAGAGAACATTGAACACTGAACATGTTTAATGTCATTAGCTATACAGCCTTAGTGACATGGGGGGTACAGCACAAAATAATCATATCGAAAACGAAAGTAACATACATAAAATAAATGTCAATCAATTGAAAGCTTGAAATACAAGCAAAATAGGCCAATATCTCAACCATCCAGTTTAATATTAATCACTGAAGT
>CM031601.1:27693726-27701226 GCA_018398815.1 Conus ventricosus
CACTACCCCAGGAAAAAAAAGACTGCTCTAGTTTTCTTTCAATTAATTCTTTTAATTCTTCCATGATTAAAATTCTTTAAAATTCTTTAAGAACACGTTTAACACTCGCATGAAACAACCCTTTCGAAGTGCCCACAGAGGTTCAAATAAATTTTCTCTTGGCTTTCAGCTCTGCCAAGGGGGATCGAGCCACCTTCTCTCATCTCCACTTTGAGTATACACGCTGAGATTCCCAGATTGCAGTGTTTCTTTTCTAGGAAAAATACACTCCCAGTGGTTTTTTCCTGGAAGTCTTTTTTGCCTCCTACACCGGGTCACCGGATGAAAATGTTTATATTTCCACACGCTGGCAAACCCATCTCTAACGCTGTGGTATACGCACATTATCAAGTCCATGAATTCGTTCGTTCCCTGAAGGACTCAAGTGAACTGCAAAAGGTTTGAAGGTTCTGAGTCTGTTGTAACTGGATTCATCAGGTCTTCCCTTGCTTCGGCAGCTATGACGTGATCAGTGTTCCCAGGAAACTGTATAGGGAAATCAAAACGCGGGAAGTAACTACAATCCCCTCCGGTGGCCCCAAAGCTGCATGTGTTCAATGCTGAGTGCAAGTCTATTAGCGCGTGTTTGGAGCGCTTAGTGTACGTCCACACTGCGTTGCAAACCCGGGTGGACTCGCTCAGACAGGCTGAACAACTGTATGAACTGACCTCAGAAATGGACCTGTGTACTTCTGGCTCGTTCTCGGCCTCTGCGAAGTTAACTAGAAGAACACAATAGAAGGACAGACTGAAGAAGGGCATGAGAGAGAGAGAGAGAGAGAGAGAGAGAGAGAGAGAGAGAGAGAGAGAGAGTGTGTGTGTGTGTGTGTGTGTGTGTGTGTGTGTGTGTGTGTGTGTGTGTGTGTATGTGTCTGTGCATTATGTTATGTGTGGGTGTGTGCGCGTGTGTTTGTGTGTGCGTCTGCGCATGCATGGAATTTGTGTATCCGTATGTGTGACTACTACAGGGGGGAAGAAGACACACATGTCCACGGAGTGGGATTCTCACCAGCAAGGCTGTACTAGGATGATACTCTGTTCGCAGCAGGATCATCACCGTAAGCCTGCCAGTGACACCGAGCAATATCACGGTAGTGCAAATACATGCACGTGAACCCACATCAGACTATGATAATGACCAGGATGAAGAACTCCACTCCCAGCTCCAAACGGTCTCCGATAAGTTGGACAAGAAAAAGCATACTGGTCGTTGAGGGTGACCGAGAAGCCAAGGCTGATGCAGACTCCCAAGAAGGACTGGAAGAGTTTCTACGGCCGCTTTTGTAATGAGACCACCAATGATGACGGGGGTACACCTGCTAAAATTTGCCAGTGATAATGCCTTGCTTCTTACAAGCATAAAAGCATCCCAACGATGAGCATAGTACTTCCCTAATGGACGTACCACAGCCAGATAGATTACATCCTTGTGAGAAGACTGGAACCACACTGACGAGTTTTCAAATACCTAAAGAGAGTTCTCTCAGAATTTCGTGGCCAACACTGCAGGTAGCTGTATTTCCCGAGCCCGCTTGTCATGGGAGTGTTATAATGAGGAGAAGCATAGACCAGAGCCTTGTGACGTAGTCTCGGTACAGGTCTGGCATCAACAGACTAAAACAAGGCATTGCATGGAGCTGATACCGGTAGTAATCACGACCGTGTCATGATGAATTCTGAAGTTCGTTTGAAGGACAAGAGAGCGAAAAAATAGCTGTCTCCAAATTCATCTTGACAAACCGAAAGATCCTGATATTTTTTAACAACTTCATGGAGATCATAGAAGGAATTCGGAAACCTCACCCCGCTACTTCTCTTAGAAGACGACTTTGACCTCGCAAAACGATTTGACGATGTGATCACTGAACCAGCAACAGTGGTCATAGGAATGAGCAGACGGAAATCCATACCATGGATGTCTGGCAAACGTCTTGGGGATGTGTGACACTAGACTTAAAACCGCTCACGAAGACTGACGGGTAGAAATACAGCGCTATACAAGAGAATCAGTGAAGAAATGGATAACGCAGGTGAGAACATGAGACGAAGAGTGGGACGGGGGATGGGGGGGGGGGGGGGGGGGGGGGGGGGGGGGAAGAAAAAAAACTTACGCACAAATAATGTAAAGAAAACTTTTAAGATTGTGAAGGACCTGAACAAAGCAAAAGCACACTACAGTCAGCACAATTTAGGACAAAGAAGGCAACAGTTTCACAGAAGAAGAAGAAGAAGACATCATTAATGGTAGACTGAATATTGCTCTGAAATCGACACCTAACAGAACCCAGATGATCAAAGTGTACTGACCGTACTGTACTCATAAAATGAAAATAATTTTCCAATAGTCTAGATAACAAACATTAGGGCCACTCTTGCTCCCATAATGAAATAAACGTACGCCCATAACTTCAACGAATGATCTGCCTCATTTCAGATTTCCTTTCTGTCCAACACTCACGAAGAAGTCACAGTGCTGTGAAATTGGTGAAATGTTGGGAAGGCTACAGGCATCGGCAACATCCTTGCCGAACTCGTGAAACACGGCGGAGATGCAGAAACTAATAGTCTAAATGCCATGTGGCACACAAGGGAGTAGGCCCCACCACGCCATGGACTCCATCACTAATCGTCACCTTTCTCCAACACAGGCAGAACTACCGCACTATAGCTTGATCAACCACGCCAACAAATACTAAAAAAAAATCATTCTGAATAGATTGCAACCGCCATCATGCACATCGCTGTTGAAGAATATAGGCTAGATTCCGCAGAGGAAGATGTACCACCGAATAGGTTTTCTACCTCAGAACCCTTTGCCAGAACATCTCCAGCACCACAGGAAGTTCGGCGGCTCGATCTCAAATATTGAAAAAATGCGAAATAATCATGTCTGAGACCTTGTGTTCAGAAACAGCGGAGATAAAGTCCACACACACCACACACACATACACCACACACCACGAATTGACTTCCCTGCTGTGTCAGAGAAAGTAAGCGAATTAAAACTGTGTACCCCCCCCAAAAAAAAAAAAAAAAGAGATAGCTTTAACTTCGGTAATGAACGAAACCCGATCCAGTTTTGAATGTTCCAGCGGGGAGAAAACAACCTCATTGTTGGAGAAGAAAAGACGAAAAGACGAAAAAGGCAGGAGAGGGGGGGGGGGGGGGGGGGGGGGGGGGGGGAGGAGAGCCAAGGCGGGAAAGAGGAACGGCCAAAAGGAGAAGAAAAAAGAGACAGAGAGAGAGAGAGAGAGAGAGGAGAGAGAGAAAGAGAGGGAGAGAGAGAGAGGAGAGAGAGAGAAAAGACAGAAACCAATCGGTAGTTTTAATTTTTCATAAATTCTGGTCGAAGGACCGTGCTGTGCGTGCAGGGAAAGTTGACCACATCCAGGTAAGGCACACACACACCACACACACACCAACAGAGAGAGAGGAGAGAGAGAGAGAGAGAGAGAGAGAGAGAGAGAGAGAGAGATCGTTTTAGCAAATCCGATTTTCCCTCAACTGCTGCTGGGAAGAAACAATCCAATTTAAGCTGTTGACAACTAGCTTCCTATCTGATAATAGAAAAAAAAAACTCACCTCATTGTCGAATGTCCACCGGGATTTTCGGGTTGGGTAGGGAGGGGGGGGGGGGGGGGGGGGGAGGGGCCTCGTGTTTTTCGGGATGAGGAGAGGTTGGGGGAACGGAAGGTAGGGGTGGTGGTGGAGAGGGACGGGGGGAAAGAGAGATCGACGGGGCGGAGGGGGGGGGGGGGGGGTGAGGCGTGGGGGGATGTTAAGGGGAAGAGACGATGTTAAAAAAAGAAAGAAAAGAAGAAGAAACAGAAAAACAGTGAAGAGACAAACGACCGATCCTTAACGGTGGTTTTAATTTTCACATTTATCCTGGATCAAAGAGAATTCCATTACTGTCTGTGGCCCGGGCAAGCTGATCCGTTTAATCCAGTAAACTACTCCGGACATACTGAATCCCACTGCCAACGGTCTGAACTGCTCCTCTACCCTAGATTTGTAGAGAGACAGAAAGACAGATAACAAGACAGACAGACAGATGCACAGTTAGCTCACTTACCCTAGCGGACAGAAAGACAGATAGAAAGCTAGGCGGACTGACAGACAGATACACAGATAGCTCTTCTACCCTAGACTTGTAGACGGACAGAAAGATAGACAGCAAGACAGACTGGGAGACAGATACACAGATAGCGTTTCTACTGTACATTCATAGACAGAGAGAGAGAGAGAGAGAGAGAGAGATAGACTGACAGACAATACATATAATTATAGCTCTTCTACCATAGATTTATGGACAGACAGAAAGACAGACAGATAGCTAAACAGACTGACAGACGGGTTCTCAGGTAGCTCTTCTACCCTAGATTTATAACAGACAGAAAGACAAGATAGATAGCTTGGAAGACTGACAGACACACACAATTAGATAGACATACAGACAGACAGATAGACAGATTATAACACAGAGAGGCGCGCGCGCGCGCGCACGCACACACACACACCACACACACACACACACACACCACACCACACACACACACACACACACACACACACACACCGCAGACAGATATACAGACAGACAGACAAACGGACAGACAGACAAAGAAGTGGTGAACAATTCAGGTACTGAGAGCGTGAAACGGACAAAGTGACAGATCTGCACACAACCAGCTAACACAGAAAGACAGAGATCCTTTGAATTAAAACAGAAAAAAAACGAAAAAGAAAGGAACGAAAAAGAAAGAAAGAAAAAAGCGATTTGATTTCTATTCCGCTGCACATTAAACAAACAAATGACAACTTTCTCTCCACAAATAGAGCCCTCTTAGATACAATCCACATGTCTATTTTTCTCCAAATAACAAAAACAAAGGAAATCATGGTTTGTTTGAGGAGAAATGGGGCAACAGACGGGAGGGGGGTGGGGTGGGGCGTGTGGGCGGTGAAAAAGCAATACAGTACGATAGAGAAAGAGTGGAGAGAGCAAAAAGGCCAGACATCCACCGGTGATTTTTATCTTCCCCATTACTCCTGGTCAAAATGATAGTGTTGGGAGTGTTGGGTGTGAGGCGAACTCTGAATCCAATCACAGCCAGCAATGCCGCCACACTCAATCCGATTGCCAGCGACTGTACCGCTCTACTCTGAATCCAATCACAGCCAGCATTGCCGCAACACTCAATCCTATTGCCAGCGACTGTACCGCTCTACTCTGAATCCAATCACAGCCAGCATTGCCGCAACACTCAATCCTATTGCCAGCGACTGTACCGCTCTACTCTGAATCCAATCACAGCCAGCATTGCCGCAACACTCAATCCTATTGCCAGCGACTGTACCGCTCTACTCTGAATCCAATCACAGCCAGCAATGCCGCCACACTGACTCCTATTACCAGCGACTGTACCGCTCTTCGGCCCCGGCTCGCCTTACTTCTGGTTTTTAACGGGCAAGGACAGTTCTCTTCCGTATATGTTTACGCAATGCGCGCACGCGCGGCGCGCGTGTACGTGTGTGTGTGTGTGTGTGTGTGTGTGTGTGTGTGTGTGTGTGTGTGTGTGTGTTGTGTGTGTGTGTGTGTGTGTGTGTGTGTGTGTGTGTGTGTGTGTGTGTGTGTGTGTGTGTGTGTGCGTGCGTGTGCGTGCGTGCATGCTTGTGTGCGTCCGTGTACGCGTTCCTGCGTATGTTTGCGCGTGTGTGTGTAAGTAGCGCGCGTGCGTGAGTGTATAGGAGTGCATGCATGCGCGCGTGTCTGCACGTGCGCGCGCGGGCGTGCGTGCGTGCGTGCTATGTGTGTGTGCGTGCTTGTGTGTGTGTGTGGTGTGTGTGTGTGTGTGTGTGTGTGTGTGTGTGTGTGTGTGTGTGTGTGTGCACTGATTTTTTTTTTCAAATATCTCATTGGCCAGGTTCTTTTCCAGTCCCGTGCATTACTAATTCAATGTTAATTAATTATCAATAGCAGGCAATGACGAGCGTGAACACGTTATTGGCTGCATGACCTTGACTTTTCCTTCTTGACACAAACAACTACGGTGAAAAGAAATGAACATAAACGTGGGAGAGAGAGAGAGAGAGAGAGAGAGAGAGAGAGAGAGAGCATACACGCAAGTACGTGCATACTTGTGGACCGTGTGTAAGCGTATCTTTACGTGTTTGTAGCAGAAAGGTTAGCCTTGGGAAAGAAAGAAAGACTACACAAACAGAACAAGATGCAAAGCATATAAACGTTACTCCCAGTTTATCCTGAATACGCGCGAGATATTCCATAAAGAGGAAAAACCGTCTTGGGCTGGTGTAACCGTTAGTAATGGCTATTCTGGTAAACATCGGCCATCATCTGTGACCTATAATGAACATATTAACAAATTTTCAGAAAGATCGGCCAAGTACTTTCTGAGATTTTCCATAAAGAAGAAAACCATTATGGGCCGTGAGTAACGGCTATAACGGTAAATTTAAACATCGGGCATCATCCGTGACCCACAATAATTTTCAGAAAGATCGGCCAAGTACTTTTTGAGACATTCCATAAAAAAAAGAAAAACCGTTATGGGCCGTTACAGCCGTTAGTAATGGCTATAGCGGTAAACTAAAACATCCGGTATCATCCGTGACCCACAAAGAACATACCTACCAATTTTCAGAAAGATCGATATAGTGATTTCTGAGATATTCCATAAAGAAGAAAAAACCGTTATGGGCCGTTATAGCCGTTGGTAACGACTATAACAGTAAACTAAAACATCGGGCATCATCCTTAACCATGGTGAACATACCTGCTAATTTTTACACAGATCGGCCTAGTACTTTCTGAGATATTCCATGAAGAAGAAAAAACCGTTACAGGCCGTTACGACCGTTAGTAACGGCTATAACGGTAAACTAGATCATCGAGCATTATCAGTGACCCATAATGAACATGCCTACAACTTTTCAGAAAGATCGGCCAAGTACTTTCTGAGATATTCCATAAAGAAGAAAAAACCGTTACAGGCCGCTACAGCCGTTAGTAACGGCTATGACGATAAATAAATCATCGGGCATCATCCGTGACCATAATGAACATACATGCTAATTTTCACAAAGTTTGGCCAAGTACTTTCTGAGAAATTCCATAAAGAACAAAAACCGTTACAGGCCGCTACAGCCGTTAGTAACGGCTATGACGAAAATAAATCATCGGGCATCATCCGTGACCCATAATGAACATTTCTTACAAATTTTCAGTAAGATCGGACCAGTAGTTTTGTCTGGAGCGAGTGGAACACATTTTGACCACGGACGGACAAACGGACACACACACACACACACACACACACACACACACACACACACACACACACACACACACACACACACAGCATTTCTTCGTTCCCATTCTAAAGTACTCCCTGTTCTAAAAGAAACTGGGAGTACAAAAAAAACAACTGTTTTAATTCG
>CM031601.1:27711226-27713726 GCA_018398815.1 Conus ventricosus
GCACACACCAACACACACAAACACATACGCACACGCACACACACACACGCACACACACACACACACATACATAAGAGAGAGAGAGAGAGAGAGAGAGAGAGAGAAGAGAGAGAGAGAGGAGAGAGAGAGAGAGAGAGAGAGAGAGAAGAGAGGAGAGAGAGACAGACAGACAGACAGACAGACAGACAGAGACGGAGACAGAGTCACGCAACAAACTACGTCAATGGAAAATGTTTGACGAAATGAAGGAAGGTAGTCGAGGGTGGGGCGGCGTCAGGAACAGAGCACTCTTAAAACAAAACAAAAAAACCTAATCGATATATTGTTGGTAACCTTCTGTTTAGCAGGTATGACTTTATGACTGTGCAAAGTTCTCAGATCTTCAAACCCACATCCACTTCAGGTCATCTGTACAGCAGGGAGAGGGATAGTCCATGTTGTGTTACAGAACGGGATTCATCTTTGTCCAGCTGATATACCGGTCCCTCCCTTCCCATCTGCCCCACCTCCCCGTCTCCTAACCATGTGTCCATATACCACTGCCCCCCATCTGCTCTTCTGCCCGCTTTTTTGTACTCCCAGTTCTTATAGAACAGGCAGTACTTTACAATGGGAACGAAGGAGTGCTGTGTGTGTGTGTGTGTGTGTGTGTGTGTGTGTGTGTGTGTGTGTGTGTGTGTGTGTGTGTGTGTGTTTGTGTGTGTGTGTGTGTGTGTGTGTGTGTGTGTGTGTGTGTGTGTGTGTGTGTGTCTGTATGTCTGTCTGTCTGTCCGTCCGTGGTCAAAATGTGTTCCACTCGCTCCAGACAAAACTGCTGGACCGATCTTTCTGACAATTTGTAGATAATCTTCATTATGGGTCACGGATGATGCCCGATGTTTCATTTTACCAGAATGGCCGTTACTAACGGCTATAAATGATAATTGTGTGATGTACAGTTTTAGCAATAACGGTTTATAAACTTAAGTGTAACCAAATTTTGTAAGCTCCTTGGTAATATAGTGGATAGTGTCCCCGCCTGTCACGCAGGAGCCCCGGTGTAACGAAAAGTTTTAACTCCCCGAATGGTTTAACTCCCAGGGAGTTAAACTGTTCATTTGTAAATTTTAACTCCCCGGGAGTTAAACTAGAATGACTCCCACCCTGTGCCAAAATAACTCCACTCAGTAAAACTTCAAAATGTTCTAAAATCTTTTTTGTACAAGTCTCAACAAATTCCTGAAACATTCAGGGGGGGGGGGGGGGGGGGGGGGGAGTCATTTTGTACATATATCAGACTTAACTCCCACCCTTTAACAGAATGACCCCCTGGGAGTTAGTACAGATTAACTCCCGGGAGTTAATCTAGGCGTGTAAAAGTTTAACTCCCCGCCCACTAAGGGGGGTCAGTTTTTCACAGTTTAGAATAACTCCCCTGTGAGGTCATGTGTACAAGTGTTTTCTCTCTCCCAGGGGGTTACTTTGTAACAGAGGGGGAGTTAATCTGATCATGACCAAGATGACTCCCCACCCACCTATTCCCAGGTGTCTTTCGGTAAGAGAATGGAGAAGGGGATTTAATGTTCATGATTATCATCATCATAGGGAAAGGAAATGTCCGTGTACATATTCATGTGCTCATCTATGCATGTCCTTGATATTTTACTATGCCTTTTTGTATGTAATCTGTATGTAATCTGTATATATTCATGTATACATGAATTAATGTTTGATGCCTTTGGTAGAAATACTGTACCTTCAGTCTTTGGCGTTCTCTCTCTCTCCCCTCTCTCTCTCTCCTCTCTCTCTCTCTCTCTCTCTCTCTCCATGAAATCTATGCGACTATCAAACAATCAACCCGTAAGTGTAGGGCCCTTACACTCAAATGGTGTAGAAATGGAAAATTTTCAATTTTTCATTTTTCATGCCGCCAAATTTAGGGGGGGGGGGGGGGGGGGGGGGGGGGGGGGGGGGTTGAGAGGGTAAGGAAGAAGTGGAGGGGAATGACCAGCCAGTCGCGACGTGACGTAAATTGTTTGTATTGACTCGCTACATCTGGAGAGAAGAAGAGAAAAGGTTGGCACAGATTAGAAATTTGTGTGAGACACATGGGATAGAGAAAGGGGGGGGGGGGGGGGGGGGGGGGTTTTTGTACAATTTGACAAGAGTGGCTGTTGGGGCCGATCTGATAATTTTTCAAGTACTCGTCACAGGTGTGTGGGTCGTGTGCCAAGCTAAAAATGAAAGTCGGCCCAGCCAAACAGAAAAACACACACTTTTCAATAAAATTCAGGACACATGACTAATTCACAAAACCAATAATATCGAAGGAAACAATTCTACCTACAATCTTGATCTGGCAAAGTTTGTAAGAACAACCCCACACACACACACAACCACACACACACACACACACACTTCGAAAATGGATATAAAAATGCATGGTGGTAACGAGGTGCAGGGGGTGGGGGATGGGTGGTCATTCTTGTGGTAGTTAGAATAACTCCCCTGGAGTCAAACT
>CM031601.1:27723726-27743726 GCA_018398815.1 Conus ventricosus
TTGATTGATAGTAGATCAAATGAACAACCGTTAACCCGCACCAATAACTTTTTAAAAAAGATTTTTCCTGAGGAAACCGTTCACAATCTACAAACCACTTACCTGATGTCAGGCCTTCGCACTCGCCCGTGATTTCATTTTTGCGTCAGGTGGGTTTCCTCAAAACAGTCCTATTCTTTTCATTTTAATCCGTCTGCTTGGAATCATATCACCAAGCATGTACCCAGATGATCATATAAAAGAAAAGGAGGGAGGTAAATCATCTTTCAGACACAATAAGAATTCTCACATCAATCGGATTGCGCCTGTCTTTAATCACTCGACTCCTTAAGCAAGGCCTTGGCGCATTAATGTTTGGAGTGCAGCCACAGTTTGTGTCACATGCTCTTTGGTCGGAGTGAGGACAGTGAAAGTAGCACTGCTGCTGCAGTGTTGTGAACGGGGAGAGAAAGACAGAACGAAATAGGAAGGGAGGGAGGATGGAACTGGGGGGTTAAGGACCAGGCGATGTGGGGTTAAAAAGGGGGGCACTCGATAGATCCCCGTCTCGATAGATCCCCCTCTCGATGGATCCCCGTCTCGATAGATCCCCGTCTCGATGGATCCCCGTCTCGATAGATCCCTGTCTCGATAGATCCCCATCTCAATGGATACCCGTCTCGATTGATCCCTGTCTTGATGGATCCTCGTAACTGTTTTTTTTTTTTTTCCCTTCAAATTTGATGAGTGACTTTTTTTGTTAAATGATTTTCCTTCAACAACAATTATTCAACTTGTGCATGCACTTTCTCGCCCGAAGCATCCCTTTGCGCCCACGTCTCTTTGTGCCCACGTCTCTATATGCCCAAACAAGTGGTATTTTGTGCCCACGTCTCTTTGTGCCCACATCTCTATATGCCCAAACCTATGCCAGTGGGAGTTGTGCGTAGGTACCCTTTATATCAACAACCAAACTGACCAGTGGTCAAGCAATGGTCAAAGTGACCAGTAGTCAAGCAATGGTCAAAGTGACCAGTAGTCAAGCAATGGTCCCAGACTGACCAGTGGTCAAGCGATGGTAAAACTAACCAGTGGTCAAGTGATGTCAAACTGACCAGTGGTCAAGTGATAGCTAAACTGACCAGTGGTCAAGCAACAACCAAACTGACCAGTGGTCAAGCTGACCAGAGGTCAAACGTTGGTCAAACCGACCAATGATCAAGCTGCTCAGCCCCTTGACCACTGTTCGACTATCACTTGACCACTGGTTAGATTGACCATTGCTGACCAATGGTCAGTTTTACCATCGCTTGACCTCTAGTCATTTTGACTATCGCTTGACCACTGGTCAGTTTGACCATTGCTTGACCACATCGGCATTTTGAACACTGCTTGACCACTGGTCAGTTTGCCCACTGCTTTACCACGGGTCGGTTTGACCACTGCTTGACCATTGGTCAGTTTGACAACTGACCACTGGTCAGTTTGACCATTGCTTGGCCACTGGTAAGTTTGGCTATTGACATAGAGGATGCCTACCCGAAACTCCCACTGGCATACGTTTTGGGCATATAGAGACGTGGGCACAAAGAGACGTGGGCACAAAGAGACGTGGGCACAAAGATACGTTCCCGCCCAAAGCATCCCTTTGTGCCCACGTCTCTTTGTGCCCACGTCTCTATATGCCCAAAAAAGTGGTATTGCTTGACCATTGGTCAGTTTGACAACTGACCACTGGTCAGTTTGACCATTGCTTGGCCACTGGTAAGTTTGGCTATTGACATAGACGATGCCTACCCGAAACTTGCACTGGTATACGTTTTGGGCATATAGAGACGTGGGCACAAAGAGACGTGGGCACAAAGATACGTTCCTTCGGGCAGGTATCGGTATGCTCCTTGTTTCTTTTAACTTGCTTTAGTATCGAGACGGGGATCTATCGAGATGGGGATCTACCGAGACGGGGATCTATCGAGACGGAAATCCGTCCACAAGTAGTAGGGGATCTATCGAGACGGGGGTCTATCGAGATGGGGATCTACCGAGGCGGGGATCTATCGCGACGGAAATCCGTCCACATGTAGTAGGGGATCTATCGAGACGGGGATCTATCGAGATGGGGATCTACTGAGACGGGGATCTATCGAGACGGAAATCCGTCCACATGTAGTAGGGGATCTATCGAGACGGGGATCTATCGAGATGGGGATCTACTGAGACGGGGATCTATCGAGACGGAAATCCGTCCATATGTAGTGGGAGATCTATCGAGACGGGGATCTATCGAGATGGGGATCTACCGAGACGGGGATTCTATGGAGATGTACCCGTTAAAAAGACTCCGAAGTTGTTTGCCGAGGGTGAAAAGATATCAGCAGCTGTATAGTCGGATTCCGTTGTTCCAGACAATGTGGATGTCCTGGCTTATGTTACCTGCCTACAGCTATCGTCCAAACTATGAAAGAGAAGTGTACTTATATTGTAGAAAGAAACGAGGCGTCGTCCATTCATTTCTGTAGTTTACCGTGTGTAACGTACTGATATGAACATATAACAGAATCAACAAAGAAGGTAGCTTTTCTTCCCTTGACGAACTGATTGCATGCCCATACACCCGAACCAGTGCTGTTTTATCATTACCGTATGCGTCTCCCTGCCTCACTGAAACATTCCCCTTTCAAGAATAAAAAACTAATACAGGAAGAAACGTCCATCGACCGTCACAGAAGAGAGGTGGCATGTGCGACCGACATAGAAGAAGAGAGGTGGCATGTGAACGGTTGTTCCCCCCCCCCCCCCCCCCCCCCCGATTTCTTACTGATACGAAATGCGAAGGGCATGGTGTAATGGGTAAAGCCTCATTCTTCCCACCCCCCTCCCCCCTCCCCGCGCACTGACCCTCATATCACCTCATATACGCTGCACAACTCTGCACGTAGTTGTTCACACACTGCAGTTTATGTCTCAACCCGCAGCTCGTTCAGTTCAAAATTTCCTAGAAGAGCTCTCCGAGAAACGCCGATCTCCGCCAAGACTGGATGGATACTGGATCTGCCTCCTGGTCAAGTTCTTCTTCACGGATCCGCGCCAAGATGTAATGGTTTGGCCCTCAGACCACATGCCATCTAATTGCCGAGGTTCGTTAAAAACGGTTCAGGAGTCTTGACCAACGGAGCCTGGTTCCACCCCACTGACCCGGCCTCACACCCAAATTGAAAGCGGTTTGTCTTTGAACCAGACTGTTCATCACGCCTGGTAAACATCGGTTGGGTAGCTTTTCACATAATGTAGCTGAAAGACAAAGCAAGAGACAGACGGTGGATGGACACATAACTTAAAAAGAAAACACCCTCAGCTAATGGCCATTAGGGTAGTGAACAATCAGAGGTTCAATGGTAGGTAGGCACTCAAGGTCTGACCAGCGCGTTGGGCTTATGTGTAGGTCAGACATCTGCTGAGTCGTAGCCACGAGACGCACTTCTTCAATTGTCTCATCTTTGTTGTTAATTCATTCATCCATCAGCTTCAAATCATGCGTAGTGTGGTCTCAAAGCTTAGTGGATGTGGTGTAGCGTATATGGACTAGTCCGCACGCAGGGACACCTCCTTGATGAAACTGAAACTGAAAATGAAACTGGGTCTCTGTATGATGGAAGGCGGAGTCCCTTCCTGTCCCTCCACCACCTTTATTCCTAACTGTACTGAATAAAGTTCCCGTTATAACAATTGTGATTTCTGTAGAGAAACTAAGGACAACATACAGCATATTTTCTGGGAGTGTGATTACTCAAAACAGCTTTGGAAAAATTTGGAGAGATTGCTAAAATCAAAATGCTTTCCAGGTACGAACTTTACATTTTGTGAGAAAGTTATACTTTTTGGACATAATGAAATCATATCCACAGACTCGATTTTAGATTTAATAATTCTTTTAGGAAAATAGTATATCTATAAATGCAAATTTGACCATTGTCTTCCTGATATAGCCTCCTTCCAAAGGTACCTACTTTCACGTTATAAAATAGAAAAATACAATGCAGATATAAATTGGAATGGACATGTTTTTAAAACAAGATGGTTGCCATATTTACCACTTATAGAAACGGCATGAGAAGTTAAAAAAAGGGGGGGAAAAAAGAAGGAAAAAGATGAAAGAAATATGAAAATTATAATTACGTAAAGTGATTTTTTCTCCTGTAAATGTTGCATTGATAAAATAATACTTTGGGTTGGATTCATCAGTGATTATAATGTTTAGAGTGCATTTAACAATTATGAACATACATGTATACAAATGTCTTTATTCTTGCTGATGTTGCTGTTTACATCTATATGTTGATCGATAGCTGTTCGTCACATAGATGTACGTGTACGTGGGTTGTTTTTGTTTGTTTGTTTTTTGTTTTTGTTTTTTTATATAGCCCTTTTTTTCTTTCTGTATCTTTGGTAAAAAATTATTACTCTTTATGTACCAATGTTGTTATGTTTTTTTTGTACATTGATTAAAACGAATTAATAAAAAGTTAAAAAAGAAAAAAAAAAAGAATAAAGTTCCCGTTTACTGCAGAGTGGACAAAATCTTCTCAATGGAGGTTGAAAGAAAACAATTTCAAGGAAACAACAATAATAACAACAGCAGCAACAACAACAAAATGGTCCACTCTTCCGACGATACTGTCCCCTTGTGTCACAGATCATCTCCCCTTGTGTTATAGATTTGGGATTAAAGTGTGTGTGTGTGTGTGTGTGTGTGTGTGTGTGTGTGTGTGTGTGTGTGTGTGTGTGTGTGTGTGTGTGGTGTGCGCGCGCGCGCGCCGCGCGCACGTTTATGTGTGTGTGTGTGTGTTTGTGTGTGGTGTGTGTGTGTGTGTGTGTGTGTGTGTGTGAGTGGGCGGGGGGAGGGGTGGGTGGGGTGGGGGAAGGAGAGAGAGAGAGAGAGAGAGAGAGAGAGAGAGAAGAGAGAGAGAGAGAGAGAGAGAGAGAGGCAGACTGACATCGAGACAGAGTTGTTTTTTTTTTTTTTTTTTTTTTGGGGGGGGGGTTAAGAACAGATCCTATGTATGGAAACCTAACAAATACAATATAACAAACAAAACAAATTAACAAACAAAATCAACACACACAAAAATGGCGAACAACAGAACGATTAGCCTAGACAAAAACAAGACTGTTCAGTAATTTTCATGTAAAAAATCCACTGACCATACTTCTTTGAACAGGCAAAAGCCATTTTATTCATGCAATGTTCCCTGAAACTCCAAGCAGTTTGCAAAATGAGAAGGATGCCATTTTCTCAGTGTGTGTGTTCATTCTTAACAAATTTGGCCAACTTCAGGAAAGTTATTTTGAGTCTAATGTAAATAAATCAGAAAAGTAATTCCTTTGGGATGTTCGTTGCAGCATATAGTTTCAACAGCAGTCTTTTACTATTATTTCTTTTTAAAAGGACACCTAAATATAGAATATAACTGAACACTTAAATCACTGAACTTACATTTAGAATAGAACCACAGAACGTTTACACTCTCAATGAGAATGGGGCTGTGCCCACGTCTCTTTGTGCCCACGTTCTTTGTGCCCACGTCTCTTTATGCCCAAAACGTATGCCAGTGGGAGTTTCGGGTAGGCATCCTCTATGTCAATAGCCAAACTTACCAGTGGCCAAGCAATGGTCAAACTGACCAGTGGTCAGTTGTCAAACTGACCAATGGTCAAGCAATACCACTTTTTTGGGCATATAGAGACGTGGGCACAAAGAGACGTGGGCACAAAGGGATGCTTCGGGCGGGAACGTATCTTTGTGCCCACGTCTCTTTGTGCCCACGTCTCTTTGTGCCCACGTCTCTATATGCCCAAAACGTATACCAGTGGGAGTTTCGGGTAGGCATCCTCTATGTCAATAGCCAAAACTTACCAGTGGCCAAGCAATGGTCAAACTGACCAGTGGTCAGTTGTCAAACTGACCAATGGTCAAGCAGTGGTCAAACCGACCCGTGGTAAAGCAGTGGGCAAACTGACCAGTGGTCAAGCAGTGTTCAAAATGCCGATGTGGTCAAGCAATGGTCAAACTGACCAGTGGTCAAGCGATAGTCAAAATGACTAGAGGTCAAGCGATGGTAAAACTGACCATTGGTCAGCAATGGTCAATCTAACCAGTGGTCAAGTGATAGTCGAACAGTGGTCAAGGGGCTGACCAACGCTTAAAATTGGAGAGAAAATTGCTATGCATGAACTGAAATCAGCTTGACCACTGGTCAGTTTGGTTGTTGCTTGACCACTGGTCAGTTTAGCTATCACTTGACCACTGGTCAGTTTGACATCACTTGACCACTGGATAGTTTTACCATCGTTTGACCACTGGTCAGTCTGGGACCATTGCTTGACTACTGGTCACTTTGACCATTGCTTGACTACTGGTCACTTTGACCATTTCTTGACCACTGGTCAGTTTGGTTGTTGATATAAAGGGTACCTACGCACAACTCCCACTGGCATAGGTTTGGGCATATAGTGATGTGGGCACAAAGAGACGTGGGCACAAAATACCACTTTTTTGGGCATATAGAGACGTGGGCACAAAGAGACGTGGGCACAAAGGGATGCTTCGTCTGTGACTTAGTGTTCCGTATTTCAATCAGCATCTTTTCGAATAGATCTGGTGAGAAGTATTATCATACAGATTTCGTTTTCTTAATTCAGCTTTCAGTGTGAACATTCTGTCATTTAAATAAAATGCGTACTCGTGAAACTCACGCTGATTTGGGTTTGTACTTTAAAAGATGTGCGTGGGACCTGGGGGTTATTACATCTGACCTACAGACCACCGAAGCCAAAATTTTAACAGTTTTTGGTGTCCAAAGAAAGTGATATATAATGTTATTTGGCAGTTCATGAATATTCTTATCATCATTTTAATATAAAACAAATATCTGACATTGTCGGGGTTTTTTTTGCACCCAAAAGTGTACAAACAACAGCGATCAGCCAGTTTCTAGATCCCAAAGATATGACTGTGGGTTTGTATAGCATTAGTTAAGGTTTATCACAACAGATTTTTTTCTGCCTAAGATATGGACCACAACGTCATAATACAGTGTCGTGTCGCTCATGCTCTATGTTCTTTTCTCTGTTTGCCTACACACACACACACACACACAGAATACGAATACGAATACGAATATTTTTTTTATTGAGGGTAAAATAGATAAGCTTACACCTTTTTTACACCATGCCCTCAAGAACAACAACAGTAACAAACAATATCAAAGTGATCATGTACATGATACAGGAAAAGGAAAATGAACAAGCTTATAAGGACGAAACATGATTAGCATAAATATAACCTAGTAACAAGGGTTAGGTCACAATTTAGGAATAATGTACATTCGAAAAAAAAGGAGAGAGAGAGAGAGAGAGAGAGAGAGGTGTTTGCTTTTCAAAGTGATTTCAAAGTGGGCATCCCACTTCTTTTACGTGTTCCACGTGCATACTGCACCTAACTTTACTTATCTTGTACACGTTGCCAATGCTCAAGCGCTGTGTTTGACACCACTACTAGTTCACTGTCAACGGAAGGGCAGTGGTGGATTGGACGGGCGTCCAGGCAGACAGAGAGTTTGCGAGAAAAAAGAAAAAAGAAAAAAAAGAAAGATAGGGGAAAAAAAGCCTTGCCGGGAACATGAATTGGGTGGAGATAGCGAGTCCCTACACTTCCTGCCAAACATCGGTCTACACGTAAGCTCACTCAGACTGCAGGCATTATGAATTAAAAGACTCTTAAGAGTAGCCATCTCCTTTCCTCCTGCATCCGCTCTACCGTGTTGCTCCCCTTCTCTTTCCCATCACATCTCTCTCTCTCTCTCTCTCTCTCTCTCTCTCTCTAGTCATACTTATAGTCCCTTAACGGGGCAAGGGCCGGATGAAAAAAAGCATGTGTTTGCTTATCTGTTACCCTTGGAAAAAAGATTATCATCATCATCATCATCATCATCTCTCTCTCTCTCTCTCTCTCTCTCTCTTCTCTCTCCTCCTTTCTCTCTCTCTCTCTCTCTCTCTCTCTCTCTCTCTCTCCTTTCTCTCTCTCTCTCTCTCTCTCTCTCTCTCTCTCTCTCTCTCTCTCTCCTTTCTTCTCTCTCTCTCTCTCTCTCCTCTCTCTCTCTCTCTCTCTCTCTCTCTCTCTTCTCTCCGCAGAAGTTGCCTCTGGCTGTCTATCCCCCCCCCCCCCCCTTCTCCATCGCCCTCTCCCGTATGCTCTCCTCCATTTTTTCTTCCCTTCCTGCTTTCATCATTTCTTCCTCGTTTTTTGTTTTGTTTTGTTTTTCTTTTCTCCTACTTTTTTTAATTTCTTTTTTATCCCCCCTTTTTTTCCTCTCTCTTTCTTTAGTTCTGTAGCACTGTTTGCTAACAATTTTCGTCATTGCGGAAGAAAACTATTATCGCCTTTCCCCTCCCCTTCACCACCACTCGTGATCCGTCCGACTTCCCATCCCCACTCTTTTAATCGATAACTTTTTCCCACTTTAAAAACGTAGCATCTCTCTCTCTCTCTCTCTCTCTCTCTCTCTCTCTCTGCGTCTCCCTCTCTCTCTGCGTGTTTAATCTCTCTATCTGTCTCTCTCTGCGTCTCTCTCTGTCGCTCTCTCTCTCTCTCTCTCTCTCTCTCTCTCTCTCTCTCTCTCTCTCTCTCTCTCTCTGCGTCTCTCTCTCTCTCTCTCTCTGCGTCTCTCTCTCTCTCTCTCTCTCTCTCTCTGCGTCTCTCTCTCTCTCTCTCTCTCTCTCTCTCTCTCTCTCTCTCTGCGTCTCTCTCTCTCTCTCTCTCTCTCTCTCTCTCTCTGTGCGTCTCTCTCTCTCTCTCTCTCTCTCTCTCTCTCTCTCTCTTCTCTCTCTCTGCGTCTCTCTCTCTCTCTCTCTCTCTCTCTCTCTCTCTCTGTGCCTCTCTCTCTCTGTGCCTCTCTCTCTCTTTCTCTTTGCGTCTCTTTCTCTCTCTGCGTCTCTCTCTCTCTCCCCTCCTCCTCCACCTGCCCCCACCCCCACCCCACCCCCTCGGCGGTCCTTCCCAACCTCCCTATCTCCCTCAACAATACCTCAGTCCTCACCCTCCTTTCCCTTCCTCTTCCCTTCTCCACGCCTGCCCCCACCCCCACCCCCTTCCTACACGGAAAGGGGGGGGGGGGGGGAGGGGGGGTGCGCTACTCCCCCCCCCCCCCATCCTGTGCCATAACCGCCCAATGACAAAAGGCCCCTCAGTGGGGCTCTGACGTAGCCATCAGACGACAATGGCCGGGGTCCAGGGGAGGTGAAGGGATGCGTGCTGGGGCGCACTATGAAGGGGTAGTGTCTTGGAACTAATTCACCGCTGTTGGCCCTGTCACGTGATATTCTGCCACTTGTCTCACATGGTGCTGTTGGATGGAGAGGGGTGGGGGTGGGGTGGTGGTGGTGGGGAGGGGGAAGGACACAAGGAGGTGGGTGAGAAGGATTTCTGTTTCCTCCTAAACCAGGTTGCCCCGTGGGTGACTTAAAAAAAAAAAAACGTTCTTAATTATTGTTGTTGTGGTGGTGGTGGTTGTTTATAATTACATCAGAAATGTTTACAAACAATCAAAACAAATCTAGAAGAGCATTCGAGGGAGCACAGCTCCACAAAGATCGAATACAAATGTGTGTGTGTGTGTGTGTGTGTGTGTGTGTGTGTGTGTGTGTGTGTGTGTGTGTGTGTGTGTGTGTGTGTGTGTTTACTCTGTGTAGTAAACTTAGAAGATGCAGGTCAATTTGTTTTGAAACAATACTGTTAGAAACGCAGCTCGAGGAGTGAGGTAAACACCATTCGCTGGACTCAAACCTTCATTTCATGGACTGTGTGACAGCTGAGGACGCGGGCACTTTTCTTACTTTCTTTCCATAGAAAGCATGTGAAAATGGATAGTACTGAAGAAAAAATCCAAGATCCGTCGACTGAATTAGATCGGCCCACAAATCCAATGCGTTCGCTTGGCAATATTCCATCTTACGATGTGTATGGGCTTAAAACATGTTCTGTGGGGTTGTTTTTTGGGTTGTTGTTTTTTGTTGTTGTTGTTGTTTGTTTTGTTTTGTTTTGGTTTGTTTTAAAGGGCAAAACAAACAAAGAAGCAAAGAAACATACAAGATGAATGCGCAAAAATCCGGGACAGAGGCACCGACAAAACAGAAACAAACACCCCCCCACCCCCACCTCTCTCCCCTCAACAACACGGACAGCAATCCTTTTTTCTCTTTTCCACATACATTTAATCAAGTTTGCTGAGGTAGTGGTGGTGGTGGTGGTGGTGGGAGAGGGACGGGGAAGGGGAGGAAGGGAAGGAGAAGGAGGGGTGGGGGGGACAAGGAAGGGAGGGGAGGTGGGGGAGGGGGGGGGGTTAGAAGCCTAAAGCGTGTACATTTCACGTTAAGGTTGTTAGAATCCCAGGAAGGATGTGGGGAAAGCGTGGGGGGGGGGGGGGATGAAGGAGTGAATTAACGCTAATAATGCTTCCTAGTCAACCGTCCCTTTCAGTCCCCCTAAACCATGAGCGGTTGCCATGGTCACAGCGCTCGCTTAAAAAAAAAAAAAGCTGTGTTGTACAGGCTTCGGGGGAGGGGGGGGGGAGGGGCGCCGGGGGGAGGGAAAAAGAGAGATGAGGTTGAGGAGGGTTTTGGAAAAAAGTGAGGGGGAAGAAGGGGGGATGTCGTCAACCTTGACCAGTCTGTTTGGCCAGCACATCACTAACCGTGACCTCCCCTCAGTCTTTTTGGCCAGCACTTCACAAACCCGTAAACTGCCCTGTCGTTGTTCATTGTGCCCTTGGTTCTTTCCTGTCCCTGTAGCACTCGCTGGTCTTCCTGACCGCCTCAACAGTCGGTACGAAGACACGTTGATTTCCCAACAGATACAGCTGGACAGTCAACATCAACACTTGGAACAGCTACAGGCTAGTGCTTTTGGTGTGTTCTAGAATTTCAAGTTACGTGTATGGCAATGGCATGACAGAAGACTATTAAAGTTGCAGTTTCAAAACAGCAGGGACAAACAGACACATACCAATACGCACATGCATAAACGCACGTGTGCGTGCGCACGCGCGCACGCACGCAACATACACACACACACACATACAAGGGAGAGTGAGAGACAGAGAGAGAGACAGAGACAGACGACAGACAGAAGAGGAGAATGAGAGGACAGACAGAGACAGACAGACGGAGGGACAGACAGACGGGACAGACAGAGGAAAAGAGAGAGATAAATAGAGAGAGAGACAGACAGACAGTGAAGAAGTTTAAACAAGCTAGTATCTGATTCAGCTTCATTTCCATTGAATATCCTCTTCATCTTTAACAGAAATCTGATCAATGTCGCCGCCTGCAAGGGCTGGGAGGGCTGAAAGGAAATCCTGTTCTAAACTCTGTCCCAAACTGCATTCTCAACTGTGACTGTCATCCGGGCAGAACTGCTTTAAGCTGGTGCTATGTCTTTGGGTTCGCAACGCCTGAAGACTATTTTTCCTAAAATGAACGTGTCTGCTTGGTATTGTTTAAGACATGCGTTCCTCTGCGCTGTGTTTTTAAATCCCTATTATTGTACAGCTTTTGTTTTTCCCCAAAGGGCCCCTATAAATTGTCATGAGGACACGGCCTTTATTTTCGTTTCTCCTGGACAAATCCCTCTGCCGCTCTTTTCTTGTCTTCATCTCTCCACATCTTTTAGAGCGAACTTTCATCAGCAAAAGAATCATATGTCTCATCTGCCTGTGTTTTGGGGAGTATGGCGATGGAGATGGTTGTGTGTGTGTGTGTGTGTGTGTGTGTGTGTGTGTGTGTGTGTGTGTGTGTGTGTGTCTGTCTCTGTCTGTCTCTCTGTGTTTGTGTTTGTGTGCATGTTTTGTGTGTGTGTGTGTGTGTGTGTGTGTGTGTGTGTGTGTGTTTTGTGTGTGTGTGTGTGGTTTGTGGGGACAGACAGACAGACAGACAAACAGACAGACAGACAGACAAAACGAAAACAGACAGACGGACAGACAGGCGGGACAGACAGAAGGTCAGACAGACAATCAGTCGTCAAACAGACAGACAGACAGACAACAGACAGAGACAGTTTTCAGAAATAGAGAAAGAGACCGTGATGGACAAACAGTCAGTCGTCAAACAGACAGGTAGACAGAGACAGAGACAGAAACAGATATAGACAGAGAAAGAGACGTGACAGAGATAGAGCGAGTGAGTGAGAGAGGGGACAGAGAGAGAAAGAAACAGTGCGTTTGTGTGGTTTGTTTTTTTTTTTTTTTTTAGCAAAATCGATGGACAGTTTATCGAAGCTTCTGGCGTTTTAAAAAGCACAAACAAAGAAACAGACTAACAAACAAACAAAGAATAAATTTAAAAAACTGAGCACGTAGTTTTAAAGTCATGGATAACAGTGAGTAGTCAGGAATACTATTTATCAAAAAACGGATTTTTTTTCAATGAAAAGACATCCGTGCACGAACCAGCCAAAAGCAATATTTTCTTCAATACAGTTTATCTGGGAACCAGAATTTGTCGATGTATGTTACTCTTGATCTATGTTATCAGTGTTTGCTCCGGTTATATTGTGCAGTTGTGAAGCAGAGGGAAATAGAAATGAAAATATTGAATTGTGGAGAACCAACTTTCTATAACACTGAGTTGGATAGAAGTGATATACAGTTAATAATAATTGTCAACCTGGGTGATGTCGATGGGGGAAAGGACTAGCGCACAGCCAAACACACTCACAGCTTGCTTACGATCTCATTCATATATCATGCATTCGTCACATCAAACCACTAGTAAAGTCTATAACTTTACTACACATTTTTCATAGAACGAACCATCAATGCATATGGAATCAAACAAAATAAAACATTCTCTCTTTCCTGAACTTCACAAAATCATTGATCTAAACATCATTAACTAACCCGGGTATAAATAGATTTTTACTTTACCTGGCCAGGTGATCTTAACTATTCCGAATAAACTGTCTTTCTTTTCTTTTTTTTTTTTTCTTTTCACTGTCACTTTCACAAGCACGACACAACGGCGGGCACGGGTCTTGGTCTGCTGGCGCCTGGTCAGGTTAAAACTGCTGGCACTGGCGTTGGTCTGTGGTTCTGCTTGACGAAGTGACGCGCCGGGTTATGAGGTTCGAACCCGGTTAAGGTGGAACAGTGACTATAAAAACTCGATCTGTTCTCCTTTCTTCCTTCCTGCATTAACGCATTGCACTCTCTCTCTCTCTTAGTCTGCTCTATCAAATGGACAGGGTTTGCTTTTCTTTTCTTTTCTTTTCTTTCTTTTCCTCTTCATTATTTTGAAAACTCTCTCTCTCCACATACTCCTCAGTCTTTCCTCTGCAGGCTATCTCATGCTAATCTCTCAACTTGGTTCCTTCTCTCCTCCCCTCACTCTCTGCTTCTCTCTCGTCAGAGCTTACACAGAACCTCTTCCTCTCTCTCTGCCCTCTCTTCGTTCTTTCTCCTCTCTTCATCTCTCGCCTTTTCCCTCGTGTAGAGACTACCCCCAGAACCTCCTCATCCCCTCCCTCTCTCTGCTCGTTCCTCTTTCTCTCTTCCCCCACACATTACTTTATTCCCTCCCCTACGTGCCCAAGGGTGAGTACCATTGGTCAGTAATTTTTTACCGCCTCGTACCCGAAGTTATCTCCCTCTAATTCCATTGGCTATTCAATCATGACAGTCACGCCTACACGCCTTACTCTCTGTGGTGGTCAATTGGTCATTTAATTGATTAGCTTGATTTCACCCCCACCCACACTACCTTCTCCCTCCCCCTTTCAAGCGACGTCGTAATTGGCTAGATCAGTCTGGTCCAGGCGTCGAGACTCGTCTCCCCAGACATCGAGGCATGGGTCAGCTACTTAGTCTGTCTGGCCGGACAGTACCGTCTCCGTAGAGGAAATTGGGAATTAGTCTACTCGCTGTGCCAAATTGGCGGATGAGTCTGAGCCGGGCGTCGAGACTCGTTTTGACCAGACATCGAGGCGTCGGTCAGCTACTTAGTCTGTCTGGGTGGACGGGGACCGTCTCCGTGGGGATTAGGTTTTTGGGTTGTTTTTATTTTTGACCGTGACAATTTCCCCCTTGCAAAAGATATGCACCGCCATGTCTCAAAAACGGTACAAAAAGACAACAACCGAATTTGCTGAACACACAGCTACACGTGCAAAGTTTGAAAAATACTTTACAACCAAGGTTTATAAATTATAAAAATATACCATTAGTGAATACCACTCCAATGAGTTATCATTGACGTGCGCTCTTGCGTTATTTCGAACTCATTTATAACGACCCCTGTGCGCACTTATGCATTCCCCTACCTGCGGATTTGCCATCTCTCCTTTCACAATTCTTATGAAAAGCACAATAAAATTTGATCACGATCATGACACTTTACTGAGGAAAACTCCATCCTCACTTATTGCAATAATGCATTACTACACAAGCGACTGTATGCTTTAAGCATAACTACATTTACACAACAAATCTCAACAAAATTATGAACCATAGCCAACTGGGAATGAACCCATATCCAATCAACATAACTGTAATCAACACATATTATCAACAAGCAACCCCGGATATGACTGACTTCCTCTGAGTTGCAGCTTGCTAGACTACACGGCTTAAAAAGTCAGCTCGACATTCTGTCGACCGGGAATGTACTGCACTCGGTACCTGTAGGGCTGCAATGCCATTTTCCCAAAACAGCACTCTGCTGTTTTTCAACTGCGCCTCCTGCAGGAATTTGAGTGTTGATGATCATCTCTATCACGAAATCTTTCCATACAAGTATTTGTGGAACTTCTGCACGGCCCACACAACGGCTAAAACACTCCTTCTCCACCTTGCGTACCCTTCTTCACACTTTGTCAACTTCCTGCTAGCATACCTCACAGGGAACCGACCCCCCTTTATGCTCCTGCAACAATACTGCACCTATTCCAAACCCCCTGATGCATCTGTTTCCCCAACAAAAATGGTTTGGACATATCTGGTAGCTTTAAGATGGGACGGGAACCTAGTCTTTCCAACACCGTCTGCAGTGCTTGCTCTGCAGCGTCTGGGCCATTCGACCCATGCCGGTTTCCCTGCCTTGACCAAATCACTGAGAGGACTCGTGATTGCTGCGAAATTTGGAACAAACTCCTATAGAAACCAATAAACCTAGCAGACTCCTGACTTCTGTTTTGGTCTTTGGTCTCTTTAATTCATCATCTTCTCCACCTTTCCTCTTTTCCGGCTGCTTTGTGTCACCTCCGACAACAAAACCTAGGAACTCCTACTGTCTAGCCCTTCATACAGTGACACATCCCTGTATGACTTTCTGGAACTTAGGCAACAAATCTCCCTTCTTCTGCTGGGTCTCTTTCACCCATCAATGATTGCTGCTGCGCCTATGGGCTGAGTCTCACGCTGAATATATTTGCGGAGAAAATTTGCATGGAAAAGTTTTGGTTTCCCATTCACATCAATTCGGTAATCCCGACCGACCTTTTCAGTGATGGTGAATGGGCCTTTCCAATGCATCAGCAGCTTGTTGTGATCCGTGGGAAGCCCGTAACAGGACTTGATCCCCGCTTGAGGGATTGGGTTCCTCACCTTCCTGTCAATTGCTTCTTCTGAACGACCCTAGCCTCCTGCAAACCTTCCCCTTTCAAACTTGCATGTCTCATCCTGTGCCCACCTTTGGAACAGGGCGAGATTGGGCAATCAGATCAACAGCCCCCTCCTGAACGGTGTGTCAATTAAAGGGGGATGTTTAAGAGGCGCCTTCCTCTTCCCCTTGTGGCTGACCTTTGACACACGTCACATGACCCTGCAGAAACGCTTGATGTCTGCCATTGCCCCTGGCCAATGAAAATCATCGAAGATTCGGTCCCGCTGTTTTGCTGGTGCCGAGATGACCGCCATGACGACTCGTGACCCACTGACATGACAGTGTCACGATAACCTGTGGTACCTCTAACTGAGTGGTCACCCTTACCTGTCTTCCCCTTGGTGAACACTCGGTACAACAGCCCGCCTTTCACAAGAAATTCTGTCTCACCTCCTCTAACCACCTGTTTTTCTCCACCTCTTGCCAACTCCCAAGACTTCACGAGCGAAGGGTCTTGTTCCTGCGCTGCCCTAAACTCATCAGGCGACACACTATGCCTGACTTCCTTGCTGGAACGACTAACGGTTTATCAACCTTTTCCTCCTTCTTGCTCCGTGTTTGAACTGCGCCCCTATAGCAGTCAACAACTCAGGATCCCCTGGATCCCTGCACCGGAATATTTCCGATGATCAAATCATGAAGGGGTTTTTTCCATCACCAACGCAGACAACTCGCCTGAGAAGTAAGGGGTACGTACTTCTATCTTAGCAAAATGGGGAAACTCCCTCACAGTGCCCTCGATTAGAGTACAGGTCGGATTTGCCCTGTCAAATCCCCTTTCTCGACCAGCGTTGGGTTCGTTTTACCCCGCATGAACAAACCCGTGTCTCGTAACCATTTCACCCTCGTGGCCAATCCACCCTTCTTCCAAATGGTAAAGAACCACTCAGCCTAGTGCCCTCCATCCCTGACACTGACTGCTGTCCAGTGCTAGCCATAGGCTGCACTCCACCCTCTTCAGACTGAATCCCCTTTTTGGTTCCACTGCAGATCGTTTCCCTTGACGACCCTTATCCACCTCTTGCAAGGCTGCTGCCTTCTGGAACCTCATGCGACCAATCCCTCGCCACATGTCCCTTCTTGTGACAAATAAAAACCTAATGTCCTTTGCCCCTCCTTCTGCCCCACCACTGGGTTTGCAGACTTTGCAGAAAACCCCCTAGTCTCCTTGCATCTTCTCAAACCCGTGCCTAGCACTGTTTCTCCGCACCTTAGTGCCCAAACGTGCCTCCTATACACCTCTGAGGAACTTCAACAAACTCCCCTGCTGTCTCTGGCTGTCTCTCTTTCAAATGTATGGTTAACTCAGGGCCGCAACCTGACAAAATCTGTTCCTTCATAACTAGCTCTTTTAAATCAGCGAACTTTCCCTTTTTCGTACCCCTCAACTCTAACCACTTCTCAAAATAGTGATCTAAACGTGCACCAAACTGAGTGTACGTTTCACCTGCTTGTAAATTTAGCTGAACGAAATTTCTTCCTGAACCCTCCTCTGTGAGGTCAAATCCTTTCATCAACGATTCCTTCACAGCGCCGAAATCAGACTGTTGTTCTGCTGGTAACGCAGTGAAATTTGTAAAAGCCTTACCGTCAGTAACGCCGACAAATGACTGCCACTCCCTTTTGGAGGCCAACCCTGACTGGTCGCAAACGTTCGAACGACTGATGTATGCATCAATCGAATCGGTTCCTTCAGAGAATTTGGGCAACTTTTGGGCGGGGGCGTAACTGCGCACCAGAGTCACTGGAAAGTGAACTACCATCATCGGTGGTCTCCTTTGTATTCTCACTTTCTCTAACTCTAATTGGCCTTTAGTCTTTCTGTTTCCTGCGTTCCCTAGCTTTAATCCTTTCTGTTTCCTGCTTCATTCTTTCTGTTTCCTGCGTTCCTTATTCTTTCTGTTTCCTGCTTCATTCTTTTTGTTTCCCCCCCTAGCCTGATTTTCATTAGCCTGAATCCTTAATTTCTATTTCTTGCGCTTCTCGCGACGCGTCGTCTTTTCCGCGCGTTCGTCTCTTTCCATCTTTTGTTGGTTTTCAACGAATGCACGCAACTCATCTCCTGAGTAACCTAGATCACGAGCGACGCTCACAAGTTGTTCAATGGGGTGTTTTTTTTCTTCCGCCATTATATCTCTTTCTTTTTTTTTTTTTTTTTTGAACAAGATTTTATTACTACGACAGCCAAACTGGTGGGTTTCCGACACGAGTGACGTAATAGCACAATCCTATGAATGATAATATTAGCTTGGGACAACGTAGTTAGTTTTTATAAGACGGCCCCGCGCCTGACCAACAAGAGAGCGAAATTTTAGGCAATCTGTGCGAAATAAGTACTCTGGGGCTGAAATGCCAGCCTAGTATTTAAATATCTTGGAAGCAATGCCAAGCGTAGTGTTTAACTATCTTGGGAACATACGTAAGACAACCCCTTGTCTAGGATTACAAAACTTGAATCCCACCCAGCTTCCTCTCTGAAAGTTGAACAATTATAATAAATGGGCCAGAATATCCTGGCAGGCTCGCCCAAAAAATTGTCAACCTCGGGTGATGGGCGATGGAGGAAGGAAATAGCGCACAGCCCAAAACACACTCACAGCTTGCTTACGATCTCATTCATATATCATGCATTCGTCACATCAAACACTAGTAAAGTCTATAACTTACTACACATGTTCATAGAACGAACCATCAATGCATATGGAATCAAACAAATAAAAATTCTCTCTTTCCTGAACTTCACAAAATCATTGCCCAAAAAAAATAAACATTCTCTCTTTCCTGAACTTCACAAAATCATTGATCTAAAACATCATTAAATAACCCCGGGTATAAATAGATTTTTACTTTACCTGGCCAGGTGATCTTAACTATTCACGATCACTGTCTTTTCTTTTCTTTTTTTTTTTTTTCATTCACTTTCACAAAACACGACACAACGGCTGGCACTGGTCTTGGTCTGCTGGCGCCTGGTCAGTTTGACTGCTGGCACTTGGGGTTGGTCTGTGGTTCTGCTTGACGAAGTGACGCTGCCAGGTATGAGGTCGAAACCCCGGTTAAGGTGGAACAGTGACTATCAAAATCGATCTGTTCTCCTTTCTTCCTTCCTGCATTAACGCATGGCACCTCTCTTTTCTCTTTCTAAATCTGCTCTATCAAATGGACATGGTTGCTTTTCTTTTCTTTTTCTTTTCTTTCTTTTCCTCTTCATTAGTTAGCAACTCTCTCTCTCCACATCTCTCCTCAGTCTTTCCTCTGCAGGCTATCTCATGCTAATCTCTCAACTTGGTTCTCTTCTCTCCTCCCCTCATCTCTCTGCTTCTCTCTCGTCAGAGCTTACACAGAACCTCTTCCTCTCTCTCTGTCTCTCTTCGTTCTTTTCCTCTCTTCATCTCTCTGCCTTTTCCCTCGTGTAGAGACTACACCCAGAACCTCCTCATCTCCCCCTCTCTCTGCTCGTTCCTCTTTCTCTCTTTCACCCACACATTACTTTATTCCCTACCTACGTGTCCAAGGGTGAGTACCATTGGTCAGTATTTTTACCGCCTCGTACCCGAAGTTATCTCCCTCTAATTCCATTGGCTATTCAAATCATGACAGTCACGCCTACACGCCTTACTCTCTGTGGTGGTCAATTGGTCATTTAATTGATTAGCTTGATTTCACCCCCACCACACACTACCTTCTCCCTCCCCCCTTTTAAGCGACGTCGTAAATTGGCTAGATCAGTCTGGTCCAGGCGTCGGAGACTCGTCTGCCCAGACATCGAGGCGTCGGTCAGCTACTTAGTCTGTCTGGCCGGACAGTACCGTCTCCGTAGAGGATTAGGATTAGTCTACTCGCTGTGCCAAATTGGCTGGATGAGTCTGAGCCGGGCGTCGAGACTCGTTTTGACCAGACATCGAGGCGTCGGTCAGCTACTTAGTATGTCTGGGTGGACAGACCGTCTCCGTGGAGGATTAGGATTTTGGTTGTTTTTATTTTTGACCGTGACAATAAAATATACGCTTAAACTGGTATTTTCCCGCTGTCAGTCCAACCACCAAACAAGCAAGCAAACACAATGTCCTTTTTTTTTTTTTACTGGTCTTTTATCTGAGGAATCGGGCATAATTTTTTCTTTCCAAAATGTAGAGTTTGTTGTGCAACTTACATACAAAATGGATTTCTCGGTCAGGGTGAATCAGTAGCATTTATCAAATCCGGGAATCGCATTTTTCTCTATAAAAAGACAATCCGTATGAAAACATAACTCATTCATTGGAAGAAAATTATCAAAAGATAGGGTATGAAAATTGAACTCATTCATTGAA
>CM031601.1:27746226-27748726 GCA_018398815.1 Conus ventricosus
TCTAGGTTAAAGACACACAGATGAAAAACAAGGACGTCGCTGAAACAATCTTCTTGCCAATTCAGCTGCTTTCAGTGCGTGCGTGCGTGCGTGTGTGCGTGCGTGTCTGTGTGATCTGTGTGCGTTTCAGTTTGTGTGCGTGGGTTTGTGCGTGCGTTTGTGCGTGCGTTTGTGCGTGCGTTTGTGTGTGTGTGTGTGTGTGTGTGTGTGTGTGTGTGTGTGTGTGTGTGTGTGTGTGTGTGTGTGTGTGTGTGTGGGACGCGCGCGCGTGCTTGTGTGTATGTGTGTGTGTGCGTGTTTGTGTGTGTTGTGTGTGGTGTGTGTGTGTGTGTGTGTGTGTGTGTGTGTGTGTGTGTGTGTGTGTGTGTGTGTCGTGTTGTGTTGTGTTGAGTTGCGTTCTGCTGTGTTATGTTGTGTTGTGTTGTGTTGTGTGCCAGAAATAGAAACATTTTATATTTACATTTCATTTTGGAGAACCAGAGAGAGAGAAACTCGAAACTCGAAACTCGAAACTCGAAATCTTTAATGAGGGTGAATAGATAAGCTGGAAGCTTTTTTACACTATGCCCTCAAAATAACAATAAACAATAAAGAACAATTACATCAATTTGACAAAATTAAACACAACAATAAGAAAAACATTTTTAAAAAAAATATATATAGAAAATAGTAAGCAGTCTCCTTTTAACGTATTTTCACACCACACACACACCACACACACACACCACACACACACACACACACACACACTCACACACAAACACACACACACACACACACACACACACACACACACACACACACACACACACACACAACTGGACATACGTAAGCATCACATAGGTATACATAAGTATTTTGTACGCCAATCATGTCATATTGCTTATAGCCCAGCCGACTGCGAAGGCCATCTCCGGGCTGCAACAACTTGTTTGTGTCAAAAGGAACATCAAACTTAGGAATATACAGTTAAGTGAAACATGATTTACAAATGGTCTATGAGGTATTTGAAATATAGCTTTTTTAAACGATGTTAAACTATTTATCTGTTTTAAATGAGTAGGGATTTCACTCCATAATTTTACTCCCAGAGTAAGTAAGGGATGACTTGAAAAGATCAGTTCGTGGTCGAGGGGTGTATAGGTATTTTTGCCTCGAATTTTGATTAATGGAAATTTGTCATGAAGATAAGGTGGCGCAATATTATTAATGATTTTATACATAAAGACAGCTTTATTAAAGCAGCATTTTTAGATCGAATGGAAGAATGTTAAGATCTTTATAATCACTAGCTTGTAGAGAAGATTTCAAGAGTATCAGCTTAATAGCGCGTCTGTACATGCTTTCTAGTGGTTTTAAGCAATTTTACTGGCTAAATCCAGCATGTAGAGGCATAGTTTAATGTCTGGTTGTTACATATGCATAGAAATATAATTTTCTAGTATGTTGATCAAGGAAATTCTTGATTCGGTTCAACAAGAATAATTTTTTAGATAACCTTTTAGACAAATCAGATATATGATTAGACATGAAAGATTATTATCAACTGTAAGACCTAATAATTTGTGTGATTTAACTTCTTCTACGACTTTATTTTGTATACGTATTTTAAACAAATCGGCTTTCATATTTTGACGTTTCTGTCTGGTTGTAGTCATCATAAATTTAGACTTTTGAGGATGGAGGGCCATATGGTTCAAATTAGTCCACTTTGCAAGTTTATTGAGATCATTCTGTAATTTGATACATACTGAGTCGGCATCTTTGTCATTATTATGGAGAGTAGTGTCATCAGCAAAAAGCTCACAGGGAGAAGACATATGTAAAGGAAGATCATTATATAAACTGAGAATAAGATAGGCCCCAGGACTGACCCTTGGGGAACGCCATAATTTACTGGCATAAGAGAGGAAGTAACGGAATTTTTTAATACCACTTGTCGCCTACAGTTGAGAAATGAAGAAATGAGTTTAAGAGCTTCAGGGGATAAACCATACAATGTTAGTTTTCTTAACAATAGATTGTGATCTATAGTGTCGAATGCTTTAGCGAAGTCGACAAAAACTGTTCCTGTGAAGAGATCATTGTTTATGTTTAAATGCCATTGTTCAATTATATTAGTGAGCAAGGTGTGACAAGAATGATTTTCTCTAAATCCGCTTTGATTAGAATGTAATAAATTGTATTTCATGAAATGTTTATGGATGTTACATTTGATGTGTTTTTCAAGGGGTTTAGATAGAATAGATAGGACAGAGATAGGTCTGTAGTTAGAAGGATCAGTGGGATCACCAGATTTAAAAAAGGGTAAAACTTTAGCATCTTTGAAGGGTTGTGGATAACTACCTTTATCAATGGAAAGATTGTAAATGTATGTAAGATGCTCTGATATAATCGGAGCAGCAATTTTCAAAATTTTTCCATCTATATCATCTAAACCTCGAGAACTGGACTGATTTAATGAACACAATTCCTTATAAACATCATGTACACCAATAAA
>CM031601.1:27756226-27778726 GCA_018398815.1 Conus ventricosus
CAACAACAATAATGACACGTAAATGTAATTAATGATACGAACAAAATCAGCCCTTGTGAACAGAATAATAGAAAAGGTATTTGAAGATTCATAACGATCTGCACTAGCCAAACATAGTCTTGCCCGACTTACGTCTCATAACCTAAATAGAACGATCCTTTAGAACTCTTCCTGCATGATACATGTTTTGTCAAGTCTCTATTTGGTTCAAAGATAACGATTACAACACCAACATGCCTAGAATCAAAGCGATCCACGTAGTCATCATATACGGACTTTCTTGTTACTTCAGACTAGGTCAGAAAGAACGCCCCCCCCCCCCCCCCCCCCCCCCCCCCCCCCCCCCGCACACATTTGAGAGAGATTAGCATAGCGACACTAACTGATTTTGAGACCTGGTGTCTGCCGAAAGAGAAAGAAACTGGGAGAGAGAGAGAGAGAGAGAGAGAGAGAGAGAGAGAGAGAGAGAGAGAGAGAGAGAGAGAGAGAGAGAGAGAGAGAGAGAGAGAAAGAGGAGAGAGAGAGAGAGAGAGAGAGAGAGAGAGAGAGAAAGAGAGAGAGACAGACAGACAGACAGACAGACAGAGACAGAAACAGAGACACTGAGAGTGAGATGGTTACTGTATAATGTCGTGGCGTAAATAGATAAATAAGTAAATAAATAAATAAATAAATAAATAAATAAATAAATAACTACATGAATAACAGAATGGCGGGAGCGGAAAATATATTGTTGACATGGACTGGCACACCAGTAAAAACTCACGAGTTATTCTCTTCCTCATTAAGGCTGTCCAGACACAGAGAGAGAGAGAGAGAGAGAGAGAGAGGTTACAAGGAAAACACGAGGAAACCAGATTATGAAATTGCATGTAGAAAGTATGTGTGCCTCTCTCTCTCTCTCTCTCTCTCTCTCTCTCTCGGGGGTGAACACAGGTTCACGCTGGCGACAAGACGTATCTTCAGGTCGCGCTCCACTAATTAATGATTTTCCTTAATAAGTTGAAGATTAACTTTTTCATTTAATGATTTTTCATTTTCCTTAATTCCTTTCGATCATGCCGATACCAAATTCATGTGCAAGAGTCAGCTGTGGTCAGTTCTATTGGACGTGGCAGAATTTCATGCAGAAACGCGCACTGAACGCCATAGCCGGGCGTAAACACGGTCTTGTGTTGTGCTGGCCAGTGAGTGCAGTGAGAACAACGTGCCTGGCTGTTGTGCTGTATGTGCTGTGTGGTTGTTCCCCTGTTGTGAACCTCAACCAGTCCTGTGCTGTGCGTGTGGACTATGCGGGAAATTTGGACACTGTACAATCAGGCGAAACTCCGTATCTCTACTTTCTTATGCTTGCCACTGTTCGATTTCTACAGGCAACAAATACTGACCCACCACAGAAATACAGGTATGTGTTGACTGTGTGTTTTGTTTTGACCTGTGACACTGGAAAATTTGCGGCTGTTGTCTTCCTGTCCTGCTGCTTACTTGTGTGTGGAGACATTGAACCGAACTCTGTAGTAGTAGTAGTAGTAGTAGTGTAGGGACGTAATCAATACATAGGCCGTTAAGCCTTTCAATGTCCCCTCGTGTTATTTTACTTTTATGACAGGGTTGAAAATGCATGCAATATAAATTTTCCTTCTTATTCATCAAAGCTTCTAAACTGTACTTTAAATTTCAAGTCTTCATCCAGCAAATTCTTAAAAACATTAGTATTTTTAGCAAATTTAAGTGCAGTTGTCAAACTGTTCCAGTTAGTAATAACTCTGTTACTGAACTTGAATCTCCCCATGTTAGTATGAAACTGCTTAACAAAAATTTTGCCTTCCGAATTTCTTGTTCTATCTGTTTTAACAGCCTCAAAAAAGTAGTCCCACTGTATGTCCGTTTGCTGGTGAAATATTTTGAACACTTCAATCAAATCCCCTCTAATACGTCTACCTTTTAAAGAGTGCAAATTTAAGTAATTTAATCTATCTGTATAAGACATGTTTGTACATTCTTGCAAGATTTTAGTAGCTCTTCTCTGTACTCTTTCAATTGCTATTGACTGTCTTTTCAAGTGTGGGTACCAAATTATATTGCCATATTCAAGATGCGGTCTAACCTTTAGCTTTATATAACTTTAAAAACGTTTCTTTATTTAGGTAAATAAAAGTTCTTTTTATTAATCCAATCATTTGGTTTGCTTTATTTATACATTTTTGAATGTGAATATCAAAGAGTAAATCTTTATCAAAGATTACCCCAGATCTTTTCTTCCTCACATTTCTGTACCAGCCTATTTCCACATCTATTTTCATGTTGTATTCATGTTCTGGTCCTACTCAGGGAAGGGGGCAAAAACGGGAGTCTTTTCCATCATCCAGCGTTCCGTACCAGGGAAGGGGCCGGGTATGACCGGGAGTCCTATTATACACCACAGCCCTACTTCAATAACAGTGTGCCCCTGTACATCGTGATGACAATTTCTATGGAATTGATCTTTCTTTTAATCGACTCCAGTCGGAAATGTCCCAAATTCTTCATGACGCCATTGCAAGAATAGAAGCCAACAACGTTCGTCATGAACAAAACGTTGAAAGCACTTTGTATGAGTGGAAAAGAAATTATCAAATGTGGAAAAGAAAATAGAGAATCGTATGTGCCTGTTAGAAGACCAGCAAGCTCAACTCGCAAACTGTAACAGAGAGATGCAGGATCAGTGTCACTCATTATGGTCGGAAGTGCACAGATTGACAGAAACGATTACTACATTATCAGACAAATGCGACTACTGGATAGTCAAACAGACGGAACAATCTTCTTTTTTGGGGCTTTCCTTTCGATGGAAGTGGCCCTTCATTTCAAGACTATGAACGGAAGGTTCGTCAAGCTGTGTGAGTCGGAATGGGATAGAAGAAGACTTGGCTCTGGTTTAGAATATTCAAGTCTGGCAGAGCTATTGTTGTGACGTTCCAGAGCTACAGCCAAAAGAGGTTAGTGCTTCAAAATGCACCAAAACTGAGAAATCCAGACGGTTTTCAGATATCTTTGTTCGGAAAGATTTCTCTGAAAATACTCAACAGAAGAGGAAAGAACTTCTCCCTGTGCAACGCCAGCTAAGACATGAAGGGCAAAGATCCAGTTTACGCTATGACAAGCTGATCACGGATGAGGCGGTCTACACTTATGACCTCCGCAACAAAAGAATCCTCAGATGTGATCAGCCCCTACGCTCCAGACGAAGGAACACGTCCGTTATTTATCATGATGCAAAGCGCTCAAGAGGGGGTGAGAGGGGAAATCTCAGTGATAATTCGCGCCCACAGAATCGTGTGGATGGTCATGAAATGCCCACATACTGCTTATCGACAACTGACTTTCCAGCTCTAAATGCAGAAGAAAGAAATGCTCCAGTCCCCAAATCAACCAAACCGTCACCCGTTCACCTGTTCCTCTCACTGGAATAGACCATGCAAGCTCGGTCAACAGAACGGGTTTTCACGCATGGAGGCAGCCAATCTAAAGATCTGCCCAGCACACAGACACCATGGAGACACAGACACTGTACCACAGCAACCAGTTCAAAATACCAGTGGTGACTCGGTACTGAAAGAAAATATTGTGTATAATTTACGGGCACGAGCTATACCATCCACCAGTGACCGGCATGCCCAGGCAACAAACAGCGTGCATGGAAGCCAAGAGCCTTTAACTCCGTCGGCTGAACGACCGAGATATTCCGGAAGAGGTCGTGGCCGTGGAACACCCGGAGCTCAGCAGCGGATAGACTCCATGCTGCAGACCCAACGAGCGGTACCACAGACCCATGCAGATGTGGTGTGTCCAGGCTACCCACGCCAAACCCCCCTGATGGTGAAGCGGACGCTGCAGGGGAGGATAGTGGTGAAGAACCCTTCATTGATGCTGACACCTAGGATGAAGGCCGGCCCCAGCGACTGTCCTTCCTGCTATTCAACATAGCGGGACTTGCAAACAAACTCAGAGACTGGGACTTGGTGAACTACTTAAATTTAATTTTGATTTTGTTACCCCAACAGAAACATTCATTGGACAAAACTTTTGATATGTTTGATGTTTTTCCAAATTTTGTTAAATTCGTTTCTCCCGCTTTGAAATTATCTCATCACGGCCGTTGGTCAGGTGGCGTAGTTGTAATGATAAAAAAGAACTTGACAAATATATTAAAGTAATACAATGTGAATGTGATAATTTAGTTGCAGTCAGAATATGCGGTAAACTTTTGGGCAGTGCATCTGACTACTGTACGTATATGTGTATGTCCCACCCTATGGTAGCCCGTTTTATGACACGGCGGAATCCAGTTGTCATACACTGGAAGTTGAAAGGGTTATAGGTGATCTATTGGGAGCGGATACTAATCTGTACTTGCTTTGTAATGGCGACTTTAATGGACGAACAGGTAATGTACAAATCATCAACAGTCCTTTTACTCAGAATTTTTGCTCTGATGTTTTTGATAGGTCTACTACATTCATAGACAACAGAATATCATGTGACGTAGCGACAAATGATTTTGGCAAGAGTTACTTGATATGTGCGCCTGTTATAACTTGAAAATATTAAATGGGTGTCCAGAGCTCGAGGGTTCTGGTAATTTCACATATTTATCTGAACAGGGTCATAGCGTTATTGATTATTTCCTTACGAGCTTCGATCTTTGCAGCAGTTTTGAACGGATGGTCATAGGAGACAGAATTGAGTCAGACCACATGCCTGTTGAATTGTATTGTAAGATAGGTAATTCCATTGTTCAACCGACTGTCAACAACGCTGTCCAGCTGGAGAAGATTATTTGGTCAGAAGACCAAGCCCACATGTTCACTGAACTCTTAAGATCAGAACATTTCCAGACCAACTTGAGTTGGCAACTTCTCTGATTAATATGGATCTAGATGAGTCGGTGAATATTTTTACTTCATCATTAAAGGTGGCAGCTGAACAATGAAAAGGAAAGTGTTAGTGGGTAAACAAAGTGCTCGTAAAGCCAGATGGTTTGATTTAAAGGAGTGCTTTTCAAAGAAAAGGGAAGTAATAAGACATCTTCGAAGGGCTAGAAAAACTAAAGATAAAGTTGACTACGTTAAATACATCGGAGCAAGGAAAGAATACAGGACTATGCTCAACATGAAAGAGCGTGCACAGAGAAACTTTGATTTGAAAAATCTTTTAAGCTCAGCGGAAAACTCCAGTCAGTTTTGGAATGAAATTAACAAGAATAAAAGAAAAAGTGTTGTTCTAAATGACATAACAGAAAAACGAGTGGGTACAGCACTTTGAATCAGTTTTCAACGAAGGATTTGTTAACGGAGAAGATTGCCTTATGATGAATCAGACGAAACGTTATTTGACCATGTATTGGATGGAGAGATAAGTGAAAAAGAAATCAGTAAAGCGATTAAACACATGAAAAATAAGAAGGCAGCGGGTTTAGATGGTCTTTTGCCTGAAATGTTGAAGAATGCAGAGCAAATAGTTCTACCTTACTTGAAGAAGTATTTCAACGCTATATTCACTAGGAGCTTTTTCCCATCAAAATGGGCGGAGGCAGCAATAATTCCACTGTATAAGAAGGGTGATGCCAACATTCCTGATAATTTCAGAGGCATATCTCTTTTGAGTGTTCTTAGTAAGGTTTTTGCACATATTATCAATGGCAGGTTAACTTTATGGGCAGAGCAAAACGGTATCATTTGTGAAGCACAAGCAGGCTTTAGAAAAGGCCCGCTCAACGATAGATCATATATTCACTTTAAACGCAGTAATTGAAAAATATTTGCAGAAGAGTACGAAACTATACTGTGCCTTCATCGATTTCAAAAAAGCATATGATACTGTGAACCGTAAGGTTTTGTGGGCGGTGCTGCTACGAGCAGGCGTGCGAGGTAGGATGCTAAAAATAATTCAGGCAATGTACACCAATGTGAAAGCGTGTGTTTTATGTCATAATAATACACGTTACTCAAGTTTCTTTGAATGTTTACAAGGTTTAAAGCAAGGATGTGTTATTAGTCCATTATTTTTTTTGTTAATAAATGAACTTGCAAATGACATAATTTTAAATGGTTAAACATGGTGCTACCCTCACATCAGACGAAGCTGAGCTATTCTTTTGCTGTTTGCTGATGATCTCACTCTTTTGGCTTCTACTGCGATTGGGCTACAGCATCAGCTGTATATTCTCCAAAGAGAAAACAGAAAGGACTGCGGTTAACAGTAAATTTAGACAAGTCAAAAATTATTGTTTTCAGGAAGGGGGGTTTTCTCAGCTCAAGGGAGAGATGGTTTCTGAATGGCACCCGCTAGAAGTGGTTAATTCGTACAAATACTTAGGTCTTACTTTTTCTACTAGACATAGTTTTAACTTGCCATGGAAGAACTAAAACTTAGAGGAAGAAATGTACAAACGACATCTGTGCACACTAAAAAGAATTGGGTGTAATTCACCGGATATTTTCTTCAAACTTTTTGATGCACTGGTTGTCCCGTTGCTTCTTTTGGCTCTGAGATATGGGGGTACAAAGCTTACCCCAGCTGGAGCAGTTCATCTGTACGCATGCAAAAGATTTTTACATGTAAGAAACAAATCAGCAAACGACGTAGTATATGGAGAACTTGGACGTTTTCCATTATGGATATCAACTGTTACCCGGTTTTATCAAGTACTGGTTTAGATTGTTAAAACAACCGGATACCAGATTTTCAAAGAAAGCGTACAACATTTTCACTGTCTATGCATGAGAAAGGCCATGTAACATGGGCCACACATGTCAAGAATATCCTGTGTGAAAATGGATTTCAAGAAGTATGGATTTTTGGTTGTGGTAATGAAATAGGTTTCATAAAAGAATTTAAATTCAGATTATTTAGTAATTTCTGCCATCAATGGCGAAACCATTTGGATATCAGTCCACGGTTGTCCATGTATGGTAAATTGAAACACATGTTTTCTCGAGAAAAAATATATCAGTATTCTGTATGTAGAAAATTACAGGAATGTTCTGGCACAATTTAGAATGGTGTGTGTCCCAATTAAATGTACACAGATTTCGCTTTTCACCTACAGCTGAAAACACGACATGCCTGTGTGTTTAAATTTACAAGAAGACGAAATTCATTTTATGTTCAAGTGCCATTGTACAATCAGATCAGAAAGTTGCATAAATTTGACGTGACTGCGGGTGAGAATGTGGAATGTAAATTGATTGGTGTATTTACTACTGAACTGACCGATCAAATAGTCAATTTGTCAAAATTTCCTAGTCTCTGGCCGTCAAATAGACAAGCCTTCTTCGACATACAAACATGTGAATCCGAAAATATCATATTACATAATCAATGTACACCAATATTATATAATGTCTGTCCAGTCAAGTTATGTTTGCTCTGTGATTAGAGTTTTCCCTGTTTGTATTTCTTTAGAATGTGAGGTAAGAGAACATAATGTTTACAATCCTGCTCACTTGCTTCACCACTGACCGAGTGTTTGGGCGAAAGAGGCCTAAAAGCCGCCATTTTCCTGTGGCGGGAAAGAAGAGAGTTGAATCCCGGCAGACAGACAGAGAAGAGAGAGACAAGAGCGACAGACAGTACAGACAGAGAGGCGCACACACACTCACAACACACACACACACACACACACGCAACGCATATTAATGTTCTCTGACAAGTAAGACCGTCAATAAACAAAAAATAACGATTATCTACAAACTAACATACTGTGCAGTTATCCGTTTTGCAATTCTAATTTACTAAACTTTCCAATATCAGTTTTTTGTTTAATCCTATTTTTTCTGTCATTTTCAATAGCGTTTCAGTTCCCGCAAACCTTCTCTCTAAATGGAGTCTCTGTCTTTCAATGTGAAATAAAATCTACAGTCTTTAACTTTCTCTAAAGTCGTTTAAAACCGAGTTATATGGTTGGCAATAAAATCCAAACACTTATCCCAGCAGTCTTCCAACTGAAACCAGTTTTGACAAAGTATTTCTTTTTTTTAACTATGTCTCCTTCTGCCGAAACAGTCATCTATAATAAAGTAGTTTGCGTTCCTTCAAACAGTCTATAAAACTGTTCTAATCACGCACTCATTTATGCTAGGATCAACTAAATATCTGTCATCATCTGTCCATATAAACTTCTATTTCATGATATGCTTGTTCCATTTAAGGGTTTGGGCAGAAAATCACAATATGATCAAAAGGATAACGATAAACTGTTTGTAACAGTTTAGGATATATATGTTTTTCTTCCACACCAGTCTGTCCACATAATCAATGAACAATGAGGTTGTGTCATATTGTTTACTGCGCCATAGTTTTTAGAACAAACTTAATCTAATCCAGTTATGGTTTTTATTCATACTCTCTGTCAAAACTTGTTCTGTGTACTAAAACCCTATAGGCCTAAATGCGTAAATAATCCAAGTCTGGTCTGTAAGATTTTTCAATTTAGACGAAGATTTATTTTGGCTTTGTTGTTATGACCTTAAGATTCCTCGCCATTGGGAAGAAATGACGTAACGTAACTTTAAGTTTTTCAACGTTCTAAGTTTTTTGCCAGCTAATTAGAATTCCTTTTAGAACGGACCGTCACTAATGCCCACAACCCATCCCTCTTTACATCGTTTAAGACAGAAATTTCAAATATTATTGTGTACGTGTCTTCCTAATTTCATCTGCGATATGAACCTGTAATTTTGGTAGAAGCATCTTTCAAAACGATTCGCGTATTGAGGATGTACGGTTTTATTCCCATACGGCGTTATTTTCAATCTCTTTCTGACTATGGGACTCTGGCATAAGACTTACATGTAAGGCCAAGTTGAATGCTTTTCCTGAAACATTTTTGGCGGCTAAAATATGTAAATGGCCTTATGAATTGAAATTTTAGTTCCATTCTAAATCGGTTCTAAGTGCCATTGGAGTCAGGTTTTCGAACTATTTATATTCATACTGACCAACATTATTTCTTCTAGATTCGCAGCTGTTCTAGTTTAGGAAACTTTTTACGTCACTACATCTTTGCGTTTATAATCACCATCTTTAGAGTGTACTCAAACCCATACCAAAAAAAAGTGCCTATCTCACCGTTCTGTTCAAATCCCAAGTCTGCAAGGTCGGTTAATTCCTAAGGTTATACCCTCCACAGCGCTAATGTAAACGCCTGGTCTTCTGGCCCACGCGACATTATTTTTTTGTAGCGATATTTTTTGTATTTCCAAAACAATGTGCCAGGTTATCACATTTACGACTTTCCCCCGTTTTGTCTTTGATTTTTTATATTATATGATCCGACCCCTCCCACAACTATCTTTTAAACTGTATATTAGGGAATTGTATAATTTCATAATCGCAATATGCAGCTTTCCCCTGACGGCAGAGGGTCTTAAAACAGTTGAGGGCCCTTCCTCATATTAGTTTTATCATGCTTAGCTCATCCAAATAAACATAGAGTAATAATGTAATGCAAGATTGAGCGACTTTCCCCTCAAACGTAGGTTTCATCGGCGAAACTCAAAAACTATGAGTGGGTAGATGGCTAGTTGTAAAGCCTGAGCATTTTAGCTAGCTCTTATCATAACGTAATTTTGCTTCGACAGTTTGAATGTTTAATATTGTATTTTTAGATTTGCATTGTTAAGTTTAAGAGTAAGTCAAGTTACCTCATTCTTCTTTTAGTGAGCAAAACCCGTAATAACCATCAGGTATGTTAACTGTTTAACGTCGTTTGTTCCCTTTCATATTTTGTAATCTTTATTATTCCCCTTGGCTTCAGTTTATATTTAAACCATTACGACTTTGTAAAATATTTCATGGAGCGCGACCGTTTTGGCCCTCAATTGTTACAATAGCATGTTCTAAAAACGAAGGACGGTCTTGATTGTGATTGTTACAAACGATGTTTTAAAAACAAATCAAAGAGTGCTTTCAAATATACTGATGCAATAATATTCTGTGGGCCGCTCTACAATCCAAAAAATATAGCAACTGAGTCCGTGTGAACATTGCGGTGACCCAGTCTGCCCCCTTCTTTTTCATAAAAAGGAGTACTCCATGAAGCTAATCTTAAACCCCCCTCTTGAAAAAAGAAGGCACATCCAGAAAGCGGGTTTATCATCCGGGGCATTTTATCAGAACCAGTTAAACTTTGCTGGTTGTGGTGCATCAACTGGGGGGGGAGTGTTCGTATGCTAATCATTTTACTCATCCTATCATTGGTGAGGGTCAGTGTACAGATTTCATTTTTATTACACTTCAGACGTATTTTGACTGAAACTGCAGAGCGCCATTACCGAATGGACAATGCGTTTAATCATTCAGCAACAGAATAGACATCAGGCTTTTGAAAGGATCTGTAACGAATCAATATTAACATCAAGACAGACTTTAGACAATAGTGAGCGTCATACTCTGTGTTCGCGTATCTCTATGGCATAGGCGTCATTTATGCGTTCACAAGTACCTCTCTCTTAACACCAGAAAGTATAACTTTTGACCGGCGTTCTCCTTTTCAAAATTGTTGAGCCCTGTCCCATAGGCAAAGAGGAGCCATAAAACAGCATGAACAACATTTTATCTAGACCTTTCTAGGGCCTACATAGAGCGGAAATAGAACGAATAAACAACACTAATCGCAACTTACGTTTGGTGTTTGCTAGGTCGCAAGCACACAAGATCGAGAATAACTGATCCTTCTACTGGCTTTGACCCACAAAAACTTACTTTAGCAAATTTAGAAGACGCCATTAATTCTACAGTTGATTTACCTTCAAGTATTCCATAGGACCAACATGTTTTTACAATACGCAAGATCGAAAGTAACTTTCTGATGGCACTGGTTTATACATGCTGCTTCTGACCTCAGACTCCAGATTGTTAATAATAAACTATATAATTAAATTCTTATAGCAGCAATGAACAAAGTTTGGAAAAACACATAAATTCTGAGCCAGTAATATTACAGAGCAGTAAAAAACAAACACCCAAATTAAGTCATCTAATCCTCGAAGTCCAACCCCCCAAAGTATGAAGACGCACAAAGCTTGCGGACTCTGTTCGCGATGACCATGAATATGAAAGACAGCGCTTGTTCGTGGATTAACGGGCTGTGGATGACTCTCTGTATTTTACTAAATATTAACCCAACTATTTAGAAACTAATGACCATAAGTGCTCGGCCATAAAGCCAACTACTTTGCTTGCCAGTAGACAAAACCAGCTAACAACACACCCCCTAATATACCCGTAAAGCTTCACGGCTTACTGGCTAATTTTTTTTAATAAATTCGCAAGATGATCAAGCTGTTTTTTTACCGCATGATGTATCATGAGTAGGCCGAGGTGGCGGAGGCAACTGGACTTTGACCTCCACCGCCGCCTGTAATAGCCATCACCAGTGTAAAACTTATTGCAAAATCCTAAGGCTGTTATAACGCTTACTAATGGTGAACACCTTGCTCTCTAAACCGTGTTTGATTCGTTCTGCTTAGCGATGGTGTTTTCATTATAAAATTTTTGATTGTTTTTCTCGTATTCTATTTATACTTGAGTGCGTAATTGTCCCCTCGGTGTATAGTTAGCACTCTAGTCATGCAGATCTCTCTTGTTCAAAGATCGTTTAGTTCTTTGGGTTATTCGTTCTTTATATCATGCCCTAAGTTGCGTCATAAGCCTCAACAGAGTTTTTCTTTTTCTCTTCTATATCCCATCGATTCACCTATTTTGCTAAATTGTTTGTATTCGCCTCGATGGTTCTTAAAGCATATCAAGGGCCTCTAATCTCGCTGGTACGGTGATCGTGTATAGTTCTTTAACGCTGTTTCTTCTGAAAAACTGGATTCCCTGCTTCTATTACATTTATTAATCGTCTGCCGATTGATTAATTCTTTTAAGGTCCATGTTTTTGCATTTGTTATCTGTCGGGATTCCGGCTGTGTGTTTTTGAAGTTTAGCAAACTACTGCCTCCGCCCTTAAATTGGCCTAACAAGGCCAAGGCATTTTGATCTTTCACACCTGATCCATTTCAATTGAACCCACGCTAAAAACTTTGATGGGTCTTTTTTAGTTGTAAGCGTACTAGTCGTCCCTTGGTCGCTCCCACACACAAATGGTCATCTTTTCCTTAATATTCATTAGGTCTAGAAATTCGGGTGTTCTTGGCCTAAAACTTGGTATAGGATCGGGCCTTACTTTCTGTAATTTAAACCGACTTTTGGTTTGTACCCCGATTGCTGCTAATTCATCCTGCAATGGAAAAGCCCCGAGCGAGCCGCCCCCAAGGGGAAGCACTCATGCGTCTCCCACGATCCTAAACACAAATCTTATCGTCAATGCCCTCCATGTTCTTTAATAATTAATTTTTTTATTGTGTTTTATAAAAAATGTTACAAGCATATGGCTTGATTCTTGACCCCATAGAAGACTGAAGAACCTTGGCGTGAAGGGAAATTAACGGAATATGTAATGTTCCCAAATTTCCATCTACTATTGATGCAGATCAAATTCTTACTGCAAATTTCCTGACCTAGGAGCAGAGAATGATTGTGCGGTACCAGGCTCGGCGCGCCTTACTTCATAATATATAGTACTTGATTCAACAACAACACAAACAGGACAGTTGTGCCCAGATTTGGGGCGGCAAATTGTTAAAAACAATTTCATAAAACTTGAGGGGCAAGAAATTTTTTTCTTTACACAATGCAACATATTTTTAACCTTGCTGATCTATGCTACACCGGGAATGAAAGGGCCTTGATCTTGCGTTCAAGGAAGAGAAAATGAAAACACTAAAACATAGATTAGGTCCGCAGATACATATACGCAAAAAGTATGTTGCGTAAATTTTGCGTTTGGGAAACGCGTTTTTTTTTCCATTTCACTTAATTTTTTGATTGTTAAAAGCTAATGCGCCATACTTTCAAGGACCCATATAAGACAGACGGTCATATGAACTAACTTTTTACGAATACAAACGTGTTATCAGATCAACAAACTCCGAAGCAAATACAGCATTTCTGACATCACGTTAGAGTTTGACGTTGTTAGCAAACCCTAATTAGCAAGCTGATTGAGCAACAATTCATCAAAATTATCATATATTACGAAGATGATTCATCATAAACCACATTATCCCAGAAGCATGGCTGACACTATATTGAATTTTAGTTGTAGCGCTCAGCAAGATCGCTTAAAGTATTTTATTGCTGTGTGAAGATGATGAACCATTCACAAGAGAAGTTAAAGTTTTTTTTAATCCGAAAAAAAAATAACGAAATACATTGTTTCGATTGAGCAGTCCCTAAACCCAAATCGATGCAGACGGGCTTAAACCTATCAGCATATTGATGAAATAAGAAAGAACTGTTTGAGGTGGGAGGTGTAGAAATCCAACAGTTAACCTTGTGGCTAAAGAATCTAACCTTCACAGTGTAAGACTTGATGATTAATTAACAACAAAAATACGGGTTTATATGGATTGACCTAAGGTCAACGAGGATAATCTGTTCATGAAGCGGGAGAACGTGAGAGACTAATAAACAGTCAAATTGATAAGAAAAGAAGCCGATAAACCGCTTAATGTACATTTGTTTTTAATATATGATGCGCAGCTGAATATTGAAGATAACATTTAAAAGATTACAATACTAAATTATTTTATTTTATAAAAAGCAATGTCCTGTCAAGTTATATCCTAAGGGGCCTAGCAGCGCCGCCAAAAGAAATGCACAATTCTGCTGTAGAGAAACACTGAAGTAATAACCTTCAATTAACAACAACATTACACAATGCAACAAAAACTAGAGCCAGGACCTTCAAAATAACAGCAAATCCAAACGAAGTATCTGCTGCCTTTTAATGCTGTTACTTGTGTGAATACTGGAGCATCGACTATAAGCGCTCTATCAGCTGGAACGAGTGTTGGTCTCTAGCAACGCTTAGCGCAACCCGCAGCTTTACTCTAGGAGGTTTGTCTTTAGCTCTTGCCTGTGTTCATTAGCTGTTTGGTGCCGCCAGCAAATAAAAGAAAAACCGAACTCCAAAAGCCACAGCTTTGGTTCATCTAATAACTGCTAAACTTAGCTCGTTCAAACTGACAATAAATAAAGCGCTGGTGACTTAAACATCACGGAAGAAGATTTAATCCGTTTACAGGCCGATTTTGAGACTAACAAAAGACAAAAGTGTGATCTTCAAAGAAAGGCGGTGGCAAGTTTTTGCTCAACACCTGACCCCGATCAGATATAAAGGAATGCTTAAAAAAAAGTAAACGAGACATCAAACTCTGGTCTAAGACACTCAAATGTACAACCCAAAAGTGTTTATACTTTAGTTTATGAGTCAAAGCACAAAAAAGACCGTTGATATTGGTTCTGGATTAAGTATTGTTTTTTAATTTAAATAAATATTTAGAAGTAGAAAAGAAGCTCACATGGCTAAGATATAGAAGGCAAAAAGACGAATTTTTGAAGGAATCTGAGAAGAGCGTTTAATCAAGAAAGCACTGAATGATATTGATTTAAATCTTGACCCCATCAAAACACTGGCAAGTGTTGTTCATGGCTATTTTCTCAAGTTCCGTCAAGTAAACAACTATAGACCCACTGGTTAAAGTAATGTAGCTTGTTTTAATTGACTATGTAACAATATACGAAGAAAATCTAGAAGTCTGGTACTCGACTAATCACCAGACTATTCTTTCTCGTAATGACTTTAAACACCCGTTGGGCCAGACGAACTGCTTGCAACAGTTTTGACGCTGCCTTGCGGCTGAAGAAGCCAAAATGGTGGCTCTGGTTGGTCAGGGGCCGAAGTCTTAGAGATCAATTAAAAACAGGCTAAGTATGGCGCCGATTTGGTTGGTAAGGCTTACATTCCACTACATACCAGCATTAGTTGCAAAAAAAAGCTTTTAAACATAAAGAAATACAGAACAATAAATTTTTATGGGTGTTTCTTGCAAGGCTGCATCTCGGTCCGCCAAAATCGCAGTGAGAGTGTCTAACTATCACCGTACATCAATATCTAACGTTAGTGGGTGTCCTTTCCTGTTAGTTTAGACCCAAATTGACGTTTGAAGAACAATACAAACCAATACTGTAGGTATACTCATGGGATAGGAAACAAATTTGGTGCCTTAAAGTGCCAAGAACAGTCCACAATTGGCGAACCAGACAAAAATCAGGTTGACTTACTACTGATGTTTTTCTCCACGGGGCTACCGCATTACACACATAATACGAACAATGAGTAAACTAATGCGCATACTTTCAAAAGATGGGCACAAAACAAGAATTCTGTAGAAAATGTTTAACAAGAATGCCCATCTGTTCAAGCCGCAAGCGAACATAAGAAACATGTATCGGCCCAGTTGACTGTAATACAGAACTAATTACGCCCCCACCTGGATCTAAAGTAGTTTTAAAGAACTGGAAAAAACTGCAACATTCATCTTATACGTTGTTTATGCAGACTTTGAATCCCACTCAGTGTCCTTATGAAGGGCCAGCCCACAAAACTTCGGAAAAACAGTCTTAATGATATTCATCATATTTGGTTTCATTGGCTTTCTTTGTTTTTCAGGTCGGTTGGCGCCCTTCAAACCAGAATAGAATAAGGGTCTAATGCTGCAATACTTCTTAGAACGCATGCATCAAGTTGCGTAATGACTTTCTAATAATCTGATTATCTGGAAATCAAATGCCGCCTGAAGACAACAACAGTATGACTCCGCCCACACATGGTTGGATTTGCGGTTTACCCTTCTCATCAGACGCAGAAATCAAAAGTAAGAACCATGATCACAGTTAGCGGAATTCAGAGGAGGCGGCGCATAACAAATGCAATCTTCAACTAAAGTTTGAATCGCTACAACATGGAAGCTGCCTGTATTCTTTCATAACTTGCGAGTTACGACTCTCTATCTTATAATGAAAGCAGTGACGCGATGCCCTCAGGGTGTCTGTCATCGCACAGTCCATAGAAAGTACATGTGCTTTAATCTAAATAACATGCTTTTTATGACTCATGCAACACATGATGGATCATTAGAGTCACTGGCTATGTCCTTAAAGTCCTGCCCAATAACGAAGAATATGTTTGACTCAACGCATGTTAGAAAAGGGTGTTTACCCTTATAATACATGTAACAGTTGGAAGGTTTTTGACGAAGATACATCTTTCCTCCTAAAGCGCGTTTCTTTCTAGCCTTAGAGGAAAGGACAATCAGTGATTCTGATTACCAGCATGCTCAAGAACGTGCAGAAGTAGAATGTAAAACGAGTGGGAACCTATCATGATTCATACTTGATGGCTACGTTTTGTTTTGTTGGCGGACGTCTTTGAAAATTGATAGAAAGACCTCATGAAACATTACAGCCTGATCCCCGCGCAATTACATTTCTGCGCCCGGGATGATTGGGACGTCTTTCTTAAGTTTACTGGAGTACATAGTGATTTATTGTCTGACCTACCAATGAGTCAGATGATTGAAACGATTGCTGGGAATTAGTATGGCGTTCGCATCATTACTGTAAGCAAACACATATCTTGGACGACTAATACCGATAAAGGTCTAACTATCTCATGTATTTAACGCAAACAACGGTATGTTGGGCAATGGCGCATTCACTTTCCAATTACGTAACTTTAAATCACACAGGTACGAAAATATTCAAAACATTAAAGGTTAGCAGTTAATAAAAACGCCTGATCACAAGCGCGGTTTTCCATTCAGAAGTTGACTTAGAATATCCTCATGAAACTCCATGTCCTGCATAATGACTATCCATTGGCAGCAGAAAGTCTAAAGATGGACCCAAGAAGCCGCCTAAACTTGTGCCTATCTTCGGGCAAAAAAAATTATGTCGTCATTACAGACTCTATCAATTTTATTTAAAATGACAGGTTTGAATTACAGCTGTTTCATCGCATAATTGCTTTCGACAAGAACATTCATGAACAATACATTCATGGAAGAAAACACTGATCTCGAACCAAATCCACAGATGCATCAGAAAAAGACTTTTTAAAGTGATGAACAACACTGTTATGGAAAGACTATGGAGAATCCGCACAAGGCGCAAAGATGTAGATGAGTCACCAAAGAGAACGAAGCATTTTAGCAACTCAAAAAACCAAATTACAGACTTTAGAAGATTTCATGATCAGCTTTTTGCATTATGATGAAAAAAAAGAAGTCCAAATTGACAAACCCTTTTTATTGGTTTACTGTTTTAGAATTATCAAAGCTTTTGATGTTAGAATTTCTTAGGACTACTTTAAGAAGCCCTCAGTATCCTGAGTCCAGAGTACTTTACACAGATACCGACATTTTGTTATAGATTTTCCTACTGAAGACATCTATAAAGACATGGAAATGAAGTAGCTAAAGACCACGCGGGATGGTATATACATCTGAGGACCCTAAGATTCGCCTTTGCATTCAATTACTAATAAAATGTTTAGGAAAGATGCAGGATGACTTTTCTGAAAGGTGAATCTAGAGTAATGTGGGTTAAGGTCAAAAATGACAGTATGTTCAGCCAGGGAGAAAATCTTAAGAAAGCAAAGGGAATTATCCTCGCTGGCGTTGTGCAGGCAAACAATCACATGACAACTACAAAGAAGCATGTTTGGCAAGAAGACTTTTCACAGACAACGAAAAACAGCGAGCTAATCTACATAGATCAACACAACAGTTGTAACAAAGAGTCATTAGATAGAACAAACAAAATACGGTGTTTGTTAATCAAGTTTTCATAGCAATTGGCACTGGAGAACCGTAAATAATTAAAGCGGAACTTGTCTGGCGGCATTAATCTGCAGTTCTTCCGTTCACAAAAGATATTAGAGGAGCAGTTGTATTTGTTGTGTCAGTTTCTCTCGTAAATAATACACGGGCGGATTCATTTTACAATTCTTTTTATTTCATATTGATCAACACTCCAAACTGGATCTGGTGCCCTAATGCGAGTGTTCCCCTTCTGCTCCCCCGTAAATAATGGTATCTTACTTTCAAACCAAACGGTAATAGTTTGCGGATGAAGACTCTGCCTTCATCAAACATTTTATTGTTTTTTTTCTTTTGAGCTTGTACTGTTTTAGGCCTGTAAAGGCTTCATTATCCTTGCGCGCAAAACTGAGGGGCAATCTTTCTAAACCCATTCTGTGTTGCGAGAATTGTCAATCAGCTCTCTGTGAGACGTAAGGAGAAAGTCTTTTCGGCTAACGGTTTGTTAAAGTTTCAACTAAAAGCCTTGATACGTCAACTCCTGGAATGCCTCTTTTAAATGTAACTCTAGTTTTATCTATAATTGATTCACTTGGCCTTTAAATTCTTTTCCATCATCAACTTGAATCTTGCGAGGATAATTTAATGGCCTCGTTGGTATATCACTGTATGGCAAACAGCATCAGCAGAACACTTCTTGTGTGTTTAATGGTTCCGCATCATTGTATCTTAACTACGTCAATGACGGTAAGTGCGTACTTAACTCTTTTTTCGTCTAATCCTAGCCGAGGGTAAATATAGAAGATCCATTTTGATGGGTTCGTTTGGAGTTGTATTAACAAAGTTGGTCTCTGTATTCGTCTAGGGCAGGTAATAAAGTTGCCAATTTTCTTGTTTAGATAACCATTCCTTTGCTGTTTGTGCACGACTCCTGCAGCTTGGCTTAGCTTTTTACTTGCTGTGATGCCCCTTCCAATATCCTTTGGGCGAATATAGATTTTGGTTCAGTTTTTTTTCAGGCCAATTTATGTGCAACAAAATACACGACGTCATACCAACGACAATAAACCCGATTTCTTGCATCTTTTGTTTTCTGATGGTTGATAAAAGTCACTGACTTTGGTGGGGGCAATTTCTGACTGGTCCTGTTACTAGATAATAGTGTTTTAAGTGCTTGAGCAACATTTGTAAATGTGTAACTGCATGCCCCTGTCTTTTTCAGTGTGTCATTTATTAAAATCTAACTGCTCAAGTCTCTGCCTTTCATAGGCGTTTTGTGCAGAGCTGCTAGTTCCTCCATAGCTTTGTTAGGTCTTTTCTCTCGCTGGTCATTCCCCTCTTTTACTAATTGCAAAATTACTGCCACTAAAATATCAAGCGCAGTCACCACTGCGCGCGCCTATCCATTATTTTCCGAGTTGAAGCCATTTTTTATAAATGTATTTTTTTTACTATATTTATATCTCTGGAATTTTTCTTGCTTAACTAAAAATCTTTCGTGGCAACCGAAGCTGCAATGATAAGCAGAGTAAGCGTTGCGAATCCTCCTCAAAGCTAGTTTGCCATGATCTGCTGGTTTAATTCTTAACAGGCTTGTACCAAGCAATGATTTCCTACACTTAGCCCCCAATAACAGCAAAATGTAATACTAGTTGCAACATTTTTTTTCGTGCTCATTTTATATAATAAAATAATTTATAATTTAATAAAAACATGAACAGTGATGACTACTACAGCTACAAGGCGACCCTACACAGTCTTGGACTTGCAAAGAAGAAGTTGAATGAGCAAGCTATTATGCCCAAAAAGGAGAGGCGTATTCTTTTGGCGGCATGTGAAAAAAAAATCGTTCCTCGAACGTAATTCAGCATTGAACAGATTCAAACAAGGTCGCCACAAGATTATAAAAGTATCATAACAGGTATGAAGCGCACTGGGGTCCTAGATTGGTGAAAAGTGTGGGGCAAACGGTCGTAGTTTTGTACACTAAACTAGTCAGTAATTTGCCTTCCCATTGAGTCGAACAAGACTTACGTATGGATTTAACGCAAGATCCAGTTTAAACAAAGTCATTAAGTCTCTAGGAGGTGATTTATACTATAGATTTGGAAAATTGTTTATCGCCATGAATCATGGGATTAATATCTTTTAATCATATAGATTTTATTGTCCCTTCTTATAACGAGCTGGAAAATCTTCAGAACCAGGATACATTGAATCAGGTGAGAAATAACCAAGCCAGAAAAAACAGCAGAAAACCTAACCAGTTGGGGACCATTAAAATCCTGGGGCGTGTTGAGCAGGAAATAAATTAGCAGAGGTGGAACAACAAAAAAAATTTATGTTACAGAATATGACTCATCATGAAAACATAACACCGCAACGCCAGAACAAGTTGATTCATGCCCAGCATAAAAACTTCCATGTGATTCAAGGCCCCAAAGTCTTCATAGAATATAAACTTAAAAACTGGTTGTCATTTTTGGCGCCCGTGCTGCTGCTGGGGCTGTTATTATGGTTATAAAATATTATACACAATGGCAACAGAAACGAAAGAAGTTAAACAACCTGAACCGTAAATACAGAAAAAGACAACTGCACGCCAAACCCCGCCAATATCTAAGTCATCATTTTGATCCATTTATTATGGAATAATATTTAAATTTTTTTATAAAAATAGATCATGGCGTATTATAAAATATGAAGTCATAATTAAAGACATGGTCGATAAAAGACATTTCCATAGACCCGAATTGTAATCAATGCGGTAGCTTCGGATGTAACCTTCCTTAAGATCGATGCTGAGAACGCTGAGCAAGACATCCTCACGATGACGCGTTTTTTAGGCGTGGTTACTAATCTTAGACATTTATCTATTTAAGATAAAAACATAGCTTGTATTTTTTTGATAATTAATAAGATTACTTAATAAGAACTTATTTGTACTTAAAGATGACGTAGTAGATTCTTGAGGTGACTAATCAAGAACTTAATTAAGAACTTATTAAGAACTTGAAGTCACTTGGGTGACTTGGGGATGACTTAAGGACAACTTGAGAATGAACTTAAAGTAAGAACTTGAGATGACTTAAAGTGCTTGGGCAACTTCAGTTAAGAACTCGTGGATGACTTGAGTGTGCAGCGTGGGTGGGGGCGGGGGTGGACGTGCGTGCGTGGGTGGGGGTGGGGATCTGCGTGCGTGGGTGGGGGTGGGGGGGGTGCGTGCGTGGGGTGGGGTGGGAACGTGCGTGCGTGGGGCGGTGGGGGGGGTGGGGGGACGTGCTGCGTGTGTGTGCGCGCACTTTGATACGAATGTTCAGAATATAATATAGTTATTTAATTCAGTAAAACAACAAAACAACAACATTAACAGCACACACGCACAAACATGTTAAAAAATAAAGGAAGTTGCTTGCATAGAGAAATGGGGAAAGGTTTTATTGGTTTGGCGCTTAAGCGCCGTAAATTCAAGACGGCTGCCAGTCTCTCTGTCAACTGAAGATTATTCAAAGCAGGCCACCAGCCTATGTGACAGCAATTTAGATATCAAAAGCTTGATTTAATTACAAAAAGTTGAAATAAAGTACATTCAGTGTGGACGCCCAAGGCAAGCCAAAAAAGTTGAAGAAGCAGTACTTTGAAGCGAAGCAGTGCAAGCCTGTAATCACAGCAATAATATACAAAGTCTGAAGTCTTGGTGAAATTCCAAGGCCCAGCCAACTCGAAACAACCCCGACCGCTCCTGCTAGCAGTATCTAAAAATAATCTTACGTCATGGGGAGCGCGTGCGCTTTCTAGGTTAAACAGGCGACCGCCTGATTGACCCCGTATTGCTTGGTGCTTTCTAGCAGTCTTACAGTGCGCGCGCAACGGTTGCTAGCAGCCATACGCCTAAAACAAACCCGAACCGCTCCTGCAGTAAGCGGTATCTAAAAAATAGTAATCTACGTCAGTGAAAAACGGCTTGCCACTTGTGACCTTGGACCGCACAGGTAAAGGCGCTAAAGAAAACGGCCTTGCTACTGTGACCTTTAACCGCTCAGGTGATGCGCTAGTTCTCTCCTCACTGCTTGCGGACTTTGAGAGGAGTGTGTTTTGGAGTTATGGGTTCTTGTGGGGAGGTAGTCCCAATAATTGCTAATCTCCTCACTGCTTGAAAACATTAAATACAAATCCTTTCCTCATAGAGTAGACTTTGTGAAAGAAAGACCCAACTGTAGAAAAACCTTTTAGCATAAGATTCATCAAAAGCGAGCAATCTCTCCTTAGTTTTGCGAAAATATGAAGGGCCTGCCGCCCTCACACAACTCATCCCAAAGCAATAACAAATTGTGCATGGTACTCAACCATGCTTGTCAAGTATTGTCAGCTTCAAATTCTCCCCACTAGCTTTGTTCTGCCATGAATCAATAAGTATTATATAAACAAACCAACCTGCACAAACCCAGTAAATATCTTCTCACTACACCACACACCTTCAATGACAATACAACCCGCGCTAACGACACCTGGCGCGCTGTCAACCTGAAATGAATACACCCCCCCACCCCCACCCCTCACCTGGCAAGCCCAGTCTCTCGCTTTATTGATTTTTTGGTCGCTTGCCGTGCGCTGTGTAAACAAGGTCGCGCGTCTCGCTGTGCCAGCCTATCTGTTACACATAGTTTTGTAGGTTGTAGTACATCCGTCATTGTATATTTGAAGCATTTATATGAAGATAGTGCTAGCCACACACTACTCCTCTCCA
>CM031601.1:27786226-27806779 GCA_018398815.1 Conus ventricosus
GACTATTGTGAGATGGTTCCTTTTTAAATAAATGGCGCGCTTTTTGAAATTGGCCGAAGCAAAACAAACCATCACGCTTTGTGTTGGGAGCGGGTTTGGGGGACAGCTAAGCCATGTTTAAAAAACATGGCTTTTCATTCAAAGGGCGGTGGTTCGTTGCTAAAAATTTATTTGAAACATTTTTGTGTTCCCCCCAAAAGTAAAATTTTCCCCGTTTGTATCGATTGTTTGATTTTTAACTACGTTTTCAGTGTTTGTAGCAAGTGTCTTGTATTAAGAGTGTATACTTTTTACTTTTTTTTTCAAACCGTTTCATTCCCCTTCAAGGTCCCTTTTTGCAATGAATGGCGTTTTGAATGTTCTGGAAAAACAAAACTAGATAGGGTGGGCAGACCCTTAAATCCAGTATGGAGAGGAGTAGTGCGTAGCGGGTGGGGGGCCCTGTGGGAAGTCAGCCTTGCTTTAAATAGCCGTTTTACATAAACGGCTTTTTTTTGTGTAGGGGGGGTGCTCTGCTCCGCGCGTGTGTGTGTGTGGGGTGTGTGTGTGTGCGGGGTGGTGGTGGGGTGGAGGCGTGGTGGTGTTTTTTTATCTGTCGCCACACAGCAGCCCGCTCTTTAAAGTGGGTTCGTGGGACCACCCCCTAGTTTCTTTTTTTTTTTCTTTCTTCTGCCCGCCCCCACCGTTTCCTTCCTCCCAAGCCGTCGCGGCAGACAGCCCTCTGCTGACGTCCAACCCCCCACCTGTCGACTTTGCTCGCTGCTACGCCAGAGGTGGGGGGGGTGGTGGTGGTGGTGTGCCTTTGGGAGCTGCTAACAGTGTTATTGTAAAGTGCAGAAAAGAGGCGGGGGGGAAATCCGCCTTGCTAAAAATGCCGTTTATATTAAAAGGTTTTTTTAGCAGCAAGGGGCCCGTGGGGAAATCCCCCTTGCTATAATTCCCTTTTTTACTGGGGCTTTTTTAGCAGCAAGAGGAGGGGGGGGAAATCCGCCTTGTGACTGACTATAAAAAACCCGTTTAATATGAACGGCTATTTTGCAGCTGATTTAAAAACAGGTTTGTAGTGGTGCTCGTAACGGGGCAGATGTGCCCACCCCCACCCCACGTGCCCACCTCCTCCCCCCCACCCCCCCCCCACCATGCAACCCCCTCCTCCCCCACCCCACCCCACGCATGCACACCTCCCCCCCCCCCACCCACGCTGCCAACTCCTCCCCACGCATGACACATTTAAGACTTTTAAAGTTTTAATTAAGTCATTCAAAGTCCCCAAGTTTTTAAATTTAAGTTTTTAATTAAGTTTTTAATTAATACTTAAAGTTTTTAATAAGTTTTTGTTTAATTTTTTTAATTAAAGGTTCTTGATTAGTAACCTCAAGATCATAACTAAGCATCTTAAGTACAACCAAGTTCTTATTCAAGTTCTTAATTTCAAAAAATACAATCTATGTTTTTTATTTAAATGGTCCCTAAAAAGTCCACAGCCTAAAAAAAACGCGTCATGTTGAGGATGTCTTGTGGTTTCTTGCAGTTTAAGGAAGGGTCTTACACCGAGCAAGATTGTTACAATTTGGTCTATGGAAATGTTTTTTATGACTCCAGTTTTTTATTATTGCTTTATCTTTTTAATACGCCATGATCTATTTTTATAAAAATTAAAATTAAGTTCTTAAAATATTTATTCCATTTAAAGGTCAAAATGAGCTTTGTTATTGGCGGTTTTGGCTTTGCAGTTTCTTTTTCTGATTTAAGGGTTTTTAGGTTGTTTTTAACTTCTTTTGTTTTTGTTGCATTGGTTATTATTTTAAAACCATAAAATGCCCCAGCGCAGAAAAGGGCCCCAAAAATGGCACAGTTTTAAGTTCTATTCCTAAAGATTTTGGGGGGCCCTTGAATCCGGGATTTTTTTATGCCCCCTTTGAATAAACTTGTTTGGCGTTGGGGGTGTTATGTTTTCATGAGGGTTTATATTCTGTAACTTTAAAATTTTTTTGCCCTTTTTCCACTTGCTAATTTTTTTCCTGTTCAAACGCCCGGGTTTTTTAAAATGGTCCCCCTGGTTCGTTTTTTGGATTTTCTGGCTTGGTTATTTCTCCACTTTTTCAGTTTTTTTCTGATTTGCGGGTTTTTCCAGCTCGCTTTTGAAGGGAAACAAAATTATATGATTAAAATTTTTTTTAATCCCATGATCGCTGGCGACTTTAATTTTCCCAAATCTGAATATAGATCACCCCAGGTCAAAGACTTTTTAAAAAACAGGATTTGCTTTAAAATCTAGAAAGATCTTGTTCAAAATAAAATGGGAGCAAATCTATGACTGTTTTTGTGTACAAAAATAAGAAACCCTTTGCCCCCCACTTTTTACCCTTTAGACCCCCGCTGCGTTCTACTTTTTATCTTAAAATGTCTTGCGGCCTCTGTTGAACTGTTCAAGCTGAATTCAGTTCCGAGGAAATGTTTTTTTTTTCCACCGCTGCCAAAAAATACAACCTCTCCTTTTGGGGCATAACGCTTGGCCTAAATTGGTCATCTTTAAATTCGGGAAGGTTTGGCCCCTTGTAGCTGTAGTGATCTCATGTTCAGTTTTTTTAATAATTATAATTATTTTTTTTATAAAAATGGCCTGAAAAAAAATGTTACCAACCTTGTTCCATTCTGCTGTTATTGGGGGGCCTAAATGGGTAGGGTACACGTGTTGGTAAAAGTTGTTAAAAATAAAGCCCGCAGTCTTGGCAAACTAGACTTTTGGGGTTCAGCAAGTGATTGCTATCATTGAGCTTCGTTTGTCGAAAGATTTTTAGTCAAACAAGGATAAATTCCCGACAATATAAAATTTAAGAAAAAAAAAAAATTTTAAAAAATGGTTCACTCGCAATAATGTAGGCGGCGCTGGGTGAATGCGCTTGCTTTTAGCGGAAAAAAATTTGTTTTAAAAAACTGGGGAAACGGCGAGAGAAAAAGACATCAAAGCTATGGAGCAATAGCGTGACAAAAGCCCATGAAAGGCAGAGACTTGAGCAGTTAGATTTTATTAATGAACACTGAAAAGAAGGGGGATGCAGCTAACCCTTTAAAATTTTTTATCAAGAATAAACAAAATTATCTGTAACAGGCAAAAACCAATCGGACATTGCCCCCACCAAAATTTTATGACTTTTATCAACCATCAGAAAAAAAAAAGATGCAAAAATTGGGTTTTTGTCGTTGGTATGACCCTCGTGTATTTTGTTGCACTTTAAAATTTTTTCTGAATAAAAAAAGAACAAAATTATTATTGCCCCAAAAGGGTATTGGAAAGGGCATCACGAAATTAAAAAGCAGCCAGCAGCGGGAGTCAGTGAACAAAAAAGCAAATCAAAAAGCGATTTTGGAAATTTTTTTATGCACCCAGGGGGAAACAGAGACCACACTTTGTGAAGCAAAACCGACGACCCCATCAAAAGGTTTTTATTTTACCCTCTGATGGTTTAGACGAAAAGTTTAAGTCGCCTCACAGTCTTGACATGGGTTCAAGATATAAAGTTTCGGAACCTTTAACACAAAAGAGTGCTTCTGTGTTGCTGTTGCTTACAACTGATTATAAAAAGGGGCCCAATTTTCCCCCCATGATTTAAGTTGATGTGGAAAAAAAATTTTTAAAAGGGCCCAAGTGAATCATTTTTGTTGAAAAATGATTATATTAGAAGAGGCTTCCGGGGTTCACGATCACGGCTTTTTTGTTGAAAACTTTAAAAAAACAGTTAGCCGAAAAAATTTTCTCCACAGATCACAGGGCATTGACAAATTTTGCAACCAGAAAGGGTTAGAAGACTGCCCTCAGTTTTGGAGCAATGAAAAAGAAGAATTTAAGGGCTAAAAACGTACAAGAATCAAAAGAAAAACAAAAAATGTTGCTGAAGATCCAGTACAGCCCGCTAAATTACCCTTTGGTTTGAAAGTAAGGCCTTTTTTTACCCGGGGGGAAACAGAAAGGGGACACTGATTTTGGGCAACGATCCGTTTTAGTGTTGATCCTATGAAATAAAAGAATTGTTAAAATGAAACCGCCGTGTATTATTTACGAGAAACTAAACAAAAAAAACACCCGCTCCTCAAAGATCTTTTTTTGGAAAAAAGAACTGCAGATAATCCCCCCAGACACGTTCCTTGTTAGTTAAAATTTCGAAAAATATTTTGGTTTTTAAATGGAGCTCGAAGGAAGGCGAATGAAACAAGAATGGAAAGGGAAAAGGGCCTTGAAATGATACGGGAATTTTTCTGCGTGTAATGCTATTTTTGGAAACTTTTCGGGGGTTAATCAATGATGCTAAATCATCCCGTCACCCCACAAACCAAACCCCCCCAAAATTTGGGGAAAAAAAAAATATCTTGAAAATAATAAAAAAAATTCGAACGGTCAAGCAAAAAATGAGAAAAGATTTAAATGAAATTGGATGAAGCTTTGTTTATTTATATAAAGTTGATGAAAATATAAACCCCTTGTTTAGCGGTCCTCCCGGCCCCATTGCTTGAAAACTCCGGATTAAAAAACACACGTTTTTTTGTTTGTTTTATCAAACGACTTTTTTGTTACATGTTGTGTGATCTCGAGATTAGATCCAGTTTTACGTTGGTTTATGAAAAGTCTTATGCCAAACAATGCTTCTTTTTGTTGTCATGTGTATGTTTGACGCCCCAAACCCGCGAGTATTTCCCTTTTTTTCTTATTGATTTTTTGGGGTCGAAATACTGTACATTTTCGATCTTAACCCACATACTCCTTGATCCTTTCCAGTATTTATCCTTATCTTTCCCAAAACCTTCTTGTTTGTAAATTTAATGTAAAGGCGAATCTTTGGGTAATCGATGTGTCGTACACCCCCATGCCCTTTAGTACTTCGGTTTCCATGTTTTATAGATGTTTAGTGGAATATCATAACAACTACTGTATTGTGTAAAAATCTCTGGACTCTGGATACGGGGCCTTTTTAAAATGAAAAAAAACTAAATCAAAAGCTTTTTATAATTCAAAAAAAGTAAACCCAATAAATACGGTTTTTCTAATTTGACTTTCTTTTTTTTTTTATTATGCCAAAAAGTGATCATGAAATTTCTAAAGTCCTGATTAAAATTTTGGGTTTTTTTTTGTTGCTTAATTGGGTTCGTTCTCTTTGGTGACCAATCTGAATTTTGCGCTTGGCGGTTTCCTAGTCTTTTCCAAAACGCTGTTGTTCATCAAATTGAAAAGTCTTTTTTTGAAGCATCTGTGGTTTTAGTTCGAGTCAGTGTTCTTCTGATGTATGGTTTATGAAATGTTCTTGATCAAAAGCAAATTTTGCGATGAACAGGTTAACTTCAAACCGTGTCTTAAATAAAATTGTTTTGAAGTCTGTAGAAGACTTATTTTTTTTTCCCCCAGATTGGACAAGTTTAGGTGGTTCTCTTTTGGACCTCTTTAGCTTTTTGTGCTAATGGATAGTCTTTTTGGGGTCTGGAGTTTATGGGTATTCTAAGTCAATTCTGAATGAAAACCACGCTGTTGATCAGGGCCAAAATACCCCAAACCCCTTTAAATGCCTTTTGAAAATTGTTCGGATCACCCCCTGGTACTTTTAAAGTTGCGTAATGGAAGTGATTGCGCCATTGCCCATCCTACAGTTGTTTTCTAAATACTGGGGTGTGACCTTTTTATTGGATATATCATCTTGGTTTTGTTGTTTGCTTTCAGTTAAAGATGCGACGCCTATAATTCCCCCACGCAATCCCTTTTTAATCATTGAATCATTGGTAAATCCCACAATAAAACAATCGTATCCAGTAAAAATTTAAGAAAGCTCCCAATCATCCCGGGGGCAGAAAGTAATGCGCGGGATCCAGGCTATAATGTTTCAGAGGTCTTTCTTTAATTTTTAAAGACGTCCCCAACAAACAACATCTGCCTTTAAGTATGAATCAGAAGTTCCCCTCGTTTTAAAAAATCTAACTTTTGCCAACTTTGAGCATGCTGGTAATCGGAGTCGCTGATGCCTTTCCTCTAAGACTGAAAAAAAACGCGCCTTTAGGAGGAAGTGTATTTTCATCAAACCTTTCCCAACTGTTCATGTACTCATAAGGGTAAACGCCCTTTCTAACGAGAGTTGGGTCAAAATTTCTTCCGTTATTGGGCAGGACTTTAAGGACATAGCCAGTGACTCTAATGAACCCATCATGTGTTGCATAGAGTCATAAAAAGACATGTTATTTAGATTAAAGCACATGTACTTTTCTGATGACTGTGCGATGCATGACACCCTAAAGGCATCGTCTACTGCTTTTCATTATAAGGTGAGAGTCGTAACCTCGCAAGTTATGAAAGAATACAGGCAGCTTCATGTCTTAGGATCAAACTTTAGTTGAAGATTGCATTTACTGTGCGCTGCTCCTCTAAACTTCCCACTAATGTGATCATGGTCTCTTACTGACGGATTGGCTTCCTCACTGAGTTCTAAACCACAAATCCAACAATGTGTGGCTGAGTCATACTGTTGTTGGGCTTCAGGCGTCATTATGATTTCAGATAAGTTTAGATTATTAGAACAGGCGTTACGCACTTGCTGCATGCGTTCTAAGAAGTATTCTGCAGCATTAGGCCTCTATATAATTCTGGCTTTGAATGAACGCCATCCGACCTGACAATGATGAAAGCAAATGAACAGATCTGATGATTACTCATTAAGACTGTTTTTCGAAGTTTTTGTGGCGCTGGCCCTTCATAAGGAACAATAAGCGATTCGAAGTCTGCGTAAACAACATATGGAGAATTTTGCAGCCGTTTCCAGTTCTTAAAACTAACTTTAGATCCTGGCGGGGGCGTAGTTAGTTCTGTATTACAGTCAACTGGGCCGATACAATGTTTCTTATGTTCACTCGCGGCTTGAACAGATGGCATTCTTGTTAAACATTTTCTGCAGAATTCTTGTTTATGGTAATGCTTTGAAGTATGCCGCAATAATCTACTCATTGTGCGTATTAATGTGTAATGCGGTAGCCCCGCTGGTGAAAACATCAGTAGTAAGTCAACATGATTTTTGTCTGGTTCGCCAATCGTTGGACTGTTCTTGGACACTTTAATCGGTTGTAGATTTGTTTCCTCATCCCATGTGTAAACATTAACAGTTATTGGTTTGTTTTGTTCTTCAAACTGATCAATTTGGTCTACGCTAACAGGAAAGGACACCCCACTAAAGTTAAGATCATTGATGTAAGGGTGATAGTTAGACACTCTCTCTGCGTTTTTGCGGGCGTGATGCAGCCTTGCGAGAACACACCACATAAAACATTTGTTGTCTGTATTCCTTATGTTTAAAACTGCTCTTTTTGCAACTAATGCTGGTGGTAGTGGAATGTAAGCCCTGCCTACAATCGGCGCATACTTAGCCTGTTTTAATCTAATCTCTAGGACTTCGCCCTCTGACCAACCAGAGCCTCTCATTTTGGCTTCTTCAGCGGCAGCGTCAAACTGTGCAAGCAGTTCGTCTGCCCAACCGGGTGTTAAGTCATTACGAGAAAGAATAGTCTGTGGTTTAGTCGAGACCCCAACTTCTAGATTTTCTTCATTTATTGTTACATATCAAAAAACAGCAACTATTTTTTAAACGGGGGGTCTTTGTTATTTTTTGCCTGGAACTTGAGAAATGCTGAACAACGCTTGCCTTACTTTTGTTGGGTAAATGACTTCTAAATCAATATCATTCACGCTCTTGTAAACGCTCTCTCTCAAGCATTCCTTCAAAAAAATTTCGTTTGTCCTTCATATATTTTATCCTGTTGAGTTTCTTTTCTAACTCAAAATTTTTTTTTTAAAATTAAAAAAAAAAATTCTTAATCAAATCTTTTCGACGGTTTTTTTTGCGCTTGGACTCATAAACAAAAGTAAAACCCCTTTTTGGGTTGTTAATGTGAGCTTTTAGAACAAGTTTAATTCTCGTTTACTTTTTTTAAGCTTTCCTTTTTTTTATCTGCTCGGGGTCGGTGTTGAGAAAAACTTGCCCTCGTTTTTTTGAAGATCAAACTTTTGTTTTTTGTAGTCATCAAAATCGGCCTGAAACGATTAAATTCTTCTCCGTGATTTTTGAGTCAACAAGCGCTTTATTTATTGTCAGTTTAAACGAGCAGTTTAGCTGTTATTAGTTAAAACCATACTTGTGCTTTTGGATTTATTTTTTTATTTTTTTGCTACAGCACCAGGGCTAATGAACACAGGCCGAGAGCTAAAGAAAACCCTCCTAGGGTAAAGCTGGGGGTGGCCTATCCCCGTTGCTAAGAGACCAACACTCTTTTCCTGCTATAGACGCTTATATCGTGCTCCAGTATTAACATTGTAACAGCATTAAAGGCGCAGAAACCTTCTTTTGGTTTTGCTTATTTTGAAGGTCTTGCTTAGTTTTTGTTGATTTGCGTATTTTTGGTTTAATCTAAAGGTTTTTATGTTGGGCTTTCTACTATCCTTCTCTTGGGCGGCCTGTAGGCACATTTGGAAAAACCCTAAACAACATGCTTTTTAAAATAAAAAATAATTTAGTATGTACATATTTTTAAACTGTTTTCCCTTAATATTCGCGCGCATCATATAAAAAAACAAATTACATAAGCTTTATCGGCTTCTTCTTCTTTATCAATTTAATGTTATTACGTCTCCCACGCCTCCCGCTTCCATACAACTGATTATCCTCCGTTTACCTTAGGTCCAAAACCCAAAAACCTATTTTTTGTTAAATAATCATCAAGCCTAAAATTGTGAAGGTAAAACTTTAGACACTAGGTCTGCTGTTGGATTTCTACCCCTCCCCCCCCAAACAATTTTCTTATTTCGTCAAAATGAGAAAAGTCTAAGCCCGCTAGGTAGATTTGGTTGGAACCGTCAATTGTACATTTCACTTTCTTATTTTAGGATTAAAAAACTTTCACTTGCTCTTTTTAACGGTTCTTTCTTCACACGCAATAAAATACCCTTTAAAAGGGGGCCTTTCGCAAACCTAAAACTAAAATTCATATGTGTCTGCCTGCTTCTGGGTTTTTTTGTTTTATATCACTCTGTCTAATAATTTCTAATCTTGACTGTATTGGGGCCAACAGCCTTGCTAATTATGGTTCTAAAAACAAAACAAACTCTAACGAGATGCAGAAAAGCTGTACTTTTCTTCGGTGTTATGATATGATAACACGTTTGTATTCATTTTAAAAATTGTTCATTTGACAACTGTCTTTTAAAACTCCCTTTAAAGTACGGGGCATGCGCTTTTAACAACTCAAAATCTAAGGGGAAAGGAAAACGATTTCCATACCAAATTTCGGGACAACTTTTTTGACGTCTTAGTATCTCCAGCGCCATTTTTATGTTTTAGTGCTTCCCTTTATTTTTGATTCCTTTAACGCAAGATCAGCCCTTTATTCCCCTTTAGCCAGATAAATAGGTTAAAATATGCCCGAGGGGAAAAGAAAAATTTCTTGCCCCTCAATTTTAAGGAAAATTTTCTTAACGTGCCGCCCCAGATTCTGTACAACGTCCTTTTTGGGGTTTTTGTTGAAACATTCTATTTTGAAAGTAAGACGGGCAGAGCCTGGCACAATCAATTCATCTGCTCCTAGTCTGGAAATTTGACAGTAAGAATTTGATCTGCATCAATAGTAGATGGATTATTTGGAACAATAATATTCCGTTTATTTCCCTTCAACGCCATGGGGCTCTTTCAGTTTTCTATGCGGGTCAAGAATCGAGCCATATGTTTGTTGTGGCATTTTATGAAGCAAAATAAAAAGTTAATTATTTAAAAACATGGCAGGAATTGAAGGCGAAGAAGATTATGATGTTTTTGATCTTGGAGACGACATGAGTGAAATGATCCCTTTGACACAGCATCGCTCAATGCGCTCAATGCGGCATGAATTAACAGAAAGTAAGGTTAAATCATTGTACCAAAGTTTAGGTCAAGAACCATCCCGAATTTATAGACCCAAATGATTTTGAATTAAAAGATGATCATTTGTTTGTGAGGAGCGACCAAGGACAACTTGTTCAGCTTACAACTAAAAAAGACCCATCAAAGTTTTTAAAGCCGTGGGTTCAATTAGAAATAGACTCAGTGTGAAAGATCAAAATCGCCTTGGCCTGTTAGGCCAAAATTAAGGGCGGAGGCAGTTTCTAAACTTCAAAACACACTGCAAGAACTCCCAACAGATAACCAAATGCAAAACATGGAACTTAAAGAATTAAATCAATCAGCAGGCGAATTAATAAATACAATAGAAGCAGAAACCAGTTTTTCAGAAGAAACAGCGTTAAAAACAATTAATGATTCCCCATTGCCTATGCGAGAATTATTAGCCCTTGATCATGCTTTAAGAACCATCAGAGGCGAATTAACAAACAATTTAGCAAAACTAGGTGAACTAGATGGGCATATAAAAAGAGAAAAAGAAAAACTCGTTGAGGCTGATGACGCCAACTTAGGGCCTGATATTAAAGAAAGAATAGCCCAAAGACTAAAGATCTTGAACAAGAAAGATCGGCAAGACTAGAAGTGACAACTACTAACCGGACCAATTACGAACTCAAGTGAATAGAATAAGAGAAACTATCCGAAAAATTTTATATGAAGACACAACGCTAGCAGAACGAATAAAAAACGCTGTTTAGAGAGCAAGGCGTCACATTAGCAAGCGTTATAACTGCCTTAGGATTTGCAATAAGTACACTGGTGATGGCTATTACAGGCGGTGGTGGAGGGCAAAGTTCAGTGCCTCCGCCGCCATCGCCTCCCCCTGATAAATCATGGGTAAAAAACAGCTTGATAAATCTTGCAAGTTATTAAAAAAATTAGCTGGTAAAGCCGTGGACGCTTTACCAGGAATATTGGGGAGTATTGTTTAGCTGGCTTTTGTCTACTGCAAGCAAAGTAGTTGGCTTTATGGCCGAGCACTTATGGGAAATTAGTTCTCGTAATAGTTGGGTTACTATTTAGTAAGATAAAGACCAAGTAATCCTATGCCAGTTAATCCAAGAACAAGCGCTGTCTTTTCATATTCATGGTCATCGCGAACAGAGCCCGCGAGCTTTGCTGAGTCTTCAATGACTTTGGGGGGTTGGACTTCGGGGATTAGATGACTTAATCTTGGTGTTCTTTTATTGTTTGTAATATTACTGGCCCAGAATTATGTCGTTTTTCCCAACCTTCTGTTCATTGCCTGCTATAAGAATTTCATTATTATAGTTTATTATTTTACCTATCTGGAGTCTGAGGTCAGAAGGCAGCATGTATAAACCAGTGCCAACAGCAAAGTCTACTTTCGATCTTGCATATTGTAAAACAAGTTGGTACCTTGAATACTTGAAGGTAAATCAACTGTAGAATTAATGGCGTCCTCTAAATTTGCTAAGTATTGTTTTTGTGCGTCAAAGCCAGTAAAGGATCATTTATGCTTGATCTTGCCTGTGCTTGCGAACCTAGCAAACACCAAACGTAAGTACGAATAGAGTCGTTTATTTCGTTCTATTCCCGCTCTAGTTAGGCCCTTAGAAGTGTCTAAGATAAATGTCGTCCATGCTGTTTTATGCTCTTGCTCTATGGACCAGGGCCGAACAATTTTGAAAGGAGAACCCCCAGTCATAGTTATACTTTCTGTGCGTGCCCCGAAAATAAATGACGCCTAGGCCATGATTAAGATCCAACTTTTGTCTAAAGTCTGTCTTGATGTTAATATTGAATTCGTTACAGATCCTTTCAAAAGCCTTCATGTCTATTCTGTTGCTGAGTGATTAAAATGGTTTGTCATTTGGTAATGGCGCTTGCAGTTCAGACAAAAACGTCTGAAGGTGTAATAAAAATGAAATCTGTACACTGACCTCACCAAAGGATCATGGTGATTTAAATGATCAGCATACGACACTCCACACCCAGTTGATGCACAAGACACAGCAAAGTTTAACTGGTTCTGATAAAACTGCATCGGATGACTAAACCACGCTTTCTGGATGTGCTCGTTTTCAATAGGGGGGTTAAGATAGCTCTTCAATGGAGTACTCACCTTTTATGAAAAGAGGCAGTCTGGGTCACAGCAATGTCGAGGGTGTCAGTTGCTATATTTTTAAGATTGTAGTGCGGCCCAACAGAATATTTTGCGCCAGTATATTTGAATGCACTCATTTTTAATTTGTTTAAAAAATGTTTGTAACAATAACAACTCAAGACAGTCCTTCGTTTTTAGAACATGCTATTGATAACAATTGCGGGGCCAAAACGGTCGCGCTCCATGAAATATTTTACAAAGTCGAAGGGTTTAATATAAGCGAAACCAAGGGGAATAATAAGATTAAAAAAGTTGTGGGGCTCAAAGCTAACCAGTTAACAATACCTGATGGTATTACGGGTTTTGCTCACTAAAAGAAGCAATGAGTAAATTCGGCATTACTCTCAAACTTAACAATGCAAATCTAAAAACAATATTAACATTCGAACCTGAAAAAGCAGATTACTTATTTGATAAAGAGCTAGCTAAATGTTAGGCTTTAAAGTTGACACTCAGGTCACTAAAAGATTTGTTGTTGCGCCAAACAAAACTACTTTTTAAGGGGGAAATCCGCTCGATCTTGCATTACATTCATTACTTTATGTTCATTTGGATGAGCGAGCACTGATGAAAACTTATATGATGGAAGGCCCTCAAATGTTTTAAGAGCATTACCGGCGGGGAAAGCTGCATATTGCGATTATGAAATTATACAATTCCCTAATTTACAGTTTAAAAGATTAGTTTGTGGGAGGGTTGGATCATTTAATATAAAAATTGCAGACAAAGCAGGGAAAGTTGTGAAATGCAATAACCTACACATTGTTTTGGAAATAAAATAATAAACTGTACTAAAAATGTCGCGTGGGCCAGAAGAACCAGGAGTTACATTAGCGCCTGTGAGGTGTAAAAACCTTAGAATTAAAAGACCTTGCAGACGTTGCGGACTTTGAACAGAATGGTGAAATAGGCACTTTGTATGGTTTTGAGTACACTAAAGATGGTGATTATAAACGCAAAGAGGTTGGCGACAGCAAAAAGTTTCCTAAACTAGAACAGCTGCGCAATCTAGAAGCAAATAATCTTGGCCAGTATGAATAAAAATAGTTCGAAAGCCTGACCTCAAATGGCACTTAAAAACCATATTTAGAATGGGACATAAAATTTGAATTCATAAGCCCATTTACATATTTTAGCCATCAAAAAAGTTTCAGAAAAGCATTCAACTCTGGCCCTTTACATGTAAGTCTTATGCCAGACGACAATAGTCGGAAAGAGATTGAAATAAAGCCGTATGGGAATAAACAGTACATCCTCAACAGAAGAGAAACGGTTTTAAAGGATGCTTCTACAAAATTACAGTTCAATTTCCGCAAATGAAATTAGGAGATAGCGTTCACAATGATATTTGAAATTTCTGTCTTAAAAGATAAGGGGAGGGATGGGGTTGTGGGCGTTAGTGACGTCCTTCTAAAAGGAATTCTAATTAGCTGGCAAAACTTAGACGTTGAAAAACTTAAAGTTACCGTCGTCATTCTTCACAATGGCGAGGATATTAAGGTCATAACAACAAGCAACACAAATCAATATTAGTCTAAATAGAAACAATCTTACAGAACTGAATTGGATTAATCTTACGCATTTAGGCCTCATAGGGTTTTATTACACAGAACAAGTTTTGACAGAGAGTAGATAAAAAACAATAACTGGATTAGATTAAATTCTGTTAAAAACTATGGAGCATTAAACTTTATGACAAAAACCCCTCATTGTTCATTAATTTGTGGGCAAACTGGTTGTGGAAAAACAATATTTATCCTCAACCTGTTACAAACAGTTTATCGTTATAATTTTGATCATATTGTGATTTTCTGCCCAACACTTAAATGGAACAAAGCATATCATGATAGAAGGTTTATATGGACAGATGATGACATATTTTTTAGTTAATCCTAGCAATAAACTGAGTAGTGTTTAGAACATTTTATAAACTGTTGAAGGAACGCAGACACTATTTATTATAGATGACTGTTCGGCAGAAAAAGACATAGTTAAAAAGAGAAAACACTTTATCAAAACTTGCTTTCAGTGGAAGACATGCTGGGATAAGTGTGTGGATTTTATGTCAGAAATATAACTCGGTTTTAAAAGACTTTAGAGAACAGTTAAAAACTGTAGTTTTATTTCACATGAAAGACAGAGACTCATTTGAAGAATGTTTTGCGCGAAAATGAATGTTATTGAAAACGATCAAGAAAAAACATAGGATTAAACAAAAACTGAAATCTGAAAAGTTTAGTAAATTAGTATTAAAAACGGATAACCCTGCACAGTATGTTTGTTTGTAAGGTCGTTATTTTTTGGGGTTATTGAAGTCTTACTTGTCAGAGAACAGGGAAATGCCGCTTCTGGGTCACTTTCGCCCGAAAACTGGTTGAGGCGAAAGTGAGCCAGAAGCGCATTTCCCTGTTCTCTTGCTGTCATCAATCGTTATTGTTATTATTATCATTATTACAATATACTTACAACAAAAACAACAACAACACAATAATAATAATAATAATAATAATAATAATAATAATAATAATAATTATAACAAAACTACTACTACTAAATTTCTACTACTACTACTACTACTACTACTACTAATGATAATACTTCTACTGCTAATTATAATGATAAGAATGAATGATGATGATGATGACTACGTTTGCTGTCGTTGTTATCATTATCATTGTTATTGTTGTTCTTAATTTTCAACATCAGTATCATCGTTACTACTACTACTACTACTACTACTACTACTACTACTACTACTACTACTACTACTACTATTTTCTTGTTATATCATCATTATATTATTAAAAATCATCATCGTCGTCATTGTTAATCACTACTGCCAAAAACTACTACCATCATTACATCAGCCAAGGTAAAGTTTTCTTCCGTGTCTCATTGTCTGGCTGTCATCAGAATCATGCAAAAATGACTGAAGCGATGTGAGCGACACTTGGTAGAACGAGGGAATAGGGTACAAACACAGACGATGTGAGCGACACTTGGTGGAACGAGGGAATGAGGAACAAACACTGACGATGTGAGCGACACTTGGGGGAACGTGGGAATGAGGTACAAACACTGACGATGTGAGCGACCACTTGGGGGAACGAGGAATGGGGTACAAACACAGACGATGTGAGCGACACTTGGTGGAACGAGGGAATGAGGTACAAACACTGACGATGTGAGCGACACTTGGTGGAACGTGGGAATGAGGTACAACACACTGACGATGTGAGCGACACTTGGTTGAACGAGGGAATGAGGTACAAACACAGACGATGTGAGCGACACTTGGTGGAACGAGGGAATGGGGTACAAACACTGACGATGTGAGCGACACTTGGTGGAACGTGGGAATGGGGTACAAACACGACGATGTGAGCGACACTTGGGAACGTGGGAATGGGGTACAAACACTGACGATGTGAGCGACACTTGGTGGATCGAGGGAATGGGGCACAAACACTGACGATGTGAGCGACACTTGGTGGACGGGGGAATGAGGTTACCAACACTGACGATGTGCGCGACACTTGGTGGAACGATGGGAATGGGGTACAAACCACTGACGATAGGTGAGCGACACTTGGTGGAACGAGGGAAATGGGGCACAAACACTGGACGCATTGAAGGTTTTGGTGAGGACTGGGAGGCAACAGCCGTGAGGAATTTGGTTTCAGTTTCTTTAGGATACATAAGAAGAAATTATTCTTGTTTGACATTATCGTTAATTTCTCAAGACATAATGCATGGATTTTAATAGGGATCCAGACTCCTGATCGGATTCCAGTGAGCAAAGAAACTAATCGAACTTAGTGGTGGTCTACGCTCTCCCGGCTGTCATTTTTAGGGAGACGATGATGATGATGATGATGATCGTTGATGATGATGATGATGAGGATGATAATGATAATGATGGCGTCGATGCATGATGACGGACGACGAAAGAACGACGACGATGATGATGATGGTAATGATGATGCTGATGTTGTGAGATGCTGATGTTGATGGATGAAACAATGTGCATATGTCGTTAGCTGCAGCGCTCGGCGCGCGCGCGCGCCGCGCGCGCGCGCGTGTGTGTGTGTGTGTGTGTGTGTGTGTGTGTGTGTGTGTGTGTGTGTGTGTGTGATCCGTTTCTGCGCGCGCGTTGTGTGTGTGTGCGTGTGTTTATGCTCGCCGTGCGCGTTCGAATTTTTCTCTCGCTGTGTGTGTGTGGTGTGTGGGGGTGTGTGTGTGGGTGGGTTTGTGGCCCATTTCTGCGCGCGCGCGCCGCGCGCGCGCGCCGCGGGGTTTTTGTGTGTGGTGTGTGTTTTTGGTTGTATGTGTGTTTTGGGGCGTTGTTTATTTCGCGTGCGCGTTCGTTTTTTCGTGTTGTGTTTGTGTGTGTGGGGTTGGTGGTGGTGTTTGTGTGTTGTGTGTGTGGTGCGTTGTGCGTGCTGCGTGCGGGGTGTGTATGTGTGTTTTTTGGGTGTTGTGTGTGTGTGTGTGTGTTTGGTTTTTTTTGTGTGTGTGTGTTGTGGTTGTTTGGGGTTGGGGTGTGTGTGTGTGTGTGTGTGTGTGAGTGTGTGGTGTGGTGTGTGGGATTCGTTTTTTCCCAAACCACAATTGAACGTAATTGCATAAAACCCTTGCACTGACCAGGGAAGATTTTTTGGGGCCATTAGCCAAGCAAAAATCGCAAGGCCGCCCCTTTCTGGAAAGTACTTTCGGAAAAGAAAATTTATACGCTGTTTTGTAGGATCTTGTTCTGTGGGAAAAAGGCGACCGAAAGAAAAAATTCAAAAGAGGGGAGAATGGAGAAAAGATGGATAAAGAATGAATGGAAAGGGTTTCAAACTTACCTCACTGTCAAAACACGCGACAGAAAACCAAACAAGAGAGGGCACCTTCTTTGTTTCCCCCTCTCTCTCTCTCTCTCTCCCCTTTCTCTTTCCCTCTCCGGGGGTTGGGGTCCTAACACGGGGTGTGTCGGAATATCTAAAGTGGTCGTGTTGACACTGACAGACGCGTGGACTTTGTTTTGTCTATCACGTTTGGGGTTCGTTGCAAAGACCCCAAAGGTACAGCATTGTTCCCACTCTTATAAACCGCAAAACCGTTCATTAGGACATTAAAGGTAACCACACAAAGGAACCTGGAGTTGACACCCCGTTACATTTGAGGTTAAAATTCATTTTCCCAAAACAGCTTTGACCGGGTGTCTCTATTCATTCGCATTCCCAAACCCAAAAGTTGGCTGGGGCCCAGTTGAAACTCGTAAAGGGGGAGCAGTACCTTGAGTTGGCGGATAAGCGTTTTCGTTTGACGGCAAACCAACCCAAACCTGCTTGTTTCTCGTTTTTCCATTTTTTTTCTTTTCTCCAAAATTTTTTTAAAAGTCGGTATGAGTAAAAAAACAAAAAAACAAAGGGGGAAAAAATCTTAAAAAAGTCAACACACCACGAATCTTGTGGGTAAAAAGGACGTACACACTCGTTAACACAGACATGCGTAGGGGTCAGCCCGCTCACCATGGCCCTTTTTCCCGCGCCCCAGTCACGCAATGTCTGTGTTAAACCGATGTGACGTTCCTTTTGACCCCCACGATTCGGGGGTTTGTATGACGTCGGTAAAACCGAAAAGTAGGAATTGGTCATTAGGGGGTAAACGGCCCCCGTCTTTTTTTTTTTTTTCGTCAACAAGGAATTACAATTTTTGCAAATATCACTTTGTGTTGTTTTGTGTGTGTGTTGTGTGTGTGTGTGTGGTGTGTGTGTGTGGTGGGTGTGTGTGTCAGAAGAGAGAGAGAGGGCCCGAGGAGGCCGAGGACAGAGAATACAAACTTAAAGTGAAGGTTTTGGCAGAAAAAGGGAAAAAAACACTTTTTCTTTTAAACTAAAACCTGAAAGTATTTTTTTTCAGTTAAGCCTTTTGAAACAATCAAACTGAAATTTTGTAAAGTAAATATTCAATGATAAAGATTTTTTGAAAAAATATTTCTAAAACAAATTCCCCAAAAAGCACTTTTTGAAAAAACAATCAAACTGCAATTTGTAAAATAATTATAAAAAACAAAATACAATTCACAAAAATATTCCTTTTAAGATCAAGATCATTTTAAAAAAAAAATTCATCAAACTACAATTACTAAAACCGTGCATAACCGTTTTGTGACTACATCTTTTAAAAACATATTATCACTCAAAAATTGACTACGAATTTATTCTTTTTTGTTTTGTAAGCATCATTTATTAACAAACATTCAACAAAGACCCTTTTTAAGGCAATACCTTGTTCTAAAAAAAAAAGCACGTTTGTAATAGCCACCCAACCCTTGCCAGCTCCCGACCCCAAAATCTCCAAAACCAGACCCATTTCATGAAGCAAACTCTGTAATTTTAAACCCCTGCTCCAAAAGGAAAGAAAAAGTTTTAAGGGAGAAACGAAAGGTTAATAGACATACTTAGATTTTTTTTCCGTACTTTTAAGCGTTTACACCAACCCAAAACCAGAACTTTGAAACAATGTCTGTGATACAAAATCTGAAAGGGGATTTTTGGGTTTTAAGAGTGATTTTTTTTTTGGCAGTTGAAAGTAATGAAAGATACAAAAAAACTGCGCTGGCTCAATTTATGGCACACTGATGATTTTAATAGAAACCACCCAAAAGGGACAGAAGTGGGAAAACCCAAAACGACGCAAAAATTTAGTTTTAAAAGAAAAGGAGTTCTTTTTTATGACTGTGTCTGCCTGCAAATTGATAACCCTGTAAAACATGCGAGGTTGGATTTTGCACGATCTGAAAAAACCCGGGTTTTGAAAAGAAAAACAACAGACCCGGAGAAAAAACAAAAAGTCTGCTAGATGAAAATCAAACTTTTTTTCACAATGGTCTTTTTTTACTTTTTAAGTTTGAAAAAAACCTGTAAGTGCAATTTTAAATTTAAAACCATTTTTCCCGGTGTGACATTTACTTTGCTCTGTTTCTTTTTAAAAAAATGACCAGTTTCCCCCTTATGATAAATTCATTGTTGCACTGAGTTATATCTTTATCGAAAAACGCTTTATGCACACTAATGTTTCTAAAAATGAAAGATTTTTTTTTTTTGTTTTTGTTTTTTTTCCCCTGTTGACAACTAAACCTCGTTAAAAAAAAAAAGGGTTTCAAGACTACCAAAATCACTGATAATCATTGACAAAAATCCTAAACGAATCCCTTTCGCTGAACCCTAAGCGACGAAGCGATCAAAGCAAGTGATTTTTGTTGTTTTATTCGTTATAATCACCCCGACGAAGACCAAGGTCGAAAAACCCTTGTGTTTTGTCTTGTGATCGTTTTGTCCAGTTCTTGGGGGGTTCGCTAACATTTTTTTAAAAAAACCTAAACGAATCCAAAACAAAATTTCCTGAAGGTACAGTTAAAAAAACAGATTTCAAGGGAAAGAGTTCCCCCTCTTTAAAACTGTTTCGTTTTTAAGGGGGCCAAAACCCCAATTTAAAATACTGACATTACTCCATCTGATCGGGGTGAGGGCATTCGGGGGGCAGCCAAAACCCCTTTTTTAAAGTCCCGGAGAAAACGTCAAGAGTTCTCTGTCATTAAATTTGTGCACAGTTCTCGTCACCTCTAATCCCCCAGATGCAAGAACGCTGGTCCCCAAAAAACCTAGAACGAAAAAGTCATTGGCTATATATGGTTAACTACTGCATCCCTTACAAAAACTCAGGACTTTTTCATAGACACTTTTTTAGGGGTTAAACATGGTCCTATTTTTCCGCGGATTAAATTCCCCTTTTTTTTCAAAAATGATGCTTACAGTAGCTTTTTACGCAAACCCAAAGGAATCACGCGTTTCTCTATTGTTTTTTTCAGAAAGTCAATGGGAAAAAGGGAAAAAAATATTTTTGTGAGTTTTAACAACCAAGATTAAATATTCAAATTCCTTGCCCTTTAGGATTTTTTAATTTTTTCCTTTTCAACAGTTTTAAAAAATGCCGACTTCCCTTATGTTCAAACCGATACAATTCAAGACAAATGGAAATATTTTCTGGACAATAAAAAACAAGCCAGCCAACTTTTTAAACCTTGGGTTGTCGGGAACCATAATACTACTAACTCTGTTTGGTGGTTTTCTACATTTTAAGAAAATTTTAACCAAGTCAAAGAGCGTTTCCCCCAACTGGGCAGTTCCCTTTAAAAAGAGGAAAAGGGAGGGAGGAGAGGGATGAGAGAGAGAGAGGAGGGGAGAGAGGAGAGAAGGGATAGGACGACAAAGCCACCAGGGGACGAACCTCGGGTGTGTGATGGGGGAAGGTAGGAAGCCCAAACACCTAACAGCTTGCCCACCTTCATAATTAGGATTCGACATCAAACCACTGGGTAAAGTTTAACTTTACTACACATGTTCATAGAACGAAACATCAAATGGCGTAAAAATTTTTTGGAAAAAAACAAAAAATAAAAAACAATTCTTTTTTCCCCTT
>CM031601.1:27816879-27826879 GCA_018398815.1 Conus ventricosus
CAGGACGGCCAGCACAGCACAGGAGGTGGGGAGAGACAGGGGGTGGGAAGGGGGTGGTGGTGGCGATAGTTAGAAACATGTCGGGGGGTGGGGGGGAGGGGAGAGCTTGGGAAAAAAAAAAACCCTAAAGGATGTACAGCCCAACCCACAAAGATGTGTTGCAAACGGACGCAGAAAGGAGCTCCAATCAGTTAGTTGTTTGAGTTATAAAGGCGATTCTACATTAGCTCCAGGGATTTTTCTTGGCTGAAGGTCGGCCGTGCAACATCAAGAACAAACAGAGACCTTTGCAAAACAGACTTAAAAGAAGATTTACTGTTCCGCCGCCGAACGAAAGAGACAAATGACAAGACAAAAAAAAACACACAAAAAAAAAAACACGACGCGTTTCGACCTCTTTGGTTTTCTTCAGGTAAGACAAACAACAGTGAAGGCAATGAAAACGAAGACCCAACAATCGCTGATCTCCTCACATTGGGCGCCAAATGGATGTGGAATGCAAACGAGGCAGCTGGAGCACCACAAAAAGGATAGCTGTATAGAGACATAACGAGACACAGGGCAAAAATTGTAAAACAATTGTAAAGAAAAGAGTTTCCAATGCGTATACCTTCAACAAGAGATGCATTATAACAACGATTAAAACAAAAAGTCACAATCATGCTGTAATTCGACATAGAACGATTTAAGTTGATGTATCACCTACAAAAGATGGACGTAAACGGACACAGAAGAGCTAGTCATAAGCCAACGGCAGACGATACGTTTGTAAACAGACACAGAAAAGTTACTTTCAGAATGCACACCCAAAAAGATGCTTTACAAACGTGCAAAAAAGGTATAAATCCGCTAAAAGATGCGCTACAAACGGACCAAGAAAGAATTACAGTCAGCACAAAACCACTAAAAGATGCGTTGAAAACGGACATTAGATGTTACAATCTGCACACACAACACACACAACACACACACACACACAACACACACACACTCACACAACACAACACACCACACAGAGCACTGTAAAGGGACATAGAAAAATGCACAAGTACAAAAATGCGACAGAACGATTATTGTAGATGGACATTAAAAGAGTTAAACTAACCACAAAACACCACACACACATAGCACTGTAAAGGACATGAAATGCACATAAACACCAAAATATGCACTGTAAACGGACATTGAAATAGTTACAACCACCACACAAACACAAAAAGATGGATTTTAAAAAAACATAGAAAAACAATGCAATCACTTACAAAAAAAGAAAAGAAAAAAAAAGAAAAAATAAACACCAAAAGATTCGTTGTAAACGAAACGTTCAAACAGTTACAACTAGCATACAAATGCCAACAGACTGTCAACGAACACTAAAGCAGGTACAACTAGCACCCAAACACCAAAAGATGCATTGTGAAAGGGCATAGAAAAAAAACAACACATGCAGTCAGTACAAAAGACCCGTCGACAATAGCAATAGACGTAATAGAAACTTACAATCCGTACACCAGTATTCCACAGTCGCCTAATGAACGGACACAGAAAAGATTACAATAAGTACATCGACACCAAAACATGTCCTGTAAAACGACATAAAATGGAATACAGTCAACACGCTAACAGTAAAAGATGCCCTGTAACCGGACATAGAACAGACTTACATTTTATATACTGGTACAAAATATGTCTAGTACGCAATAGACATGGAAAGGCGTAACAAACAGTACATAAACTCTAAAAGATATGTTGTCAACGGACATAAAAAAGAGTCACAATAAGTACACTACCACCGAATACTGAATCGTTAAAACAGCATGCATAAAAAATATAAGCAGAACACCAACACCGAAAGATTAACTGTAAATGAACATAGAATAGAGTTACGGACAATGCAATGACAAAAAGATTATATTTACAACTTATTGAATAACAAACAAAATACGCTTAAAAGTAGCACAGAAAAGAATCAGTAATAACACTAAAAGGTACTGTGTAAACTGACATAGGAAAGACTAAAGAATCAAGAGCAACAAAACCAATACCAAAAGATGCATTGTAAAAAGAAACAGAAAAGAGTTGAAATCCTACACCACCAGCAAAAGATGTGTTGTAAATGAATTATAATCAGTACAACAACAACGACAGCAACATCGACGACAACGACAACAACAACACCAAAAACTAAACAGACGAGTTTGTAAACACACATCCAAAAGAGTACCATTCTGTGAAACAAAACGTGTGAACGACCGTTTAAAACAGCCGCTGTCCGCAGAATCACAAAGGTGGGGTTGTAAACGGACAAAGACAAAACTTTCTTACGATTTGAAGGGATACACAAAAGCCCCAGCAAAAGGATATACAAAACAACTGCAGTCTGTTTAACACAGTAATCCATGTGCAAGGATATACAAAACAACTGCAGTCTGTCTAACTACAGTAATCCATGTGCAAGGATATACAAAACAACTACATAACTGCAGCTAAATATGTGAAATGAAACACAAAACAAGTGCTGAGTGTATAACTGCAGTAAAAGATGTGAAAAGATGCACAAAACAACAACATTCTGTATAACTATAGTAATCCATGTGAAAGGATACACAAAAGAACAACATTATGCTTAACTAGGGTAAAATATGTGAAAGGATCTACAAAACAACTACAGTCTGTATAACCACAGTAAGATATATGCACGGATGCACAAAACAACTACAGGCTGTATAACCACAGTAAGATATATGCACGGATGCACAAAACAACTAACAGGCTGCATAACCACAGTAAGATATATGCACGGATGCACAAAATAACTACAGATTGTATACCCACAGTAAGATATATGCACGGATGCACAAAACAACTACAGGCTGTATAACCACAGTAAGATATATGCACGGACGCACAAAACAACTACAGATTGTATACCCACAGTAAGATATATGCACGGATGCACAAAACAACTACAGGCTGTATACCCACAGTAAGATATATGCACGGATACACAAAACAACTACAGACTGCATAACCACAGCAAAATGAGTGAAAGGATACACAAAACACCAACAATCTGTATCAAAACAGAAAAAAGATGTGACGGGACACACAAAACAGCTACCGTCTATATATACACAAAGAAAAAAGTTAAGCACCCCCCAATGTTTTTTAGTTTGGAGAAACTGAAATTCTTTTTTGTACTAAACTGTTTAATGTGGAACATTTTTTTTCTTTTGCTTTTATTAAATAAAGATAATGACAACATGAAAACACAACAAATAATATACAAAATCATAAACAGAATGTGGTATTGCTAAAGAAAGATCAATGACATTTTCCCATGAAAAAATACCCATGAAAAGTATGGTCATTACAAAATCATAGTGCTTAAACAAAGTGGCAATTTCATTTGAAAACATTGCCATGAATCTCCATAAACCAAAGAAAAATGAAAATGTTCAGTAGCGCGTGAATCCGCCCTGAGCCTGGATGACCGCCTCAACCCTGCGTTGCACCCCTCCAGTCAGTCGCCGGATCTGTTGCATCGTCAGTTGCTGCCACTCCTGATGCCTTGCAGCTTCCAGTTGATGCAGATTTTGTGGAGGAGGGTCCAAGGTCTGCGAACGACGGCCAATCATGTCCAGATGTGCTCCAGTGGATTGAGGTCTGGGCTCATGGCAGGCCATGGCAGGGTCTGCACTGCTTCTTGCTGGAGAAAGCCTGTTACTGCTTGAGCACGATGAGGCCTGGCGTTGTCATCCATGTACACTGGTCTGGTGGCAAGTGGGTGGTTGTCAAAATGGGGCATGCACAACGACCGGCTCAAGGACATCTCGGATGTGCCGTCCGCCTGTGAGGGTTCCTCGAATGGTAATCAAATCCAGCTTGCAGTCGTGTGAGAGGCACCCCCAGACCATTATGGAACCGCCACCGTGAGGAACAGTTGCCTGTATGTTCCTGGGCGCACAGGCTGTATTTGGGCGTCTCCAAACCCTTGATCTTCCATCAGTGACGTGCAGCAGGAATCGGCTTTTGTCCGACCAGTGTATCTTTCTCCAGTTCCTCAGGTTCCACCCCCGCCGAGCGAGACACCAGTCCAAACGCCGTCTTTTGTGGTGGTCAGTCAACAGAGGGCGCTTGATAACCCTCCTCGCCTTATCCGTGGGCTTTTAAGCGCTTCTGCACTGTTCTTGTGGAAAGTTGTCTGTTAGGCATCCACAGTCGTTTCAAGCGGGTGCTTGTGGCGAATGGCTCATGGCGTATCACGCGAAGTAGAGCCCTGTCCTCGCGCTGTAAACGTTGCATGTGGTCGGCCAGATCGGGGGCGGTCCTGCCCATGGTTGGTTTGCTGTGTTTTCCTCACCAGCCGGCTGATGACAGTGTAGTGGAAGCCCAACTGACGCCCGATTGCTTTGAAGGACTGTCACGGACAAAAATGAAACAACCCAACTCGTGGAGTCCGCCAGCCAATTTGTTGGGACATAAGCTTCAACTCAACATTCTAGGCCCCAGATAGACGGGCCCATGGTCGGGTCCAGCCAAATTTAAAGTTTAGCGGAGAGGCTTCAGGGAGACGGTCCGATCCACCCAGACAGACTAAGCCTTTTGGGAACCGAGGGCCTCGATGTCTGCCCGGGGACCGATCTCAGTGCCTGGCCAGACTCATCTACCCAAATTAGAGTGACCAGTGCCCACGACTTAAGCCACACGGCGCCAGTTAAGTAGGGAAGGGGGAAGGTAGTGCGTGGGGGGGGTTGAAATCTAGCTAATCAATTAAATGACCAACTGACCACCACAGAGAGTAAGGCGTGTAGGCGTGACTGCCCATGATTTGAATATCCAATGGAATTAGGGGAGAATAACTTCGGTATCAGGCGGTAAAAATACTGACCAATGGTACTGCCCTTGGACACGGAGTGGGGGCAAAAGTAATGCGTGAGTGAGAGAGAGGGGGAGAACGAAGAAAACGAACAGACAGAGAGAGAGAGGAAGAAGTTCGGGGGAGTAGGCTCTCGCCACAGGAAGGCAGGGAGAGGAGAACGAACAGAGAGACAGAGAGAGAGAGGTCTGAGTGTAGCCCTCTGCAGGAGAAAGGCAGAGAGATGAGGGAGTGAAGTTTGAGCATTACACCAAAATATAGTCTGCAAAGGGAGGACTAAAGAGAGATGTGGGAAAGAGAGAGTTGCTAACTAATGAAGAAAAGAAAGAAAAAGAAAGGAAAAAGAAAAGCAACCATGTCCATTTATAAGCAGACTAGGAGAGAGAGAGAGAGTGCAATGCGTTAATGCGGGAAGAAAGAAAGGAGAACAGATCGATGTTGATAGTCACTGTTCATCTGAACCGGGGGTTCGACCTCATACTTGGCCAGCGCCACTTTCATCGGCAGTCCAACCTGCCCAAAACGCCAGCAGTCCAGTCTGACCGGTGCCAGCAGTCCAGCTTGACCGGTGCAAGCAGACCAACACCATGCCAGCAGTTGTGTCGTGTTGTGAAAGTGACAGTGAAAAGAAAAAAAAAAAGGAAAAGAAAAAGACAGTGATTCGTGAATAGTTAAGATCACCGGGCCGGGTAAAGTAGAAATCTATTTAAAACCCGGGTTGTTAATGATTTTTAGATAAATGATTTTGTGAAGTTCGGGAAAGAGAGAATGTTTTATTTCATTGATTCCATATGCATTGATGTTTCGTTCTATGATCATGTGTAGTAAAGTTATAGACTTTACTATGGTTTGATGTGACGGATGCATAAATATATGAATGAGATTGTAAGCAACTGTGAGTGTGTTTGGGCTGTGCACTAGTCCCCCCCCTCCATCGACATCACCCGAGGTTGACAATTTATTGGCGAGCCTCCCAGGATATTCGGGCCCATTTATTATAATTGTTCAACTTCTCAGAGAGGAAGCTGGGTGGGTTTTCAAGTATTGTAATCCTAAGAAAAGGGGGTTGTCTTACTGTATGTTCCCAAATAGTTAAATACTAGGCTTGGCATTGCTTCCAAGATAGTTAATACTAGGGCTTGGCATTTCAGCCCCAAGTACTTATTTCGTACAGACTGCCTATATTCGCTCTCAATAGTTGGGTCAGGCGCTGGGCGTCTTATAAAAACTAATTACGTTGTCCCAAGCTAATTTTATCTTTCATAGGATTGTCTATTACGTCACTCGTGCGGAAACCACCAGTTTGGCTGTCGTAATAAAATCTTGTTCAAAAAAAAAAAAGAAAGAGATATAATGGCGGAAGAAAAGAACACCCCCATTGAACAACTTGTGAGCGTCGCTCGTGATTTAGGCTATTCGGGAGAAGAGTTGCGAGCATTCGTTGAAAACCACAAAAGATGGAAAGGGATGAAACGCGCGGAAAGACGCCGTGTTGCCGTAGAGATAGCATTAGCTGAGCAGGAAAGGACTAAAGCTAGCGCAACGCAGGGAAAAAGAGAGAATAAGGCAAGCGCAGGAAACAGAAAGAATGAAGCAGGAACAGACAGAATAAGGGAAGCGCAGGAAACAAAGAATGAAGCAGGAGACAGAAAGAATAAGGGAAGCGCAGGAAACAGAAAGGATTAAAGCTAGGGAAACGCAGGAAACAAAAGACTAAAGGTTCAATTAGAGTTAGAGAAAGTGAGAATACAAGGGGAGACCACCCCATGATGGTAGTTCACTTCCAGTGACTCTGTGCGCAGCTATGCCCCCCGACCCAAGTTGCCAAAATTCTCGGAAGGAACCGATTTCGATTGATGCATACATCAGTCTTTCGAAACGTTTGCGACCAGTCAGGGTTGGCCTCCAGAAAAAGTGGGCAGTCATTTTGTCGGCGTTACTGACGGGTAAGGCATTACAAATTTTCACTGCGTTACCAGCAGAACAACAGTCTGATTTTGGCGCTGGAAGGAATCATTGAATGAAGGATTTGACCTCACAGAGGAAGGATTCAGGAAGAAATTTCGTTCAGCTAGATACAAGCAGGTGAAACGTACACTCAGTTTGGTGCACGTTTAGAGCACTATTTCGAGAAATGGTTAGAGTTGAGTGGGACGAAGAAGGAGTTCGCTGAATTGAAAGAGCAGTTATGAAGGAACAGATTTTGTCAGGTTGCGGCCCTGAGTTAACCATACATTTGAAAGAGAGACAGCAGAGACAGCAGGGAGTTGTTGAAGTTCGCAGAGGTGTTAGAGAGGCACGTTTGGGCACTAAAAGGGGCAGGAGAAACAGGTGCCAGGCACAGGTGAGAAGAGTGCAAGGAAACAGGGGAGTTTTCTGCAAAGTCTGCAAACCCAGTGGTGGGGCAGAAAGGAGGACAAAGGGACAATAGGTGTTTCATTTGTCACAAGAAGGGACATGTGGCGAGGGATTGTCGCATGAGGTTCCAGAAGGCAAACAGCCTTGCAAGAGTGGATAAGGGTCGTCAGGGAAACGACCTTCAGTGGAACCAAAAGGGATTCAGTCTGAAGAGGGTGGAGTGCAGCCTATGGCTAGCACTGGACAGCAGTCAGTGTCAGGGATGGAGGGCACTAGGCTGGGTGGTTCGTTACCAGTGGGAAGAAGGGGGGTTGGCCAGCAGAGGTGAAAGTGTTACGAGACACTGGTTTTTCATGCAGGGTAGTACGAACAACGCTGGTTTGAGAAAGGGGATTTGACAGGGGAAATCCAGACCTGTACTCTAATCGATGGCACTGTGAGGGAGTTCCCAGTTGCTAAGATAGAAGTACGTACCCCTACTTCTCAGGCGAGTTGTCTGCGTTGGTGATGGAGAAACCCCTTCATGATTTGATCATCGGAAATATTCCAGTGCAAGGGATCCAGGGGATCCTGAGTTGTTGACTGCTACAGGGCAGCAGTTCAAACACGGAGCAAGAAGGAGGAAAAAGGGTGATAAACCGTTAGTCGTTCCAGCAAGGAAGTCAGGCATAGATGTGTCGCCTGATGAGTTTAGGGCAGCGCAGGAACAAGACCCTTCGCCCCGTGAAGTCTTGAGTTTTTGGGAAAGAGGTGGAAGAAACAGGAGGTTAGAGAGGTGAGACAGAATTTCTTGTGAAAGGGGGGCTGTTGTACTGAGTGTTCACCAAGGGAAGACAGGTAAGGACCTTCCAGTGGGAAAGCATGCCCAAAAATTTGCCATCGTTTGGCCTCTGCTTCCTCCTTCGCACCATATTTCTTTGCAAAGAATATCTTTTTTAAAACCAACGTGATTGCTAAACTGGATGACTCACCAAACCTCAATTTTAAAAATTTCAAAAACTGTAATGCACGTGCATGCCAACCATGACTATGCTTCCCATATACGCCTGACTGGTTTTTATCCTTTCAATGACACACCATTCTTGACAAAATTGAAATTTTGGGGTCAAACATTGTTGTTGTCAATTCTGACAGTTTGAAAATATTTAAGGGGGTGCTTAACTTTTATCTTTGTGTATAACTACAGCGGAAGATGGCAAGCGAGGCGATACCAAAAAAACAGCGACTGTGTGTGGTCAGGACAGAGGGGATGCTATGAACAGGATACAAAAAAGGAGTTACAGTCTACATAAAACACAGTAAAAGTAATGTAATGTAAAAGGATATTTATAGAGCGCTTTAAACCTCGCGAGAGCCCAACGCGCATATTACAGAAACATGATAAAATACTAATTCTAACTCAAAGCACAAACACATGCAGACACACACACACACACACACACACACACACACACACACACACACACACACACACACACACACACAACAAACCCACACCCACACCCACACACGAAAAACAAACAAACACACACACACACACACACACACACACACACACACACACACACACACACACACATACACACACACACACACACGCGCGCGCGCGCGCGCGCGTAGACAGACACACGAACGCGTCAAAACAAGCAGACTCGCGCACAGAGATATAAGTGGATATTGTTAAATCAGTCCGGGGGAAAAGCTGTGTCTTTAGCGAGGTTTTAAAAAGTCTTTAAAGAGCCTGGTTTACGCAGAGAAGAAGGCAGACCATTCCACAGAGCAGGTGCCAGGCAAGAGAAAGATCGTTGGCCTGAAGTTTTCAGGCGAGCAGAGGGAAGCCGAAGCAGACGAGGATCGTGGATGACCGTAAGTAGATGAAAAGAGACACAAAGGGAGCTAAAGTCTGTACCACTGCGATACACAATCGAAACGGATATATATATATAATAAAACAGCTACTGCATGTAGAATCCGTGCCCAAGATGTATTGGACATGAACATTAGGAAAGAATAGTACGCGGTTTAGCCTTTAACATTTAAACTGCCACGACACTTCATGATACAGAAGCACTCAGAAAAGAGCGAAATGCAGTCTGTGTAGCTTAAACAATCGTTTCGTCGACAGTGAACACACGAAAAAGCTATAATTCCGTCTGTAAAGCTTCGCGTAAGATGTAATAATGACGGACCAAACTGTGCAGAAAAGAAATGCTGCACATAACGATGGACATTGTAAAACACGATTCCTTTTCTGCACGCAGTGATCGTACTCTAAATGAGGTTTTGTTTCTTTGGCTTGATGGGTCCCCGTGTGCTAACTTTGTTCGTTTCTCTCCCCCCCCCCCTCTCTCTCTCTCTTTCTCCCCCCCCCCCCCCCCTATATTTCTCTTTGAGAGTCACAAATCTCCCCTCCCCCCATTATTACTCACACTGCATACACACACATAACACACACACACACATACAAAACGCAAACAGATGCAGACAGGGACAGAGAGACAGACATACACACACACGCGCGCGCGCACACACAGAGACAGAGACACAGACACACACAGACACACACACACAGACACACAGACACACAGACACACACACACACACACACACACACACACACACACACACACACACACCACGCACGCACGCACACACACACACACACACATATATATATACACACACACACACACACACACACACACTTTTCACACACACACACCACACACACACACACCACACACACACACACACACACACACA
>CM031601.1:27834379-27844379 GCA_018398815.1 Conus ventricosus
CCCCCCCTTCTCCCCGTTCTGGCATCTTCAACGTTCATTTGCTGGGGATTATTTAAATGCGCTGTAATTTTCTCCTACTCTCCTTTCTTTCTCTCTTTTCTTCTCTTCTCTTCTCTCTTCTGGGGAATTGTAATGCGGGTCGTAAAAATCTCTCTCTTTTCTCTCTTTTTTCTCTGGGATTTTTGTACATGCTGCGCGTATCCTTTTCCTCTCTCTCTCTCTCTCTCTCCTTCTTCCTCTCTCTTCCCCTCTCTCTCTCCCGTGTGAGGGGTTTTTTTACATGCTGCCGTAATCTCCCCTCTCTCTCTTTTCCCTCCCCCTCTCTCTCTCTCCCCCTCTCTCCCCCCCTCCTTCTCTTTTTCCTCTCTCCCGTGAGGATTATTTTTACATGCTCACGTATTTTCTCTCCTCTCTCCCTCTCTCTCTCTCTCTCTCTCTCTCTCTCTCTCTTCTCTCCCTCTTATTTTTTTTTTTTTTTTTTTGGGGGGTTTTTTTTTCATGCTGACGTACTTTTCTCTCTTTTTCCCCTCTCTTTTCCCCTCTTTTTTTCCCCCCCTCTCTCCCTTTTCTCTCCTCCTCTTTAGGGGTTTTTTGTACATGCTGCACGAATCTCCTCTCCCCCTCTCTCCCCCTTTTCTCTCTCTCTTTTCTCCCCTCTTTTCTCTCTCTCTCTCTCTTTTTGGGGAGGGATTTTTTGTACTGCTGCACAAATTTTCTCTCCCCTCTCTCTCTTCTCCCCTTTTTCCCCTCTCCCCTCCCTCTCTCCTCTGGGGGATTTTTTGTACAGCTGCACGAATCTCTCTCTCTCCTCTTCCCCTCCCTCTCTCTTTTTCTTCCCTTTTCTCCTTTTGTGAGGGATTATTTGTACTCTGTACGTAATCTCCTCTCTTCTCTCTTCTCTCTCTCTCTCTTCCCTCTCTTTCCCTCTCTCCCCTCCCCTCCCCTCTTGGGGATTATTTGCATCTGCACGTAACTCTCTCTCCTTTTTCTTTCTTCCCCTCATTCTCTCTCTGTGGGGATAAGGGACATGCTGCCGTAACCTCTCTCTCTCTCTCTTTTTCTCTCCTCTCTCCTCTCCTTTTTCCCTCTCTTCCTCTCCCCCTCTCTCCTCTCTCCCATTTTTTTTTTCCCCTTCGTTCTTCTCTCTCTCTTTTTCTCCTTCTCTTTTCCTCTCCTCTCTCCTCTCTCTCCTTTTTTCCTCTCTATCTCTTCCCCTCTCCTCTCTCCTCTCTCCTCCCTCTCTCCTCTCTCTCTCTGTAGGGGTTATTTTTACATGCTGCCTAATCCCCCTCTCTCTCTTCCTCTTTTCTCTCTCTCTCCTCTCTCTCTCTCTCTTTTTTTTCCTCCTTTTCTCTCTCTCTCTTTTCCCGAGGGATTCTTTTTACACCGCCGAAACCTTTTCTCTCTCTCTCTTCTCTCCCTTTTTCCCTCCCTTTTCTCTCTCCCTCTCTTTCTTTCCCCGGAGGATTTTTTGTACATGTGCTCGAAAACTTTCTCCCTCTCTCTTCTCTTCTTCTTTTTCTTTCTTTCTCTCTCCTTCCTTTTTTTTTTTGGGGACTTTTTACATGCTCATTCTTCTCTTTTTTTCCTTTTCCTTCTTTTTTTTTTTTTTTGGGGTTTTTTTGGGGGGTTGTTTATTTTTTTTTCGTTTTTTTTTTTGGGGAATTTTTTTTTTTTTTTGTTTTTGTGGTTTTTTTATTTGTTTTTTTTTTTTGGTTTGGCCCCGGGCCTGCGGCGTGCGGCTTCGGGTCTGTGTGGGTTGTTGTGGTTGTGTTGTTTGGTTTTGTGGGGTTTAGCAAAGAAAAAAAAAAGGGAGACCCGGAAAAAGGGAAAAAGGCTACGAAAATATGTGTTGTTTTTCAGGTTGTAGTTTTTTTTTGTTTTAAAGGGTTTTAAAGAAGGGTATTAAATTATAGGGCCCGGTTAAATTGGAAAATTTTGTTTTGGAAATCCCCCCTTTTTTTTTGGGGGGGGGAAACAGACAAAAATTAAAAGGGGGAAAAAGGGGGGGGGGGGGGGGGGGGGGGGGGGGGGGGGGGGGGGGGGGGGGGAGGAAAAGGGTGGGAGAGAAAAGATAGAGATAAGTGTGGGGGATTGTTAAGAAGAGAAATGTTTGAATGTTTTAGTTTTTAAAATGTTTTGATTTTTTTTTAAAAAAAAAAAAAAAAAAAAAACAAAAAACCCCCAAAAAAAAAAAAAAAAAAAAAAAGAGGAAAAACCAACCCCCCCCCCCCCCCCCCCCCGGGGAAAACCCCCCCCCCCCCTCCCCCCCCCCCCTCCCCCCACCAAAAACAAACCAAAACCCAACCCCCCCGTGTTGTGTGTGTGTGGTGCGTGGTGCGCGTGCGGTGCGTGCGTGCGTGCGTGTGGTGGTGGTGTGTGGGGTTTTGTGTGTGTGTGTGTGTGTGTGTGTTTTGTGTGTGTGGTGTGTGTGTCTTAGCACCAAGAAAAGAAAATGTCCTCTTCGATTTTGCTACGCACGTAATCAAGGACGAAAGAGACTACGAACAGTATAGTCGTAATAGTTCTGCATGGTGTATCCGTGCAACTGCTTTCTTTTCATTTTGTTTTGAATGAGAATCCTTCTTCATTCCTGAATTGCTGGTATAAACACCTTCATCATGGGCCATGGCCTTAATCTGAGTAAATTCTTCGTATGCGTATTCATATCCCTCTCCTCTGTCTCTTCTGTCTGTGTCTGTCTGCCTGTCTGTCGTCTGTCTCTTTCTCTCACAAGCACGCATTCACACAAATATACAGAGAGAGAGAGAGAGAGAGAGAGAGAGAGAGAGAGAGAGAGAGAGAGAGAGAGAGAGAGAGAGAGGAGAGAGAGAGAGAGAGAGGCAGACAGACACACCGAATACGGTCGGACAGACGGACGGACAGAAAGATAGAGACTAAGACTGTGGTCATCTGATTCAAGACCAGAGAAATGTTGAAACTGAACACCTGTCCTTCCCCTAGTCGTCTTCCCACATTCTCGTCTTCCCTGTCACCCCTCTTCCTTTCACACACACACACACACACACACACACACACACACACACACAGAGGCAGACAGACAGACAGGCAACAGCCACACAACACAGAGGCAGACAGACAGACAGGCACACACACCACACACACACACACAGAGGCAGACAGACGGCACACACACACACACACACACCACACACACACACACACACACACACACATCACAGGAGGCAGACAGACAGGCACACACACAACACACACACACACTCCACACACCACACACGCTACACACACTACACACACACGCACACACACACACATACAACATACACCAGACAGGCAGATCAGACAGAGAGACAGACAGACACACACACACACACACACACACACACACACACACACACACACACACACAGCAGAACAGACAGACAGACAGACAGAGAGACAGACAGACAGACAGACACAACACACAACACACACACACACACACACACACACACACAACACACACACACACACACAGCAGACAGACAGACAGACAGACAGACAGACAGACAGAGAGACAGACAGACAGACAGACAGACCACACACACAAACACAACACACACACACACACACACTCCACACTAACACACTAACACACACACACACACACACACACACACACACACACACACACACACACACACACACACAAGTTAATCAAACCTCCCCCCGTCCCCTTTCCTCTGTACTCTTCTCTTCCTGTGTCTCCCTCCCCTTTTCACGCTTCACCCCTAGACTAAGACAGGAACTGAAACTCCATCTGTGTCCCCTTCCACGCCATTCCTTCCGCTAAAAAAACAAACAAATAAACATATAAACAATGTGCAGGTGTTGCCGTTGTTTGTGACGCTGACCGCATTGGTTCAAGTTGTGCATTCAAGGAAGCTGCAGACTTAAGCTGATGGCCTGAAACTCACAGAGACCATGACACAAGTCTGGACTCAAGTAAGTTCTCAGTGCCTTGGACATGTGTACAGGACACACAACTGAATGATAACACACTTGTTCACCGAATGCGCAGTATTCCTCATGTTGTTTCGCTTTTTTTCACCAGACTCACAGTCTTACTGTTGTAGCCGTTCTCAAACATCCCCTTTGCACCAGTCTCACAGTCTTACTGATGTAGCCGGTCTAAAACATCCCCTTTTCACCGTCTCACAGTCTTACTGAGTAGCCGGCTAAAACACCCCTTTTCACCATCTCACGGTCTTATTGTTGTAGCCGTTCTCAAACATCCCCTGTTCACCAGTCTCACAGTCTTATTGTTGTAGCCACTCTCAAACATCCCCTGTTCACCAGTCTCACAGTCTTATTGTTGTAGCCACTCTCAAACATCCCCTGTTCACCAGTCTCACAGTCTTATTGTTGTAGCCACTCTCAAACATCCCCTGTTCACCAGTCTCCCGGTCTTATTGTTGTAGCCGGTCTCAAACATCCCCTGTTCACCAGTCTCACAGTCTTATTGTTGTAGCCGTTCTTAAACATACTGAAGATGTTGAGAAACAGAGCCCAGCACAAAGCCGTCTTGGTTCAGTGATGGGGCTCACTAGTTCTGTACCTGTCAAGGCGTTTAGGCGGAGGACAGCACGTACGTTTGTGTTTGACTCAATGCCATCTGAATACGTTTGTTCGTTTTCATTCTTCTTCTTCTTCTTCTTGTCTGTCACACCCACAATCCCATCTTCATCTCTCTTCTCGCTCTCTCTCTCTCTCTCTCTCTCTCTCTCTCCTCTCCCCTCTCTCTCTCTCTCTCTCTTCTCTCTCTCTCTCTTACACGTCTGAGTTTTGTTAGTGCGTGCAAGGATCTTGCAAGCAGGGCAAAAAATGTGTTGCTCAGTATCATGAAAAAGCTGTATATCCTCAATAACACGTCTTTGTATGTTTTTATTAAGCTGTTTGATAGTCAGATTCAACCAATTGTACAATATGGGTCTGAATTGTGGGGATTAGACAATGCTGCCATATATTGTGAATCTGTGCACCTGTTCGCGTTAAAAAGGTTTTTGGGTGTAGACAGGCGAACTCCTAATGATCTTATTTATGGTGAGACTAATAGATTCCCCTTGTACATATATTCTGCGGTTAAATGCATCCGTTATTGGCTGAGTTTACTTTACATGCAGGAGCACAGATTACCACGCAAAGCTTATAACATGTTATAAGATCTTGATGCTGGAGGGAAAAACAACTGGGCAAGTAAAGTACGTATTTGTCTCTTTGAATATGGTTTTGGTTTTGCATGGTTAAATCAAGGTGTTGGCAATGTTAAGCAATTCATACGTTGCTTTCGTCAACGATTGATTGACTGCTCTTGGCAAAGATAGTCAAATCATGTGCAGTGTAGTGAACGGTTTGATTTCTATAGGCATGTTTGCAATTTTCATGATTTGAAACCTTATTTAACTTTAGAAATGGACAGACACTTAAAGTATGTCATGACCAAATTCAGATTTGGAATTTCAGAACTGGCAGTTCATAAGCTAAGATACAAAGCCACTGTTGATGACAATGATCTGCTGTGTCCACTTTGTAAAGAGTCTCAGGATAATGAAATCCATTTTGTTCTTTGCTCCCCAGCCTTAAGGAATATTAGAACTGAATTCATTCAGCCCAAATTTTATAGACAACCTTCCCTGTTTAAATTGACGATATTGATGTCATCAACTTCAACAGACGTTGTTCGAAAGTTGTCCTTGTTTCTCTACAAGGCATTTAAATTTCGAGAAATAGCTACCTCTTGAAGTTCTAAATTAATTGTGTTTTAAGTTGTTCTACAGTCATGTGTATCTGTTTCATATGATGTGTTATGTTCACCCACCCCTTCATAATGGGCCAAGGCCTATATGAATAAACCATCAGAATCTCTCTCTCTCTCTCTCTCTCTCTCTCTCTCTCTCTCTCTCGGTCTACCCCCCCCCCACTCTCTCTCCCCATCCCCCCACAGAACATTTATAACGTACACTGATTAAACTGTCAGAGAAAATTGCGCCTTTCTTCTATTACGACATAGCGCACTATCTGACCATTTGGAACATTGCCACAATGTTTGGAATGCAGACGTAAGAATCATGTTCTCTAACACTGAAGTACCTAGATCATCCTTTCATGCTGATTGACAGGTTCTCGGAATGTGATTTTCCGAGAAAGTATCAAGAGATAAGATTCCGCTGAACGCGACATAAAGCAGGATGTACAAGAGAGAAGAGGAGGCGGGGTGGGGGGTGGGGTGGGGGTGGGGGTGGGGGTGGAGTGAAATGGGGAACGAGATGGGAGGCTAGGGTGGGGTGGGGTGGGGTGGGGGAATCCAACGTGATCTGGGGTTATTTGTTTCGAGCACCCTCATCCCTCGTCCTCCATTGCTAAGCGTGTTTCTGTAGCTCGTAGTGACCAGTGGTCTTGGCTGCATTAGGCCCAGTGCACACTAGCGTCAAGATCTCAAGATCACGGCGATTTTTTGCGGCGAGGCGTCAAATTTGGGTGCGCCGCCACGTATGCGAGCTTTGCAGAGCGGCAAGATTTTTGACTCGTTGCTCCGTGATTTTTCGACGCCTGAGGATAGGACTTGTTCTAATTTTGATGCTCGAGATCGCGGAGATCACGAAACAGCCAATCGCAAGAGAAGGAAGACCGGCAACTCTGGAACTTCTGAGGAAAGATGGCTGACTTTAACGACGCTGAAGTGTCGAAGTTAATAACATTGTCAGGTAGAACGCTTGGGGCGTCTTTCTTCTTCTTCTTCTTGTGATATTTCTACAGCTGCAGCAATAACAGCAGACCAGCAAGTATATCATCATCGGCTGCAGTCCTTCTGTCGTAACCAGCCATTTTGTTTATAAGGTCAGGTTTGAGTTTGGAGTACCCCCCCCTGCTCCTTCCAAATATGGAAGTTCAGGTAACAAGACGCAAGGCGACTGGCGCTGTGTGTGAGAGATACTAGATGCAAGCTACGCCGCGCGCTGCGAAGCAGACGTCAGTGCTACAAGTGATGCTCGGAGCAGCGCTTGGACGCTTGACGCTAGTGTGCGCTGGGCCTTAAGCACACACGGCCTCACATCTTGACGTCTTCCTGCGTGTTTCGTCTTCCTTGTCTCCTAACTCGGTGTTAGATTCTCGTCAAGTGAGGAAATACATTCTCCCTGCTGGGCTGTTCGCGCTGAGTCGGTTTAAAAGTCATGAGAGAGAGAGAGAGAGAGAGAGAGAGAGAGAGGAGAGAGAAGAGACAGACAGACAGACAGACAGATAGAGACAGAGAGAGAGAGAGAGAGACAGAGAGAGAAAGAGAGAGACTCAAGAGACTCTCTCTCTCTCTCTCTCTCTCTCGGGAGAGAGAGAGAGAGAGAGAGAGAGAGAGAGAGAGAGAGAGAGAGAAAGAGAGAGAGAGAGAGAGACAGACAGACAGACAGATAGAGACAGAGAGAGAAAGAGAGAGACTCAAGAGACTCTCTCTTGAGAGAGAGAGAGAGAGAGAGAGAGAGAGAGAGGAGAGAGAGAGAGAGAGAGAGAGAGAGAGAGAGAGAGAGAGACGTGATCTGAGGGAAGCGCTGAATCCTGTAAAAGGGTTGAAGTGGATGAGCAGTTCTGTTGTGCTGCTGACGGAGGTGGGAAATGAGAAGTTATGGGAGATCGTTAGCTGTCGTGCGCGACAAGCGGTGAAGATCCAAGCGGTGGAAGATTAAGACGTGACAGGAGGTTGTGGAATGTGGTATGTGGTGGGAGGTGGAAGATAAAGAAGTGACAGGAGGTTGTGGAATGTGGTATGTGGTGGGATGGGGAAGATAAAGAAGTGACAGGAGGTTGTGGTATGTGGTGGGAGGTGGAAGATAAAGAAGTGACAGGAGGTTGTGGAATGTGGTATGTGGTGGAAGGTGGAAGATGAAAAGTGACAGGAGGTTGTAGAATGTGGTATGTGGTGGGATGTGGAAGATAAAGAAGTGACAGGAGGTTGTGGAATGTGGTATGTGGTGGGAGGTGGAAGATAAAGAAGTGACAGGAGGTTGTGGAATGTGGTATGTGGTGGGAGGTGGAAGATAATGAAGTGACAGGAGGTTGTGGAATGTGGTATGTGGTGGGATGGGGAAGATAAGTGACAGGAGGTTGTGGAATGTGGTATGTGGTGGGATGGGGAAGATGAGAAGTGACAGGAGGTTGTGGAATGCGGTATGTGGTGGGAGGTGGAAGATAAAGAAGTGACAGGAGGTTGTGGAATGCAGTATGTGGTGGGATATGGAAGATGAGAAGTGACAGGAGGTTGTGGAATGCGGTATGTGGTGGGAGGTGGAAGATGAGAAGTGACAGGGGTGTGTGGAATGTGGTATGTGGTGGAAGGTGGAAGATGAAAAGTGACAGGAGGTTGTAGAATGTGGTATGTGGTGGGATGTGGAAGATAAAGAAGTGACAGGAGGTTGTGGAATGTGGTATGTGGTGGGAGGTGGAAGATAAAGAAGTGACAGGAGGTTGTACAATGTGGTATGTGGTGGGATATGGAAGATGAGAAGTGACAGGAGGTTGTGGAATGTGGTATGTGGTGGGATGGGGAAGTTAAAAAGTGACAGGAGGGTTGTAGAATGTGGTATGTGGTGGGAGGTGGAAGATAAAGAAGTGACAGGAGGTTGTGGAATGTGTTATGTGGTGTGAGGTGGAAGATGAGAAGTGACAGGGGGTTGTGGAATGTGGTATGTGGTGAGAGGTGGAAGATAAAGAAGTGACAGGAGGTTGTGGAATGTGGTATGTGTGGGATGGGGAAGATAAGTGACAGGAGGTTGTGGAATGTGGTATGTGGTGGGATATGGAAGATGAGAAGTGACATGAGGTTGTGGAATGTGGTATGTGGTGGGAGGTGGAAGATAAAGAAGTGACAGGAGGTTGTGGAATGTGGTATGTGGTGGGATATGGAAGATGAGAAGTGACAGGAGGTTGTGGAATGTGGTATGTGGTGGGAGGTGGAAGATGAGAAGTGACAGGAGGTTGCGGAATGCGGTATGTGGTGGGAGGTGGAAGATAAAGAAGTGACAGGAGGTTGTGGAATGTAGTATGTGGTGGGAGGTGGAAGATGAGAAGTGACAGGAGGTTGCGGAATGTGGCATATGGCGGGATGTGGAAGCTGAGAGGTGACAGGAGCTTGTGGAATGTGGTATGTGATGGGAGGTGGAAGATAGGGGACGAGGTGGAACATGGAATGTGACAAGTGATAGGATGTGGCGGAACGTGGAAGATGATGAAATGTGGCGGGACAGGGGATGTGGTGTGTGATGTGATGTGGTGGAAGGTCATGAAATGTGGCGGGACAGGGATGTGGTGTGTGATTGGATGAGGTGGAAGGTCATGAAATGTGGTGGGATGTGCATGTAACGAGCATTGAAATGTGGTGGAAAGTGGGGGTGATGGGAGGTGGTGGGATTGGAGGTGGTGAGTGGTGAGATGTAGTGGAGGTATGAACGAAGGGAGATGGGGAACGTGGGATGTGGTGTATGGTGGAGTGTGGTGGAAGATGATGGGTTGTAGTGGAAGATAATGGGATGTGGTAGAAGGTGGAAGATGATGGGATGTGGTGTATGGCGGAAGATGATGGAATGTGGTAGAAGGTAGAAGATGATGGGATGTGGTAGAATGTGGAAGATGATGGGATGTGGTAGAAAATGGAAGATGATGGGATGTGGCAGAAGACGATGGGATGTGGTAGAAGGTGGAAGACGATGGGATGTGGTAGAAAGTGGAAGATGATAGGATGTGGTAGAAGATGATAGGATGTGGTAGAAAGTGGAAGATGATGGGATGTGGCAGAAGACGATGGGATGTGGTAGAAGGTGGAAGACGATGGGATGTGGTAGAAAGTGGAAGATGATATGATGTGGCAGAAGACAATGGGATGTGGTAGAAGGTGGAAGACGATGGGATGTGGTAGAAAGTGGAAAATGATAGGATGTGGTAGAAAGTGGAAGATGATGGCATGTGGTAGAAGGTGATGGGATGTGGTAGAAAG
>CM031601.1:27849379-27854379 GCA_018398815.1 Conus ventricosus
TGTGTGTGTGTGTGTGTGCGCGCGTGCGCTTTTCTTTCCTTTTTATTTGCTTGTTTGACATGGCACAATGACAAAAATGAGTTGTTACACTCTGGTCACATCCCTCTCCTCCCATCCCTTCCCTTCCCGACATTAAATAACATTCTACTTATCAAACATTCCGTGAAGAAACAGATTACAAAACTATTTCCATGGAATCTTGAAGAAGAAGTTGTTCTGTAGCAAAAACATGTGAAGAGCTATCCATAATAGCTTTGAAATCATCTTCCGAATTGCCGTGGATTGCCATTGAAAGGGGTTAATAACAGCTTTGTGAAGGTACAATGGGACAAAATAGGATGCGTTTACTAAAATTCTCTCCACAGGGACACTAAATAAGTTCACATCTCAATGCCTAAAGTTTGAATCTGTTATATAAAGTTTGATTTCGGCTGAGTGGAGACAAATAACGTTTCGAGACAAGTCTTCAGTGTCAGAGGTTGTGACTTTGTCGTGCTTTTTGTAGACTGTATCTAAAAGTCTACATCGCTCTTTTACAAAGTGAACTTTACATATATATATATATATATATATATATATATATATATATATATATATATATATATATATATATATATATATATATATGTATGTATGTATGTATATGTTACTCCTGGGTAACAAAGTGGAAGAGTGAAGGGGCACTGACTGACGATATAGCAGACTTTATAGCTCCAAATTCACATGTCCGTCCTGGTCACATCAAACCTCTCGTAAAACCCCACAAACCCAAACCTTTCCCTTATAGATTTTTGCTTTCTGGGTCAGGCACTCCTACTCAACCACTGTTTGTACAGCAAGCTATTGCTCATCTCACCCATTTTCTACCGTATCAGATCACTGATGCGAAGGAATTCCTGCAGAAGGTGGATCTGATCAACGAGCACTACAGCCCCCTGCCCTCGACAGCCACATTTGCTGTCTGTGACGTGGTAGCCCTTTTTCCCAATGTGGACAACAACATGGGTATTCCCGCTGTTAAAGAAGCTCTGAGAGAGAATCCCTCACCTTTGCAGGTACCTGAAAGTTGCATTGTTGAGGGTTTAAAAATTACCCTCGATAACAATTGCTCAGCCTACACAGATGGAGAGGGAAAGACTGTCTTCGCCAAGCCAAACCATGGTACTGCAATGGGACCCTGTCATGCTTGTGACTTTGTTGATGTCTTCATGGGCAGCTTAGACAATAAAACTCAGGCAGGATTGCTCAGTCCCTTTGCTTTCCTCTCTGGCTGAACCTGAACGGCGCAAAGAGCTTAAATGCCTAGACTGGAGCAGGTATCGAGATGATGGTATCACCATTCTTCCCAACAGTGAGGACCGTGAATAATTCTGCAAACACCTGGGTGAACTGAATCCGCCAAATATTAAGTGGACAGTAAAATTTGACAGACAGGTAGATATCTGGATATGAAACTTTCAATAGTTGATGGTGTCATAAAGACAGATGTCTTTTCCAAACATTGCCATAGTTACCTTCCAAAGAACAGTTGTCACCCTCCTTCAGTGTTCAAGGGTCTTCTAACAGGTGTTGGTGCCAGGCTGAGAATGTTATGCAGCGAAGATGACAGACTGCCAGAGAGACTCAGAGAGTATGCCAAGTATTTTACAATCGCTGGTTGGAAATTTGAGGCAGCACTTGAACAACTCAAAAGGGGAGCTAACAGAGACCGAGGAATTCTCATCAAGCAAGACCGACAACCCAAACCCAAGGAAATTGGCTTGGGTCACTCAGTATGATCCAAGGTTACCATCTAAAAGACAAATTATTAAACAAAATTTTACACATCCTGTATTCCAATCCCAAAAACAGGACCATTTTCCTGAAGAAATGCTCATTGGTGCTGATAGGAGAAGACGCAACTTGGCAGAAATGCACAAACCTACAGTACCACGTCGCCATCCTCTCCACTGATCCATGAACAGACCTGGAGTTTTTGTATGCTGTGCCCGCCGATGTGACCTTTGTGCACATTCCAGTGACCTGATTGGACTAAGAAGCCCATGGGATGGGCGCTACTGCCCATCAGACAGCACCTCACCTGTTCGACAAAAAATACCATCTACGTCATCAGATGTCAGAACCACCCAGACTCATGGTGGTATGTTGGGTCCACCAAGGACCTCAAAAGAAGGTGGGCCAATCACAAATCAGACTGCAACAAGAAAATGTCCCAGCGATGTGGGGTTGCCAGACGCCTCGCCCAGACTGAGCACCCTGAAGACAAGGCTCTGCCCTTTCTTTCCATCCATCCCATCGAACAAGTTGCATCCGAAGACAAACTCCTAGACAGGGAGACTTACTGGCAGGCCAATTTGGGGACTGTCTTTAAGGGTCTCAACTCCCGTACAGAACTCAACAGCATGCACAGAATGAGAAACAGGATTCTGTATTAGAATGGTACAGTGATAGGTGAACTCTATGGAAGGTGGGGTATTCAGGGTGCAGTGGAAGGTGGACTCTTCGGGGTGCAGTGAAAAGGTGGACTCTGCAGTATGCAGTGAAGGGTGGACTCTACAATGTGCAGTGGAAGGTGGACTCTGCAGGGTTGCAGTGGATGGTGGACTCTGCAGAGTGCTGTGGAAGGTGGACTCTGCAAGATGTAGTGAGGGATGGGTACAGGGTGTGGTGAAAGGTGTGAAACAACAGTAAAAAAAGAAAATGTGACGTCGTTATTAAATTGATGTAGTCTACTATGACGTCAATAGCATTGATGTCATCGCTGCTAAGGAGATGTAGTTGCATCGGTTTCTGAAGAAGCCTTTTGGCGAAAGCTTGAATTAAAAAATTAAAAAATGAACTCCGTGGGCGCTGCTGTTACTATATTTTTCATCAATATATATATATATATATTTATATATATATATATATATATATATATAATTATATATATATAATATTCACATTCCTTGTACCTTTTTTCTGCGGTTCTGTTGACCATTTCATTTGCTGAAACATCGCAGTGAAATAGGACCCAGCCAAATATTACACCGGAACCCTTTCGAATGAAAAAAGTTAATAATATGCTGTTTTTTTCACACCATATGATCATTTGTTCCCTTAAGTTGTATTCATTTCTGCGAGAGTAAAATGGGTTGGAATCAACGCCGAGAAGAGTTTGGGGGAGGGGGGGGGGGGACACGGGAAGGTTCGCAATATATCGTAGTGCCTGAGAATAGCCACGAACGCTGTGATGAGGACGGAATGACCCTCTACAGTGTAAATGATTCTGCTTTCTTCCAACACAAATTTACAAAATCCCAGACCGGCCGGCGACTTGATTATTTATATTACTGAAGGGCGTTTGGGTGTGTGTACATTTTTTTCCTTTTTATAAGTAATTTCCTTATTATCGCCAAGCCTTCATACTCACACACACGCGCGCACGCGCGCGTACACACACAACACACACACACACACACACACACACACCACACACACACACACACACACACACAAGCACGCACATACACATGTATGTATGTATGTATGTATGTATGTATGTATGTATGTATGTATGTATGTATGTATGCATGCGTGCATGCATGCATGTATGTATGTATGTATGTATGTATGTATGTATGTATGTATGTATGTATGTATGTATGTATGTATGTATGTGTATGCATGTATGCATGCCTATCTATCAGTCTATCTCTGTCTCTGTCTGTCTCTCTCTCTCTCTCTCTCTCTCTCTCACAGAGTCACAGAGAGAGAGAGAGAGAGAGAGAGAGAGGAGAGAGAGAGGGAGAGAGGAAGAGAGAGAGGAGAGAGAGTGAGAGAGAGAGAGATGAGAGAGAGAGAGAGAGAGAGAGAGAGAGAGAGTGATAGATAGGCATACATACATGCATACACACATACATACATACATACATGTGAGAGAGAGTGTTTCCAAATAAGCAATAGCATTAAACAAGTGACAAGTGCAGGCAAATAATCCTCCTCCCCTCCCTTTTTACGACAACGGCTTAGCAAAAGTTCAGATTAAAAAAAAAGAGGGCATGTGCAAGGAGGGTGGGTGGTTGTTGTGTTTTGTTGTGGGGTAGGAATGTAAACGGGTGGTTGTGGTTTTGTTGTGGGATAGGAATGTAAACGGGTGGCTGTGTTTTGCTGTGGGATAGGAATGTAAACGGGTGGCAGTGTTTTGTTGTGGGATAGGAATGTAAAACGGGGTGGCTGTGTTTTGTTGTGGGATAGGAATGTAAACGGGTGGCTATTGTTTTGTTGTGGGATAGGAATGTAAACGGGTGGTTGTGTTTTGTTGTGGGATAGGAATGTAAACGGGTGGCTGTGTTTTGCTGTGGGATAGGAATGTAAACGGGTGGCTGTGTTTTGTTGTGGGATAGGAATGTAAACGGGTGGCTGTGTTTTGTTGTGGGATAGGAATGTAAACGGGTGGCTATGTTTTGTTGTGGGATAGGAATGTAAACGGGTGGTTGTGTTTTGTTGTGGGATAGGAATGTAAACGGGTGGCTGTGTTTTGCTGTGGGATAGGAATGTAAACGGGTGGCTGTGTTTTGTTGTGAGATAGGAATGTAAACGGGTGGCTATGCTTTGTTGTGGTATAGGAATGTAAACAGGTGGCTGTGTTTTGTTGTGGGATAGGAATGTAAACGGGTGGCTGTGTTTTGTTGTGGGATAGGAATGTAAACGGGTGGCTGTGTTTTGTTGTGGGATGGGAATGTAAACGGGTGGCTGTGTTTTGTTGTGGGATAGGAATGTAAACGGGTGGATGTGTTTTGTTGTGGGATGGGAATGTAAACGGGTGGCTGTGTTTTCTTGTGGGATAGGAATGTAAACAGGTGTCTGTGTTTTGTTGTTGGATAGGAATGTAAACGGGTGGCTGTGTTTTGTTGTGGGATAGGAATGTAAACGGGTGGCTGTGTTTTGTTGTGGGATGGGAATGTAAACGGGTGGCTGTGTTTTGTTGTGGGATAGGAATGTAAACGGGTGGCTGTGTT
>CM031601.1:27859379-27873180 GCA_018398815.1 Conus ventricosus
AAAATGAGAGAGAGTTGAGAGAGAGAGAGAGAGAGAGAGAGAGACAGACATACAAACGAACGGACCGACGCACGGACAGACTGACGGACAGACAGTCACAGAGAGAGAGAGAGAGAGAGAGAGAGAGAGAGATACAAACGAACGGACAGACGCACGGACAGACGGACGGACAGACAGTCACACACAGAGAGAGAGGAGAGAGAGAGAGAGAGAGAGAGAGAGAGACAAACAGGCTGGCACAACCACTTACTCTCTCTCTTTCACAGACCCCCCCCCCCCCCCCACACACACACACACAAACACACATACACAGACACACACGCGCTCGCACACACGCATGCACACATGCACGCATGCACACACGCACGCACGCACAAACACACGAGCGCGCGCGCAGAGAGAGAGAGAGAGAGAGAGAGAGAGAGGAGAGAGAGGAGGCAAAACACAGATACAAGAAGATAGAGACAGAAAATCAAGCGAAAACGACGAAAATGAAATTTTGTTTACACAGGATAATCATATAAGCATGGTTGGAAAATGTCTACTTCCACTCAGTCCGGGGCAAAAATTTGTAAATAATGAAATAACAAGTGAAAGGTAAACACGCTTAACAAGAACATGCAGATAACAAGAGCTTAGTCTATATGTCACAACCAAACAGAGAGAGAGAGAGAGAGAGAGAGAGAGAGAGAGAGAGAGAATACGAATGAGAGTGAGAGAGAGAGAGAGAGAGAGAGAGAGAGAGAGCACCTTCGGGAGTTCTGTCCAAATGGGAGGGGAAAGACTGAAGAGACAGTTTTGCACTTGTGACTGCTGAACGGGCAGCTGACGATAGAGATTCTAGCGAGGGAGAGAGCCAAGGGAAAGACGTTGGGAAAGGTACATTTAGTGGGTTTGGAACCTGTTCAGGCTGATGATAATAATATTGGGAAGGTTTTGGGTTTGAAACCAGTATAGTTCATCATTACTATTTAGCTATTGTTGCTCTTGTTTTGCTGTGCTCTGTGACGATTATACGGATGATTGTGAATGTTTGTTCTTGTGGCATCGTGCTTCAACGTGGAAAGGCAACAGCCAGTGAAACGAACAGTGAAATTCCACGCACGGTTTTTTTCCAAAGACAAATACTACCCTACTGTTCTTTCCCTGAGAATACAATTCTGCCCTGTTTGTACTACTAGAGGTCACACATTCTCCTTTATGGTCAGTCACACTGGTTACCCTCTTGGTTCAAAGCTGAAGGAGAAGAGAAAAAACAACAACAACAAATGTTAAATGTCTCTGTTTCCGGAACCCAACAGACTGACTTGTCACGTTAGACTTGACAGGAGCAAGACCTAACAGTACTCAAATCCAGACTTGTTCTCCTCTCTGGAGGTTAAAGAACTAAGAGCTGCTAGCGATCAAGCAGTACCTTGCGACACCCTGACAACCAGGCAAGGTCAGGACTGTGAGTAATGGGTGGCATCACCGAGGGAAAATCCCTGCAAATCCGATATATTTGACAGCCCGCCTGGCAAAAAACCGTCTGGCAGAGTAGGTATTCTCGACTTTCACTGCCTGTGCTTTAGCCGCCTGTACTTCCCCCGCTAAGTGGAACATTTGTTCACAGATTAGTAGAAAATGCTTTTCACTAGTGTAGGCTCTCTCTCTCTCTCTCTCTCTCTCTCTCTCTCTCTCTCTCTCTCTCTCTCTCTCTCTCTCTCTCTCTCTCTGCATGTGTTCGTTTGCCTATCCTCCTTCAAGACTAAATATTATATCACTGGTTGGCAGATGATTAGTGCCAGGGTTTGTGTCCACTTAAGAATCTCTTTCTCTAAAGCTTGCCTTCAGTAGCCTATTCCTGATTCCAAGAAACATCTAAACTGGCAACTCCCGAATTCATACTTCCGTTAGGATACATACCGTTGTGTTTTATCGATGCATAGAGCGTGGTCATTTGAGACTGGGGTTTGTCTTCCTTCGGCTGTGGGCAACAACGTCACTCAATACGCGGCAAAATCCATGGCTTAACATGAATGATTTTTTCAGTGCTCATATTCTGTCGGTATGGTCTGAAACAAGGAAAAAAAAATCTGATGTCAGCAAAATTCTTCGTCAAACCCTGCAGGACACACGGTGCGAAGTGAAAACTTCTCCGGCAAAGACACGTTCCCAGAGCAGTATATACCTAGGTGGTGAAAGTACAGAAAATGGTGGCGTTAAAGTACAGGTCCTCGTAAAGCACAGTGTGAAGGGATAAGGTGGGGGTGGGGTGGGGGTAGGTGAATGGGCACTGAGGTTGGGTGTGTGTGTGGGGACGTGGGGGAAGGAGGGGTGCGGGAAGTGGATGGCGAAGAGGTAGGCAAAGAAAAGGCAAGTCAAATAGATTTTAATTGCAAATTGATGTTTGTGAAGAAGAAGCATGGCATGATTTTTACTGGAATTGTTGTTGGATATTGGTGTTGTCTTTTGAAATGTGCTGATTGCATTTGTAGACTGGCTCATGTTCAGATCATTTAACGTGTTGATGGATGGCCTTGCTTTGTTTAGTCAACGTTTGGTTAGGAAGTATCCCCACACTAAAAGCTTCTCCTCAGCTATCCCTGTTCAGCAAGTTCTTTTTTTTATCTGTATCTTTGCTTATCAAATTCATTTTGCTTCTCAGTTTCATTTACTCCCTACACTAAGTCATACCTTTCGTGAATTGATTGAGTCTTATGTTGTAAACACGTAAGTAATATCACTCGCTTTCGTCGATTTATTTATTCATGTGTCTACTTGTAAGCGGTTATCAATCAGTGTTTGTACGATGTTTCACAAGCCGTCACAAAGAGATGGAATGTATGAGTACAAAATAAGGTTTAAGCTTGTTGCTCACTCTTTGTCACTATTTGTGTTTTTGATTAGAGTGTCCTGTTGTCTGATGACAGATTTATTCTGACCTCTATGTGGAAGGACACCATCAAAGACAGGACAAGCATGTCCTTCGCCAGGTCTTAAAGCAAGACCCGCAGAACACAGCACCAGACCGAGGCACATTGTCAGCTGACCCTCAACAATCGCTGTACTGGACTGGCAGGACACGGCATTCAGTTCAACCCAGTTCATGTTGTTTATAGGCCAGCCGACCGCATGGGGCCACAGCAGGGCTGTCACATCGCCACAGTCACTCTCCACGAGGCAGTGACATGACAGTTGAAGCACGCAGAGGAGAACCGATCTTTTTTTTTTTTTAAACCATGGTAAGAACTAGTTGCAAAGTAAGAAGTGCGTTCCCAAATCTGCAGGTGCACATTCCAGAATCTGCGGGTGCAGATAAAAAAAATTGGAACAGCTGGCTGTACCCACCAATTGATGTCATTGTCTTTGTAGGCTAGTCGCGCCCAAAGAGAGGTGAACGTGGTGAGAAGCGTACAGACAGCCGCTGCACCCTTGTTGCTTCAGTGATGTGACTCACTCTGTCCATCCCCAATCAAAAAAGCGTTCTTTCCGTCCAATTCAGGGAGTGGGTATGTATGTTTAAAAAAACAACCTTAAATCTTCCCTGAAGGCCTTCAGCATCAGCCACACAACATGGGAGGAGACTGCCAGGACAGTGACGGGTGGCGATCAGCTGTCCGCAAAGGTGCAGAGACCTGTGAAAGCAACAGAATTGCTGCAGCTGAGCAGCGCAGGATGATCAGGAAGACCAGTGTCAACAGATCTCCAGCTGCCGCCACCATCCCCTGTCCGTTCTGTGATAGATCTTTCCGGGCGCAGATCGACCTGACCAGCCATCTACGTACTCACCCCCCCCGATCCCAGGATGACTACATGGTCTTCGTCGTCCGCGTCCCTCTGACGAAATCCACACACCTCCTATCTACACAGGCAGCATAGTGCGATATCACGCCCCCCCCCCCCCCCCCTCCCCCCCCCGCCCCCCCCCCCCCCCCCCCCCCCCCCCACAAACGTCTGACTGATCTAATCGACGTTGTACGTACTGGGGAATGTGGCGGTGGGGCATGTGCAGAGGGGAGGAGGTTGGGACACCAATAGTTTTTTTATTTTTTTATTTTTTCCTATACATCCTCGTTCAGTCGTCCATCTTCACCAAATTTCGGCCAGGCCGATCCGATCCCCGCCTGTCTTGTTGTCCAAGCAGTTCTCACCCTGACGGTCATTACGTGCTGGCTGAATCACCGGGCACACGGCCTGAGGGCCCTGATGGCTTTTCATCGCCTTTCTCCCGCCCCCTTGCTTCTGTCTCCTATGTTGCCATCGGATTCTCTTCTCCTCTGTTTGGGCCCTTCACGTTGTGTCAATGAAAAAGCAGGAAATGAGAGAGAGAGAGAGAGAGAGAGAGAGGGGGAGAGGGAGAGAGGAGAGAGAGAGAGAGAGGAGGGTGAGAGAGGGGAGGAGAGAGAGAGGAGGGAGAGAGAGAGAGAGGAGGGGAGGAGAGAGAGAGAGAGGAGAGAGAGAGAGAGGAGAGAGAGAAAGAGAGATAGAGAGAGAGAGAGAGGAGGAGAGAGAGAGAGAAGAGAGGGAGAGAGAGAGAGAGAGAGAGAAAGAAGAGAGAGAGAGAGAGAGAGAGAGAGAGAGAAGAGAGAGATAGAGAGAGATAGAGAGAGAGAGTGGGCAGGCGGACAAAGAGACAGACAGACAGACAGAGAGAGAGAGAGAGAGAGAGAGAGAGAGAGAGAGAGAGAGAGAAGAGAGAAGGGAGAGAGAGAGAGAGGAGAGAGAGAGAGAGAAGGGGGGGGGGGCAGCTCGTGACCTTTGGCAAGTGGAAAGACAATTCTTTAAAAGAATGTGCATTTGAATTATTTATTTATGCATTCATTCATTTATTATTGATTTTTATTTATTTATTTATCTACCATTTTTTTTCATTCAATGATTCATTTACTTACTTCTATTTCTTGCAGCTAATAGGGGTCATGGTTCTGCGGGCAGCTAGGTGGTGGTGATGGCGGAAAAGGGGTTGATGGTGGTGGTGGTGGGAAGTGAGTGGGATGATGGTGGTCTGTGGCTCTGGGACCTCTCGGACAGCTTCCCATTTCACCCGGACCCAAGAACAGTGACAATGAATCACACATCCCTTTTTTGTAGGTTCTCTGTGGATTCCCATTGTTGTCGTGAATGTTCACGTCGGTCTGATCTGCAGCTGGATTAGCTGGGTGGGGGTGGGGGGTGGGGTTCCATTCTACTTTCACACTTCCTATTTTTTCTTTCTTTTTTTTTTTTTTAACTACTTCGACATCATCAGTAGTTGTGTCACCATCTTCCTCTTGCTCCTTCCATTCCTCATTATTATCACAATTTTCATCGTTATCATCATATTGATAATAACTACTACTACTACTACTGCAAAATAGTGATAATAATGTGAATGATAATAATAATAATAATTATAGTAATAATAAAATGATAATAATGATTATCATGATGATGATTGTACCAGTGGTGGTAGTAGTAATAGTATCATCGTCATTGCTGTTGTAGCTGTAGCTGCCGTTGTCCTGGTCATTATCATCATCCCTATCCTCATCATTATCCTCATCATTATCCTCGTCATTATCCTCATCATTATCCTCACCATCGTCTCTTCACGCCAGAGAGGCGCTACATACAGCAAAGGCTTTGAACAAGAATCCACTATGGCTGCGTACTAGTGAGCTCACAGACGAGGGAGATCAAGCTTTTGCATGAAGTCCACTCTGATCTACGGAGAAGATAAAATTATTTTAAAAGGAATTCTAAAGTAAATCCGCCTGTGAACATGGACAAACAAATTACATGAGAAACCATGACGCGTTTCGGCCTCTTAAGACCTGAAAGGTCAAAACGCGTCGTGTTTTCCATTGCAATTTGTTTGTCCATGTTCATCGGCGGAGATACTTAAAATTCCTTTTAAAAAAATTGTTGTAATTTCAGCATGCAATCACCCCACTCTGAAACCAACTACGAAGAAAAGAACTGATATCATGTTCTCCACTTACAGTACGTTACATCGTAGGGCGCATGTGAAAAAGGTAACGGCCGTACACAATGAGATTTCCTTTCTGACCCTCAACCTGCACAGTAAACTTACTTTGTTTTTGTACGCAAAACTAAGCAGGTTGTAAATGGAAAGCAGCGGAGTCCGGAAGCTTTGTCTTGATATGTGTGCCAGGGTCTACACTATTTGCTGATCCATATTAAGTATCCAGCCCTTGGTACGATTCAACCTCTTCATCCGGGAGCCGGAATAGCTCAGTTGGTAGAGCGGCGCCGGACTCGTAATCTTGGTGATCCTGGGGTTGCGGGTTCGAATCTGCGCCGGGACGTTTCGGTACAGGGGGATTTTATCCCTCGGGGTTAACATTGGTTCTGACTCCATTTCCCATACAGTCCTTCGAATGAGACTATAAACCGAGGTTCCGTGTTGGAATGCACGCATAACATCTTGCACACACGTAAAATCCCATCACCAACTTTCGGAAGAGTAGACCAGTTTGGCCGTTGGTATGGATGACACGTTACGCATAGCATGCACCATGCGTGAGAAATGGAAAGAATGAAGGAAGTAACGAAATTGAGTGAACGATATTGAACGACTGAATGAAGCGCCAGCTGGCAGCTCTTCAATCGGCACTACCCAGGTAGGCAGCTCGTTGTGTAAACGGGTGTTGATTGTAAAGCGCTTAGAGCTTGGTCTCTAGCCGAGAATAGGCGCTATATAAGTATTCATTATCATTATCATCATCCACTCACTACTGCAAGGGTTCCGCGTAACCCGTGTTCCTGCACGCTTCATGCACTGCACAAAGACTCGGCCGTGGACTGTGGCCTTGGCCATAAGACAACCTGAAGCACCCTAGTCTCCCGTTCAGATTCTTTCCGTCTTGAAGCCACTCAGACAACATTGAACGCGTGTGGTAAGGAGGAGAAGTGGACTGTTATGGGAGAGAAGCGGACTCAGAGACAAGGCTGCTATTACACACACAACACACACAACACACAACACAACACCACACACACACACACACACACACACCACACACACTACGCACGCACGCACGCACGCGCGCGCGCCACCACACACACACACACACACACACACACACACACACACACACACACACACACCACACAACACAGACTAAAAAAGAAACCCACAGAAGTTTAATTCTCGTTTATAATTCAGATTCTTTCCGTCTAAATCTTCATCGTCTCCAGTACAGACAAAACAAAGGTTATCTTTAAGGACATAAAACACCGCATACACTTTCCGATGATTTTCCGCCATCATTTTCCATCAGCATGCCAGAAACAGTAGCGTGTCCAATTGTTAAGAAGATGCTGACATTATTACTTTCCTCACCAGCCAGTGTTGAAAAATCGGCACCTTCATGTCTTGGAGATGGTCGTATCTGCACCACCGTGTGAAAAGGGAGCGGTCAGTCAGGGTTAGCATGTCTTTGGGGAAAGCCACTAGAGTGCACATGGAGTGTGCAGCCTTTGACCTTTTCACGTGACCTTGGCAGACAGATCAAGTCAGCATCACACGCGCGCGCGCTCGCGCACGCACACACACACACACACACACACACACACACACACACACACACACACACACACACACACACACACACCTTGCGTGCGTGTGAATGCGTGAGCGCGCGCGCACTCACAGAGAGAGAGAGAGAGAGAGAGAGAGAAGAGAGAGAGAGAGAGAGAGAGAGAGAGAGAGAGAGAGAGAGAGAGAGAAGTTTATACGTGAAAACTTGGCGTGACGATCGTTTCTTCTCCTCTTGTGACATTTTATTTTTCCATTTGGGTCTCACTTTTCTTTTTCCCTCTTTTTTTATTTCGATCTGATACTTTTTTCTTCTGTCCTAATTCTTCTTCTTCTTCTTCTTCTTCTCTTTCTTCTTCTTCTTCTTCTTCTTCTCTTCTTCTTCTTCTTCTTCTTCTTCTTCTGCTTCTTCTTCTTCTCTTTCTTCTCTTCTTCGTCTTCTTCTTCGTCTTCTTCTTTTTTCTTCTTCTTCTTCTTCTTCTTCTTCTTCTTCTTCTTCTTCTTCTTCTTTTCTGTCGCACAGGTTGCTTCCTTATTCACAAGACGTGGTCTCGCTCGTTTGTTTTTTTCCCTCTTTCGTCCGACAATATTTTTTGTTTTGGCGTGGCACTTCTTTCCCTGTTAGGCATGACAGTCTGGTCTGACTTTTTTTTCATTCTGGCGCGCACATTTTTGTATTTTTTTTTTATTGACATTTTTTCCCCCTTTCTCTCGTTTGACTTTTTTTCCTTTTTCTTTTTGCTTCTTGGTCTGACAGTTTCTCTACTCGTTTAAGTTTATCAATTTTTTTTCTCTCTAGGCCCCACATTTTTTTTTTCCTTTTAAGCGTATTCACCCCTTTCAGCCTGATTTCTTTTTCTTTGACCTGACAATATTCCGCTCTTTTAGCACAGCAGTTTCGTTTAAGCCTGACTTTTTTTTTCTCTTTGCTTTTCAATCGATTTTCTTTCGTCTTTGGCGAGGCAGTTTTTTTTTTCTTCCTAATTTTTTGTCACCTTTTGGGTCAACAATTTTTTTTGTCAGTATCATGCCAATATTTGTTTTCCGTTTTGGCTTGACATTTTTTTTTCTGTTTGGCCCGACAAAATAAATGTTCTTCGTTTTTGGTCCGACATCGAAATATTTTCTTTTTTTGGCTTTGCAATCTTTTTTCTCTTTGGCCAACAATTTTTTTTTAACCATTCTGGTCCGACAATTTTTTAAGTTTGGTTTTTAGCTTCACATGCTTTTCCTCTGTGACATTTTTTTTTCTTGTTTCGGCCCCGATAATATTTCTGTTTTTGTTTAACATCCTTTTGTTTTTTTCTTTTAAAGATTTTTTTTTTATCAGGTTTGGTCCCACAATCGCTTGTGCTTACTACCTGACGATTAAAAAAATTGAAGTGACTTTTTCACTTTAACGTTTCGGCCTTAAATTTTTTTTTCCTTTTTGGTCTGACTTATTTTTTCCCATTTGGATTAATAATTTCCTTTTTGATCTGCAAGAGCTTCCTTTCACGTCAGTTTTCTTTTTTCTTTTTCTTCTTTTTTTAACACATACATGGCTCGACCTTGTTGTTCCTATTGAGTGGAGCATCGTCTGGCGGAATATCAGAACTCATGGCCATCCCTTTCCAGTCTGCTGGGCCGGTCATAGCCGACACGGGCTGCGTATGTCATACAGAAAGGCTCCAGGGAGGATAAGCCCCCCACCATAATGAAGACCTCGTCTGGAGCGGGCGACTTCAGTCCCCGTCATCAATGGAATCTATCACCGGAACATGTTAGAGGCTTGTGCACATGTGAGGGAGGGGGGGTTGGGAGTGGGGTGGGGTGGGATGGGGCAGCGGAGGAGGAGGAGGAGGAGGAGGAGAAGGAGGAGAAGGAAGGAGAACAGTCATCTTCCCCATTCAAAGCCCATGCTTTTCTCTGGCTGAGACTGGGGGAGTCATTACACGTTCGATGTTCCGGGAGGAAAAAGACCTCGCTTCTTCATACAGAGCGAGAGCTGTAGGGGCAGAAATGCACAGACATCGTGGGCGCGCTCTGTACACGTAGCCAAGCGGAAGGGGAGAGGCATGCAAACATCTGCTTTTTTTGAGTATCCTCACCCCTAACCCCCCCCCCCCCCCCCACTCTCCCGCCACCCAAACCCCTCCTTCGCTTCCCCCTCCCAACTCCTACTCTCATCCCCCACACCCTTCATACTCACCCCTTTCCCCCTCCCTCTCTTCCTTTCACACCCCCCCCCCCCCCCTCTCTCCTCCGATCTGTCTGAACGGTTCCGACCGTTTAGAAGTTTTGGAAGCTCAACACGGGGTGAACAAAAGAGGCGGCAGTTACAGAGGAAAGAAGTTGAGAGATGACAGGATCCACGTGTCAGTGCAGTCCGCGAGGTGGTATGGCCATGGTGAGATGTGACCAGACGTCAATGGCGATGATTGATGTGCAGTCAGCGAGGTGGTATGGCCATGCTGAGATGTGACCAGACGTCAATGGCGATGATTGATGTGCAGTCAGCGAGGTGGTATGTCCATGGTCAGATGTGACCAGACGTCAATGGCGATGATTGATGTGCAGTTAGCGAGGTGGTATGGCCATGGTGAGATGTGACCAGACGTCAATGGCGATGATTGATGTGCAGTCAGCGAGGTGGTATGGCCAGTGCTGAGATGTGACCAGACGTCAATGGCGATGATTGATGTGCAGTCAGCGAGGTGGTATGGCCATGGTCAGATGTGACCAGACGTCAATGGCGATGATGGATGACGTCATCGACTGTTTCGTCGTCCTGTGGCTGCTCTAAAATCGCCACACCGACATGGACGTTTGGCTTCAGAAAATGACTAGGCATATGAATGTACGTAAACGAATAGCAGATAAAGAAAAAAAAACTATTCTTGTTTAAAACGTTTGTATATAAATCTCTCTTCATGAAAAACAAAATCTACCAAAATAAAAAATAAAAACTGAAATGAATGAACATATAAATATATAAACGCCACATGATCATGTGAAACAACCTGAACAAATCAACAATTCAACAAACTGACCATAACGAAAGAAATAGGGTTTTTTTTTAGTTTAAACAGTAACTATAATAAAATAAACCATCTGAATGAGGGTTAGATTCCAAGTGAGGTGACTGCAGGTGGAGATTGAAACAAATTTTAAATGAAATTTAAAGCAGCTCCGCCGGTTAATATGGGCAAACAAATTACATGACAGAACACGACGCGTTTCGACCTCTTCGGTCTTCTTCAGGCAAGATAAAAACATTCAGGCAGTGAAAACAAAGAAAGAGCAATGACTTATCTTCTCAAATTCGCGCAGCAGTGTCAAAAAGATCAACAGTGGAACAGCCTTTTTGAAAAAATAAAATCCTGCCTGATGCTTACATGTCAAATTTTGTTTTGTTAGTCACTCATAAAATCTGTTATTTGCAACTGTAATATTAATTCTACTTCTTGTATCGAGCAGAGATATGCCTCTGTACTTACTTGGATTATCCATGTCACCTTTCTTAAACAAACAAAGTGCAACAGAGTTTGTCAAGTTATCTGGGAATGCACGTTTATCAAACAATACATTAAACAATCTTTAAACATACGCACGCACGCACGCACGCACGCACGCACGCACGCACGCACGCACGCACGCACGCACGCACGCACGCACGCACGCACGCATACACACACACACACACACACACATACACACACATACGAATGAATGACACGATCCCAATAATTTTCAATATTGCTCCAGTAACATCATCTGGTCCAGCAGTTTCACCATTCTTAGCTTTTTAACAGCGAGTAATACCTCTTCCTCCGATATGGGCGGTTCATCTGACGAAAACCTTCATCATCATTGCAGTTTACATCAGTGTCATCATCTGCTGCATAGTGACATTTCCGGTTACTTCTATTACAAGTAAGCTTTCGAATATTTTAAACCAATCATCAACTGATTGATTATTCCAATGTTTTAAACCAAACATCAACTGATTGATTATTATCTACTTCTCTTCCCATTATGGATAATTTATGCACACTTTCCACAAATTCTCTTTGGTTGCTTCTGAAGAAACCAGCCTTTCCAGCATTAAGTCATTATATAGAAACCAGCCTTTCCAGCATAAGTCATTATATTGTTTCCTTTTTCTTTTTTCTTAGATGTGTATACACTTATCTTCGTACACAATATGCATCACTGTCAGTTGATTTCTTTTTTTTTTCTCCCCCAAAACCATCAAGCAACTGCTCTGCGTTCGCTTTTCTTAATTTACAATCTTTCTGATAAAATATCACCATTTCTCTTATATATTTTGTCATATTTACTCTCTTTGCTTTGTAGACTGATCTTGTTTCTTTATGCTCTCATAAAACAAAACACTGTGATGGGAAATCATTCAAATCGATGGTCCTATTAAGTTGTGAAAATGCTTTGCCGGAAATCGTTTTCTGGCCGATGTTATTCCTAAGTCATTGTCCCATACAAACGTTTTTAGTAAACTGATCTTCGTTCGTGGAATTTACTCAAGTAACATCTCTTTTCACTGTAATTTTAAACGTAATTCAACTGGCAAGTGAACAGACACTATTCTCTCTGAAATTATCGTATTACATGACAACAATTATCACCAATTTCTTCGGTAATAGAAAATAGTCATTGACACTGTTTTCTGACTGAGAAATATATGTATATGTATGAGAGAGAGAGAGAGAGAGAGAGAGAGAGAGAGAGAGGAGAGAGAGAGAGAGAAGAGAGAGTAGAGAGAGAGAGAGAGAGGGGAGAGAGAGAGAGAGAGAGAGAGAGAGAGAGAGAGGGGAGAGAGAGAGAGAGAGAAGAGAGAGGGAGAGAGAGAGAGAGGGAGAGGAGAGAGAGGAGGGAGAGAGAGAGAGAGAGAGAGAGAGGAGAGAGGAGAAGAGAAGAGAGAGAGAGAGAGAGAGAGACAGAGAACAAACGGGCATTATGATCAAGATACTCTGCCCTCGTCAAGAGGGAATTAAAGGAAAGGAGGGGAGAAGAGGGTTGAAAAACAAAGCGAGGAAGACACACAAAGAGCGGGGGAAGACGGGGAGGAAAGGAAAATGTGAGAGAGCATTTCAGCACTGCCCACGACAACGCACACACTGCTGTTTGTCAGCCCCTCCCCCCCCCCCCCCCCACACACACACACACACTCCTCCCCCCCCCCCCCCCAACTCCACACAGCCGCTCCAAAACAACCTATGCAGCAACTATTTTTCACAACACAGTCCTCCGCCCCCTCCCCCCCCCCCCCCCCCCCCACATCCCTACTTTTTTCTCCCGTCACCCACCCCTCATTTCCAAAATGATACGGGGGTGAAGTTTTCAAACAGTTATTCGACAAGAAGAGGAATTTGCCCGATCAGAGTCCACCCCATTGATGGCGCTGACGCAACCAGGCTGGCGGCAGCTTTCTAAAAGTTACCCAACAATAAGCCACTCTCACCCGGTTAGAAACCTCATTATTCTCAGCCTTGTAAAAAAACAAACATCTTTGATGCTGGACCGATGGTTTTTCTTAGGTTTAATCCAACTGAAAGTCCGATTCGCCCGATAGAGGCCAGACTATCCTCAACCTTTAATGAGGACGATAGCTATCAGAGGATTATCCTTTTGGAGGTCACGCTCCTTTGATCTGAAACCAGACGATTCAAAAGCTAAATGAGGTGATGACCATCTACGGGTTATCTACTGAAAGCACAGCTCCCCCGATCATACGGGAGGGGGTGGGGGTGATTTTCAAGGCTGTCCAGCTCAAAGTCGACTCCTCTAGTTTAAACACTGGAGTGTTGGTCTTTCTGAAGAATGATCGGTCTAGAAGTCAGAGTCGACCGATGGTGGTTTTCTACTGGTTCCTCATATACTTAAGAAGCGCCATTTGAGGAGCTTTGATTCCTTCCCCTTCATTGATACACCTGGGATTTACTGTGCAATACCTGAGGTTGCAATACCTGAGGTTGGACAGCCACTTACTACATTGCATGTTTGTTTGTTACATGACTTGTTCATATTGAGGTTCGACGCTTGCGCCTTGCTGCCCTCCTCCCCATTCTTACTCTGCTCCCTCCTCTTCGCCCTCCCGGCTCCCCTTCCTTCTCCTTCACCACACACACACACACGCCGCGCGCGCGCGCGCACACAACACACACACACCACAACACACCACACACACACACACCACACAACACACACAACCCTTTTTAGTAAGATCAACACTTCTACACTCCTCTCTTCACCCTCCCCCCTCTCTTCTGCCTCCATTCT
>CM031601.1:27874180-27881680 GCA_018398815.1 Conus ventricosus
CAAATCTATGGGAAAAAGAACAATATTTGGACTTCTTCCTCTCTCTCTACTCTCCTTCTCCTCTCTCTCTCTCTCTCTCTCCCTCTCTCCAAATGCTAGGTTCTCAAAGTCATGTCGATAATCATAAGAATATAAGACCACAAGAGAATCTAATAAATCTGAGTGGGAAAAAACAATGGATCATGAAGGTGGAAAAAAGTAAAACATTCATTTAAAGAATAAACATATTTTGGTCAGTCTTAAAAGTGGCTGCTAGAAAATCGCTAGTACATGATCGAATGTTAATGGAACACGTGCAAGAGCGTCTTATTGTGTTTTCAATCCCATGGGTAATACTGACCAGAAAGTTAGCCACATGGAGCCGAACAATGAAAATTTGCACGTGCCTTTTTCAGTGACTCAGCTTCAGAAACCAAAATAGAAAAGAAAATCATTAGAACATTAAAGTGGTAAAAATGCTGTCCTAGACGAAATCATGAAGAAAATGTTAACAAAATGCAAATGATTTGGTCATCGAGTTGCAAGAAGTCTTTTTCTTTTAACAATCTTTTCCAGTCTAGGACATTTCCAACTCAAAAATCGAAAATCTATTATCATACCGTTGCATAGAAAGGAAGGCGTTAATAACCCAGACAACTATTGTTGCGTAACTTCATCCGTGCATCTGGCAACATCTTCACCAGTATTCTGAATAAGGGTTTACTAAAGAAGCAAAATGAGAATAATTACGTTATTGAAGATAGGACAGGATTTAGAAGTGTTGTAGCAGCAAGGACCAATTTCTTTTTATTAATCGTGTTGTCTGTATCAACAGAATCTGTAAAACAAAATTCAGTATTGTGTTGACTTCCCCGAAGGCCTTTGACCAAGTAAAGAAGGAATGTTACAGAAACCCCATTGGAAATCAGGTGTGGGTGGAAACTGGATAAAGCATTCATGTGAATCTATTATGCTGTTTTGGTCAGTGAGAAAAAAACTGGTTATATTCGGAGTGTTTTAATTGTCCGAGAGGCATGGTTGTGTACGATGTCCCCAGCTGTTTTCTTTCTTTCTTTTTTAAAAAACTTTTTAAAAATATATTTTTATATATGGCCCCTTTACACCCAAAACGGGACTTTGTTCCCTCTGAAAACATACCTTTTTGTTAAAATTTCCATCCTGACTGAAGCCTAAACTTACGTAACATATAAATATATATGTATATTCAATCATTTCAAGATAATCACTTTTTATGAAAATTCAACATTCTTCGATTTTTTGCTTTGTTAAGAAAGTTCTCTCGTTAAAAAGCAAACCGAAAACTTAACAACACATGAAACAACGTTGAAGCATAGTGCGATAGAGAGAAGTATGCTGTAGGCAAAATATAGATTAAAATCAGATGTGTGGCTGCATGTAGGCAGTATTGCAAATCTTAAAGTTATTGCCATCAAATTAAAAAAAAAAGAAAACCCCCCTCGCGTTGATTCAAACACTCTGGTTCACAAGACCTTAATGACCCACCCACCATCTCCCATCCCATTTCCCCATCCCCAGTACCGTCACTGTCAGCCTCCCTGTTACGACAGTGCTCTCATGCTTGCACAGAACAAGTTGAAAATAATTCTTTCCATGGTAGAATTCACCTTGGCATATGCATATGAATATGCATTTCTCCATTATAATGACCAGTTATTAGGAAAGAGCCAAACGCTTGTCGTTCGGAACAAGAATACACTGTAATGATTATTCATATTTGAACGGAAATGCTCGAGCATTGTAGAGGCAATAATTCAGCAGAAGGGCGAGTGTCAGTAATAACTGCGCAGTAGCAGCAGCAGCTCACACACACACACACACACACGCACGCACGCACGCACGCACGCACGCACGCACGCACGCACGCACGCACGCACACACACACACACACACACACACACACACACACACACACACCACACACCACAACAGTTACAACACATCGGAGCAGCAACAATATTCCAATAATAAAAGTAATGCTGGAGCTGATGCTAGAAACAGCAAATCGAAGAATTTCCAATTGGTGTACATATCTGTCAATATCTTTTAATGCATATCAATTGTCTCAGGAATGCTGACAAAGCTGGCATGATCTTATTTATACGACACTGTGCACAAACTGTTTTACATGCAGTAAACTAAAGACCGTCAACGATGTTCGATTTCTATCGCTACCAAAGAGTATGAAACAGGCATTTAAATATGAACATTTTCAGATGAAATTTAAAGATAAAAGTATCTCACAATATACGTAATCAGGTCTTAAACAATTCTCTAATTAGCATCGAAATGATTGAACATGCATACATTTCCATAAATAACAGAACGCAGTGTCCTTCTCTCTTGTGCAAAAATCACATACATAAGCAGTACACGCATCTCTCAATACTCAGTTTATCACAAAGATCCTGTTCTGAATTTCTATTGGAACCATCGTAATCAAATTACTGAAAATTTCTTTGTATTGAGAAACAACCGTTTTTTTTCAAGCGATTCGTCTATCCATAACTAGTTTCTTATTTGCCTAAGTATGCTGTCTTGGTCATCAGTTTACAAAAGACCCCCCCCCCCCCTCCTTCCCCGTTGTTTATCGTCGATTATTGCTTTAAATTTTTATTCTTTCAATACAAATGTTGCTCATGACTCGTAGGTAATTTTTTTTTATGGACGATTTAACAGCATTTAGGATCCTGAAAGTCTAAGTGACGAGCATTGAATGTACACTTTCTATTAACATCACTAGTATTTAGAAAAGATCCATCATTCTCTAGAAACCATTATAACAAGCATTTTTGTCTGTCCATTCCACAAAAGTATTGTTTTGTTATCAATCTTGTATGGGCTCCGTGACAACATTTTCTGGATCAGATATCCCGTCCTATCATGATAAAAGAAATGATAGGCAGCAAAGCTGTGTTTCCAAATGTGTTAACCTTTGAAACTTTGAAACCTTTGAAAATCTTGTGCCAATATCTGTGCCCAGTGTATCTCGCGGAAAACGTCTTCTAATAAATGTTTGCCCTCCAGCAGTTTACTGAAGCAGTTTAGTTTACAAAATACAAACAGGCTTTCATAAAGGCAATACTGATTCCTTCTTCATCAGCTGAATAAATCGCTATGCTTTTATTTCTTTAGTTTCTTTTCTCATATAATGCAAAATCAATGTTCATCCTTTGAGATTAGGCCCTATACCGCTGGGTTTGGGAAAGTACGAAATAGGATCCATGGGTACTCAAGTTCGGACAAAACTCCTTGTTGCCAGATTTGCTCCAGAGGCCACTTACATTCATTTTATCCTAGTTCTGTACGGCTGTGGAACTCACTGCCAGGTGCCATCAAGATAGCCACAAATGCAGTCTCATTCAAAAAGCAAATTGATACCACAGTTTTGAGATCTGCATACTGACGATTTTCTATTTTAACTTCCCAGATATTTTATGGTTACCTGGGCCTGAATCTGGCCATTGCTTTTAACTTCTTGAATATCGAGTGCGACCCCTTGTTGCCAAATTTGCTCCAGAGGCCAACAGACTGAGTCGCACTATTTTATGTTATGTTATTTTACTTTTTAACATGCGCGTTGGTGACCTACTCGTTTTTGAGGGAACCAGTATTTTAGAGAAGAAGAAGAAGAAGAAGAAGAAGAAGAAGAGAAGAAGAAGAAGAAGAGAAGAAAAAGAAAACCAGTTATCTTAAAATGGCTACTCCACTTTTTTTCTTCTTTTTTGTGTGCCTATCTTATCCTATGTTAAAGAGATATTTTTTTCTTTCATGAACTTGTCTTTTATATTTTTATATTTATTATTTTTTTCCATACAGGTAGTATTATTTGTGAATCGATAAGATAGTTTTCCGCACTGTAAAGGAGACAATATTTCTGCGAATGAATTATGGTGATAGAGTAATGAAGAGGCAACACAACCGTACTGCTTGTGCACCCTGTCAGTCATTCGATGCCAAAGTGAAAAAGAAAGGAAAAGCACAGCACAGCACAGCTGAGCATCAGAGGTGGATGTCTGCCCCATTTCTAGCCCCTGCTAATGGAAAATATTTACAAGAAGGAAAACTCGCTACGGATTTAAACTCCAGCTGTTCTCCATCATTTTTCCACAAAGTAGCGATAGTTGTCCTTCAACACGGACGAATTTGACAGCATGAAAAGACGGTGACTGAAAATAACTGGTGCTGGGAATATTGAATCACGGTACACTCTGAGGCAGTAGAGTAAACCATGTAGCCTACATACGCACAAACAGTTTAGTTTCAAAGTGAGGTGATTGATGGCGGAAACTGAAACCAATTTCAAAAAGAATTGTCAGTGATTCCGCAAGACAATATGGACAAACAGTCGATTTCACGAAGAAAATCAAAGAAGGACATCGTACTGGGCCCTCTTGGCATTGGGTCCTTATGGCACTGGTCCGAATGACCCCGACGACACTATGACGATTGGGGTTATTGTCCATTACTTGCATTTTACCATATATTGCAGAATTAAGAAAAGAATTGTCCATGATTCCGCAACACAATATAGACAGGTTACAACAAATAACCCAATACTAAGAGAGCCCAGCACAATCATTTTTTTTATTTTCTTCGTGAAATTCGATTATTGCTCACAAGGAGGTTCTGACCGAAATGGTACTGAAACCTAATGACATTATCGCGTGTCGTGCCGAAACATCATCAGGCCCAGACGTAAGTGATAACGTCATCAAGTCCGCTGCAGTTTCCACTAATAGAAACTGATTATCGGCAGTGTAAGTTTGTTTGTTGACCGGTCTGCTGACTTTAAAAAAAAAGGTACGATTTCTTTGCCAATGATTTTAAAGGTGTAAAGCATGACGTTACTGCAACAAGTTACTGTATTCAATATCCATGTTCGTCTTATGCCGATTTACTCGGCAAATATCCTGAAGTGACATATACAAGTAACATATTTTCACCGTGAGGTAACGCTATTCAAAAGTGTCGTGGTGAAACTATTCTCTGTTCAAATAATGGGACAGAATTCGAAATCTTTATTCGCGCACGCGCGCGCGCGTGTGTGTATGTAAGTGTAGTGTGGTGTGTGTGTGTGTGTGTGTGTGTGTGTGTGTGTGTGTGTGTTGTGTGTGTGTGTGTGTGTGTGTGTGTGCGTGTGTGTGTGTGTGTGTGTGTGTGTGTGCTATGTGTGTGTGTGTGTGTGTGTGTGTGTGTGTGTGTGTGTGTGTGTGTGTGTGTGTGTGTGTGTGAGAGAGAGAGAGAGAGAGAGAGAGAGAGAGAGAGAGAGAGAGAGAAGAGAGAGAGAGAGAGAGAGAGAGAGAGAGAGAGAGAGATGAGAGAGGTTTTTTTTATTTCGATTTGTTCAATGGCTTTTCTTTATGTTTTTTAGCTTCTTTTTCTTTCTTTTTTTGTGTTAATCGTTGACAGGGCACGAAAAAGTGCGTGTTCATGATCATAAACTCCCTGTGACGTTTGCATATGTTCTTTATTGACTTGTTTTAGTCCGCAGTTTCTCTTCACTGACGTGTCTGCAGTTACATACTGTGGGCTATTGACGTGCTGTCTTTCTCGACATTAATCCGGCTGTCAGAGTATGGGACGAGAGGGAATGAAAACAACAGAGAGGAGAGAGAGAGAGAGAGAGAGAGAGAGAGTGAGCACTTCAGTTGTTTACATCTAATCTCCAGTTACACCATGCCGGTAACCTACCTTAGCGGTCCCAGAGCTCACGCCCCGAACCCCCATGACCATGCGAGAATGTTGTCGTCTCATGTGTTCTGTGTGATGTGACGACACTCCTATAAACACCAGACATGAAACAAGACTGTTGTTATGCCTGCCCAATACGTTGCTTCGCATCTACAAAGGCCTGATTCAGTTTCCTGGCAACAGGTTCATTGTGAGGCAGCGGATGAATGACATCTAGATGAGCACACCTCCCCCTCCCTTCTTCTCCAGGCTTTCTCCCCTCCTTGCCATTCTTTGTTCTCTCTCTCTCTCTCTCTCTCCCCTCTCTCTCTCTCTCTCTCTCTGTCTCTCCCTCCTTCCCTCCCTTACACACACACACACACACACACACACACACACACACACACACACACACACACACACACACACTCGCGCATGTGCACACGCACACACACAATGCAGAGAGAGAGAGAGAGAGGAGAGAGAGAGAGGAGAAGAGAGAGAGAGAGAGAGAGAGAGAGAGAGAGAGGAGACGGAGCGGCGCTCGCATTTACTTTTTCACTTAGAGAGAAAGAGAGAGCATGAAAGTGAGAGATAATCAAAGAAGAAGGGAGGGAGAAAAGGACGGAGGGAGAAACTAATGCTAAGGTACTTTATGAGCATCAGCTTGTAACGGCACTAAATCCAGTAAAGTACATAATAGCCGTGATGAAAACACAGACACATTCAATGCCTGACGGTGCTCAAGAACGTAGACACTAGGAAAGATAAAATGAACACGTAGAATACAGTTAACCCTTGCTGATTTGCATTTAAGGTAGTATGGCACTTATTTATGAACTGAAAATCCCTAATGCATGAATTAGACCAGCTGCAAGAAGTTAATCATGCAAGTCCATTGGCAATTTAAAAAAAAAACCTGATTTTTTTTTTTAGTATAGTTCTTAGACATTGTAAATAATCTGCGAGAGACCAAATTCGTGAAGCTGATCAGTAATTACGGTTCTCGTGATTTTGTCATGTTGTGTAATATTACTCTTTCACGATACAGGAACAGAGAAATAAGAATGCGAAATATTCTCCGGACCACACTGTTGGGAATGGGTAATGAAGCAAGATAAGCCGTTAACGTATGAATGTGTTGGTTCCTTGCAAGAGAGAGAGAGAGAGAGAGAGAGAGAGAGAGAGAGAGAGAGGAGAGAGAGAGAAGAGAGAGAGAGAGAGAATGACTTCCCCCTCTTTTTCTTCTTAGTTAGGAACAAAACGGATTAAGCGTTAGTGGCTGCTTTACATCCGGCCCGCAGAAATGGAAAATACCAATGAATCACAAGAAAGAAGAATAACAGTCCATAGACATGAAGATAAAAAAAGGTGAAATTCTGAGATACAGAGAGAGAGAGAGAGAGAGAGAGAGAGAGAGAGAGAGAGAGAGAGAGAGAGAGACGGATAGACAGACAGATAGACAGGGAGAGAGACAGACACAGAGAGAGAGACAGACAGACAGACAGAGACAAACAGAAAGAGACAGAGAGAGAATGAGAGACAGAGGGAGATAAATTTTTTTATTCCTATGCATATTTTTTGCTTGGAAGGAAAATCAAACATACAGAGGCATAAAACCGATATCTTGGGCTGTTAGAACCATCTTCTCTTTTGTGTCTCGTTCCCCTTGCTCCTTATATTGCCCCCCAAGAAATGCCCAGAGGAAGTTTATGACCGGAAGAATTGGACAAACTTTTCGTTTGAAAGTCTTCACTTTTAAACAATCTGGAACCAAGTACCAGATCTTTTAAGAATGGGAAACTCTTG
>CM031601.1:27884180-27919970 GCA_018398815.1 Conus ventricosus
CTGGAGTCTTTTAGCCAGGGTACGACAACAACAACAACAACAACAACAACAACAACAACCTTTCGTGCTGGGGGACAGAGAGGGTTTTCCAGGCCTAAAACTCCAGACAAACCCACCAGTGTCTTGAACTCACGACCGTCATCCGTGCACTGATTATTTCTGGCCAATTCCGCGTCTGGGTCTTCTCCCGTGAGGACGCCAGGGGCTCTGTCAGTATGAAATGTATTCCGCCTTTGGAGAAATTCTGTGCTGGTAATTCCCTTATTGTTGTCACTCTCTCTGACTTGTGTGTAAGTGTGTGTGTGTGTGTGTGTGTGTGTGTGTGTGTGTGTGTGTGTGTGTGTGTGTGTGTGTGTTTCTAACTTCACAGTCGTACGCTGTTTTTGCTGTTGTCGTTCTTGTTGTTGTTGTCTTCTTCTTCGTCGTCGTCTTTCTTGTTGTTGTCGTCGTCACCGTCGTCGTCTTTCTTCTTGTTGTTGTTGTTTTTATTTTGCCTTTGCAGCCCGTTGTCATGTCTTTTCTCTGGACGATCTTTGCACCTTTACTTATTTTTTCAGAATCGGAAATGAAATGAGGCAGGGAACAGTAAACGATAAACAGTAAACAAGTGGGGTATGTTTTGCTCCCATAAGGAAACCTAACACAGAGTAACTTTTATTCAAGACTGGCACAGCCTTTTAAACTTGAATAAAGTCAGACAAAATACATAGACGAACAATCTAATAGTGGGGGAAAAACAAGCGCAGGCCAACATTTTTTTTTTAAAATTTCATTTTCCCAGTTTCTCCATCTTCAAACTCCCCTCTCCCCTCCCCTCAAGTCCAAATCTTTGCCAGACAGTTCAGATGTTGGCCTGCGCTTGTTTTTCCCCACTATTAGATTGTTCGTCTATGTATTTTGTCTGACTTTATTCAAGTTTAAAAGGCTGTGCCAGTCTTGAATAAAAGTTACTCTGTATTAGGTTTCCTTATGGGAGCAAAACATACCCCACTTGTTTACTGTTTATTTTTTCAGATTTTGCTCATGTTACAAATGACAACATGTCAGCTTTTCCGTTATCTGGCGACTTGGTAGTAAGAGAGTAAACACTGTGTAGAATGATATTAGCTGTCCGTAGTGCAGTCTGTTCACATGAATTTTTAATACGTTCTTTTTTTCATCAAATGTTCTACATTTGTGACTGGTGGTTGCATGAATGACAAATGTCTGGTGCCATCAGCACGGTTTCATTGCATCTGCTTTGAGGACATCAGAAGATGAGTTATCGTGTTACGTATTTTATGTATAATGTAAAGGGTAACGTGGCGTTCTCCCATACTTGTTGACAGCCCTGAAGAGGTCTTGTGTAACCGGCTGGGCTAGAATGCAAAAAAAGGAAACGGGTAAATCTATCTATCCGATTTCGATCGATCGATCGGTCTGTCTGTCTGTCTGTCTGTCTGTCTGTCTGTCTATGTGTCTGTCTATCTATCTATCTATCTATCTATCTATCTATCTATCTATCTATCTATCTATCTATCTATCTATCTATCTATCTATCTATCTATCTATCTATCGATGCTCATAACCGTAAATTTGTAATTTTTCCATACCTTTGTCAGACGCAAACATTTAATTGTAGAATTCTTCTATCTGTTGTATCTCGGAACAAAACAATCTAGCAAACAACCTGAAAGATACATAGGCTAAATAATGTTGACAAACAAATTCCAACTTATTCATAATCAGTAATTCTACTTACAGTTCTTTTCCATGGAGAGAGAGAGAGAAGAGAGAGAGAGAGAGAGAGAGAGAGAGAGAGAGAGAGAGAGAGAGAGAGAGAGAATTCATACATTAAATACGTTGTTCTTGCCAAAGGTACGGCCAAAATCGAGAGGCTGAAAGCTGATGTAGAAAAGAATACCAAATCGGTAAACTTGGAGCGAAAGTAAAAGAAAGGCAAGTCTGCAAGCTTACAGCTTAATTAAACGAAAGTCAAGCAGGCAAGCTTAAAGCTTGGCTCGGCAATCTTATAACCATAGGGACGCCAAATCCAAGTTATGGCTAAAATAAAGGAACGCAAACTCGGAAATTTTATAGCTAAAATAAAGGAACGCCAAATCGGCTAGGTTGCCACTGAAATGCAAGAACGCCACTGCGATAAGCTTATATGTAATGTAAAGAAAAGGCAAGTAGGCCAGCCCACAGCTTTAAAAAAAGCGAACGCCAAGTGTACGTGCTTACACCTAAATTAAACGAACGCCAACTCGGCAAGTTTACAGATGAAACAAACGAACGCCAAGTCGGCAAGTTTACACCTAAAATATATAACAACGAGTGGGCAAATTCACAGCTAAAATAACTGAACTCGAATCCGGACAAGTTTACAGCTTACGTATATACGGACGCCAGCTTAGCAAGTTTAATGAAGAAGAAAAAAACGAACATAAAGTGGGCAAAATGGGCAAGCTTACAGCTAAAATAAGTGGAACACGAATCCGGCAAGTGTACAGCTAAAATGTGTGGACCCCAGTTAGGTAAGATTGCAGCTAGAATAAAAGAAGGCCAAGTCGACAAGCTTTCAGCTGAAATGAAAAAACGCCATATCTACAGGCTTACAGCCAAGATAAATGGACGCCATTGTTACCAAGAAGAGAAGTCGGCCAGCCCAGCTTATAGCTGAAATAAAAGGGTGAAGATGGGAAGCTTACAGCTCGGAAAATAACAGCAACAACAACAACAACAACATCAACAAACACACGCTGCCATACCATCTATTCGGCAAGCCCATAGATTAATGAGCAAAAAGGAGAGAAACGTGAACAGGAAAAGGAAAGGTTAAAAAACAACAACAACAACAAAAAGAAACAAGATGCAAAGCATATAAACGTACTCCCAGTTTATCTTGAATACGCGTCAGATATTCCATAAAGAGGAAAAACCGTTTTGGGCCGTTATAGCCTTTAGTAACGGCTATTCTGGTAAACATAGGACATCATCTGTGACCCATAATGAACATGCCTACAAATCTTCAGAAAGATCGGCCAAGTACTTTCTGATATATTCCATAAAGAAGAAAAGCCGTTATGGGCCGTTATAGCCGTTAGTAACGGCTAAAACGGTAAAATAACACATCGGGCATCATCTGTGACCCATAATAAACATGTCCACGAATTTTCAGAAAGATGAGCCAAGTGCGTTTTGAGATATTCCATAAAGAAGAAAAACCGTTATGGGCCATCATAGCCGTTAGTAACGGCTATAACGGTAAAATAACACACCGGGCATCATTCGTGAAACATAATGAACATACCTACACATTTTCAAAAAGATCGGCCCAGTAGTTTTGTCTGGAGCGAGTGGAACACATGTTGACTACGGACGGACAGACAGACAGACAGACACACAGACTGCATTTCTTCGTTCCCATTCTAAAGTACTCCCTGTTCTATAAGAACTGGGAGTAAGAAAAAAAAAACAACAACAAAGAAAAACATCGCCAAGTCGGCTAGCTTACATCTGAAATAAAAGAATGCGCAATCGGCAAGCTTACAGCGAACCTAGTAGACAGAAACTTAACAGAAACCGAACGAAAAAGACATATAAGCTTCACGACAAGACGCGTTTGGACCTCTTTGTTCTTCTTCAACCTAGACAAAGAACACTGAAGACAACGTGAACGAAGAACGAACCATCACTTATCTCCCCGGATGTGCAATGAAACGAGGCTGCTAGGTGGAATAATAATGTCTCGTCATCTGTTTGTCTCTTTCCTCCAGCAGTACAGTCATTTTGCTTTGAAGTTTGTTTCCATTTCTGCCTACTGTCACCTCACGTTGAAGCTAACAGAGGGAGTTAGGCTAGCAGGCTTACAGATAAAAGAGCAGAACGGCAAATCAGCACGTTTGCAGCTACAGCAAATTGAAAGAGCGCCACGTCGGCAAGCTTAAAGCTCAAATAAGAAAAAGGCACGCTCGTGTGTGTGTGTGTGTGTGTGTGTGTGTGTGTGTGTGTGTGCGCGCGGGCGTATGTGTATGTGTGTGTGTGTGTGTGTGTGTGTGTGTGTGTGTGTGTGTGTGTGTGTGTTGTTGTTGTTGTTGTTGTTGTTGTTGTTTTGTTTTACGTCTTTCCACATTACGTGATATTAGACGGGAAAAAAAAATCGGGGCCGGGGAAAAAGGCTAACACAACGAGTCAAAAGAATTAACTTATCTACAGCCATAACACAAAAATGGAAAGTCCACTTAACCAAAGATGACCCCCCCCCCCCCCGCCTATATGACCACATATACAATGAGTATTTTTGACATACTTTGTTTTAAAACAATCCAGTTTCCATCTACAGATCAAGGAACTTATCTGTCGTGTACGATAAATGTTTTGATCGTACTTACTTAACTTTTCATGAATATTTTTCATTTCATCGTGTAAACCAAGACACCCAGTTTCTCTTTCCATCAAATGAAAATTAGAAAATTGTACTTTTTCTGCTTAAGTATAGCACCCTTGCACTGACATAGAGAAGTTTAAAAAAATGCGAATCTGATGATCGTGTTGCTCCTCTCTTTGCTAGAACATCAACCTTTTCATTATAACATAACCCACAGTGTGAGGGCACCCAAAGAAATGTTATTTCAGTGTCTCTGACTGAGAGGAGATGTACTAAATTATTCATTTCAATGATCATCTCAGGTCGAACTTTTAATTTAAAATTCTTCACTGCAGTAAGAACTGACTTGGAATCTACACATAAAACAACTTTAAATAAATTTTGAGGGTAATCAACAATAAACTTTAAAGCCATAATTAGAGCAGTTAACTCAGGAATGAATATAGATTTGTTTTTTCCGAGATAATAGGACTTTTCTTTGTTAAGGCCTGGGATAATGTATGCTGTACTCGCATGTTCATTGATTAATGATCCATCAGTGCATATCTTTAAATGGTTGGAATAGTGATCATGCAAATGCATTTTGATATCGGATAATAACAAATTAGTATTTGCAGTCTTTGTTAAATCTGTATGCTCAATATCAAAATGTGCCTGTATTAGTTTCCAGGGAGGGGTAGGAGACACAATAGATCTTTTTGCAATAGATGTTAGTTTGATATCAGAGGATTCTAAAATCGAGGAAGTATATGTTCTTAGAGTCGTTTGAGATGATATATTTTTAGCCCTCTTGGGAAAATCAGTGTCCGATTTAATATTTATTTCAGGGCCTATACTGTTGTCTATAGTAGAACTTCTTATAACAAATGTGCATGCAAGATTCCTTTATTCTTCCTGTGGTAATATCCCAGCAGCACTGTATGCTTTTGTACAAGAGGCATGGACTGGTAGTCCATGGCTATCTTATATGCTCTGGAATCAATACTTCGTGTGTGTTGTGTGTTGTGTGTGTGTGTGTGTGTGTGTGTGTGTGTGTGTGTGTGTGTGTGTGTGTGAGTGTGTGTGTGTGTGTGTGTGTGTGTGCGCGCGCGCGCTCGTGCTTGCGTGTGTGTGTGTGTGTGTGTGTGTGTGTGTGTGTGTGTGTGTGTGTGTGTGTGTGTGTGTGTGTGTGTGTGTGAGTGTGTGTGTGTGTGTTTGTGTGTGCGCGCGCGCGCGCATGCGTGTGTGTGTGTATGTGTGTGCGCGCGCACACACATACAACATACACTAAGGAAAAATGCAAACCGGGGGTAGAGTGGGTGTAGCTGTAGAGCTGGAGTCTTTTGGAGGTGACCAAACCCTCGCCATCCGCACTCCCTGGATTTGAGCCGGCAATCCTCTTTGAAGACCACTGCTCTCCCAGGCCCGCTTTGATCTGCCGGCAGAGCGAAGTCCACAGGAAAAGGATTAACTCCACAGCTTCCGCCGTGGCTTCGCTTTGTTTGGTTGTTTGTTTTTGCAGCAAAGGGTCGTCACGGTGGGATTCCGAATCGCCGAGAAACACTGACTACGTCCGGACCTCCCAGCGTTGTGGACATTGTTTCTGTTGTCTGTGATCTGGCCCTATACCTGATCCGCCACACTCATAGGTTGTAGGCTGCAGATGCCACGCTGCGCGGAAGCCAGGAAGCGTTGGTTTCATTACAGCGATGACTATGTCGACGTTGTTTCCTGTCAGTTATGTCAAAAGATGCAATGGCAAACAAACAAACAAACAAACAACAACAACAACAAAACCCACCAACAAAACATAAAAATCCCTACAATATGACTACGTGCGAATTGTTAGCGATGTCAAAGTGCTTGGTTTTGGGAACTCGTTTCCCTTTGCTTTCAGGTTTGCTAGAAATACCTCAAAATACGTTGATCTGAAACAAACCTTTTGACAGTTCTTTTCCGCAGTTTGAATTCCAAGCGAAGCAAAGTCACGTGTGTACCCTTAACGCCGGTCTCTAACTCACGATATTTTATCTGAGTACATTACTTTGCACACTTGGGCACGTCCTGAAATGAAAACCTGATAATGATGATAAATATAAACTTGTTCTTTTCTTAAAAAGAACGCTAGACGGGAAAGGCAAGAAACACCGTGTAGCGCGTTTATCTCGACACGAAGTCCCATGTCACACAGATTGCAAAAAGTTTTGCCTGCAAAGTTTCCATGAGCTTAAAATAAAGCACTGAGTGCCAGCTTGGTTTTAAGAGTTAATCCACGGGCTTGGTTGGCCTGGTGGTCGGTAAAGCATTCTATTGATCCAGGAGTACTGGATTCAATCATCGGTTGTGACAGTGAGGTTTGGGGGATTTTCTCTTCGGATTGAAAATCTGTGCGGACCGCGATCCCCCTTCCATCACCCCCTCCCCCACCCCCCCTTCCCCTCACAAGATACGTGGATAAGACTTTTAAACAGAGATTCCGTGTAGGTGTGCATGCACTGGGGAAAAATAAACATAAAAACAAACTTCGAAAGAAAACAAAACAAAACAAAACTTTAACTGAAGTTAACTCCCATTTCGTTCTTTGTAGAGCGGTACACACTATCCACTGCTAATGGAATGAAAGAATAAATCACGCGCGTGCACACACACACACACACACACACACACACACACACACCACACACACAACACACAACACACACACACGCATACACACACACACACACACACACCACACACACACATTCATACACGTACGCACATATATGTACGCACGCATGCACGCGCGCGCACACAACACACACACCACACACACACACACACACACACACACACACGCGCGCGCAGAGAGAGAGAGAGAGAGAGAGAGAGAGAGGAGAGAAGAGAGAGAGAGAGAGAGAGAGAGAGAGAGAGAGAGCAAAACAAAAGCAAAAGCAAAAAAAAAGTGCACACCGTGTTGTTTTTTGGACGTCCCCCCCCCCCCCCCCCCCCCCCCACTCCCCAAAGGCGCAATATATCTACCTTAATGGAGGGATTAAAAACGGTCCTAGTCGATGAACACTAGAGTAGACAGTGCGTCCACAGCTTGGTAACGAAAGGATGAGCTTAGCGTTCCTGCCGGTGGGTTACAGTGAAAACAAACAACCATGGCCTTGTAAAAGTTCGTGCCATCTATTTCCCCTTTGTGTCGTTCCGTTGTTTGTTTTGCTTGCCTCTCTGAAATGTCGCGCTTCCTGATTTCTGCCTCCGTTATCATTTCTCATCCCCGTCCGCCCTCCCTCCTCCCTCTTACATTTCTTCTTCTCCATTCTTTGAGTGTCCACCTTCATCGAGTTGAAGATTCTGACACGTTCGTGTTTATGACCGTTTTTTTATCCCGACATTTAGGCAGCCATACTCCAAGTTCGGGGAAGGTGCATGCTATGTGTGACGTGTCATCCATACAACGGCCAACTGGCCTTCTCTTCCGAAAGTTGGTGATGTGATTTGACGTGTGTGCAAGATGTTGTGCGTGCGTTCACACACGGAACCTCGGTTTATAGTCTCATTCGAAGGACTGTTGGTTTCACTCTTCCCGGTAATTCTGTTGGTGAACATTCAAACTTGACATTAAGTTTCAATCCATTTTGCCCTTTGGTTGGCATGGAGAAAAAGAGAGAATGTTCTGTTCCTTTTCTCTGATGTTCTTCTTAGATATAAGTCTTGAATATGACGTAGTGCATTTACACCCAGCGCGCCTGCAGTCGACAAAAGGCTACTTCTTCCCTAATTTTCGTCTGCGAAGACAAGGCTGTATAAGGACATCAAGGCGAGGAAGTGGAGAATTCTGTAGCTTCCAGGCAAAGGTCGTTACCATGATTCCAGGTGATCTCTTGAAAGTAATACGGCAGCGTGATGCTGTGGGATGTGGCTTGTACTTGTAAATGTATATTTCTTAGCGGGGGAGGGGGGGGGGGGGAGCACGCTGTCCTCTCTCTCTTCTCTCTCTCTTTTCCTCTCTCTCCTCTCTCTCTCTCCTCTCTCTCTCTCTCTCTCTCTCTCTTCTGCTGGGATAAACTTTTTGTTTGCTTGCGAACTTATCTTTTTTCTTCGGGCACCCCTCCACCACCCACAGCTCCCCCCTCTCTCTCTCTCTACTCTCCCTCCCTCAACTTCTGTTTCTCTCCTCTCTCTCTCTCTCTCTCTCTCTTCTCCTTTCTCTCTTCTCTCTTCTCTCTCTCTCTCTTCTCTCTCTCTCTCTCTCTCTCTCTCTCTCTCTCTCTCCCCCTCCCCTCCCTTCGCTTCCATTGCTTGGCAGCCAGCAGGACGCTGTTCTCCACCGCTTGAATAGTATTGTCGATTTCCGAATTCTCAATCCAGATATTTCCAGCATACTGTCACGTGGCTCACACCCCTTTGAAAAGTTTCTTTAAACTCGATTCTTGAGAAATCGATTCTTGAAGAAACGATGCTGTCCTCCTTAAAAATCGACAGCAAAACAAGCTCTTGTTGTGGTCTCCAACTGTCCGCTGCCAATCAATGTTTTGCCGATGTGGCGCAAATTGAATGTCCCTGGCCACTTACGTCAGCATTTTCCTTTTCAACTGAAGAGGAGTACAGAGGACACACTGAAGCATGTTGGGTAAAGTAGAAGGAAAGGGCGACTGACCATTTCAAATGCCCACTGTCCATCTGTTGTCTCCATGCCGACATCCACCAGTTTACTGCATGCTGCTGACCGCTCAGACAACGGACCTGTTTGTGCTGAGATGTTTTCCTTTAACTCCGCCCCCTCCCCCCCCCCTCCAGTCCTGTCTTCAGCTGACACAGGTGACTCTCACACACAACCATTGGTAGTCGTCCACAATGAAAATATAGACGGGAGCAAACCATGTGCAGCGGGAAGTGCGTGACCTAAGTGTCTGCAAAAGGATAGTTAGTTATTTTATTTAAAGTCTTTACATCGTGTCGATGATTTGAGACTCTAGCATAAAAAACAGCTAAACTTTGTAAAAAATTTAACAATCTTTTAAACGGAAAAAAAAAAGAAAAGAAAGAAGAGAGAGAGAGAGATAGAGAGAGAGAGAGAAGAGAGAGAGAGGAGAGAGAGAGAGATGAGAGAGAGAGAGGAGAGAGCAGAGAACAGACAGACAGACAGACAGACAGAGACAGAGACAGAGAGACAGAGAGAGAGAGAGTTACAAGAAACGTGCAGTAGGACTACATAACAAATGACTAGCTAATCTAAATATTGAAAGGTTGAAAAGATTACACTGATCCAAAATCACTTAACATCAGAAACAGGCAAAATACATTGTCCGACTTCTGGAGGTAGGAAAGTTTTAACTGAAGCGCATTTTTACCAGTATATGCTCAATTGTCAGTTCTGCAGAGCAGACACACTTAATGTCTTCACAGTACTTTGTCGTTAAAGCATGTAACAAAGTCTGCACGACACGGTAACAATTGATCTACTTGCACATGGAGTATTCAATAATGAAAAGTACTTTGTCCCAGAAGAAAAAACCAAACAAACGACATCCTGTGTGAAAGTGAGAACAGCATGGAATAAAACTAGACCAACAAACATTTTTGCAAATTACGAACCCAAAGCCTGCATTCGGAAAACATCGGCAACGAAGTGATGAAAAAAAGAAAGAATGTCAAGGATAGAAATGGACAGTCTAAGTCAAATGGTTGCAGAAGTACGAACCAGCTTAGACAGTTGTGTTAGTGATCCAAATGGAAATCCTTGTCGGGATGTCTCATGACTGTTAATATAGTTGGTTTTTTTTTTTACTCTGTTGCCAGTACTGTGGGAAAGTGTGCTGCTATACACTATCATGGTCACGGACGTTAATTACTTCATTTCATGATCTGGAGACAAGGACATCATGACCTTGCGTAGTCTTCTGTCTGTTATCATTCTGCCATGTTTATTTTCATCACAGTCTTTCCGTCACCCAACCTCTCGTGGATGGTCCTAAAGTGCTAAGCCATAATGAATCATTTCGTTATTGTATTCGCATTTTATATGTTCCTCTCTCTCTCTCTCTCTCTCTCTCTCTCTCTCTCTCTCTCTCTCGGAGATGATCTCACTGTGGCGACAACACGCTTTTTCCTGAGCTCTCTTGGATATTAGTCGTTTTTGTTAATTAGCGCTTTACTCAGTGCCTTTTGGCAGAACCTGGCCTGACAGTCACCTAGCGGCAAGTGCACTGATGACAGTGATATAAAATTTGTGACTATCAGTGACCATGCCTGTGGACAACGTGCGATTTCGGGCAAGTTGTGGCCTGTTCCTTGGCACGTTTCTGAACTTCATGGCGAAGCGTGTCAAGTTCGTGTTGAAAATGCGAACTAGAGTGGTGGCCGACGGAACAAACTGCAGGGTGTGTTGTTCGTGTTTGTCGCTGCATACCTCTTATGTTGTGGCGATGTGGAAATGAACCCTGGGCCTACAGACAACGAGTGCCGCACAGAGGAGGCCACTGCAAACAGTGATACAGTGACTGAATCCAGCAGTGACAGGATTACCATGACTTCCCCTTCCCAGCCCGCCGCAGACTCAGGTTTGTCCTCTGACGTAGCATCACAGATACTGGACACCCTCAGACTTCAAAGTGAGAGGTTCCAATCTATTGTCAGTCGTTTGTCCTCTGACGTAGCATCACAGATACTGGACACCCTCAGACTTCAAAGTGAGAGGTTCCAATCTATTGTCAGTCGTTTGTCCAGCATGGAAAGTAATATAGGCGCCATCAGATCTGACATCGGACTGGTGAGAAGCAAGTGTGAGGAGATTGGGAGACGATGTGACAGCCTTGAAAAGAATATACAGAGATTGCTTCGTCCTTAGATGAAACCAGAGAAGACGTTGGGGATTTGTTTAGGCAGTGTGCCGAAAATGAAAAAGGATTCCGGAAACTCACCTCCAGTGTCGAAAAAATGAAAAATGAAATGGACTGTTTGAAAGAAAATCATGACAGACTGGAAGGTTTCTCACGTCGAGATAACCTTCGCTTCTACGGTGTGCCTGAGACGGCCAAGTCTGAAAACTATGACACTTGTGCCAGACTGATCGCCGATACCCTCAACAGTGTGGAGGGGCCGATGAAATGGACAACCGATGACATCGCCCGAGCTCACAGGGTAGGGGGAGAACAGAGACGGCCGACCCAAACCAATGGTGGTCAAGTTTAGTCAGTGGAAGAAGAAGATGGCAGTGATCACAGACCGTGGTTTCAGAGAAAGACTGAAAGCGAAAGGTGTGACAGTGTCCAACGACCTGACCAAACAACAAGCCAGTATTGTGGCAGAAGCCAGGAAGGAGGGGAAAGTGGCCTACTTTAAGAGAGGCAGACTGGTTGTGGAACTAAAACGACCGGACCCCAGAACCTATGCAGAGGTAGCAGCCGCAGGAGACGACCACGCCGACGCTGATGCCAGAGGAACAGCTTCCGAGGCCAACGCCGACACCGCAAGGAAGCCGGCAGCTGACAGCGCAACAGAGGGCAGAGGGCAGCAGAAAGTACGCGAAGCAGAGACGGGATTCCCCTCGTCGCTTCAACGAGGTCAGCCAGTCTGACCCTGCACGGGGCGCACGTGGTGTGCGTCGTGGCAAAGGTGGGGCGGGACGAGGTGGACGTGGCGACGGCAGTCTACACCGCTTCTTGTCACCCCCTGTCAACAAGAGCCCTGCCAATGACGCACGACCAGGCGAACTGCACGGACGACTACACGGTAGGACAGGCCGGATCATCTTGAGGAAGTGACATTTCTTGTTTACAATGTGGAAAACTTGTACAGTAAGCTTAATGACTTTTCTTTCATGGATTACATTTCGACGTTTGATGTTGCGTGCTTGACAGAGACTTTTGTGGATAGTTCTTTTGATTTCAGTAATATTCTTCAAGACTTTGTTAAGTTTACTGCTCCAGCAAGAAATTGTCACACCATGGAAGAATTCTGGTGGCGTTCTTCTGTTGGTGCGCAAATCCTTTTCCAGATATATTTCAGTAGTCAATGTTAATTGTGAAAATGTTGTGGCCATACGGATTGACAGATGTGTATTTAACTCGGATAGAGATGTGTTATTGTTCGCATGTTATGTTGTCCCTGAAAATGGTCCTTTGTACAATTCAATGGAAATCAAAGATGGGATTGTGAACTTGGAAGAATGTATCTTGCAGGCTACAGAAAATGAAAACGTATATGTTTTGATAATGGGTGACCTCAATGCAAGAACAGGATCTGAACAACCAACACCCGAAGTGATGACTAATTACTCACCTGATATTGATGATGACTATTGTGTGACTGATGATGTTTTGCACAGATTTTCAAAAGATGATGTTATAAATAGTTTCGGTAAATCGTTGTTGAATTTATGTTTCATGATCAACTGTGTCATAGTTAACGGTTGTGGTGAATGTGAGTCTGCTGGGGATTTTACGTATGTTTCTCCTCACGGCTCTAGTGTGATCGATTATGTCATTATGTCTCAGGATATGTTTTCTACGCAACATTGTAAGCTGAATGTCGGAGACCGTATTGACTCCTGGCATTTACCAGTTAAATTTCAGTGGACAAATGTAGGACAGGATGTGGAAAAGCCAGCTGAAGCTGAACAAGGTGTGGAAGATAGGTTTGTGTGGTCAGACGATTTGCTTAGTGTTTTTGAAGAGGAATTAAGTTCTCATGAATTTGATGAAAGCCTACAGAACGCCTACCAAGCTCTAGATACAGATGTCAATATTTCCATTGAACTCTTCGTTAAATCACTTTGCAGCGCTGCTTCTTGCATGATGAGAACAATAGGAAATAAGAAAAAGAAAAACGATGGTTTGACAAGGAATGTGATCGAAAAAGAAGGCAGTTAAGGGGTCACTATGGAAATTTAAACGAGCTTCAAAGAAATCACGTGCAGAAAAAGAGAAGAGGTACGTAAAAGAAAGAAAAGAATACAAATATTTGTTAAACAGGAAAAAGATGAATTTGACCAAAGAAGATTAACCAAACTTAACCAGTCGATTAATGATCCAAAGGTATTATGGCAAACTATTCGATCAGTCAATAGAAAGTCAGCCATATACAACTCCATTACCATTGAACAGTGGCATAACCATTTTTACAATGTCTTTAATGATGTGGATGTATCATCTACTCCAGAGGAAAATATCGAGTTTAGCCATGTGGGAGAAACAACAGATGACTCAGATGTTTTTGTTCGATGAAGTAATTTCCAGGCATGAGGTTCAAGCCAGCATTGGTAAGCTCAAGGCCGGAAAAAGTTCTGGTCCTGACAAAATTATTAGTGAGATGCTGAAGCATGCCAGTTCAAAAATTATTGATTTCTTAGTTATTTATTTCAATAAATTGTTTGACCTTGGTGTTTACCCAGATGACTGGTCGAGATCTATAGTTGTTCCAATATATAAAAATCGAAATCCAAACCTGCCAGATAACTATCATGGCATTGCCCTAACAAGTGTTGTAAGTAAGGTGTATACACATATTTTAAACAAAAGACTTTCAAAGTGGGTAGAGAAAGAGGAAAAAATAATAGAAGAGCAAGCAGGCTTCAGACCAGGTTATAGTACCGTAGATCATATTTTCACCTATATGCGATAGTACAAAAGTTTCTTATAAAAAAGTCTAAACTGTATGTTGCCTTTGTGGACTTCAGAAAGGCATTCGATTCTGTGAACAGAAATGTTTTATGGGCAGTTTTGAGAAAATGTGGTGTGAAAGGAAAACTTTATCAAGCTATACGAAGTGTTTACGATTCTGTATTAGCATGTGTACGAGATAAATGTTGTTCTTCAGATTACTTTGAATGCCCAAGGGGGGTGAAACAAGGATGTCTACTTAGCCCGCTCTTATTTTCCTTTTTCATAAACGAATTGGCTGTGGATTTGTCAAGCAATGGAAAACATGGTATTCAGCTCATTCCTGGTGCCGTTGACAATAATCTTATTATTGTTTGCGATGATGTTATTTTGTAATCTACTCTGTTATGCTCCAGAATCAACATAAATAGTCTTAGAGAAGGGCAGGATCGATTAACGTTAACAATCAATCTTGACAAAACAAATGTAATGTTTTCAGAAAAGAGGCTCCTTTACGTGACAGCAGAAGATGTATTTATGGAAATGACGCAGTAACAGGTAACCTAACTCTACAAAAACTTACTGGAAGATAGAACAGATAAAAGTCTGTTCCACAACCCCACTTGCTTCACCCCCGAGTTATTTGGGCGGAAAGTGGCCTAAAAGCCGCCTTTGCCTGTGGCGGAAGCGAGAGAGAGAGAGAGAGAATCACCGCAGAACAGACAGACAGACAGAGAAAGAAGAGACATAGAGAGAGACAAGACAGACCGACAGTAGAGGCTGGCAACAGACAGACACACACACACACACACACACACACACACTCTCTTTCTCTCTCACAATTAAATGACATAAAATCCGCACACTTCTCTGACTAATTTCCACCTACAAACTTGTACAACGGGGCCTGAAACCTGAACTACTAATATACGGCTCGCGGGCAGTTTGCACCCTAGCCTGCGCTGTGTAACGAAGCACACTCGGCCGTGTTGCAACCCATTGCATCAGAAAGATGAATTGCCACGTTTGCGTACTACATTGATCCGAATCGAGGCTGTCGCGTGACAACGACTGGGTCGCCATTGTTCTTGGGACTATTGATCAAAAGGCTGTGTTTATTGTTTGCGCTCTGTTGTGACCACTGTGTTTATAAAACTTGTTTAATTTAAAATGGCGAAAAACGTTACTGCAGAACAGTTTTGTTATTCAGCCATAATTTTACTTTAACTGCATGTTTGTGAAACCGAGCGATTGGTTTTTTAGAAAACGAAAAAAGTAACTAACTGCTTTTGGAAATGAACGGCTATCTTAAAGTTTTGTTGGTTCAAGGAAATGAAACAAGATTAGCTATTTTTAATACGTGTTGACTATTGATGAGATGGTTCTTATCTACTAAATCGCTCTCATTGTTGAAAGTTGGCCGAAGCAAAACAAAAAACCATCAACGCGTTGATTGTTGGGAGCATGGCTTTAGACAGCTAAAAGCCATGTTTAAAAAACAAGGCGTTCATTTCTTAAGGCGGAGGAAAACACGAACTGGTTCGTATGCTAAAAAAAAACTTATATTTGAACATTTTTGCTGTTCCTCTACTAACAATAAAAAATGTTCTCCATTTGTATCAGACTTGATTTATTGTTAACTACAAGATTCAGTGTTCATGTAGCAAGCTGTCTTTGTATTAGATGTGTATACTTTTTCTACTTTTCTAATTCTCTAACCAGTTCATCTGCCTTCAATGTGCCCTTACAACTGAATGGGCGAAGTTTCGAATGTTCTGGCAAACAAACTAGATAGGCTAGGCAGACCTTAGTACATCACCAGTATGGAGAGGAGTAGTGCTTAGCCGGTGCGCCTGTGCGAATAGCCTGCTATATATAGCCTTATATACATGAACTCTATTTTTTAGTGACGGAGTGAAGGTGCTCTGCTCAGCGCTGTGGTGTGTGTGTGTGCGGGTGGTGGTGAGGGTGGAGGCAGTGGTGGTGTTGTTTCACTCTGTCGCCCACACAGCACCCCCAGCACATTCAAGTGGCGTAAACGTGATCCACCCCCTACTTTCTTCCCTCTTCTTTTTTTTCTTCTTTCTGTCCGCCACCACCGTTTCATCTTCCTCGCCAACCACGCGCGCAGACAGGCCTCTGCTGACGTCACAACCTCCCACCTGTTCACTTTGCTCGCTGCCTACGCCAGAGGTGGTGGGTGGTGGTGGTGGTGTGCTGTTGGAGTTCACTGCTAACAGTGTTATTGTGAAGTGCAGCAAAGGACTGCGGGGAATCCGCCTTGCTTATAAATAGCCCTTTATACATGAACGGCTAGTTTTAGGCAGCAAAGGCCTGTGGGAAATCCCCGCCTTGCTATAAATAGCCGTTTATAATGAACGGCTATTTTTAGCAGCATAGGACTGTGGGGAAATCCGCCTTGCTGACTGCGACATAAATAACCGTTTATTGATATGAACGGCTATATTTAGCAGCATGAGTCTAACAGGATGTATGGTGCTCGTAACTGGGCAATGTCCCCATCCCCCACCCCCAGCATCACACCTCCTCACCCCCACCCCACCCCACGCAAGCACACACCTCCTCCCCCCCCACCCCCACCCCACACATGCACACACCGTCCCCCACGCCTGCACACATTTAAGTCACTTATAAGTTCTCACTTAAAGTCACTTCATCAAGTCCAACCCAAGTTCTAATTATTTTAATTAATTTTAAATTATTACTACTTCAAGTTCTTAATAAGTTCTTGATAATTTTTAATTTAAGTATTCTTGATTAAGTCACCTCAAGATCATAACTAATCCATCCTCTAAGGTACAACCAAGTCTTATCAAGTTTCTTATAATTATCAAAAAAATTACAAATTTCTATGTTTTTATCATAAATAGGCAGAATGCCTAATATATACACACACGCCTCAAAAAAACGCGTCATCGTTGAGATGTCTTGCTCACGTTTCTCTGCCATAGATCTTAAGGAAGGTGCTTACATCATCCGAAGCAACTGCATTGATTACAATTCTGGCTATGGAAATGTCTTTTTATAACTCCAGATCTTTATTTATTGACAACATCATTTTATAATACCCAAGATTCTATTTTTATTAAAAAATTTAAATTAAGTTCTTAAAATATTATTCCATTATAATGGATCAAATGATGCGTTTGTTATTGGGCCGGTTTATTGCGGGCATTTGTTTTCTGCTTCTGTAGTTAGCGTGTTGATTGTTTTGGGCTCTTGTTTTTGCCACTTGTTTATTATATTTTATAACCGAATAACCACCCCCACAAGCATCAAGAGCACCAAAAATGACAACAGTTTTTTAAGTTTCAATATTCTGAAACTTTGGATTTTTTTATACTGGCAATGAATCAACTGTTTTCTGGCGTTTGGAGGTTTAATGTTTTCATGATGAGATCCATATTCTGTAACATTTAATTTTTTTTTCTGTTCCACTCTGCTCATTTTTTTTCCTGCTTCAACACGCCCAGGATTTTTATGAGGGCCCACCTGATGCAGCAGTTTCTGCTGATTTTCTGCTTGGTTACTTTCTCCAACCTGATTCGTCGCGCTTTTTTCTGTTCTGATGATTTTCCAGATCGTTCGTTTTGAAGGGAACAAAATCTATATGATTAAAAGTTATTAATCCCATGAGTAATGCGAAAACAATGTTTCCAAATCTATAGTTATAAATCACACCCTAGAGACTCTAAATGACTTGTTAAAACTGGATCTTGCGTTAAATCCGACAAGATCTTGTTCAGAATCAATAGGCAAATCTACTGACTATTTAGTGTACAAACTCAAGAACCGTTGGCCCCACACTTTTCACCATTCTCGACCCCCAGCTGCGCTCCATACCTGTTATGATACTTAAAAAATGTCTTGCGCGACATCCTTGTGCATCTGTTCAGTGCTGACTTCAGTTCCGAGGAACTGTTTTTGTTTTTTTCCCACATGCTGCCAAAGAAATACAGCCTTTCCTTTTTTTGGGCATAATAGCTGGTCATTAACTTGGGTCATTCATAAGTCAGCAGGTTTAGGCCGCCTTTACTGTATTAGATCATCGCTGTTCATGTTTTTTATTAAATTATAATTATTTTATTTTTTATAAAAATGAGCACCGAAAAAACTGTTACCAACCTTGTATACCATTCTGCTGTTATTGGAGGACTAAGTGTAGGATACCCAATGCGTGTAAATGCCTGTTATAATAAACCAGCAGATATGCAAACTAGACGTTGAGGATCAGCAAAAGCTGATGCTAACATTGCAGCTCGGTTTGCCACGAAAAGATTTTCTAGTTAAGCAGGAATAATTCCTGACACTAATAAATATTAAGAAAAAATACAATTTATAAAAAATGGCTTCACTCGCAATAAGTGATAGCGGCGCTGTGGTAATCGCGTTGCTTTACGGAATAATTTCGCATTATAAACTGCGGATGACAGCGAGAGAAAAAGACATAAACAAAGCTAGTAGAACTATCAGCTGCACAAGACCCTATGAAAAGCAGAGACTTGACATTAGATTTTTATTAATGACACACTGAAAGAATCAGGGGCATGCAGCATACCCTTTTAAAAATGTTCTCAAGCAATAAAACAATATTACTTGTAACAGGCAAACCTTCCAACATTGCTCCCCACCAAAATTCCTGACTTTTATCAACCATCAGAAAAACAAAAGATGCAAAAATCGCGTTATTGTCGTTGGTATAACCGTTGTGTATTTTGTTGCACATAATAATTGGCTGAATAAAAATGAACAAAATTTATTATTCGCCCAAAGGGATATTGAAGGCATCACAGACAATACAAAAGCTAAGCCAAGCAGCGGAGTCAGTGAACGCAAACAGCAAAGAATGGCTATATAAACAAGCAATTTGGCAAATTTATTTACCCTGCCCCTAAGACGAATACAGAGACCGCACTTTGTGAATACAATACCGAACGACACCCACAAATGGATCATCTATATTTACCCTCTGATAGATTAGACGAAAAAGATTTAAGTACTCACTCACAGTCATTGAATGGCTTTCAAGAACAAAATGCGACAATTAACACAATAGAGTGCTTCGCTGTTGCTGTTCCATACAACTGATATACCAACGAGGCCACTAACTTATCCTCGCTGATTCAAGTCGATGATGGAAAAGATTTAAAGCCAAGAGCAATCAATTATTGTTAAAACACAGAGTTACCATTAAAAGAGGCATTCCGGTGTTCACAGATCACACTTAGTTGAAAACTTTAACAAACAGTTAGCTGAAGACTTCTCCTACCAGTATCCCTGAAGCTGATTGACAATTTCTCGCAACTACAGAATGTTAAAGACTGCCCTCAGTTTTTGCGCGCAATGAATAATGAAGACTTTATAGGCTAAAACATAAACAATCAAAGAAAAACAATAAATGTGGTTGAAGAGAACTTCATCCGCAAACTATTACCGTTTGGTTTAAAAGTAAGTACTTTTAACTACCGGAAAGCAAAGGGGACACTCGCAATCAGGCCAAAACTCGATCCAGTCTTTGAGTGTTGATACCATAGAAATAAAAGAAATTGTAAAAAATGAATCCGCCCTGTATTATTTCCGAGAAACGACACAACAAAACAACCACTCCTCAAAATCTTTTGTGAAAGAAAACTGCAGATTAATCCCACCCGGGCACAGTTCCCTTTAATTAATTTATCGGTTTTTCCTTCCAGTGCCCAATTGCATATGAAAACTACTGGATTAACAAACACCCGTTTGTATTTGTTTCTATCTAATGACTCTTTTGTTACAATCCGTTGTGGTGATCTCATGTAGATTAGATTCGTAGTTTTACGTTGTCATGATGAAAAGTCTTATTGCCAAAACCAATCTTCTTTGTATTGTCATGTGATATGTTTGACTGCACAACACTGCGAGATATCCCTGTGCTTGCTTAATGATTTTTCTCACTGCTCGAAATACTGTACATTTTCGACCTTAAACCAACATAACGCCGTAATCAACCTTTCCAGCTAATACATCCTTCATCTTTCCTAAAACCTCTTTAACGATGAATTGCAAAGGCGAATCTTTAGGGTAATCGATGTATCATACAATCCCGCATGTCCTTTAGCTACTTCCATTTCCATGTCTTTAATAAATATCTTCAGTAGGGATACTATAACAAAACTACTGTATCTGTGTAAAAGTACTTTGTGACTCTGGATACAAGGGTTTAAAGTATCATAAAGAAATCGAACTTCAAAAGCTTTGATTATTCTAAAACAGTAAACCCAATAAATACAGTTTGTCTAATTTGACTTTCCTTTTTTTCAATCATTATGCCAAAAAGTCTGATCATGAAATCTTCTGAAGTCCTGATAATTTGTTTGAAGTCAGCTTAATAGCTTCATACTCTCTTACCAACTGACATCGTACGTTTTGGATCTCCATAGTCCTTTCCAAACTCACTGTTGTTCATCAAACTTGAAAAAGTCTTTTTTCTAAGCATCTTGATTTTAGTTCTAAGACAGTGTTCTTCAAGATGTAAGGGTTTCATGAACTGTTCTTGAATCCAAAAGCCAATTATGCGATAACAGCTTTAACCTTCAAAAACCGTGTCTTAAATAAAATTGTAGAAGTCTGTAATGGCAGAACATAATTGTTTTATGCTCGAAGATTAGGCACAATTAGGGCCGGCTCTCTTGGATTCATCGTTATACTTTCTGCGCAAATGGATAGTCCATATTTAGGTTCATTGATTTTCAATGAGGATATTCTAAGTCAACTTCTAGAAATGAAACCACCGTTGATCAGCGTTAAACTGCCCAAACCACTTTAATGCTTTTTGAATATTTATTTGTACCTGTGTAACATCTTGACAGTATTAATAATGAAGTGATTGCGCCATTTGCCACATCCATAACAGATTGTTTTCATCTAAATACAGGAATAGTTTAGACCTTTTACTCGATCTAGTCGTCCAGTATTTGTTGTTTGCTTTACAGTAATGATGCTCCGCCATACTAATTCCTCCACGCAATCCGTTTTCAAACATCTGAATACAGTGGTAGGTCAACAATAAATTCAATCTGTACTCCAGTAAACTTTATGAAAGCATCCAACTCATCCCGGTGCAGAAATGTAAAGCGCGGGATCCAGCTAAAATGTTTTTCATGCAGTCTTTCATAATTTTCAAAGACGTCCGCCACAAACATACATCAGCCATTCAGTATGATCAGGATAGCTCCCATCGTTTTGACACCTAACTTCTGCCACCGTCTTGACATCTGGTCAACGATCCTGATGTTCCCCCTTTCCTTCCTCTAAGACTAAAAAGAACGCGCCTTTAGGAGAATTGTCTCATCAAACCTTGCCCAACTTTCAATGTTAACAGCATAAGGGTAAACGCCCTTTCTAACATGAGTTGAGTCACAATATCTTCCGTTATTGGCAGACATTAAGACATAGCTATGACTCTAATATCCCATCATGTGCTTGCATAGAGTCGAAGAAAACATGTTATTTAAAGTGAAACACATTAACTTTTCTGATGACTGTGCAATGCATCTACCCTAAGGCGCGGTTACTGCTTGCATTATATGGGGAGAGACATAACTCGCAAGTTTGTTGAAAAGAATACAGGCAGACTTCCATGTCTTTGAGCATCAAACTTTAGTTTAAGATATTTGCATTTGTTATGCGCCGCTTCCTCGAACTTCCGCTAATGAGAAACATGTCTCTTTTTTTTACCCTGGGGGGGAGGGTTTACACTCTTGGGCGTTTAGCTCAAAACCGCAAATCCAACAATGCGTGGGCCGAGTCCCATACTGATGTTGTTCTTCCCAGCCGCCATTATGATTTTTCAGATAAATTAGATTATTAGAACACAGCGTACGCACTTTCTGCATGCGTTTTAAAGAATGGTTCTGCAGCATCCGCCTCTATATCATTCTGTTCTGAATAAACGCCACCGACCTAACAATAATGAAGGCAAATGAACAAATCGATAGATTACGCATTAAGACAGTTTTCGAAGTTTTGGGTGCTGGCCCTTCATAAGAACAATAATCGACTCGAAGTCTCTAAACTACTATGGACATGTTTGCAGCCGTTTCCAGTTCTTAAAACTAACTTTACATCCTGGCGGGGCGTAGTTAGTTTTCTGTCTTACAGGTCTACATAACTTTTACAATGTTTTATATTTCACCAATCTCGCGGCTTGCACAGATTGGAATTCTTGTTCTAAACATTTTCAGCAGAATTCTTGATGGTTAGTGTTTTTTGAAGTACGCCAATAATCTCTCATTGTGCGTATCAATGTTAATGGGGCAGCCCTGCTGGCAAAAACATTAGGAGTTAAGTCCACATGACTTTGGCTGTTCCCTATTGTTGACTGTTCTTGGACACTATTTGCGCCAAAATTTTTTCCCATCCCAAGTGTATACATTAACAGTTATTGGTTTTGTTTTGTTCTTCAAACTGATCAAATTGGTCTACACTAAAACAGAAAGAATATTCCATGAAGTTAAGATCTTTGGTGTATTGCCGATATTAGTCACTCTCTCCGTGTTCGCGGACATATCACCGTCAAGAACGCACCAACATGAAACCATTTGTTTCTGAATTTTTTATGTTTAAAACTGCTCTCCTTTAAACCCAAACTCTCGGGTAGCGGCATTAAGCCTTCCTACAAATCTGCAACTTAGCCTGTTATTAATCTAATCGCTAAGACTGGCGCCCTTCTACCAACCAAGCCTCACATTGTAGCTTCTCACAGCAGCGTCCAAAACGTGCAAGCAGTTCGTCGCCCAACCGGGTGTTAAGTCGTTATGAAAAGAATATCCTGCTGTATAGTTAACCCAGACTTCAAGATTTTCTTCATTTATTGTTACATAGTCGATTAAAACACTACAGTACTTTCAACTGGCGGTCTTTTGTGTAGGTTGCCTGGAACTTAGAAATAGCATGAACAACAATTGCCGTACGTTGTTGGGTCAATGACATCTAAATCAATAACATTCAGTGAATTGAAAACTCTCTCTCTCCTCTCAGACATTCCTCAAAAATTCGTCCTTGTCCCTTCAGATATCTTAGCCATGCTGTCTTTCTTTCTAAGCCAACATATTTATTTAAATTATAAAAAATACAACGCTTAACAGAATAATATCAAACGGTCTTTTTGTGCGCTTGACTCATAAACTAAATAAAACACCTTTTGGTGTTGTTATTGTAGCTGTTTAGAGCAGAGATTTTAATGTCCTCGTTTACTTTTTTAAGCATTCCTTTTATATATCTGCTCGCGTCCTGGCTTTGAGAAAAATTGTCCCCGCATTTCTTTGAAGATCAAACTTTTGTCTTTTAGTCATCAATCGCCTGTAAACGATTAAATTCTTCATCCGTGATGTTTAGTCAACTAGCGCTTTATTTATGTGCCAGTTTAAACGAACTAAGTTTACTGTTATTAGTTTGATTGAACCGTTGGCAGTGTGCATTGGAGTTTTAGTTTTTTATTTTTTGCTGAGCACAACCTACGCTAATGAACACAGGCCAAGACTAAAACAAACCGGCCTAAGGTAAAAGCGTGCGGTGCGCCTATGCCCCGTTGCTAAGAGACAACACTCGTTCCTTCTGTTAGAGCACTTATAGACATGCTCCCTATTAACATATGTTAACAGCATTAAAGCAGCAGAAACTTCGTTTGGTTTTGCTGTATTTTGAAAGTCTTGCTCCTAGTACCTTGCTGCCTTTGTGAAAGTTGGTTAATCTGAAGGTTTTTATGTTTAGGGGTTTCTACTATCTCTTCTTTGCGCGCTGTAGCACATTTGGATAAACCTGAACAACATGCTTTTTTAAATAATAAAATATAATTTAGTATATACAACTTTCTATCGTTATTTACAATATTTCAGCTGCCATCCATAAATAAAAACAAATGTACATTAAGCGTTTATTATACCGGCTTCTTCTTCTTTATCACAATTTGTATGTTATTAACGTCTCTCCTCAGTTCTCACCGCTTCATGTAACTGATTACCTCTGTTGACACTTATCAATCCATAAACCTATTTCGTTGATAATACTCATCAGCCTACCAATTGTGAATTTAAATCTTTAGACACACGTCAACTGTTGGACTTCTCACCTCCCCTCCCGCCCCCAAACAGTTTTCTTATTTCATCAAAATCTGATAAGGGTTAGGCTCCTAGCGTAGATTTGTTAGGACTATACCTCAATCGAACATGCACAATTCTTATTTTAGGAGTAAAAAGACTTTTCACAACCATCTTTTTGAACGGTCTTCATCTCGCACAGCAAATAAAAATACCTTTAAGCGATCTTGCTGCAACACTAAAACTAAAATTCCATATATTCCTGCCATAGCTTCCTGGGATATGGTTGTATGATGAATTCCCGCTTTTCGTAATATATTAGGGAACTGTGACTCATTTTGTGGCCGCAATCCCTCTGCTAATAGAAGTTGCAAAACATCGCAAACTCCTAACGAGATGTCAGAATGGCTGTACTTTGCTCGGTGTCTGTTGATATCTGATAACACGTTTTGTAATTCAATTAAAAGTTATTCATATGACATCTGTCTTTAATGCTCCTTGAAAGTATGGCATGCGCTTTTACCAACTCAAAACTAAGGGAATAGGAAAAAGCGATTTCCATATCGCAAACTTTACGGCTACATACTTTTTGACTCATTATATCTCCACCGCCTATTCTAGTTTTAGTGCATCTTCATTTTCCCGATTCCTTGAAACGCAAGAGCAACCCTTTCATTCCCCGTTAGCCATAGTTCAGAAAAAGGTTAAAAATATGTCTGCATTGATTAAACAATATTCGTGCCCCTCAAGTTTTATAGAAATTTTTCTTAACAATTGCCCGCCCCAGATTCGAACAACTGTCCTGTTTGGGTCTGTTTTGAAACGATTCTATTATGAAAGTAAGACGCGCAGAGCCTCACAATCAATTCATTTCTCCGCTCCTAATCTGGAAATTTGACCGTAGAATTTGATCTCATCAATAGTAAATATTATTTGGAACAATAATTTCTTTCCGTTTATTTCCCTTCACGACGCCATGGGCTCATTCTTTTTTTCTAATGCGCGTCAAGAATCGAGCCATGATGCTTGTGTGGCATTTTTTATAAAAAACAAAATAAAAAGTAAATTATTTAAAAAACATGGCAAGAATTGATGGCGAAGAGAGATGATGGATGTTTTTGATCTTGGAGACGACATGAGTAAATGATCCCTTTGACCAGCATCGCTCAATGCGCTCAGGGTGCGGCATGAATTAACAGAAAGTAAGTTAAATCATGTACCAAAGTTTATCAAGAAACCTCCCGAATTATAGACCCAAATGATTTTGAATAAAAGATATCATTGTTTGTGAGGAGCGAACCAAGGGACAACTTTGTTCACATACAACTAAAAAGACCCATCAAAGATTTTTACCGTGGTTCAATTAGAAAATAGACTCAGTGTGAAAGATCAAAAATCGCCTGGCCCTTGTTAGGCCAAAATTAAGGGCAGAGGCAGTTTCTAAACTTCAAAACACACTACAAAACTCCCAACAGATAACCAAATGCAAAACAATGGAACATAAAGAAATAAATCAATCACAGGCGAAATTAATAAATACAATAGACGCAGAAAACCAGTTTTTTCAGAAGAAACAGCGTTAAATACAATTAATGATTCCCCATTCCATGCGAGAATTATTAGCCCTTGATCGTACTTTAAGACCATCAAGGCGAATTAACATACAATTAGCAAAACTATTGACTAATGGGCATATAAAAAAGGAAAAAGAAAAACCGCCTTGAGCTGATGACTCCAAACTTAGGGCCTGAAATTAAAGAAAGATTACCCAAAGCCTAAAGGATCTTGAACAAGAAGATCGCAAGTCTAGAATGACAACTACTAACCGACCATTACGAACTCAATGAATAAATAAGAAAACTATCGAATAAATTTTATATAAGACTCACACTAGCAGAAGAATAAATACGAACACTGTTTAGAGAGCAAGGTGTCACATTAGCAACGTTATAACCGCCTTAGGATTTGCAATACGTACACTGGTGATGGCTATTACAGCGGCGGTGCCAAAGTTCATTACCTCCGCCGCCCATCGCCTTCCACCTAGAATCATGGGGTAAAAGAAACAGCATGAATCATCTTGCATGCACGTTTATTAAAAAAATTACTGGTAAGCTATAAACCGTTACCAGAATATAGAGGGAGTATTGCACTGGCTTTTGTCTACTGCAAGCAAAGTAGTTTGCTTTTATCCACACTTATGGTCATTAGTTTCTTTAATAGTTGTTACGATTAGTAAATAAAGGACCAAGTATCCTAATCCAGTTTAATCCATGAACAACCTGTCTTTTCATATTCATGTCATCGCGAACAGAGTCCCGAGCTTTGCTGAGTTCTTCAATACTTTGGGGGTTTGGACTTTCGGGATTAGATGACTTTAATTCTTGGTGTTCTTTATTGTTTGGTAATATTACTGGCTCAGAATTTAGTCGTTTTTCCCAACCTTCTGTCATTGCCTCTATAAGAAAGCATTAATATAGTTTATTTTGTACCTAGCTGACTGAGTCAGAAGGCAGCATGTATAAACCATGCCAACAAGCAAATTCTCTTTCGATCTTGCGTATTGTAAAACTGTTGGTACCCTGGAATACTTAATAAATCAACGTAAATAATGGCGTCTCTAATTTGCCTAATTTTGTTTTTTTGCGCGTCAAAGTCCAGTCAAGGAATCAGTAATGCGTGAATCTTGCCTGTGCTTCGAAACCTAGCCAACACCAAACGTAGTACGAATAAGTCGTTTATATTCGTTTCTAATTCCTCGCACTAGTTAGGGCCCTTAGAAGTGTCTAAGAATAAATGTTTGTCCCTGCTGTTTTATGCTCTTGCTGTAGGGACCCAGGCGAAAGTTTTGCCTGAAAAGAAAGTTTTGAAAGGAGGATGCCAGTCAAAGTTATACTTCTTTTCTGTGCGTGCCCCGAAAATAAAGGTCGCCTAGGCCATGATATGATCCAACTTTTGTCTAAAGCCTGTCTTGATGTTAATATTAATTCGTTACAATCCTTTTCAAAAGCTTCATGTCTTTCTGTTGCTGAGTGGGATTAAACGGTTTGTCATTTGGCATGGCGCTTGCACCCAGTTCAGCCAAAATACTCTGATGTAATAAAATAATCGTACACATGACCTCCACCAAAGGTTCAGGTGATTTAAATGATCACATACGCCACTCCACACCCAGTTGATGCGCAAAACACAGCAAAGTTTAAACTGTTCCTGATAAAACTGCTCGGGATGACTAAACCACGCTTTCTTGATGTGTCTTTTCAATAGGGGTTAAGATAGCTCTTCAATGGATACTCACCTTTTTATTGAAAAGGCATCTGGTCACAGCAATGTCAAGAGTATCATTGCTATATTTTTAAATGTAAAGCGCCCACAGAATATTTGCGCCAGTATATTGGAATGCACTTCATTTTTTAAATTTGCATTTAAAAAATGTTTGTAACAATAACAACTCAAGACATCCTTCGTTTTTAGAACATGCGATTGATAACAATTGCGGGGCCAAAATGGTCCGCGCTCCAAGCAATATTCTACAAATTCTATGGATTTTTACTGTATAACTGAATCCAAGAAAAATAATGCATTAATAAAGAAAGGGAAGGATTAGCCGTTAACCATACCTAATGTTCTTACAGGTTTTGTTCGCTAAAAGAACAAATGATAATTTCGACATTACTCACAAACTAAACAATCAAATCTAAAAACAATGTTAACATTCCAACCTGAAGAAGAAGTAGCATCATTACCTTTTTGATGTACAGAGCTAGCAAAATTTAGGCTTTGGAGAAACAATCATTAGATTTAGAGTTGTGCCAGACAAACTACTTATGAAGAAAACCCGCTCGATCTTGCATTACATTCATTTACGCTATGTTCATTGGGACGAACTAACACTGATAAAACTATATGATGGAAGGCCCTCAACTGTTTTAAGAGCTCTTCCGTCAGAAAAGCTCATATTGCGATATGAAATTATACAATTCCCTAATTTACAGTTTAAAAGATTAGTTTGATGGAGGGTCGGTCATTTATATAAAAATCAAAGACAAAACATGAAATCGTGAAATGGTAGGAACCTCAACATTGTGTTTGGAAATAAAATAAACGTTACTACTAAAATAATTCGCGAGGGCAGAAGAACCAGATTACATTAGCACGCCTGAGAGGTTATAACCTTAGAATTTAAAAGAAAGACCTTGCAAAGGTGCCGACTCTGAACAAAACGGTGAGAAGGCGCTTTGTATGGTTTTGAGTACACTAAAGATGGTGATTAAAAACCAAAGAAGTTGCGACAGTAAAAGTTTCCTAAACTAAACACCTTGCGCACATTTAGAACAAAATAATGTTGGTCCATAAGAATAAAAAAAGTTCGAAAACCTGACCTCAAAAGGCAATTTAGAACTCTAGATATTTAGAATGGAATAAAATTTTGAATTCATACCCATTTAACATTATTTTGGTGCCGTCAAAAAAGTTTCAGAAAAGATCAACCTGGCCCTTACATGTAAGTCTATGCCAATGACAATAGTCCGAAGTATGAAAAAAGCCGTATGGGAAAAAAAGTACATCCTCCACAGATAGAGAAGCTGTTTTTAAAAGATGCATCTACAAAATTACAGTTATCGCCGCCAAATGAAATTAGGACACGTTTCACAATAAATATTTGAAATTTCTGTCTTAAAAGATAAGAAGATGTTGTGGCGTAGTGACGTCCTTTTAAAAGAATTCTAATTAGACTGCAAAACTTAGACTTGACCCGTCTAAAAAAAGTTACTGTTTGTCACTCTTTCAGCTCACAATGGTGAGAAATTAAGTCATACACAAGCAACAAAATCAATATTAGTCTAATAAAAACAATCTTACAGCAACTGAAATTGGAGTAATCTTACACCATTTAGACCTTATAGAATTGTATATACTGAAACAATTTTAACAGAGGGCATGATAAAAACAAAAACCGGATTAGATAAGTTTCTTTTATAAAACCATGACAGTTTAAACTTTATACAAAAACACCTCATTCTCATTATTTGTGGCAGACTGGTGTGGAAAAAACCATATTTGTCCCTAACCTATTACAAACAGTTTATTCGCTATAAAATTTTGATCACATTGGGTTTTCTGTCCAACAACATAATGGAACAAAGCATATCATGATAAAGGTTTATAAGACAATGATACATATATTAGTTGATCCTAGCAATAAACTGAGTGATGTTTTAAGAACAGTTTTATAAACTGTTTGAAGGAGACGCAAACACTATTTATTCTAGATAACTGTTCGGCAGAAAGAGACATAGTTAAAAAGAAGAAACCCATTGTTCAAACTACTTCAGCGAAGACATGCTGGGATAAGTGTGGTGGATTTTTATGCCAAAATATAACTCGGTTTTAAAAGACTTTAGAGAACAGTTAAAGACTGTATTTAATTTCACAGAAAGACAGAGACTCATTTGAAGAATGTTTGCGGCGAAAATGATGTTATTGACAATGACCCAGTAAAACAAGGATTAAACAAAATTAAAATCTGAAAACTTTAGTAAAATTAGTATAAAAACGGATAACCCTACACATATGTTTGTTTGTAATAATCGTTATTTTTTGGTTATTGAAGTCATACTTGTCAGAGAACAGAAAAGCGGCTTTTAGGCCACTTTCGCCCAAAAACATAGTGGAGGCAAGTGGGTAAGAACAGACATTACTGTTCTCTGATGGCTCTTACCACAAAGTTGAGTGTTTACATGCACTGTCTATGTTTGACAGCAAGGCAAAAAGAGTGAATGGAAATTATGAATCATTTAAGAAGACTAAACACTATTGATATAAATTTATTTGTGAAGCCTTTTCGATCACAAATTCAGCCTATCCTAAATACGCACTGAATTCTGGATATAGAACAAGACATAAAACAGAATTGAAATTCCCACATTTTTGCCATAAAAAATATCTGAAAGTACCCCTACAACATCAAATAAACTGATATATGGAGAAACTGGGAGTAATACTCTAACCGTTACAACTCTGTAAATGCATCAAGACTGGTTAAAACTAGTCAGACTCCCCATTCGAGAATATGTAGCAAGCCTACGAAATGCTTCTTTCCAGCACGAACTGTCACTTACATTGGGTGACAGAAGTACAAAAAACTCGACCTGAAATGGCTTTGTATTGTTTGGTGAACCAGGGAGTTTGTTCCGAATATGGTTTGTTATTAACAAGTTCCAAAGACAGACTTCATTTCCTGTTTCAAACAAAACGCAAGCAGAAATAGATAATAACGATAATATAGATCCTCTGTTCCTCAAAAATATTTTCAGCAAAAAGTACCTAACGTTAGTTACAAATAAATGCCACAGAATCATTTGGCCAGATTTAGGTTAAGGGTAATGTCTAAAAAAACTGTAAGCAATGTTCTTAAAGTTCGAAATTCGAATGACCCAATTTGCCATATTGTGAAATGGATTAGAAACGAAGAACATTTTTGTTTCATTGAACACTTTGCTGACAATCGTAAAAAGCTGCAGTGATTGAATACCGTTCCATTCCACCAAAATAGCTACGTTGCTTCAGTTTTATCTAATAATAATGAACCTTTGAGAGAAACAGAATAAATTCTGTTTAACTCCTTGCCTCCTCCAGACCAAGTTTTGGGGGCGAAAGTGCCTAAAAGCCGCCTTTTCCTGTTCCTGACAAGTAAGACTCTTTTCAATAACCAAAAAAATTAACGATTATCACAAACACATTACAGTGTAGGATTGTCCGTTTTAATACTACTTTACTAAACTTTTACAGATTTTGAACAAGTAAGACTATTAATAACCAAAACACATACCATTATCCCTACAAACAAACATACTGAACAAAACATCAAGTTAACAAAATCCTGCTTAAAACTAGAAATTATGTATGGGCTTGACCGAGACACTGTGCAACTGTCACGCAGGCTACCGTTCATGATTTGTGCAGGCGTATCAGTTACAGTGGTTCGTTGCTCAGGGAACTGCTGCGAGACCACCGGCGTCGCACACCCGATGACGAACGCTTGCCATTCTAGTCATGTTTTACTGCTCATAAGCCTCTTATCGAATCAGTGCCTGAGCTAAAAATCACGTGACACTTTTGTTTGTGGCCACCATACACAGCCGCCGCCGTTTACAATTTGAACAGGCGCTGAGCAATAGAGAGAACTATGAGTGTGTTAAAAACATGTGATCAGGTAGTTGGTTCAATGCTTTCTGCTATGCTGTAAGTGACACTAATATTGCTCTAGAAAATGGATAAATGTTGTTTTAATTTTCGCAAGGAAAAAACTTTCTGTTCAACAGGCCGATCTTGTGGAAAAATACATTGTTTTCATGAGCCATGCAAAGTTTTTGAACAAAGAAATTGATGGCGAGCCTTGTCTCCTCCCTCAAGCCAAAAGAACATTTCGTTTTGTTTCCCTTCCTCAACAAAAAACGGAACTCTCAGTTAAGATCTTGACAATTATTTTGAAAACACAGCTCTTGAGCTGCCTTCCGATCAATTTGATTATAAACCAAAACCTTTGAAACTGTTTCAAGAAATGAACCCCCATCTTAAACCGCTGTTTAATCATGAAAGATAGTGAAAAGAAATCTCTTTCTCAGGCTCTTTTTTTTAGGCATAGGCTTCAGAAAGCAAAGACAATTTTGAAACATCAAAAACAAAAAACAGAGTCCTATCTGAAAGTAAGATTTCTGGTTGAGCCAACTCGTGTAAGAGACAAAAATTGATGTGTCATTTGTTCTATTCTTATTCAAAATTTTTCACAAACTTGCGATTTCTTTCAACCGAGTATACAGCAAACGAAAACTCATTCTGAAATACATACAATCCAACCCCAACTTTAAAGAATTCTGGCATGATACACATCGTGTTAAACCTCATGGCCGAGTAAAGACCACTTCCACACGGGTAGTTTTTACTAGCGCCCTACATAACTAGGCCAATCGGCAGAGATTGCCGATTGACCCATCAAAGACCCACCACTACCCACCTACTGAGGAGCGGCGCCAACACCCCTTCACCACCACAGCCACAAAACGCATGACGTGGGTCTAAAAATAGCCGGTAACATACCGCGTGGGGTTTGGACTACATTTTTCCTGACAGCCACAAACGCATGAACGTGGGTCTAAAAAATAGCGGTTATATGCATACCCAGTGGGGTTTGGACTACTGAAGATAGTCTTCAACGTCCTGCACTCCTTTCAAGTTCAAGTGTGAAACAACAAAAACCCCTCACTTCCCAGAAAAATGAAGGGGGTGGTAGAGCAATCAACTATCCTGTCTATTGTGTGGTTTATTTGTTGTTTTGTTTGTGTTGTTTTTGTTTGTGTGTTTTGTCCTCATCCCCCACCCCCACCCCACGCACCACGCCCCCCACCCCCCACCCCACGCAACGCACGACCCCCTGTGTACTCCACACACACCTCCTACCCCCAAGTCGCCCCAAGATCTAATAAGTTTTTTTAATTAAGTCACCCCCAAGTTCCTTAATTAATTTTTTACATTAAGTTACATCAAGTCTTATAAGTTACTTGAATAAGTAACTTCCACGTTCTATAAGTTCTTGAGTAAGACACCTCAAGATCATAACTAAGTCATCCTTTTAAGTACAACTAAACTAAGTTCTTATTCAAGTATCTTAAAATTATCCAAAAAAATACAACCTATGTTTGTTATCTTAAATAGGAGATGTCTAATATTGACACACACGCCTCAAAAACCGTGTCATCGTTTGAGGATGCTTTGCATCAGCGTTCTCTGCATAGATTCGTAATGAAGTTCTTACAATCATAAGCAACCGCATTGATTACAATTCTGGGTCTATGAAATTCTTTTATAGACTCCATTCTTTATTTATTATTGACTTTATCATTATATAATACGCCATGGATCTATTTTTTATTAAAAAAATTTAAAATATTATTGCCATTATAAAGATCAAAATGATCTTTTTGTTGTTTGGCGGTTTTCTGCAGTTGCTTTGTCTGTATTTAGTGGTTCAGTTGTTTTTTAAACTTCTTGTGTTTTGTTGCCATTGTTATATATTTTACCTACACCGTAATAACAGCCCCCAGCACAGCAAGCGCCAAAAATGCAACAGTTTTAAAGTTCCAAATAAACCCTGAAGAATTCGGGCCCCTTGAATCGCATGGAGTTTTTATAGCGCAATTGAATCAAACTGTTTCTGGCGTGGCGGTGTTATGTTTCATGATGAGTCATATTCTGTAAACATTAATTTTTTGTCTTTCCACCTGCTAATTTTTTCCTGCTTCAACACGCCAGGATTTTTTAATGTCTCCACCTGTCAGCGTTTCTGCTGAATTTCTGGCTTGGTTACTTTTCTCCACCTGATTCAGTTTTCTGATACTGCTGATTTTACCAGCTCGTTCAATTTTGAAGAAATAAAATCTATAATGATTTAAATAGTTTAATAATATCCCATGATTAATGGCGATAAACAATGTTCCAATCTATAAGTAAAATCACATCCTAAGACTCTAATGAATTTGTTAAAACTGGATATGCGTTAAATCATACTAAGATCTTGTTCAGAAACAATGGACAAATCTACTGACTAGTTTAGTGTACAAACTAAAAACCTTTTGGCCCAACCTTTTTAATTAAACCAATTCTTGATCCCAACTGCGCCTCATACCAGTTATGATACTTTATAATGTCTGTGCGACATCTGTGAAATCTGTTCAATGCTGAATTCATTCCGAAACTGTTTTGTTTTTTTTTCCACACGCTGCCAAAAATACAGCCTCTCCTTTTTGGCATAAGCTTGTCATCATTGGTCATTCATAAGAAGTTCAGAAGTTTAGAGCCCACCTTGTAGCTGTATAGATCATCACTGATTCCATGGTTTTTTATAATTAAATTAATATTTTCTAAAAATGCGCACCGAAAAACTGTTGCTAACCTTGTATACCATTTGCTGTATTGGACTAAGTTAGGATACTCAATGCTTGGTAAAAGCTTGTATCAGAATTAATTAAACCAGCAATCTTGGCTAACAAGACTTTGAGATTCAGCAAGCTAATAGCTATCATTGCAGCTTCGTTGCCACCAAGATTTCTAAGTCAACAAGGAATATTCCAGACAGTAATTAATAGTAGAAAAAAAACATTTATAAAAATGGCTTCACTCGTAATGATGATAGGCAGCGCTGTGTTAATGCTCTCGCTTTTAGTGGAAGTAATTACGCATTTTAGTAAACTGCGATGACGGCGAAGAAATAAGACATAACAAAGCTATGGAGCAACTAGCAGCTGCACAAGACGCCTATGAAAAGCAGAGACTGAGCATTAGAATTTATATACACACTGAAAAAACAGGGCATGCAGCTTACAACATTTAAAGATGTTATCAAGCAATAAACAATACTTATCTTGTAACAGGCAAACCAAATCGAGACTTGCCCCCACCAAAATTCAGTGACTTTTAGCAACCATCATAAAAAACAAAAGAAGCAAGAAAAAACGGGTTATTTCGTTGGTATGACCGTTGTGTATTTGGTTTTGCGCCATAATATTGGGCTGAATAAAAAATGAACAAAATCTATTATTCGCCAAAAGGATATTGGAAGGAATCGCGCAAAATTAAAAAGCTAAAGCCAAGCAGCTGGAGTTCAGTGAACAAACAGCAAAAGAAATGGTTATTAAAACAATCGATTTGGCAAATTTATTTACCACAGCCCTAGCCGAATACAGAGACCCACACTTTTTTCATACAACTCCAAAGACCACCCATCAAATGGATCTTCTATAATTTACCCTCTGTTAGGATTAGACGAAAATATTTAAGTACGCAGCCACACATTCATTGGATCATACTTCAAGATAACAAAGATGCGAACCATTAACAACAAAAAGTCTTCTGCTGTTGCTGAGCTATACAACTCATATACCAACGAGTCCCTTATCTTATCCTCCTCGGCATGATCAAGTCGATGAAGAAAAGAATATAAAAAGGGCAAGTGAATCTATATTTTGAAACAAGAGTTCCATTAACAGAGGCATTTCCAGAGTTTTCACAGATCACAGGCTTTAGGTGAAACTTTAACAAACTTTAGCCGAAAGACTTTTCTCCTACCTATATCACAGAGGAGCTGATTGACAATTCTCGCACCACAGAATGGGTTAGAAGATTGCCCTCAGTTTTGCAGCGCAATGATAATGAAGAATTTAAAGACTAAAACCAGTACAAGCAATCAAAAGACAAACAATAAATGTTTGAGTGACGTAGTGTCTTCATCCGCAAACTATTACCGTTTGGTTTAAAAAGTAAGGTACCTTTATTTACCGGAAACAGAAGGGACACTCCATCAGGGCAACCGATCCAGTTGAGTGTTGACCCTTATAAATAAAAAGAATTGTAAAGATGAATCCGCCCGTGTATTATTTACGAAAAAGCTGGAAACAACAAAACACCCAGCTCCTCAAAGATTTCTTTGGAAAGAAGAACTGCAGATACTCCCCAACACAGTATCCAGTTGCTTAGATATTTACTAAATATATTTTATTTAAAAAGGTAAGCCAGAAGGAAGCGCAGAACGAAACAAGAATAGTAAAGAAGAGCCTTGAAAAATGTACGGGAATCTTTTCATGCTGTAATGCTATGAAGAAACCATTTCGGGATTAATCAATGCATGCTATATCATACCAGATCGCCTACATCCAAACCCCCAAATTGGAAAAAGAAATCGTGAAATAATAAATAAAAAATT
>CM031601.1:27922570-27925070 GCA_018398815.1 Conus ventricosus
CCTACTCTCTTCCTACTTCTTCTACACTCCTCTCTTCCCCTCCTCATCCTTCTGTCTGCTTCTCGTCTTACTGTCTTCTTTCTACTCCTTGTCTTGTCTGCTTCTTCCCTCCGCGTCGTTCTCGTCTTTCTCTTCATTCATAGTTCTCATGCTTCTCATCCTTCCTCTCATTTCTTGTTTCATGTCTTTCCATCTCCTCTTTGTCTTCCACCTGTTCCTCCCTTCCTCCACTTCGCTCTTTCCTCACGCTGTGTCTTTTTTTTTTTCTTCTTCTTTCTACCCCTTCTTTCACCTCTTATGTCTCGTTCCGCTTCTTCTGTTTCTCTAAAACGTTGCTCTACCTTTCGTCTTCTTCCTCCTCATTTATCCTCCTCTCACCTGCTCTGTGTGGCTTTCTCCTCGTCGCCGCCTACTGTCTTCCGCTTCTTCTTCTTCTTCTTCTCGTCCTTCTTTTTGTCTTTTCTTTTGCTTCTCTTCCTTCTTCATCGGTCTCTTTCATCTCTTCCCTTCCTCCTTCCCCATTCTTTGGTTTTTTTTTATTCTCTTCTCTTTTTTGTTTTCTGCTTTCTCGTCTCTTCCTTCTCCTCTCGTTTTCCATCCTCCCAGTCCTCCTGTTTTTGTTCTCCATGTTTTCTTCTTTCAACCCTTCCTTCTCTCTTCCGTCCCTCCTTTTTTGTAACCTTTTTTTTCTCTTCTGCTTCTATCACTTCTTCTTCCTCTTCTTTCCTCTCACTTCTTCCCTTCCGTTCCTCCTTCCTTCTTCTATCTCTCTATTTTCAGCTCCAATCTTTTTCTTCTCTGTCCGTCTGCCTTTTCTTTCCTTCTCTCTCCAGCTTCAATCTCTTCATCTTCACCCTTATCTTCTCTTCTTCTTCTTCTTCTTCTTCTTCTTCTTCTTCTTCTTCTTCTTCTTCCCTCTTCCTCCTATTCCCTCTTCTCTCTATCCTTCCTTTTTCCTTAACATTATCGCCTTCCTCCTCTCTTCTTCCTCCTCATCTCTTTCTTATCCTCCCGCGTGTCTTCTTTCACTTACTTCCTCTTTCTCCCCCTCGTCCACTTTTCTTTGTCCTTATTCCTCCTTCTTACCATCGTTTCTTTTTTTTTTTGTCTGTCTTCCACGTCTGTCTGCTCTCTTTCTCCACTTTCTCTCTTCCTCTGCCTCGCCTCTACATCATTCTCTTCTTCTTCTCCCTCCCACCATCCTCCATCCTCACCCCGCCCCTTTCTCTGCTCCTTCTCTTCGTTTTGTTTTTGTGTCTTTGCTTTTGTTTTTAGCTCACTTCTCTCTCTCTCTCTCTCTGTTTCTTTTTTTTGGTTTTGTTTTTTGGCAACTTCATTTCTGTACCTAGTCGTTTCTTTTAGCAACCTGTTTTAATTTCAAAGAACCCCATCACCGGTTTTTTTCCCCCGTAGAATGGGATTTTTTCCCACTTGTGGTCTGACTCCAGTGGTTGTTCTTCTCTTGTTGTTTTCTTTTCTATTTTCTTTCTTTCTTTTTTTTGCTCTCTCTCTCTCTCTCTATTTTTTCCTTCAATTTCATTCTTTTTCCCTTCCATCAAGAAGGTTTATTTAATTACTTCCCCTGTTCTCTCTCTCTCTCTCTCTCTCTCTCTCTCTCTCTCTCTCTCTCTCTCTCTCTGTGTTCATTTCAAAAAGTCTACCTACTATCTCTCTCATGCCATTGTCTCTGCCTCTCTGTCTCTGTCTTTGTCTCTGTCTATCTGTTTCTCTCTCTCTCTCTCTCTCTCTCTCTCTCTCTCTCTCTCTCTCTCTCTCTCTCTCTCTTTTCCCTCTCTCTCTCTCTTTCTCTCTCTCTCTTACGTTTTCCCTGTCTATCAGTGTCTCTATCTCTGTCTATCTTTGTGCCTCTGTCTGTGTCTCCCTGTATCTGTCTGTCTGTCTGTCTCTCTCTCTCTCTCTCTCTCTCTCTCTCTCTCTCTCTCTCTCTCTCTGTCTCTTTCAAGCTTCAGTTCCTTTCAATCCTCTTGTTGTTGGGCAAGGAACCAGACAGCTTCTTCAGGCGAAACTCACCAGAGTCTCAGAGAAACTTGACATTGACGGCATGAACACGTCACCGTGAAACGTCTTTTTTTTTTTTCTTTTGGTAATTGACTCCAAATGGTGTATCGAACAAGGGGACGCAATTTTCGGGCTTTGTAATTCAAAGTAGAGTTAATAGCCCTGGGGCACGAATGGAAAGTGAGCGATGTAAGGACGGATAATTAGACCTCTGAAGGACCCACCTTTGAAAAGAGGAGCTACTGGGGATGGTCTTACAGTAAGATAAGCCCGTTTAGAAGTGTTCTGATGTCGGCGCTAATCAGGTATCTGTGGAGTTGCGTGCTTTTGGGAACGAGATTGTTTGGGGTTTTAACTTTCAAAGGTCAGTTTGGGGTTTGTTTTTTTCAGTTGGCTGGAATGATCTGGTAAGGGTAGGCGGTATCCCTTCTCTTCCATTCTTATTACTTGAGTATTCTTTTCCAAAAGCAACAAAAATGAT
>CM031601.1:27930070-27967570 GCA_018398815.1 Conus ventricosus
GGTATCTGTGGAGTTGCGTGCTTTGGGGAACGAGATTGTTTGGGGTTTTAACTTTCAAAGGTCAGTTTGGAGTTTGTTTTTTTCAGTTGGCTGGAATGATCTGGTAAGGGTAGGCGGTATCCCTTCTCTTCCATTCTTATTGCTTAAGTACTCTTCTCCAAAAACAACGAAAATGACTGAGATGCACACATAGCACAGGACGTGAAGAACGAGTATATCGCTAAAATGATTTTTTTGTTTAAATTATGGTTCTGCAACAATAGATCAAACCAGCTCATTGTGTTTGTAATCAAATCAATATTTGTGACATTAGATAATATCAGATTATGTTTTTATAATAAGAGATCAAATCAGTTTCTGTTTTTATGAAAGCAAATCACATTATGGTTTAATAGCAATAAATTGAATGACATGCTTTTTTGGCAAACTGTTCCATTTTTTTTTAACGATTTTTAATGATATCATGATTTTAAAATAGTTCAGGTCGGCTGGGCTATAAGCAACATTACCTTACCAAACATTAGTGAATTCTAGAGCACACAGAGCTTGATCTTTGACCAAAGACACGTGCCCTATAGATACTCTTAATAATACTCTGGAATTGGAACTCTCTCTCTCTCTCCTCTCTCTCTCCCCTCTCTCTCTCTCTCTCTCCTCTCTCTCTCTCTCTATCTATCTATCTATCTATCTATCTATCTATTTATCAGTCTATCTGTCTCTCAATTTCACATCAACTTTCAGTCTTCTCTATGATTATCAATCAATATTAATACGATGCTCTTAATGTATGCACGTCATGGAGTCCGTTGATGCTATTAAAAGTGAAATGGCGTTCAATAGTGGTGACTCATGCGTGAAAACTGAGACTATGTTATTGGGTGATGTATATCCTCTCTAACATTACTATCATCATCATCCTCATCATCATCATCATCATCATCATCATCATCATTGTCGTCGTCATCATCAATATCGTTTTTTCTTCTTTTGCATATCTATGGACTTTTTCCGATTCTTCTTTGTCTTTGTCTCTATCTTCTCCGTTATTGTCTTCTCTCCTTCTTTTCTCAACATCTCCTTTTCTTCTGTCTGTTCTCAATGCTAAAATCAATTTCTTCTTGAAGCAAAATTTAGAAAGAGAGGGGGTTAGTTACCGCCAAGGACACAGACAAAAAGAGTACAGGACAACACACAATGCATTTCGACCTCTTGGTTCTTCTTCAGACGAAAACAAATAGCATTTAGGACAGTGAAAACGAAGAACGAGAAACCACTTATCTTCTCATGTTCGCCTCACGATCAAAATGGCCGCCCGACGGAAACGAGGCCACCCAGGAGGGGATCATGGGAGAGGAAATAGTGAGGGAAGGGGGAGGGGAAGGGGGTTCTTTCGAGTTCCTTTGAAGTCATTTTCTGCTGCTTTTTTTTCTTGGCCTCTTTTTTTCCCTCGGCATTTCATCTTCCTATATTTTCATTTGTGTATTTTAATTGCAAAGTTTTCCATCATGCACCTTTTTTTCTTGTCCATTTCAAGGTGACGAAATTACAATTTCACTCTTACTCTAATATTTCATGTAGTCAGACCAAAGTGTGCCTCTGTATTTGTTTGTTTGTTTGCATTTTATTTTGTTTCAGGATATTTCTTCATTTCTTTCTGTCTTTCTCTGTTCCTTTTTGCCTCTTCTTTTTTTTCAAATATCCCTTTCTTTCTTTATTGCCTTGTTTATTTCGATCTTCTTGTCTTCCTCTCATCTTTGTTCTTGTAATAATAAACCTCTCTCTTCTCCTCTCTCTCTCTCTCTCTCTCTCTCTCTCTCTCTCTCTCTCTCTCTCTCTCTCTCTCCATTTCAAGCCTACATTCCTTCCAGGCCTGTTGCTAATAGGCAAGCAAGAAAAACAGTCAGTTATTGTGAAGACAACCAGTCACAGATAATCTTGACATCGATGCCTTGGCTGCCTCGTCAAACGTTTTGTGTGTGTTTGTTTTGATCGAACAAACAAAATTACGCTCCCTCATCTATCCATTCTTTTGACTCCGGATGATATATTGTTCAAAGAGGCCAAATTATACAGGTTTTTAATGTTAACTGGAGTTAATGGCCCCGCAGCACGAACGGAAAGTGGGCGGCATTCGCCGGGATGATTAGAAATCCAACAGACCTGCCTTTGAACACAAGAGTGACTCTGGGTATTATTACAGAACGGTAAACCGGCGAATAAGTGTTCTGCTGACTTCAGTTTCTGCGCTAATTAAAGATCTATGGAGTTAATAGCTTTTTAAACCGAGAGTGTTTAGAGTCTTTATTGTTAAAGGTCAGTGGGTTTTCTTCAGGGATTTAGAATGGTCTGGTAAGGGGAGTAGCGTCCCTTTAGTGCATTTCCCTTCATTTCCCTTCTCTCCTCTGTGCTGTCAGTGTACCTCTCTCCACTTCGTTTAGAAAGATTGGGATCCACATGGGTTTAAAGACTCGAGATCACAACACCAGTTTGTTTTGGTTTTTTGTTTTTGGTTTTTTTTTAAAAGCTCAAGTCAGAACATGTTTTATATCATACCATTGGTTTGAATAGGTCTCGATGTCTTACATCAAGAGATCAGATCAGATTATGGAACAGCAGGTCAGGTGAGATCATGGCTGCAGAACAATAGAGCCGATGACACTTTGGTTTTGCATTGGCGGATCAAATCACATCTTGGTTTTATGCAATATCTCCAATTAATTCACAGGTTTATGAAATTAAATCAAATGGGATCATGGTTTTATACTGATCAGTCTAGTTACATATGCATGATAGCAATGCTTCAGATCAGATCATGGTCTTTCAGTAATACACCACATCAAATGATTAGTTTATAACGATAGCTCAAATTAAGAGATGCTTTTACAAACCATCTGAAAATGAATACTATTTGAGCGTTGTAAGTCGGTTTTGAAGTATGTTGCAAAAGTCATAACGCATTCGAGCTACTAGAGAGAGAGAGAGAGAGAGAGAGAGAGAGAGAGAGAGAGAGAGAGAGAGAGAGAGAGAGGAAGAGAGAGAGAGAGAGAAGAGAGAGAGAGAGAGAGAGAGAGAGAGAGAGAGAGAGAGAGAGAGAGAGAGAACCTTGCAATTGAAAAGCAGATAACATCCAGCTAGACTTGCTGGGAATAAAAATCCACCAACAATCTGCAATGAACCATCATCAAAAGGAATGTTCATCAGAATGGTTCCAAAAATCTGGAGAGAGAGGAGATAGAGAGAGAGAGAGGGGGGGGGGGGGTGGAGGGGGCAACAGATACATAGACAGAGAGAGAACTTTGCAACTGAAAAACAGATAGCGTATTGCAGATCTTTCTAGTAATAAAACGGCGAATGGAATCTGTCAAGAACCATCATCAAAAAGAATGTTTATAAGAATGGGTCTAAAACTGTGGAGTGTGTGTGTGTGTGTGTGTGTGTGTGTGTGTGTGTGTGTGTGTGTGTGTGTCTGTCTGTCTGTCTGTCTGTGTCTGTCTGTGTCCGTGTCTGTGTTTCTGTGGTGTTTGATCTTAGCGTTTATTGTGATACAAATGCCCATTTTCTGATGTCCAGTTATCAACTTCCAAGAGTCAATTAATCAATGTTAAGATTTGTTGTTCTCACAGAATGTACATCATGGCCCCTGGTTTTTCTTTTCTTTCTAAAAAAGTAGAATCCTGCACCGTGTGATTCATTCTCCGGTAAAGAATGAGACTGTTGTTGTGAAGAATATGTCCTCACTATAAGACATATTCATCCTGTTTCAATAATAATAGTAATGATATATAGCGCCTATTCTCGGCAAGAGACCAAGCTCTAAGTGCTTTACAATCCACACTCGTTTACACAACGGGCTGCCTACCTGGGTAGTGCCGACTGAAGAGCTGCCAGCTGGCGCTTCATTCAGTCGTTTCTCGTGTCATCCAGTCAATATCGTCCAATATCGTTCACTCAATATCCGTACTTCCTTCGTTCTTTCCATTTTTTACGCAGGGTGCATGCTATGAGTAACGTGTCATTCATACCAACGGCCAAACTGGCCTTCTCTTCCGAAAGTTGGTGATTGGATTTTACGTGTGTGCAAGATGTTATGCGTGCGTTCACACACGGAACCTCGGTTTATAGTCTCATTCGAAGGACTGTATGGGAAAAGGAGTCAGAACCAATGTTAACTCCGAGGGGAAAATCCCCCTGTATCGAAACGGCCCGGCCGAGATTCGAACCCGCGACCCCAGGATCACGACTCCGGCGCTCTACCAACTGACCTTTTCCGGCCAGAATTTCAGAATATTGACTATATCTTCTTTGCCTTTATTTTCACCGTTACCGTATTGTTCTTTTCTTCTGTCTAATCTTCACATATTTTACCTTTTTCTCATGCTTCTTCTTCTTCCTCCTCATCTTCTTCTTCTTTAATATAACTTTTTCTCTTTCTACTTCTATCTTTTTCACATTTTTGTTATCGCGTTCTTTTGTTTTCTTATCTTTTTCTTTCATCTAAATTTCTTAATTCAGTGTTCAATGACTACTAATTTCAATTACAAAGAGCTTCATTTTACACCTTTCTTTTCACATTTGAAGTCGGCATTTTTGGACTACTTCAGCTTTTTCTTGTCTGGCAACGTGGGTTTGTTTTTTGTTGTTGTTTTTTTTTTTTTTTTTTTTTTTTTTTTGGGGGGGGGGGGGGGGGAGGGGGGGGGGGGGGGTATTTGTCGTTATTTCTTTCTTGTACATTGTCTCGTGTGTTTTTTTTCCTTTTCTGTCCTTATTCGTTTCCTCTTTGTTCATTCTTCAATTCTGTTGTTCTTCATTCCTTTTAATTTGTTATTATTTGTCCTTTTCTTTCATCGTATGAGGAGAACCTGGTTGTTCTAGGGACTGGATGATTTATAAATGAATCGCATCGTGTGATATTTTCCTCTTTTTTCCTTTCTGCTCTTCCTCTCTAAATCTCTCTCTCTTTTCTCTCTCTCTCTCTCTATCTCTTCTCTCTCCCCTCTTTTTCTCCTTCCCTTTTTCCCCTTTCCCTCCCTTCCTTTCTCTCTCTAAATCTAAACGTTTGGCCCTTTCTCTTTATCTTCTTTTTATCTCTCTATCTCTTTCCCCCTTTGTCATCTATTTTTCCCCCCTTTCCTTTTCTCTAGCACTCTCTCTCTCTTTTCATTTCATCTTCTCTCTCTCTCTCTCTCTCTCTCTCTCTCCTCTTCCTCTCTTTTCTCTCTCTCAGGTTGAAAAAAAGGAAGTAAGGGGGGAAAAAAGGAAGGAAAGGGGGGAAAAAATGGGGGGGGGAAAGGTTTGGGACAGATGCTTAAAGGGGAAAGTTTTCCAACAGGTTTGGATTGTTCGTGGTTAATTAGTTTATATCTGTTAAATAAAATTCCGCCCCGCTACCTAAAAAACGTGAGGGGGTTTTTTCAGATCCACTTTTCCGTTATTTCTTTTTATTCATCATATCACTTATCCCATTTAACCCACCATAACTTTTTTCTTTTCATCACAAAAAAATTTAGTTATTTCGTCCTTTTAAATTTTTTTCAAATTCCCATGTGTCAAGCTGGGTTTGTTATCCTCTTTTAAACTTCAACCTTTTTAGGGCCCCCCTTTGTCTCCTCACCTCCCGCCCACCCCCCCCCCCCCCACCCCCCACCCCCCCCCCCCTGTCCATCTCCTTTCGTCTTTTTTCGGCTTCGTTTTTTCTTCGTTTTCATCCTTATTTTCTTTTTCTCCTTTTAATCATTCTGCTCTCTCTTCTCCCCTTTCCCTTTTTTTTTCCCAAACTTTTTTGTCTTCCCCTTTCTTTTCCCCTCATCTTTTTTCATTTAGCTTTTTTCCCCCTTCATATACTTTCTTTTTCCCTCCTCATCCTCCTCTCAAACTTGTGTCCTGTTTTTCCCTCCTCCTACCATCTTTTCCGTTTTGGGTCATCTTCGCTTATTTTTCTCCTCTTTTTTCCCATTCCGGGTTTCCCTTTCCCGCCTATCTCAAATTTTAAATTCTTTATCTTTCCTTTTCCCCCACCCCCCCATCCCACCCCACCCTTTCCTTTTCCTTCAATCCGTTTTGTTTTTGGGGGCTTTTTTTTGTGTTTTTGCTAAATTCTTCTTTTCTTTTTTTTTCCACTTAAATTTCTGTACTTAGTTGCGTTTTTCCCAAAACGGTTTTAATTTCAAAGCCCCCCCACCACCGTTTCTTATGTGTAAAGGGATTTTTTTTTAACCCCCCTTTGGGGTTGGGCCCCACTTGCTTTTTGTTTTTTTTTGTTTTCTTGTCTTCTTTTCTTTTTTTTGTTTTTTTTTTTTTTCATTTTGCCCTTTCCTCTTTCTTTAAAGGGAAAGTTCATTTAATTCCCACCCCCTTATTCTCTCTTGTCTGGGCCTTTTGTTAAGTCTAAATACAAATCTCTCTCTCTCCCCTTCTCTCTCTCTCCTCTCTTCTCCTCTCTCTTTTCTCTCTCTTTTGCCTCTCAGTTTGTGCTGTCTGTCTTTTCTGTCTGCCCTCTCTCTCTCTTTTTCCCCTCTCTCCCTTCTCTTCTCTCTCTCTCTCTCTCTCCCCCCTTTTCTCTTTCAAGCTTCATTTCCCTTTCAATGCTCTTGTTTTTGGGAAAGCAAGCGGGACAGTTTTTTCGGGGCGAAACTCACCGAGTCTCAGAGAAATTAAATTTGGGACCCCAAATTGAAACGTCATGTGGAAGCATTTTTTTCTTTTGGAAATTCGATCAAACGAGCCGCCCCCCTCTGGGGGTCCTGTTTGGGGCTTGCTTGACTTAAAAATGGTGTTAAAAACAAGGGGACCAATTTTCGGGTTTTTGTAATTCAAAGTGGGTTTTAACAGCCCTGGGGAACAAAAGGAAAAGTGAGCGAGTAAGGAGGAAAAATGAGACCTCGGAAGGACCCCCCTTTTAAAAAAGGGCTACTGGGGGTGGTCTTACAGAAAGTTAAGCCGTTTAAAAGTGTTCTGATGTCGGCCCCAAATCAGGTTTTTCTGGGGGTTTTGCGTGCTTTGGGGGAACGAGATTTTTTGGGGTTTTAAAACTTTAAAAAGGCCCATTTTTGGAGTTTTTTTTTTTTCAGTTGGCGGGAAATTGATCTGGTTGGGGGGTAGGGGGTTTTTACCCTTATTTTCCCTTTCTTTTTGGGCTTAAGTACTCTTCTCCAAAAAAAAACGAAAAATGATGAGATGCAACATAGCCAGGAAGTAAAGGGAACGAGTATTCGTTTAAATTTGATTTTTTTTTTTTAAAAAATTTTTTGGTTTCCCTGAAACAATAGATCAAACCAGCTCATTTGTTTGAAATCAAATCAATTTTTTGTGACATTAGATAATATAAGATTTTGTTTTTTTAATAAAAAGATAAAAATCAGTTTCTGTTTTTATAAAAAAAAGCAAATCAATTAGGGTTTTAAATTTAGCTTTAATTTTGAATGCTTTGTTTTTTTTGGGAAAAACTGTTCCTTTTTTTTTAATTTTTTTTTAATGTTATCATGTTTTTTAAAAAATATTTCAGGCCCGGCTGGGTATAAGCAACTTTACCTTACCCAAAACATTAGTGAATTCTAGAGCCACAGAGTTTTTGATTTTTTGACCAAAGACAGTGCCCTTTTGATCCTTAAAAATTATTTCGGGAATTGGAACTCTTCTCTCTCTCTCTCTCTCTCTCTCTCCCCTCTCTCCCTCTCTCTCTCTCTCTCTCTCTATCTTCTATCTATCTTTTCTTTTTTTCATTTTTCATCTATCTGTCTCTCAATTTCACATCAATTTTTGTTTCTCTATGATTTCAATCAATATTAATAGGGTTTGTTTAATGTTTGCACGTCAGGGGAGTCCGTTGTTGCTATTTAAAAGTGAAATGGCGTTAAATAGGGGTTAATAAAGGCGTAAAAAACGAGACTATGTTATTGGGTGATTTTATATCCTTTTTCCATTATTTTTCATCATCATCCTAAAAATCATAAATCATCATAAATCATTTTAATCTTTGTGTCGTCTTTTAAAAATATCGTTTTTCTTCTTTTGCATATCAAAAAAAATTTTTCCGATTCTTCTTTGTCTTTGTCTCTTTTTTTCCCCGGTTATTGTCTTCTTCCTTCTTTTCTCAAAATTCTTTTCTTCTGTCTGTTCTCAATGCAAAAATAAATTTTCTTCTTAAAGCAAAATTTAAAAAAGAGAGGGGGGGGGGGAGTTACCCCCAAGGCACGACAAAAAGAGTAAAAGGACAACCCCACAATGCATTTCGACCTCTTGGTTTTTCTTCAGACGAAAACAAATGCTTTTGGGGACGTTGAAAACGAAAAAAACGAGAAACCACTTATCTTTCATTTTCGCCTCACGATAAAATGGCCGCCCGAGGGAAAACCCGAGGCCCCCAGGGGGGATCATGGGGAGGAAATAGTGAGGGAAAGGGGGGGGGAAGGGGGTTCTTTGGGTTTTTTTTTCCTTGAAGCTTTTTCGGCTGCTTTTTTTTTTTTTTTGGGCCTTTTTTTTTTTCCCCTCGGAATTTATATTTCCTATATTTTCATTTGTGTTTTTTTAATTTGAAAAGTTTTCCATCATGCACCTTTTTTTCTTGCCCTTTCAAGGGGGAAGAAATTACAATTTTTCCTCTTCCCTCTAATATTTCATGTAGTCAGACCAAAGTGGCCTCTGTATTTGTTTTTTTTGTTTGCATTTTATTTTGTTTCGGATATTTCTTCATTTCTTTCTGTCTTTCTCTTTTCCCTTTTTTCCCTTTTTTTTTTTTTAAAAATATCCCTTTCTTTCTTTATTCCCTTGTTTTTTTCCCGATTTTTGTCTTCCTTCATCTTTGTTTTGAAATAATAAACCCTTCTCTTCTCTCCCCTCTCTCTCCCCCTCTCCCTTTTCTCTCTCTCTCTCTCTCTCTCTCTCTTTCCATTTAACCCCTACTTTCCCCTTCCGGCCCTGTTGCAAATTTGGGCAAGCAAGAAAAAACAGTCATTTTATTGTGAAGACAACCAGTCACAGATAATCTTAAACATCGATGCCTGGCTCCCTCGTAAAAGTTTTGTGGGGGGTTTTTTTTGTTCAAACAAACAAATTACGCCCCCCTCATCTATCCTTTTCTTTTGACCCCGGAAAGATTTTTGTTAAAAGGGGCCCCAAAATTTTTCAGGTTTTTTAATGTTAACGGGGGGTTTTGGGCCCCCCGCAGCCAAACGGAAATTGGGCGGCATTCCCCGGGGGATGATTAAAAATCCAACAGACCGGGCCTTTGAACACAAAGAGTGACTCTGGGTATTATTACATAACGGGAAAACCGGCGAAAAATTTTGTTCTGTTTGCTTAGTTTTGCGCTAATTAAAGTTCTTTTGGATTTAATTTGCTTTTTAAACCGGGAGTGTTTAGGGTCTTTATTTTTAAAGGTCAGTGGGTTTTCTTCGGGTTTTAGAATGGCCCCCCCTGGAAAGGGGGGATTTTGGGGGTCCCTTTTGTGCATTTCCCTTCTTTTCCCTTCTCTCCTTGTGCTTTTCAGTTTTTAATCTCCCCACTTCTTTTGGGTTTTTTTGGGGTTCCCCCATGGTTTAAAAATCGAGTTCACAACCCAGTTTGTTTTGGTTTTTTGTTTTTGGTTTTTTTTTTTAAAAGCTAAAGTCGGGAACATGTTTTATTTCATCCCAAATTGGGTTTGAAAGGTCTCGTTTTTCTTACATCAAGAGATCAGTTTCAGATTAGGAACAGCTGGGTTCAGGTGAGCTTGGGGGAGACTTTTTTGGGAGGGGGATAAAACTTTGGGTTTTTTGCTTTTTTAAAAAGGATAAATTTAAAAAATTCTTGGTTTTTATTCAATTAATTCCAATTTTAATTCTCATGGTTTTTGTTTTAAAATTTCAAAGGGGTTTGGGGTTTTACGGATAGTAAAATTAAAATTTTTAAAAATTTGAAAATAAATTCAGACAAAGATTTTGGTTTTAAAAAGTAATAAACCACACAAAATAAAAAGGGAAATATAAAGGGGGGGCCAAATTTTTGGGGGAGTGGCAAAAAAGGGGAAAAGAAAAAGGAGAGGAAGCGTTTTTTTTAAAGGGGGATTTTTTGGGGGTTTGGGGAAAAAAGAAAGATTGGAAGCAAAAGAAAAGAGAAGAAGAGAGAAAAGGGGGAGAGAGAGAGTAAAAGAAAAAGAAAAAGAGTTATGGGGTTTTTCAAAGAAGGAAAAAAAGGGGAATAGGAAGGAAGGTTGGGGGGGGGATTTAAGAGAGAGAGAGGGGGGGGGGGGGAGGGGAGGAAAAAAACCCTTTTGAAAATTGAAAGAAAACGTAAAACCAGATGGGCTTTGCTTTTAATTAAAAAACCCAAAATCTGAATTAAAACCCTTCATAAAAAAGGAATGTTTATAAGGGGGGGGCCAAAAAACTGGGGGGGGTGTTGGGGAGGGGGGGGGGGGGGTTTTTGGGGGGGGCCGTCTGCGGGGCTTTGTGCGTGCTTTTTTTGTTTTTTTTCTTTCTTTTTTAAAAAATCCCGGCAAAGGGGAATTTTCAATTCCTTATAAAAAGAATTTTATTAAAAAGGGGGTTTTTCTAAAAATTTTTGGTGGTTTGTTTTTTTCTTTTTTGGTTGTTTTGGTGTGTTTCTTTCTGGTCTGGGTCTTTGGGGGAAAGTATTGTCCTTCCTTGGTTTCTTTGTTTATTTGGGGTTTTATTTTTTGTAAAAATTTTGACCCATTTCTATGTCGTTACTAACTTAAAGGTTTCAAAAAACCGGGGGAAAATTTGGGTTTTTCCCGGTTGAATCCATGGCCCTTTTTTGGGTTTTTTTTTTTTCAAAAAAGTGATTTTTCCACCTTTGGTTCCTTCTTCCGGGTTGGAGGCGGGGTTGTTGTTAAAAGAAAGTTCATTTTTAAGGGCCCAAAAAATTTTTCCCTTTTTCCCAAAAAGGTGGTTTTTTGGGTTTTCGGGGAAAGAGAAAGCTCTTAAAGTGCCTTTTAATATTCCAAATTTTTTAAAAGGGTGAAAACGGGGTTTGGGGGGAAAAATTGAAAAACGGCCAGTTGGCGCCGGGAATTTAAGATGGGGTTTCCTTTTTTTCCAGTTTCAATTTTAAAAAATTTTTCTTTTTTTTATTTTAATTTTTTTTTCCTTTTAATTTTTATTTTATTTTTAAATTTTATATAAATTCAATACCAAAAATTTTATTTTTAAAAAAAAATTAAAATTTTTTTAAAAAAACCCAAAAAAAAAAAACCCTTCTTAACAAAAACCAACCCCCCTTTAAAAACCAAAAACAAACTTATTAAAAACAAAAAAAAAAATAAAAAAAAAAATTTAAAAAAAAAAACCCCAAAAAACAAAAAAAAAATTTAAAAAAAAAAACCCAAAAAAATTTTTTTTTTTTTTTTTTTTTTTTTTTATAATTTTTTAAACCAAAAAAAAAAAATATTTTTTTTTTTTATTTTTTTCTTTTTTTTTTTTTTTTTTTTTTTTTTTTTTTTTTTTTTTTGTTTTGGTTTTTTTTTTCCCCCCCCCCCCCCCCCCTTTTTTTCGGGGTTTTTGGGTTTTTCCCGGGGGCTTTTAAAAGGGGGGGGGGGGGTTATTATTTTTTGGGGGCGGGGGGGGGGGGGGGGGGGGGTTTTTTTTTTTTTTTTGGGGGGGGGGGGGGGGGGAGGGGGGGGGGGGTTTTGTCGTTTTTTTTTTTCTTGCCCTTGTTTTCGTGTGTTTTTTTCCTTTTCTGTCCTTTTTCGTTTCCTCTTTTGTTAATTTTTCAATTCTGTTGTTCTTCACCCTTTTTTAATTTGTTTTATTTGTCCTTTTTTTTCTTTCGTTGGGGGAAAACCCGGGTTTGTTTTTGGGCCCTGGTTTGATTTAAAAAAAAAAAAAAAATTGTATCGCTCTTTGTGTTTTAATTTCCTTGCCCCTTCTTTCTCTGTCTTCTCTCCCCCCCTTTCCCCCCACATCTCTTTTCTGTGTCTGTTTCTCGTCTGTTGTTTTCGGGCTGTCTTTTGGGTCTTTTGTCTGTCTGTCTCTCTCCCTCTCTCTCTCTCTCTCTCTCTCTTCTCTCTCCCCTTTTACTCTCTCTTTTCTCTTCTCTCTCTCTGTCCTTTTTTTCTCTCTGTCATAAGGAAGGGAAAAAGGAAGCAAGGAAGGGGTTTTGGAAAGTTGGAAGGGGTTTGCACAAAAGGGAAAAGTCTTCCAACGGGGATTAGCCCTTTCTATGAAAAGGGGGTTTTATGGGCTAAAGGCAAAAAGCACGTAAACGTCCCTCCATCTCTCCTCTCTCTTCTCTCTTTTCTCTCTCTCTCTCTCTAATACATGTAGCAAAAAAAACTTGCAAGAAAGCATGTAAAACATGGGGGTAAAGTTTACAGCCACTCAAAGGGTTTTAAACCCAGCTAGGGGGGAACCAGATTGGCTTTTTTACAGTGTTTGCATTTCATCCCTCCAAAAAAAGGGAAACCCACCCCGCTTTGCGAAAGGGTTGTTCCCCTCAGAAAACGGGAGGGGGACGCAGGGAAAAGGGGAAGGCCCCGTTTTGCTAAAGGGCGTTTGGGAAAAAACAAGTGGTCTTAAGCCCCCCCCCCCCTCCCCACCCAAAAAGGGCCCCCCCGTCCCCCAGGGGCCCCCCAACCGTTAAAACCCTTGCTCCCCCCCCTCCTCTTTATGACGAATCTTAAATTCATCCCCCCCGTTTTCCTTTCCCCCCCCTTTCCCCCTCATTCAACTGAACTTTTTCCCCCCCTAAGTTCTCCTTAAACCATATGGTTTTGGGGGGATTTTCCCGCCCCTTTTAAAGTTTTCCCCCCGAACCGCCCCCCCATCTCTCCATAAAGTAAAAAACATTCTAAATTTCAGTGAAAACGAAGTCATGTTATTTCCCCCTTTTGGAAAGGGTTTCCTCAATTTCATTCCATGTACTATCCCCCTTTTCCCCCCGGCAAAACCGGGGGGTTTTTTTTGGCCCTGGGGCCCCCATACTACATGGGGCCCCTCCCCCCAACCCCCGTATCCTCCCAACGGGCATCCATCCCTAAAAAAAACCCTCGGGGTTAAGTTTTCCTACAAGGGATTTCCAAAAACCCTTAGTTACGACTAAAAGAAGTTGTCCCAAAAAATTTTTGGGGGTCAAAAATTTTTTTCAAGTGTGGTGTAACATCAGAATGTGTTTTTGCAGGTATGCTATAGGGCCCATTTTGTTAAATTCTAAAAAAATATTAACATGTGTTTTAAAAGGGAGAAAAAGGGGGGGGGAGAAAAGGACTGGGACCACGTTGCACAAAATTTCTAACAGTGAAAAAAGGGACACGCCCTTCTGTTTTGTTGAAAAAAGGATTTTTGGTTTTTAAGTGACTAAAATTCCTGGGGCTGGTGCCGACGCAGCACAAAAAAATAAATAAAAAAATTTTAAATTTTTTTTAAAAACCTCCAAGCAAAAAAAAAACTGCTTTTGTGGAAAATTTTACATCAGTTTGCAAGTGTGGAGTTTTAATTTTTCCCTTTAAATTTTCCAAAATTATTTGATGAGGAAAATTCGCTCCCCGTCTCTCTCTCTCTCTTTCTTTTCTCTCTCTCTCTCTCTCCGTTTTTATATAAATAGTTTCTTTGTATCAAAGTGGTGGGTGAGCACGCAAAAGAAAAAACCTCTTGTTGTGTAGATAAAAATTCGGGGGAAATTTGTAAAAGGGTTTTGATTTAAAATTTAAACTCTGTGAATTTTAACTTCTGCCTGTGTTTCTTTATTCGGGATTATTTTGCATTGAACTTTTTGTTGTTGCTTTTTGTTTTTCATGTTGTTTTGCTTTTGGGTTTCCCAAATTTATTTTTGGTTTTTTTCTTATAATAAATACTTTTTGGCTTTAAAGATTTTGTTTTTTTGTGTGTATTTTATGGACATTTTGTGTTTTTTTTTAAAATTTGTATCTCGCTTTTTTTTTTTAAATTTCCAAAAAAAGGTAAAATCATCTTCAGCGTGGGCCACAAAAAGGGGATTACGTATTGGACATTAAAATTATCCATTTTCAAAACAAATTACGGGGAGACACCCCAAAAAAGGTAAAATAAAGGGGAAACCCTTTTTTTTTTGGCTTCAGAATCAAAAACTTTCAGATATTGTCCCTGTTCCCCTTGTTTAAGCTCCGGTAAATATTTTTTTCCCGCAGAGTTCCCCCGAACCCCAAAACAAAGGGGCCCTTTTAAATTTTTTTTCCCATGAAATTTTTTAAATGGGGCAATTTTATAGGAATTTAAAATTTTTGGGAAATTAAAGAGGTGGTTTATAATCGGTTGAAGGAACGAAACCCATAAATCGGATTTTGTGTATGGGAAAACCCCGCGGGAACATGTGTTTGGGGATGGCAAGTTTACGGGCCAGTTGGGGCATCATTTGATGTTTACAAAAAATAATTATTTTAGGTGATTTCAACTTTGTTTTATTAAAATCCCAAAACATCAGGGGCAGACAAGGGACTACTTGTACAATTATCCCAAATTTAGTCTGCCCACACGAGTAACCCCCCATAGAAAAATTTTTTAAATTTTGGGACCACATTTTTTCCCTTTTGAACCACTAACGTCATTGGAAATGTGTCCCTTTGTTGGGTTTGGGGCAGCAAACCCCTTTTTCCGTTTGTTTTTCCGTGGAAAAAAGGGGAATCAAAATTCCAAAAACAGGCCAAAATTTTAATTTATGATCTTTTGGACAATTCCTTAAAGATACTTTCTAAACCTGCCCTTTTAAATTTCCCCCCCTTTAAATTTTTAAAATTTTTTAAATGATCCGGGCAAAAGCGTTAGATTTTTGGCTAATACGTTTAATTTTTTTATGACAAGAATGCGAAATCAAAACGCTTTTAGATTTTAAACTTTGTGCAAAACCCCAAAGTGGTTGACTGATGAAATAAAAGTTGCTTGTTTTACGCGACGATCTGTTTGAAACAGAAGGGAAAAAACGGTAAATTTTAAAAGGGCAACGCAAAAAAAGTCTTTTTTTCATAAAACCGGCAGAAAAAAATGAAATTTTTTCGTAAACCCTTGTAGCCAAAAACAAAATTCGGGGTCCATTGGAAAGAAAAAATTTAAACCCTTAAAGAAAAAAAACCTTAACACTAAAAGTTTAGTCCAAAATTCAATATAACCCCAAAAGGGAATTCAACAAAAAACTTTAAAAACATTTTGGCGGGAAACTTTGTCAAAGAATAAGAAAAAGGGACTAAAATTTTGAACTAAAAAATTTGGGAAAAACTTTTTTTAATGTAATAAAAACTTGTTCAGCTCCACCAGTTCCCCCTACGTATGACAGTCAGTGTTTTTCCCAAAGCTTTATGCCAGTTTATAACAGACAGGAAGTCGTGGACTTGCGGGAAATTTATGGAAAAATTCTGAAACTATCAGCACCTGTTATAAAGTGAAAATCTTTTCCCACATATAACCCTTTTTTGCATTGAAAATGTCCCCTTTCCTGCCCCAGTTCAAAGTTGCAAAAGTAATACCCCTTTTTCAAAAACTGGGGAAAAATTGGGGCCCTTTGAAATATAGACCTATATCTATTTTTTCCCGTTCTTTTTAAAACCCCCGGAAAAAAAAACATAAATTTGACATCTTTGCCACCATTTTTACTCTTTTTCCCAAAAATTTCTAAATAAAAGTAAAACGGGGTTCGGTTGGAAAATTTATTCTTTTCAACAGCCTTTTCAAATTAAATGATCAATGGGGTTTGCCAATAAATTTAAAGAAAAAAAATATTTTGGCGCACTGTTTTTTGTTTTTTTTAAAGGCTTTTTTGAATTGACCAAAAAATTGCTATGCAGGAAACCTTTTTTCTTATGGTATAAAAGGAAACACCCTTCCAATTTTAATCTCTCTTTTCCCAGGACCGTCAAAAAATTCGTTTGGGTTAACAAAAATTTAACGAAAAAGTACCTTTCAACATGGCGTTTCCCCGGGTTCTGTGTTTTTTTTTCCCTTGCTGTTCTCAGTTTAATAATGAAACTCCTCTTTTTTAATTTAGGATTCATGTGAACTCTTTTGTGATGTTCGACTGTCCATTCCCAAATGCCCCCAATTTGAAGCTGTTTTCAAACCTTAAATTTTGAAGAAAAGCGATATCTTAAAAAATTTGGTTTTTAAAAGTAAATCACATGGGCACGGGAAACTAAAAAAAACAAAAAATAATTTCTGATAAAAAACTAGGCAAAGAAGACAAAACATAAAAACCCCACAGGGCCCCCATTGTTTTTATCAATAATTAAGGGAATTTTAAATTGGGGGGGTAGGGCCCTCGGGTTCTAGGGGTTTTTGTTGGTTTAAAATTCTTTTTGGTTTATCAAATTTTGCCCGTTTTTGTAAATCAATATCCAGACAACTTTTCTGCTGTGAAGGTTAAGCATTTTTTTAAAACCCTTCATGCCAGGAAAAATTTTTCCTACATGCACTATTCCCCTCTTCAATCAATTATTGTTCAACACTATTTTTATTCTGCTAGTTTTTATTTCCTTTAAACCTCTTAAAGGTGTTACAAAAGAGCAATTAAAACCGTTCTATTAAAATATCTTCTCTTTTCCCAAAAAGGGGTTATAATTAAAACGGGGCCCTTCCGCCCCAAAAGAAATTTTTTGGTTAAAAAATGTTTTTTTAAGCAAATTTTAAATTTCGTCGGGGTTTAGACCACAAAATTTTCAGTCTAGTTTTAACAAAAACCCGAGGGGGTTCAAAAAATTTCCAGGTTTCCCCCACTAAAAAAAGTTTTATTTTTAAACAAAACTTATCTTAAATTTTGGGAGTGTGGGTTTTGGGAATTTTAAATTCCAAAAATTTTTTCGGGTTTTCAAAAAATAAAAGCAGAAATTTCCCTTAGGGAAAAAATAATTGCACTTTTAAAAGTAGGTTTTACTAGTAGGGATAAAAAATTTTATTCAGAGCCCCCCTTTGTTTTTGCTGATATTTTAATTTATTCGCCGCTTCCTTTTTAAAACCCGAAAAATATTATTTAAAGATTTTGGTTACATTTGGTTTTTTTAATTTTACTGTTTTTTATATCGATGAATGAATTTTTGTGATCATGTTTTATTGTTTTTATTTTCAAAATTTTTTGGTTTTCCTTTTATTTTTTATTTTTTGAAGCATTGTTTCTTTATGGGGATTTAAAAGGTGCCCCGGGCCCCAGTAACTGTTGATTATATTTATGTATTGTTGCTTGTTTTTAAATTTTTGTAATGTTTTTGTATATTTTTATTTTGGATGAAAGTTTAAAGGGAAAAATTTTAAATTTTTCTCCCCTCTCTCTCTCTCTTTTCCCCCCTCTCTCTCTTTCCCCTCTCTCTATCTTTTCTCTTCTCCTCTCTCTCTCTTTTTCCGTATTTTTCGGCTGGTATTGAAGTTTGTTTTTATGTTTTTTTTTTTGGTTTTGGGGGAGTGTTATGAACAGTTCAAGAAGAAAAAGAAGAAAAGATGGGGGGGGGGGGGGGGAAAAATTTTGATGGCCATTTTTCTCCCCTCTCTCTCTTTCTCTCCCCTCTCTCTCTCTTCTTTTTCTCTCAAACCACACAACCCCCACACACTCACACACAACCCCACAAACACCCCCACAAGCGCCCCTGGCGAGGGCCCCCGCGTTGCACACGCACACATACACACACCATGATAATGAGCGTTTTGACTATTGACGCTTGGATTTATTTTTGCTAACTGATAATTTTTTGTAGTACTGCTCGTTTTGCTTGCCTTGTTTCCCAAAAAATTTTAATTGTTAAAGAAACAAAAAAAAAAACAAAAAAGTTTTATATTACTGAGCATTGTAGTTGGGTTAAAATTTTTTAAACCTTAGCAGCTTGTGTATGTTATTTTTTACAAAAGGAATGTAACTCTCTCTCTTCTCTCTCTCTCCTCTTCTCCTCTCTCTCTCTTCTCTCTCTCTCTTCTCTCTTCCCTCTTTCCTCTCTCTCTTCTCTTCTTTTCTATCCTCCCTCTTTTTTCTCTCTCTCTTCCCCCTCCTCTCTCCTTCTTTTCTCTCTCTCTCTCTTCTCTTCTCTCCTCTCTCTTCTCTCCCCTTCCTTTTGTTTCCCCCTCCCCCCCCCCTTTTCCCCTTTTTCTTTCGATAGGAGGAAACCCCTTATTTTTATGTTGTGTGTGCTGTTTTTTTTTTTCTTTCTATGAAAAATTTTTTTCTTTATTTTTTGTTTGTTGTTGCAATTGCTTTCTTTTTTTTTCTCCTTCAAAGTCATCTATTCCCTTAAAAGTTTAAAGGCCAAAAGAAACCCAAATTTTCAAAGTTTTAATGCATTTGTGAAATTGTTTTGGGTTTTTTATAATTTTTTGTAAGTTTTAAATCGTTTGTTATTTCCCTTGTTTTCGCAGTTTATGCCCTTTGTTAGTCCCCTTTTTTTGGGGGGGGGCCGGGTTTAAAAAAAAAACATGGGTTTGCTTATTTTGTTTCCCTTGGGGAAAAAAAGATTATAAACATATCATATCTCTCTTCCCCTCTCTCTCTCTCTCTCTCTTTTCTCTTCTGTTGCTCTGTTGTCTGGCTCTCTCTCTTTTCGGTTTTCTCTCTCTCTCTCTCTCTATTTTTCCTCTCTCTCTCTCCTCTCTTCTCTCTATTCCTCTCTCCTCTTCGGTTGGGGTCTTAATTTTTTGGGTTTTTTTGGGGTTTTTTTGTGGCCCCGTTTTTTTTATAATCTGTTTTTTTATGCATTTGTTGTATAATTTTTGTACCGCGTTGGAATAATAACGTTAAGCATGGAAAAAAGGCCCGAAATAAGCAAGCCATTAATACTTTTACCGTTATGAGTTAAAGAATTTGTTGTCTTATAATTTTTTTTGTCTCTCCTCTCTCTCTTCTCTCTTCTTCTCCCCCTCTCTCCCCTTTCTCTTCTCTCTTTGTTTTTTTTTTGTATTCCCCAAACATCCATTCCTTTTTTTTCCCCACGGGTGAGGGAAGTCAAAAAAGAATACTTATGGTTTGAACCAAATTTGGGTCTCCTTGCCATGGGGCTTCAATGGGGCATTTCTTTTCCTTTTTTTTTTTTTTTGATGAAAAGAAAATGTGCCCCCCCTTTTAGGGTCCTGTTTTTCCCATCCCTTTGGGCCCGCCAAAGATTTTAAAAAACAAGGGAAATGAAATGAAGGAATCCGAAATCCCTTAAAAAAAAGGGGGGGTCCAAATTTTAGCTAGCGAAAAAAATTGGGTCATCTTTGAAAGTCAACGCCCAAAACGTTCCCCGTTTTTAAAAGCACCCTACTCCCTAGGTTTTTTGACCGATTTTTGCACCCCCAAATCAGAAGAACCCTGGGGGAAAAAAGGTCACCCTACTGTAGTAACACCTGTGGTCGATCTTGTTTTTCACGGCAGGCCCCATTTTGCTTTTTTAAATTTTCTATCCGTACAACCCCAAATTTCCGATCGTGCCCGGGGAGCCGTAATTCCCTTTTAAAAAGAAAACCTTTTCTCCTCTCCTCTCCTTCTCTCTCTCTCTGTGTGTTTTGTGTGTGTTTGTTGGGGTGTGTGTGGGTGTGGGGTGAGTTAGAGAGAGAGAGAAAGAAATTGAAAAATTTGAAAAAATAAGAATTTTTTTAATGGGGTTGAATAATATAGCTAAAAGCTCCTTTACACTATAGCCCCAAAAGGAAAAAAAAAAAAACCCAAAGGGTTTCACAGAGAGAGAGAAAAGAGAGAGAGGAGAGAGAGGGGAGAGAGGGAGAGAGGGGGGGAGACAAGGGAGACAGAAAAACCCGGGAAGTGAGAGGAGAGGGAGAGAGAGAGAGAGGGGAAAAGGGGAGAGGGGGAGGGAAGAGGGAGAGAGATTCGCTGCAGAAGGTAGGTGACAGGCCCTGTTGCAGTGTAAGTATGTTAAATTGGGGTAATCAAATCGAGTGAAAAAAGTTTAAACGTTAATTTTATTTTGGGGCCCGAGAGGGAAAAGAGACAGACAGAAGGGCAGGGAAAAAAACAGAGTCAGAGAGAGAGGAGAGAAGATTTTGACGCTTAGACAAATATGTTTAAACCCAGCGGGCGAAATAATCAATTTTGGCGTTTAAATTTTTTCAAAACCCTCATGGGGAAAAATTTGGGCATTTTTGAAAAACAGAAAAGTGTACGAGAAACTGATCCTCACGCAAAAGATGAGACAATTTTCATGGTTTTTTTAAAAATGTCCCCTTTGTTTTTTTTCTTTCCTTTTCCTTTTTTAAAATTGACGGTTTTTTTAGACCATAATTATCTTTTTCCCTTACCTCTTTCTTTTTCATTTCCCTTTTTCAATTTCTTCCTCTTTTCTACGCTTTATTTTCTTATTTTCTGTTTTCCCCGGAAAACATGAAATTTTCTTTCTAGCTTTTTTGTTTTGTTTCCCTTTTTTTCTTTTCGGGGGGCCTGGTGGTTTAAAAAAGCTATTACCTTTTTTCCCTTTTTTTTCCTCATTTCAAAAATTGTAGTCGTAGGTTGTATTCTTTTCCTCTTTTTTACTGATTTTTTTTTCATCTTTCTTTGCTTCCTTTTTTCTTTGCTTTGCCCTGATTTCATCAGTTGGTGTTTAAACCAGCCCTTTTAATTGCAAAAAATTTTTCCCTTTTTTTTCCCTTTTTTTTTCAAAGTTAACTCGAGGGGTTTTTCTCCCGTATTTCCACCTTTTAAACGGATTCCAAAGTGTCTTTTTTTTCCCCGTAGTTTTGTTCTCTTTATTTCTTTTTATTTATATCTTTCTTTTTTAATTTTTTTTTCTTTGGTCATTCCTTTGCTTTCCCCTTTTCTTTTGGGGTTTCCCCCTATTAATATTATTATCATTATTATTTTCAAGATTTTCTTTTCTTTAATTTAATTTTTCATCATCATTATTATTTTTTTATTTTTTTTTTTATTTTATTTTTTTTATTTTTTTTGTGACAATTTACAGTTCTTTCTTTCTCTCTCTCTCTCTCCCCTCTCTCTCTCCTCCTCTTTCTCTCTCTCTCCTTTTATTTACCCCGTCTCTCTCTTCATGTTTGTTGTTGGGCTGGGCTCTTCTCTCTTCTCCCCTTCTCTCTCTCTCCCTCTCCAAGCTTTATTTTGATTTTGGGTTGTTGATGAGAAAGGGAAAAACAAACTAATTAGATTTAGGGCCCCCGTGTCATCCGCCATGGCCATTCACTGAAGAATGTTTTTTTTTATTGGAAAAAAACAGGATTTCACCTCTTGTACGCCCCCCGGGTTTTTTGCTTCCCCTAACCCGGAATTTGGGTTTACTGAAAAAGGGGACGCCATTTTTGGGCTTTTTTTTGTTTTTTTCGGATTTGTGGCCCTCCGGCCCTGGACAGAAAGTGGGCGGGGTAAAGGTTGGGGGAATTAGAAAATCAAACAGGCCTCCCCTTTGAAAACAGGGGGCGATTGGTGTGTCAAATTTCATTTTTGGTTTACCTTTTTACAGGTTTCTTTTGGGCTTTTTTGTTTTAAATAATTTAAAACGTGCGGGGGTTTGGGTTTCTTTTGGGAAAGAGGTTTTCTAGGTATTGATTTCAAAGGTCAGTCGGGGGCTTTTAGTTGGCCCGGGAAAAAATTTTTAAGGGTTGCTGGTTTATTCCTTCACTTTAAATTTTTTCTCTCTCCCTCCTTGTGGGTTTTGTTTCCCCCGTTTTAAAAACGAGAGAATTGAGTCCCCCTCAGGGCACAGGACATAACCATAATGCCTCTTCCTGCGAAGGGAAATTTGGGGTTTAATCGGGTTTAAACGAAAATGCGGCCCCCTCATCAGCCTTGGTTTCCCCTCCCTTTGCCTCAAATGGGTGTTGACCAAGGGGGAAAATTTCGGATTTTTTTTTCTTGGTTACCAAACCGTAGGGCACGAATTTAAAAAATGAGGGGACGTACGGATGGATAAATTTGAAATTTTGTAGATACCCGCCCTTTTAAAAAAAAGGAAAAAAACTGGGGGCGTTGGTACAGGGGAGTTTAGCCCAAGGGTTTTTTGGTGTTTTGGGCTTAAACTTCTGGGCTGTTGTTTCACTTTTTTGGGGTTTTTTCGATGTGTACTTTTTAAAAAAAAGTTATTGGGGTTTTTTAAAAACTGTATAAGGTCAGTCCAATTTATTATTTACTAGAAAGTTTGGCCCGCGGTTTTTGGGAAACAATTTTTATTTGGAAAATTTTAAAAAAGGTAAACATTGGGTTTGAATTTTCTTCCCAATTTGGTGTGAAAGTTCCCCTTTTACAGGGTTTTCAAAACTTCCCCTGTAGGCCCAAACCCCGTTTTGACTAGGGAAAAAATTTCCTAGAAGGGAAAATTTCCCGCATTGGTAGAAACCCCAGCGAGTCTGGAACCTCCTGTTGGGCAGAGATAGTTCTTTAGCATGCCTCTTCAAAATTCCCCAATTTCAAAGGGGCCTTCTGAAAAGGTTATTATCCTTAGCAGCTTCGTATTGTTAATATTTTACAAATCTCTCTCTCTCTCTCTCTCTCTCTCTCTCTCTCTCTCCTCTCTCTCTCTCTCTCTCTCTCTCTCTCCCTCTCTCTCTCTCTCTCTCTCTCTCTCTCCTCTCTCTCCTCTCTCTCTCTCTCTCTCTCTCTCTCTCTCCTCTCTCCTCTCTCTCTCTCTCTCCCTCTCTCTCTCTCTCTCTCTCTTCTCTCTCTTCTGTCTTCCCCCCTCTCCCCCCTCTTTTCTCTTCGATAGGAGGATCGCTTATTCTATGTTGTGTGTGCTGATTTTTTTTTTCTCTTCTATGAAATTTATTTCTTTATTTATGTTTGTTGTTGCAATTGCTTTCTTTTTTTTTCTCCTTCAAAGTCATCTATGCCTTAAATGTTAATGGATGAACAATTTATCAAGTTTTAATGCATTTGTGAAGATATGTGAGTTTGTTATAATTTTTGTAAGTTTTAGTCGCTAGTTATGCTTAGTAGTCGCTAGTCATGCTTAGTTAGTCCCTTAGTGGGGCGAGGGCCGGATGAAAAAAAGCATGTGTTTGCTTATCTGTTACCCTTGGAAATAAAGATTATCATCATCATCATCATCTCTCTCTCTCTCTCTCTCTCTCTCTCTCTCTCTCTCTCTCTGTCTGTCTCTGTCTGTCTGTCTCTCTCTCTGTCTGTCTCTCTCTCTCTCTCTCTCCCTCTCTCTCTCTCTCCTCTCCTCCTCTCTCTCTCTCTCTCTCTCTCTCTCTCTCTCTCTTGTGGTGGTCGTTATTGTTTGTTTATTTGGTTTGTTGTGGCTGATTTGTATAATCATGTTTTGATGCATTTGTTGTATCATTTAGTACCAGCGTAGTAGAATAATAACGTCAAGCATGAAAAATGGCTGACTAAGCTAAGCCATTAATACTTTTAACCGTTATGAGTTAAAGAATCGTTGTCATTATCAATGTTATTGTCTCTCTCTCTCTCTCTCTCTCTCTCCTCTTCTCTCTCTCTCTCTCTCTCTCTCTCTCTCTCTCTGTGTTTTTTTTTTGTATTCCAAGCATCCATTCCTTTTGGTTCCCATACTGATGAGCAAGTCAACAAGCACCTACTTCTGGTTTGAACCATTCGTGTCATCCATGCCATGGCGGCTTCACTGAGGCATTTCTTTTCTTTTTTTTTTATAGATGAAAAAGAAGTGTGCCCCCTCTTATAGCTCCTGTTTCCGATCCCTTGGCTCAGCCATGATATACAGAACAAGGGAAATGAAGTGAAGGAATCCGAACTACCCTTACAAGATCATTCTAGCTAGCAGAAGAAAACTGACTCATCTTTGAAAGTCAACAGCCCAAACGATCTCGTTTTCAAAAGCACCCTACTCCATAGGTTTTGACCGATTCAGACACCAAAGTCAGAAGAACACTGGTAAACAAGGTCACCCTACTGTAGTAACACCTGTGGTCGATCTTGTTGTCAACGGCAGGCCCGATAGCATTCTAATTATCTATCCGTACAACGCCCAGTTTCCGATCGTGCCGGAGAGCCGTCATCTCCTGTTAAAAAAGAAACCTCTCTCTCTCTCTCTCTCTCTCTCTCTCTCTCTGTGTGTGTGTGTGTGTGTGTGTGTGTGTGTGTGTGTGTGTGAGTTAGAGAGAGAGAGAAAGAAATAGAGAATACGACTACAAATAAGAATCTTTTAATGGGGATGAATAATATAGCTCAAAGCTCCTTTACACTATAGCCTCAAAAGGAAAAAAAAATCAAGGATACACAAGAGAGAGAGAGAGAAGAGGAGAGAGAGAGAGAGAGAGAGAGAGAGAGAGAGGGAGACAAGAGAGACAGAGACACAGAGAGAGAGAGAGAGAGAGAGAGAGAGAGAGAGAGAGAGAGAGAGAGAGAGAGAGAGAGAGATACGCTGACAGACAGGTAGGCTGACAGCCGTGTAGCAGTGTATGTATGTACATTGGCATCAAATCGAGTGAAATAGTAAAACGTTAATATATTTGGGCTGAGAGGGAGAGAGACAGACAGACAGACAGAAAAAGACAGAGTCAGAGAGAGAGAGAGAGAGAGATCTCGACGCTTAGACAAATATGTAATCCCAGCAGTCGACTAATCAATCCTGGCGTAATACTTTCAAAGCACACACCTCATGGAACATGGTCATTGTGTGAAAAGCAGAATAGTGTACAGCAGATCTGATCCTCACGCAAAAGATGAGACAATGTCATGGTGTAAAACATGTCCTCTTTGTCATTTCTTCTTCTTCTACATATTGACGGTCTCTTTCAGACCATAGATCATCTTTTTCCCTTACCTCTGTCATTATCATCTTCTTTATTCATTTCTTCCTCTTTTCTACGCTTTCATTTTCTTATTTTCTGCTTCCTCAGTAAGCATGAATTTTCTTACTAGCTTTTTTGTGTGTCTTCCTTTTGTTCTTCTCGGGGGCATGGTGTAAAAACGCTATTACCTTATCTATTTCATCCTCAATACAAATATTCGTAGTCGTAGTCGTATTCTTTTCTCTCTCTTTTTACTGATTTTTTTTCATCTTTCTTTGCTTCCTTCTTACTTTGCTTTCGCCTGATTTCATCAGTTGGTGTTAAACCAGACATTTTAATTGCAAAAGATTGCATCTTCCATTTTCTTTTGCATGTTAACTCGGGGTTTTGCTCAGTATTTCCACCTTTAATCGGATTCCAACGTGTCTTTTTTTCCTCGTAGTTTTGTTCTCTTTCTTTCTATTATATTTATATCTTTCTTTATTAATTTCTTTACTCGGTCATTCCTTTGCTTTCTCTTGTCTTTTGAGTTTCCTCCCTATTAATATTATTATCATTATTATTATCATGATTATCATCATCATCATCATCATCATCATCATCATTATTATTATTATTATTATTATTATTATTATTATTATTATTATTTTATTTGTGACAATTTACAGTACTTTCTTTCTCTCTCTCTCTCTCTCATCTCTCCTCTCTCTCTCTCTCTCTCTCTCTCTCTCTCTTTATTTACTCTGTCTCTCTCTCTCATGTTCTGTCTGTCTGTCTGTCTCTCTCTCTCTCTCTCTCTCTCTCTCTCTCTCCCTCTCCAAGCTTTATTATTGATTGGCTTGTTGATGAGCAAAGGAACAAACAACTACTTCAGATGAGGGCCACCAGTGTCATCCAAGCCATGGCCACTTCACTGAAGAATGTTTTTTTCAATGGATTAAACAGGACTGCACCCTCTTGTACAGCCCATGTTTATGCATCCATAACCCGGAATGGTATACTGAACAAGGGGACGCCATTATAGGGCTTTTTTCTGTTTTAACGGATTTGATGGCCCTCCGGCATGGACAGAAAGTGGGCGACGTAAGGATGGATAATTAGAACTCAAACAGGCCTCTCTTTGAAAACAGGAGCGACTAGGTGTGTCATTACAGTAAGGTGACCTTGTTTACAGGTGTTCTTCTGTCTTTTTCGTCGAACTAATCAAAACGTGCGGGGTTGGGTGCTTTTGGCAAAGAGATTGCTAGGTATTGACTTTCAAAGGTCAGTCAGGGTTCTTCAGTTGGCTGGAAAGATTTGTAAGGGTAGCTGTCATTCCTTCACTTCATTTTCTCTCTCTCCCTCCTTGCTGCTTGTGCTTCCTCCGCCTTAACAACGAGAGAGATTGAGATCCACTCAGGGCACAGGACATCAACCATACTGCCTCTTCCTGACAGCAGAATTGGAGTTTAATCGATCAAACGAAACTGCGCCTCCTCATCAGCCTCTGGTTTCCGCTCCTTAGCCCTCAAATGGTGTGTTGACCAAGGGGACATGCGGATTTTTATACTTGAGTTACCAGCCGTAGGGCACGAATCAAAAGTGAGCGACGTACGGATGGATAATTAGAACTCTGTAGATACTGCCTTTAAAAACGGGAAATAACTGGGGGCGTTGGTACAGTGAGATGAGCAAGTTTTAAGAGTGTTTGGACTTCAGCTTCTGGGCTGTTGATACACTTTGTGGTTATTCGATGTGTACTTTTGAAAAAGAAGTTATCTGGGGTGTTAATCTGTATAAGGTCAGTCCAATTCATTCATTCACTAGAATGATTTGGCCAGCGGTATGCAGCAATATATTATTTGAAAATTTTAAAAAGGTAACAACATGCAATCAGAATGTCTTCACTATGGTGTGAAAGTTCACACTTTCACATGTATGCAATACTCTCACTGTAGCCAAGCCCTGTATGACTAGGGAAAAACTTTCCTAGAAGGAAGATCCTGCATAGGTAGACACACACAGCGAGTCTGGAACCTCCATGTTGGTCAGAGACTAGTTCTCAGCATGCCTCTTCAGATCCCATTTCAAGACCTTCCTGCAGGTATTAGATGGTTTGTACCGTTCTCACCGAGTCGTCTATTTCAGTTCACACATTACCCCTGCCTTTCAACATTCTTTCTTTCCCGTCCTGTTCCCCCCCCCCCCCCCCCCCCCACCCCCCTCCCATTTTCCTGTCTACTTTTCCCCTCTCAAAGTAAAAGGAATGAACAGAGTGTGGGATCCACACAAGAAACAGGCGTGCAGCACGCCGTCAGTGAAATTAACAGTACCAGAACTAAAAATCTGAATAAACTGCACCGCAACTAAGTAGTTACTGTTGTCAGTAGAGGCAGTGTGTTTTCCCCCATCTTTATGACAGTGTTAGGACGAGTGGCTGTTGACAGCTCTCTGTGGACTGTCAGTGGTGGAGAAGCGACGATGTGGCTATGTACAGGGAGCCAGACTGAGTAACATAGAAGTAATGCCTCTCTACTGAGGGTGGTGGGGGGGGGATAGGTGAGTAAGGATTTGGGGAACAGAAGACACGATGATAGAAATTAATCTAAAAAAGAAATTAATGCAGAAGCACAAATGTTTTCTCTCTCTCTCTCTCTCTCCTCTCTCTCTCTCTCTCTCTCCTCTCTCTCTCTCTCTCTCTCTCTCACACACACACACACACACACACACACACACACACACACACACACACGCACGCACGCACGCACGCACGCACGCACACACACACACACACACACACACACACACACACACACACACACACATTGTCATTTTCAAGTGATGTGCGAGGGAAGGCTGGAGGGCATGAATGGAAGGAAAATCTCTCTCTTTCTCTCTCCTCTCCCTCCCTCCCTCTCTCTCTCCCTCCCTCTCTCTCTCTCTCTCTCTCTCTCCCTCCCTCTCTCTCTCCCTCCCTCTCTCCTTCTCTCTCTCTCTCTCTCTCTCTCTCTCTCTCTCTCTCTCTCTCTCTCTCTCTCTCCATCCCTTCTCTCTCTCTTTCTCTCCTCTCTCCTCCCTCCCTCTCTCTCTCTCTCTCTCTCTCTCTCTTCTCTCTCTCTCTCTCCCTCCCTCTCTCTCTCTCTTTCTCTCTCTCTCCCTCCCTCCCTCTCTCTCCCTCTCTCCCTCTCTCTCTCTCTCACTCTCTCTCCCTTTGTTTTCCAAGCTTTCCTTCTTTTTGGTTCCCGTGTTAATGAGCAAAGTAAACAACCACCCACTTCTGGTTTGAACCATCAGTGTCATCCATGCCATGGCTGCTTCAGCCAGGAATTTCTTCTTTTTTTTTCAATGGATCAAAGAGAACTGTGCCCCCACCTACAGCTCCTGTTTCCACTCTCTTTACTCCACCGTGCGTGGTATGCAGAACAAGGGAAATGAAGCGAAGGAATGGAAACTACTCCTACAAGATCGTTCCAGCCAACCAAAGAAAACTGACTCGCCTTTGAAAGTCAACACCCCAAACAATCTCGTTTTCAAAAGCACCCACGTCCACAGGTTTTAATCAATTCAGACGCCGAAGACCGAAGAAGACTGGTAACATTGTCACCGTACTGTAACAAACACCTCGGTCGATCCTGTTTACAAAGGCAGGCCCGTTACAATTCTAATTATCTACCCTTACATCACCCACTTTCCGTTCGTGCTGGAGAGCCGTCATCTGTTAAAAACAGAAATATCTCTCTCTCTCCCTCTCCTCTCTCTCTCTGTGTGTGTGTGTGTGTGTGTGTGTGTGTGTGTGTGTGTGTGTGTGTGTGTGCGCGTGCGCGTGAGAGAGAGAGAGAGAGAGAGAGAGAGAGAGAGAGAGAGAGAGAGAAAAGAGGGAGAGAGATTCGCTGACAGACAGGTAGACTGCCAGACGTTTAGCAGTATATGCAAGTGCATAGGCATCAAATCGAAGAAATAGTAAACGTGAAGATATTTGAGCTGAAGAGAGAGAGAGAAAGAGACAGACAGACAGACAGAGACAGAGAGTCAGAGAGAGATCTCGAAGCCTGGACTAATATGCAATCCCAGCAGTCGACTTATCAATCCTGGTGTGATACTCCCATGGTACATGCTCATTGTGTGAAAAGCTGAATGGTGTACAGCAGATCTGATCCTCACGCAAAAGAGAGGACAGAGTGATTGTGTAAAACATGTTCTCTCTCCGTCATCGTTGTCTTCTTCTACATTTTGATGGTCTCTTTCAGACCATCAACCATCTTTGCTCCCTTGCCTGTCGTCATCATCTTCTTCATTATTCACTTGTTCCTAACTGTTCTTTGTGTGTTGTTTTTTTTTTAATGTTCTTGATGGCATGGTGTAAAAAGAAAAAAAGCTATCACCTTATACATTTTACCTCAATAAAAATATTCGTATTGGTGTTCGTGTTCTTTTCTCTCTCTCTCTTTGCAGTGTTTTTATCTTTCTTTGCTACCTTTTTACTTTTCTTTTGCCTATTTTCATCAGTTGGTGTTCTTAAACCACACATTTAAATTGCAAATAATTGCATCTACCTTTTTGTTTTACATTTGAAGTCGAGTTTTTTGCTCAGTGTGTTCACTTTTTTCTCAGACTTAGCGTATCTTTTTTTACCATGTATATTTTTCGCTTCCTTTATTGTATATTTCTTTTGTTCTTTATTCATTTGTTTATGCATTCTTTTTTTCCCTTCTCTTCTCTTTTGAGTTTCCTCTTCACGAAAATTACTTTTTTGTTGTGTTTTAATGTATGACAATCTACAGTACATGACTCTCTCTCTCTCTCTCTCTCTCTCTCTCTCTTCAAGCTTTATCGCCTGTTGATTCGCTTGTTGATGAGCAAGCAAAATAAACGACTGCGTCAGGTGAGGACCCACGGCGTCATCCAAGCCATGGCCGCTTCACTGTGGAATGTTGTTTTTTTTCATGGATCAAACAGGACTGTGCACTCTCCTACGGCTCATGTGTCTGCTCCTTTGACTGGGAATGGTATACTGACCAAGGGGACGCCATTACAGGGCTTTTTGTTTCTATTTCAACGGGAGTTAATGGCCCTCCGGCATGGACAGAAAGTGGGCGACGTAAGGATGGATAATTAGAACTCAAACAGACCCGCCTTTGAAAACAGGAGCGACTAGGTGTGTCATTACAGTAAGGTGACCTTGTTTACAGGTGTTCTTCTGTCTGTTTCGTCTGAACTAATTAAAACTTGTGAGGTCGGGTGCTTTTGGCAAAGAGATTGCTAGGTGTTGACTTTCAAAGGTCAGTCAGGGTTCTTCAGTTGGCTGGAGAGATCTTGTAGGGGTAGGTGTCATTCCTTCACTTCATTCTCTCTCACCCTCCTTGTTGCTTGTGTTTCCCTCCCCTTAACAACGACAGAGACTGAGATCCACTCAGGGGACAGAACTTGGAAGAACACATTTTGTTTGAACGTTCGTTGTAGTTCGTTGCAACTCAGGGTTTTTTTTATCCTTTTCATTTTTCTTTCTTTCTTTTTCTTCTTCTTTAGTCTTTGTTGTTGTCGTTGCATTTTTTGGAACCATTGGTTAGACAGTGGAATTTGAAAGCAATTAATCGAATAAGATTATGGATTTCATACATTAATTCAAATCAGCTAAAAGGTTTTAGTATATATTAGTTCAGGTTATGGTTTTATATTGATAGATCAAGTCAGATGAGGGTCTCGTTGCAATTGCTCGAATCAGATCGTGATTATCTGGCGATTGATCAGATCAAAAGAAGGTTTATAACTAAAGACCAAATTAGATCATTGTGTTGTAGTGTTCACGCGATTGTGAAACCTACCTGCGTGTTATATGAAAGAAACGGAAAACCGCGCACTCATGGAAACAAAACAGGTTTTTAAACAATAAAGAGAAAGAGAAGGAATCAAATTACAACAACAACAAAAGAAATTCTACAATAAAAGTAGATTATATCCAACTGGTCGTTCTAAGAATGGAAAAGTCAAAGGTTAACTGTGACGGTGACATCCCATTTGGTCTACTCCCATTTGGTCTACTCCCATTTCGTCTACTTCCCATGTGGTCTACTCCATTTCGTCTATTTCCATACTGACCACCATTCCCATTTCATCTACTTTTCCCTTTTTGACACAAAGTAGAGACACAAGTACACACACAAAATGCCAGAGATATTTAGAATGTAGAATTTTATTTTAAAATAGTTTTAAAATAACATGTAGATTTAAAACAAAATATATACCTTACAGGCCACATAACAGAGAAACTGATTCCATGAAATCAGCGATGCTCAGCTTCCCCTCAGTGAACTTGGTTTGCAGACGCTTGATCCTCCTGTTCATGCGCTGCCACTTGGCTCGCTTCCTCACAGGGAGACCACCAGTCCGAAGTTGGAGAATCTTCACCTCGGATACCGCCTCCTCCTTTTTCAAGATTGCGACCAGCTGGTAGATGTTGGGATGGTCACGACCAGCTAGACGGATGAGTCGGTTGTGCCATCCTTCCAGACGGTTGTTGGTGCGGTCCCCTGAAGACTCCCAGTGGTTCCACTGGGCCACAGGGAAGTCTTTCATCCAAGTCGAGGAGAAGTAGGCGATGAAGGCTTCGGCAGGGGGAGAACCATCAGAGAGGTTGAGTCGCATGGTACACCATGCGAGTCTGACGTTGGCTGGAGGAAGGAACGCCAGGGCAGCAGAGTGCTTCACGAGAGTGCGGACTCCTCATTCTCCCTGTACATAACCACATGACCACGATCTGTACCCACCGCCACAAGCACTGCGCAAAGTGGAAGAAGCACCCTTTGACATCACTACCAGAAAGTGGAGGCGCACAGACTGCAGCAAAGCCCTCTCAAAGTCGACAAGGACGCGTGGAGGTTGGAGAGTGATGTTCAGGTCCTGTAGTGCTTCTTGATGATAGTGAAGAACCTGTTGTACGTCTCCCTGGACTTGTTGGGAGCAAGGCGTAGACTGCAGGAAACTGCTGCTCATCGATGATGATGTTGATGGTGAACAGTTGGTAGAAGAGACGCGGACAGACTCCGAAGGTTCCATCCATGTAGAGGCTCTCAGCAGTGGACAGCCGCTGAAGCATGGTGTCCTGTGGCAAAAATCAGTATTTTGTCACCAGCACCATCAGATCGTAGGAGGAAGCGCTGCCCTGATGCAGTCTGAGACCACTCTCCATCAAGTTGACATCACTGCGTTCCTTCGGTAGGGGAGGGTTATTCTTCAGGCGGTTACGGTAGAGCGAAGACTTCAGACTGGAGAAGGTGGGCAAGGTAGCGGCCACATCCGTAGCCTCTTCAGCCACTTGACCAAGGGCGTTGTTGTACAACTCAGGGATGGGTGCTGTCTTCTCCCTAACTTCCTTCCTGAGTTGCCCCTTAATCTTCTCCACCACGTTGTCGGCACGGTCTTCTGCATGGGTATGAGGCTTTCTGCTCTTGACTTCTTCTGCTTGAGTTGACACACATGCCTGGACAGGACGGTCGTGGCATCTCCAGTAGATGCATCCAGTGTTCTTGTCCTTCCTGTTGACTTGGTATCTGTAGCCCTCAAGTAGCAGAACACGGCCTCCGCGCTGAGTAGTTGTGAACTCCATGGTAGATTAGCAGGCTATGTATGACAGAGATCAGACTGACTCTTTTATACGCATCATGAGTAGCTACTTACATGTGTGAATTGCTTAACACTTGTCACTTTTTGGCAGATGTGATAGTGTTTTTATGGTGTTACAGCAGCAGCTGAATAACAACTCAAGAGTTGTTAAGTGCTCAACACTTGCCACTTGTTGGCTAGGAATGGAAAGTGTGGTCATTCTTATAAATAAAAATCTTGCAATATTTGGTCTACAAAATAGGAGTAGACGAAATGGGAAATGATGTCATATGGTAGGTAGACGAAATGGGAGTAGACCAAATGGGAGTAGACCAAATGGGAATTTTTCCTTGCTACGAAATGGGAATTTCTGAGTAGGCGAAATGGGAGTAGACCAACTGTGACATACCCCCGACAAACAAGAAATGTACACCAAGATGTTCGTTAAACTGTGTGTGTGCGTGTGTGTGTGTGTAATCTCAAACCTTAGACAAATATACTGACTTCCATAAAAAAACGCGAAAACAAAACAAGCTGAAGGTTGGGGGTGAATTTTATTGGTCACAATTGTGCAGAGTGGAAGCAAGAATTCAACGTGATTTGATTCATTACACCGGTAATGTGTGAAAATGTCATCAGCAATATGTCTTTTGTGTGGAAAATCCAAGGTCACGTGACAAACCAGCTTGAAGTCCTAATACCGTGTGTGGCCACCATTTGCATTGACAACTGCTTGACACCTGCGGCTCATTGAGTGGACCAGGTGGTTGATGCGTCCCCTTGGCACACCAGCCCACACATGGACGATGGCCTGGTGAAGTTGAGCCGCTGTTGCTGGTCGTGGACGCAGGAGGTCCAACCGTCTGCCAAGTTCATCCCAAAAATGTTCTATTGGGTTTAAATCGGGACCGAGGGCTGGCCAGGGCAGCACATTGGCGTTGTTATGCTGAAGAAATTGCTGGGTGGCCCTGGTGGTGTGTGGTCTTGCATTGTCCTGTTGAAATGTCCAGTTTGGGTGTTGCGCAAAAAAAGGATCGATATGGGGTCTGAGCACCTGGTTGATGTAGCGCTGTGCATTGACACCCTGTCCGCGACCAGGACCAATGTTCTGAAAGATGACTGGTCCTATGGCGTGGTTAATGCCAATTGCACCCCATATCATAACGTTCGGGCCTCCCCAGGGGTTCCGCTCTACCACACAGGAGTCAGCATAGCGTTCACCAGGTCGACGCCATATTCTGACACGACCGTCAGCCATGTCAATACAAAAACGGCTCTCATCTGAGAACAGTATGCGTCCCCACTGCTGCCTGTGCCAGTTGATTCAGGCTTGTGCCCACTGCAGCCTGTCCTGCCGGTGTCTTGGTGTCAGTACCGGACCTCTGTGAGGACGCCTACATGCCAGCCCGTTCTCCTGAAGATGCCGCCGCATAGTGTTGAGGCTGATTCGTTGCTGGAGATTCCCAGGCACCTGTCGAGCAGTGTTAAAGGCTGTTTGCCGCCTGTCCCGCAGATGGGTTCGAACAAGATGGCGATCCTCTCTTTGTGTGGTGACCCAAGGACGGCCTGGCCGGGGACGATCATCAGTGGTACCAGTGACTCGCATGCGGTGCTGCAGACGATAGATGGTTGAGATGTGGACGTTAAAGATGTTGGCGACCTGCCTGGCATCCACACCAGCCTCCAGATGGCCTAGGGCACGATTGCGTTCCTCTGCTCGTAGTCTTGGCATCTCTGTAGCGCTCAGACGGCAAGTCGTTACCTGAACCTTGTAGCGCGGCTTTATAAAGGCTGCATGCCTGTGTACTTGTCGCTGGTTAACTTTGCTCTGCATGGTGTGCACGTGCCTCACATGCAGCAACCAGTTTGCCATTTTTGTTGACCCTCCAATGCCGGGAATGATGTGTTGCTCACACAATTTTTTCACTGCACGTGAGTCTTGGACCCAAACAACTTGCCACAATGGTTCAATATTGTTCAAATTTTCGCGTTTTTTTATGGAAGTCAGTATATATACTCTCAACAGTTGGCCAGTCAATACGTTCATGATGCTGTCACAGTATACACCTCATTGAGCATGCTCATCATGTGAGAATAATGTAATGTATTGTAACGTAAAAGGATATTTATAGAGCGCTTTACCTCGCAAGAGCCCAAAGCGCATATTACAGAAAAACATGATAAAATTATAATTCATATTCAAAGCACACACACACACACACACACACACACACACACACACACAACACATGCGCGCGCGCGTGCACACACACACACACACACACACACACACACACACACACACACACACACACACACACATACCACACACACACACACACACACACACACACACACACGGCCAAAAACCTCACACACGCAGACAGACACAGGAGCGCGTTCAACACCAGCAAACACCTGTGCACAGTGGTAAGTGGATATTGTTAATCAATCCGAGGGAAAAGATGTGTCTTTAGGGAGGTTTTAAAAGTCTCTAAAGAGTCTGTGTTACGCAGAGAAGAAGGGAGACTATTCCACAGAGCAGGTGCCTGGTAAGAGAAAGATCGTTGGCCTGAAGTTTTCAGGCTAGCGGAGGGAAGCTGAAGCAGACGAGAATCGGTGGATGGCGTAAGTTGCGAGACGGAACATAGAGATGGAGGAGGTCAGAGAGGTAGGAGGGAGCCAGATTATTCAGTGATTTGAAAACCAGGAGGAGAACTTCAAAGTCAATGCGAGATCCTGAATTGGGAGCCAGTGTAAGGATGACAGAATTGGTGATATGTGATCAGATCTAGAGGAGCGGGAGATCAGACGGGCGGCATTGTTCTGAACTTTTTGAAGTTTAGAGATGAGCGTTAAGTGACAACCGGCAAGGAGGGAGTTACAATAGTCGAGCGGAGACAGAACAAAAGCACAGATTAGAGTCTTCAGGGCATTTTAATAAGAAGGGAATAAAAATGGAATACCACAGATTTGATCCACTTGTAAAAGATTAGACTGCGTTATTGGGTAAATCATTTTCTCTCCTGCGCATTTTCTTCCTCTACAGATTTACAATGTCTATCAGAACTTTGATCATTTTTTTTCCATTACCGCCATCATTTTGTTCCACACTTGCTTTTTCTTTTTTTTTCTTCTCCATTTTTCTCCCCTTTTCTCTTCTTGCGCACATGCGACTTTTTCTCATTTACTCTTTTTTTTCACTCCTATTTTTTGTTGTTGTTGTTGTCTTTTTGTTGTCTTATCTTTTTTTGCTTCTTTCTTGCTTTTTTTCTGCCTATTTTTTTTTTACTGAGCATTTCTTAGCCTCTTATTTCAATTGCAAATAATCCCTATATACTTTTCTGAAGTCGAATTCAGTTTTATCCTGTCTTGTGTCCTTTTCCTTTGCATCTTTTTTCTTTTCCTTTCTGTTTTCTTTCTTTCTTTATTTATCTTTTTGTTAACTCATTTATTTACTTTTTTGTCTTTTGAGTTCCCTCTCTAGCATCCTTTTTTTGGTTTGTTTTAATTTCATTTACAACCTGGACTGCCTGTCTCTGTCCCTTATTCTCTCTCTCTCTCTCTCTCTCTCTCTCTCTCTCTCTCTCTCTCTCTCTCTCTCTCTCTCTCCATTTTGTGATACATGCATGTATTATTGTTTGAAAGTAATTTCAATTTTCAGTGTCATGTTTGTAATTATAAATATGTATGTCATAACTTTTAGGGCAGCGGTCACGAATGTAATGTCTCTTAACAAGAGATGATAAAGTTGTCTGAAGTCTCTCTCTCTCTCTCTCTCTCTCTCTCTCTGTCTGTCTGTCTGTCTCTCTGTCTGTCTGTCTCTCTCTCTCTCTCTCTCTCTCTCCATCGAAATTTTATTCTTTCTGCGTTACTTGTTTATGGGTGAACCAGCAAACAACCGCTTCTGGCGAAGATCACCAGCGTCCCAGGGAAATTGGACATCAACGATACCGCTGCTTCCTGACGGCAGATGTGGAGTTTAATCGATCAAACAAGACCGCGCCTCCTCATCAGTCTCTGGTTTCCGCTCCTTTGACCCCAAATGGTGTGTTGACCATGGGGACGCTGTTATGCGGATTTTCAAACTTGAGTTACGGGCCTTAGGGCACGAATCGAAAGTCAGCGACGTAAGGATGGATAATTAGAACACTGTAGAAGCTGCCTTTGAAAAGGGGGAATAACTAGGGGGCGTTGGCACGGTAAGGTGAACAAGTTTAGCCGAGTGTGGACTTCTTCAGCTTCTGGGCTGTTGATAAACTTTTTGGAGATAAGATGTGTACTTTTGAAAAAGAAATTGTCTGGGGTGTTAGTCTGTATAAGGTCAACCCAATTCATTCATTCACTAGAATGATTTAGCCAATATGCAGCAATGAATTATTTGAAAATTTCAAAAAGGGTAGCAACATGAAATCAAAATTTCTTTGCTATGGCGTGAAAGTTAACACTTTCACATATGTGCAGTACTCTCACTCCATTAAAGCCCTGTGTGACTAGGGAGAAACTTTCCCAGAAGGAAGATCCTGCATGTCTGGGGCGAGTCTTGGACCTCTTTGGTGGTCAGATACTAGTTCCCAGCATGTCTCTTCAGATCCCATTTCAAGCCCTTCCTGCAGATAATAGATGGTTTGTACCATTCACCGAGTCGTCTATTTCAGTTCACACATTATCGGTATACCCCTGCTTTTCAACATTCTTTCTTCGCCGTCCTGTCCCCTCCCTCCCTCACCCCCCCCCCCCCCCCCCCCTCCTGTTTTTCCTGTCTACTTTTCCCCTCTCAAAGTAAAATGAATGACAGAGTGGGATCTGCACGAGAAACAGGCGTGCAGCACGCCGTCAGTAAATTAACAGTACCAGAACTAAAACTCTGAATAAACTACACTGCAGCTAAGCACTTACTGTTGTCAGTAGAGGGGGTACTTGCTGTCTACGCATGGTGTACGAGACACCAGTCAACGCCACCAAAGTGACTCAGCAGCAGTGCAGTGTGGGTTTTTTTTCCCCATCTTTATGACAGTGTTAGGACGAGTGGCTATTGACAGCTCTCTGTGGGCTGTCAGTGCTGGAGATGAGACGACAACAGTCTTGATGTGGCCATGTACAGGGGGCAGTGTTGTAGTGCAGGAGATGAGACGACAACAATCTTGATGTGGCCATGTACAGGGGGCAGTGTTGTAGTGCAGGAGATGAGACGACAACAATCTTGATGTGGCCATGTACAGGGGGCAGTGTTGTAGTGCTGGAGATGAGACGACAACAATCTTGATGTGGCCATGTACAGGGGACAGTGTTGTAGTGCAGGAGATGAGACGACAACAATCTTGATGTGGCCATGTACAGG
>CM031601.1:27972570-27977570 GCA_018398815.1 Conus ventricosus
CTCAGGATTTTATATGTTAGCCTGCACTTGTTTCCCGCACAACTTAATTGCTCAGGATTTTATATGTTAGTGAGATTCCCCTCCCCTTGGAGAATATAAGCTTGCTGAAGGCTCATTTTGAGAAGCATTTATTTTATTTTTCCCCTTCACCCACTGAAGCACATACTGTTAGTTAGGCAGAATTATCTACCACTGCAGATATGAATGCTTATTCTCCCCTATTTCTTAAATTTCTAAGACATAAGAGCAAGTTTTGTTTATAATATATATATGTATATGTAATAATTATATATATATATATATATATATATGTGTGTGGATAGGTAGATAGATAGGGGAAACAAGTATATAATTTTATATTATATATATATTCGCGTGCTCACACACGTATGTCGTTCTGAACTTTGTGAATGATGGATGATGGGATCCTCGACGAAACTGCTTGTGTGTCTTGCAGTCCAGATTGGCGCTGCCAGATTTATGGGTTTAGGCTATCAATAAAACATGAACTTGCACATGTTCCACAAAAAGACTGATTTAAAATATGGCTGAAAATTTAATGCTGTTCAAGGATTGTTTGCTTCTCTTTGGGGGTGGTGCGGGGGGTGTGTTGTGTGGTGTGTTGTTGTTCCTTTTTCTTTTTCATATCGTGCATACGCCTGCGCCTATTTATACATGTCAAGTGTGTGTGCGCGCGCGCGTGTGTGTGTCTCTCTCTGTCTGTGTGTTTTGTGTCTGTGTTTGTTTTGTGTGCTGCGTGCATACTGTGTGTGTGCGCATGCACGCGCGCCTGTGTGTGTGTGTGTGGGTGTGTGTTTCCCCCGCGCTCGGAATCTTTTGGTAAAGAAATGGCAGATGCATTTTTTAAAAAGGCGTCTGCGAAAAGTTGATATCAAAGCTTATGGTATTCATATTTTTTATGTGAATCATATAACATTTCATCAAAATAGGTTTGGAGCAAAGACTTCTGTGTTTGAATCATATAACATTTCATCAAATATGTTTTGGAATAAAAGGGAAGGCGCGTTTGGGGGAAAAAGAAAAAGAAAAAATGTATACCAGATACAAAGATGGGATTAATCTGTCCCAGAAAAAGATGCCTTTCCACTCTGAAAGTCGATCATATTATCTGAGAATTAACGCGTGGTTGACAATTTTTTAGAAACTCACATGTCGGTTTTGTGGTCAACTTTTTGGCGTTTCTCGTTTTTGCATTTCATTGTCCAAATACTAAGTCTTATTTCCGCTTCATAAAGAATTTAATTTCTGACCCCCTGACCCCCCCCCCCCCCCCCCCCCTCCCTCCCCGGTTGAAAAGCGGTCGAAACAACTTAATAATCTTTTTCAATAAGCATGTGGAAATGTGCGCATGTGTGAGAGTGTGAATGCATGTGTCTGCGTGTGTGTGTGTGGCGGGTGGGGGGGGGGGGGAGCGGCTGCCTGGCTGGCTCTGCGCACGCGCGCGTGCGTGCGTGCGTGCGTGCGTGCGTGCGTGCGTGCGTGCGTGCGCGTGCGCGCGCGCGCGTGCGTGCGTGCGTGCGTGCGTGCGTGCGTGCGTGCGTGCGTGTGTGTGTGTGTGTGTGTCACACACACACACACACACACACACACACACACACACACACACACACACACACACACGCACACACACACACACACACACACACGCACATGCATGCATACATACATACATACATTTATACATACACAGGGTGTGTGAAAGAGATAAATGGGGAGGGAAAAGGAGGGAGGGGGCTTTGGAAAGAGAGAGACGAGGGAGGGTGGGGGGAGATGTCTGGGAGTAGAATGTTCGTTCGAAATATCACATTTTATTAACAATAGCCAGTAAAGAAAACTTTATTTCAAAGAGCCGTTTCAGTATCTGTTTTTAATTATTAGCGTCACCTCACATCGCAGTTACTTGGTTCCTCCCTTCATTCAGTAAGATACAACTCACCGAAAATGTCTCTCTTGATCCAGTCAGATACACTTCATAGAAAACTTGCCTCAGTGATTTCTGTCAGGTATAGTTGACAGAAGAATGTCCTCATTGATTCAATCAGACACAGTGGACAGAAACATCCCCACGCCCTACCCCCCCCCCCCCCCCCCCCCCACCACCCCCACCACCATCCACCCCCACCCACCTCCGCCTCCTTTGAATCAATTAGAGACGATTGATGGATTGCTCAGCCCTTGATTCAATCAAAATGAATCGACTGGCGTGTTTCCATTTGAGTCAGTCAGAGACAGGTAACCGACAAATCCTCCCCTGCCCCGCCTTCTCCTTGATTCAGTGAGAGACAGCTGATTGAATTGTTCACTCCCTTGAATCAGTCAGAATGAATTGACTGAAGTGTTTCTCCATTGATTCAGTCAGGGACAACTGACCCGCAAATTTCCCCCTTGAATCAATCAGAGTCAGTTGACAGCAGTATTTTACCCTTGATTCAATCAGAGGCAGTTGACAGCAGTATTTTACCCTTGATTCAATCAGAGGCAGTTTGACAACAGTATTTTACCTTGAATCAATCAGAGTCAGTTGACAGCAGTATTTTACCCTTGATTCAATCAGAGTCAGTTGACAGCAGTATTTTACCCTTGATTCAATCAGAGTCAGTTGACAGCAGTATTTTTTCCCTTGATTCAATCAGAGACAGTTGACAGCAGTATTTCCCCTTGATTCAATCAGAGACAGTTGAAAGCAGTTTTTTCCACTTGATTCAATCAGAGACGGTCGATCTCAGTATTTCCCCTGGATTCAATCAGAGACAGTTGAAAGCAGTATTTCCCCTTGATTCAATCAGAGACCGTTGAAAGCAGTATTTTCCCTTGATTCAATCAGAAGCAGTTGATCTCAGTATTTTCCCTTGATTCAACCAGAGACAGTTGAAAGCAGTATTTCCCCTTGATTCAACCAGAGGCAGTAGAAAGCAGTATTTTCCCCTTGATGCAACCAGAGACAGTTGAAAACAGTATTTTCCCCTTGATTCAACCAGAGACAGTTGAAAACAGTATTTTCCCCTTGATTCAATCAGAAGCAGTTGATCTCAGTATTTTCCCCTTGATTCAACCAGAGACAGTTGAAAACAGTATTTTCCCCTTGATTCAACCAGAGACAGTTGAAAACAGTATTTTCCCCTTGATTCAATCAGAAGCAGTTGATCTCCGTATTTCCCTGGATTCAATCAGAGGCAGTTTGATCTCAGTATTTCCCCTTTGATTCAATCAGAGGCAGTTGATGGTAAGTACTCTCCCCTTGTTTCAGTCAGAGACTGTTGAGAGCAGTATTTTCCCCCTTGGTACAACCAGAGACAGTTGAAAGAAGAATTTTCCCCGTTAATCAATCAGAGACCGTTGGTGGTAGTACTCTCCCCTTGATTCAATCAGAGGCAGTTGATCTCAGCATTTTCCCCTTGATTCAATCAGAGGCAGTTGATGGTAGCACTCTCCCATGATTCAATTAAAATAGTTGATGGGGGGGTACTACCTTCCTGATTCAGAGACGGTGGATGAGAGTATTACCACTCCACCCGGTCATGGTCAATGGGGCCATTTCCTCTCTTGGTTCAGAGAGAGAGAGAGAGAGAGAGAGGTTGGTGAGACCGTTTCCTCACTTGATTTTGCCTGAGATCGTTGGTAAGGAAGAATTGTCCGCCCGTTCAGTCTGAGATGTTGGAGTGTTTCCCTTCTCATTTAGTTAGAGGTGGTTGATGGGAATAGTTCCCCCACTCTTTCAGTCACGTATGGTTGATGGGAGTGTTTCCTCTCTAATGAGGTCAAGGTTTGTTGAAGGGAATATTTTTTCTCCTCTCATTCAGTCAAGCGTGGTTGATAGGAACATTCCCTCTTTGATTCAGTCAGTGACGATGGATTGGACATTTTCTCTGAACAATTAAGTAGTGGGGGAAAACAAGTGCAGGCTAACAATTCTCAGTCGTTATAGTAATGACTTGCAAAGATTTACACTTTTAGAAGGATAAAAAATTGAAGATGGAGAAAATAGGGAATGTGTTAAAAATATGAGAAACCCTTCGCTAGCTGCCTGAGGGAACCATCGTAATCCCTCTCGAAGGCACATCATTTGTATTGCCTGCTCCTAGGCCTTTCGTCTGCTGGATTGGATTCATCAGGAAGACACGGCTGGTTGTGTCTGTGCTCTTGGTGTCAAATAGAGACACACCACAGTCCATAATTCTGTGGTGTTCTCACCACCTAGGGTTAAAAAAAGAATCCAACAGCACCCTCAAAGCAGCCAGCGAAGGGTAGTAAATGGAACAAAACGAAAGTGTGGAGACGAAAAAAAGTTGCTAAAAAACTAAAAAGCATTATTCAAGCAGTATAAATATAGGGGACAATCTTTGAGCCTATGCTTGAGGATCCAGTTAAGGATGCAAGGGAGATCAAAAGGTATGGAACAGTGTGAGTGGTCAGCTCTGCTGTTCAATAACCCAAGCATTGTGAGTGGCTAAGAATTGTACAGAACAACTTTACTTGGATCTCCTAAGAGATGCAATCTCCACTGATTGACCAAAGAATATAATGCTGAACAATTAAGTAGTGGGGGAAAACAAGTGCAGGCTAACAATTCTTCAGTCGTTTATAGTAAATGACTTGGCAAAGATTTAAACTTTTAGAAGAAAAAAAAAATGAAGATGAAGAAAATGGGCAATTTTCTCTCTGATTTAATCAAGTGACGGGTTGATTGGAGCATTTCTCTTTTGGTTCAGTCACAGTCGAGTAGTGGGTGTGCATTTTCCTTCAGTTCATCGGAGACGGTTGATGGGAATTATTTCCCCGTTTGATCCGACAGACATGGTTAATGGGAGTTAGCTCCCTCTAACGCAGTCATATCAGTTGATATGAGTGTCCTCACCACACAACACCCGTCCCCTGTGCTCTCTCCCTCCCCCGCCTCCACCCCTCTCCGTTGATGCATTCTGACACGGTTCATGGGATCAATCCTTCTTTATTTAATCAGAACAGTCGAGTGGGGGAGC
>CM031601.1:27980070-27992570 GCA_018398815.1 Conus ventricosus
ATCTCTCTCTCTTCTATTTCTCGCTTCTCTTCTCTCTCTTCTCTCTTCTCTCTCTCTTCTATCTTCTCTCTCTCTCTCCTCCCTCTCTCTCTTTCTCCCTCTCTTTCTTCGCACACACACACACCCACACCAACACACTCACACCACACACACACACACACACACACTACACACACACCACACAGAGGCTACATACTCTCCAGAAACATTACACATGCGCGGGAACACCACGCAATGCACACAAAAGAGTGAGTGAATACGCACAGATTACTGGTTCCTGAAGCTAGGCTAATAGCACACGCCCGGTGCGTCACGACAGCGAATGCACTAAACACGCTTATACACATAACGCTTGAACGCATTTCAGACAACGATACTCACATACACTATACATAATGAGCACATCAACCAACACAGCGTCGTTCTGGACATATGAGTTTATCGATGTTGAGAAGATTGCGGATTCCTAATATAGCAAATATACACAAACAGAAACCGTAAACAACTACCAGCCCCTTCCTTACCATCCTCACACGCAACAACACACAACTGTTAAACCCACACACACACACACACACACTCACACACATCCACACACACACGGTAGACTTGGGGAATCACAAACACACAAGAGAGGAAGGACAAAGGTGCCATATGACAAAGCATCATCATAGGCCTCATCATCATGGCTAACTGGTGTAGACTTGATTTGACTGGGTAGACGCGCAGCTTAATTAACAGAGTGGGGTTGGCGCAGTGTGTAGGTTCCAGATATGATGTCCTTCCTCCGTACTCGTTCAAAGAAGATTAGGGCAATCAGCTATCGCCGGTTACATCACGTCTGCTCTTGATGGACTGTTTTGTTTGACAGTGCTCTCTCTCTCTCTCTCTCTCTCTTCTCTCTATCTCTCTCTTCACCTCTCTCTTCTCTCTCTCTCTCCCCCTTTTGTTTATCTTTGTCTCTCTGTCTAGGCTCTCTCTCTCTGTCTCTCTGTTTTGTTGTGTGTGTGTCTCTCTCTCTCTGTTTCTCTCTTCTTTTTTCTCTGTTTCTCTTCTCTGTGTGTTCTGTCTATCTCTCTCTTCTCTCTCTTCTCTCTCTTCTCTCTCTCTCTCTTTTCTGTCTCCTTTGTCTCTCTCTTTCTATCTCTCTCTTCTCTTTCTCTCTCTATGTTTATCTTGTCTCTTTGTCTGGCTGTCTCTGTCAGTCTGTTCTGCTTGTGTGTGTCTCTCTTGTGTTTCTCTTCTAACTTATTCTCTCTGTTTCTGTCGTCTCTGTCCGTCCTCTGTCTCTCTCTCTGTCTCTGTCTCTTCTCTCTCTCTTCTTGCTCTATTTCTTCTTTCTCTCTCTCTCTGGTCTCTCTATCTCTCTCTCTCTCCTTCTCTCTCTTCTCACTCTCTCTCTCTCTCTTTCTTTACTCCCCGCCTCTAGGTCAGTTTGGATCTTTGTCTCTATCTGTGCGATGACCTCATTCAACAGGACAACAGTGAAGTCCTCTGCTCTCATGGGAGTCTGTCGTTGTTGTCCCACCACTTTTCCAGGCAGATTTTTGTCCTTGGGGGCTTTTTTCATCAGCTCACGCTTTCAGAGCAGTGGGGGGAGGGGGAGGGGAAGAGGAGATCTGAATGTTGAAAATACAGTCAGAGGAGATGAAAGGGTGAGTGAGGGTAGGTGAGTGGAATGGATGATAGAAATGGAGAGGGAGGGACAGGGCAGGTGCAAGATGGAGATGGGGTATGGGAAGTCACAGAGGGCCGATCACAGAAGATAAGTTAAGAAAGGGATGGATGATGAAGCAACAATACACACAGTAAAAGAAAAAAGAAAAAAAAAGCTTGTTTTTCGTAGACAATTCATGTGCTTGAGCGTGCGCCCCACACACATGCATTGCGTTTTTCTGTGTGTGTGTGTGTTGTGTGTGGTGGTGTGTGTGTGTGTGTGTGTGTGTGTGTCTGTCTGTCTGTTGTCTGTCTGTATGTTTGGCTGTCTGTCTGTTCCGTATCTCTGTTGTGTCTGTCGTCAATTATATTTCTGTAGTGTGTGTGTGGGTGTGTGTGTGTGTGTGTGTGTGTGTGTGTGTGTATGTGTGTGTGTGTGGTGTGTGTGTGTGGTGTGTGTGTGTGTGTGTGTTGCGTGAGGGTGTGTGTGCGTGTCTGTGTGTGTGCGGGGAGGTGTGTGTGTGTGTGTGTGTGCTGTGTGTGTGTGTGTGTGTGTGTGTGTCGTGTGTGGGTGTTTTGTCGACACCCCCACTCCCCCTCCTTCTCTCTCCTCTCTCTTCTTCTCTCTCTCTTCTCTCTTCTCACACACACAACAACACACACACACACACAAACCCCACATCAGTGTGTTTATTTCTCTTTCTCTCTTTTTAACATTAGAACAACAGACATACAAAAAACGCAATTCCCCTAACCATCACAGTCGCAGCCGTGGACAGATTTTGAAACAACAAATGACCCAGACATGGCAAAGAGGAGTAGTTTGGGGGGTATGAATGGAAAAGACAGCCACAGATTGACAGCCATGGGAAAGGATGTTAGGTCGGGGGGGGGGGGGGGGGGGGTTGGGAGGAGGGCCTGCCTGGTGGATGATCTAGCGCTTCTAAGTTTATGACAGGCGTCAATGGACAATTCGCTGTGGTTATGGCTTTTAAAAGCATGGACTGAGAACCAAGCCAACATGTCCAAACTGCAGATTCCACAACACAATCACACCAAATGAACGTACCCTTTGTACATATTAGTGTCTAATGATCAATAGGGTACGCGCACACCACACACACTCACTCACACACCACACACGACACGCAGCACACACGCACTACGCACGCACGCCCGCACGCACACACACACACACGACGCAACGACGCACGCACGCCCACACACACACACACACACACACCACACCACACACACACACGCACGCTCAAATACACACATACACACATTACACACGCGCATGGCAATACACACACAACACACACAAAACACCACACACACACACACACAAACAAGCACACGTATCCCCTCTTCTGTGTAAAACCACTCCAAATGAATAGACGCGACTTGGAGATATAAACACACACACTGATCAATCTATTCGGTTTCCTCTTCCTTGTCCATCCATCCAACAAGGATCCCCACTCCCTTCCGTTTACCCAATCCCCCCCCCTTTGCGACACTAGACGAAGTGCAAAATCTGTTTTCCACCATCTGCTGGTCACCAAAGAGATCTGTCGGGTTTTTTAACCATGCTCTCGCCAATTCTGCTGTTGGGAGGTGGTCGCGTTGGCTTGTTGCCGCAATAATCATGCATGAAGAACCCAACGATTGCTGAATGCTTTAGAGTTTGGTGCACTCTGGGCAAGTTGATGTAGGCCAATGGTTTATACTTCATTGTAACAGCATACGTGTGGGGTTAACGTGTATATGGTGTTCTCTGGTGGATGCCTTGATAGTAAGGGGGCGCCTTTGTCGTTGCTTTTGGTTTTGTTTTGTTTTTCATTTAGGATCAAATTGACATTTTGTCTTTAAGTTTTCTTTTCATGTTCCTAGTTGTTGTTGTTATTGTGTGAACTGAGGTGCCATGAGAGACAAAATACAATGTTTTTTTCTTCTTCTGGCGCAATCAAAGGAATTACTTTTGCCGAGAATGAAAACTAAATGATGACTGCCATATTCCCATTTTTGTTTGCTGTTGATGTTTGGTGTGTTGTTGTTGTTGGTTGTTGCAGATGTTGTTGTTTGTTCTGTGCTGTTGTTGTTGTTGATGTTGTTGTTGATGTTGCTGTTTGTTTTTGTTGTTGTGTTGTTGTTGTTGCTGTTGTTGTTGTTGCTGTTGTTGTTGTTGTTGTTCGCTGTGTTGTCGTTGTTTGTTGTTGTTGTTGTTGATGCTGTTGCTGTTGCTGTTGTTGTTGTGTTGTTGTTCTTGCTGTTGTTGTTGTTGTGTTGTTGTTGTTGTTGTTGCTGTTGTTGTTGTTGTTGTTGTTGTGCTGGTTGTTGTTGTTGATGTTGTTGTTGTTCTTTCAGGCTTATCATCTTTGAAGACGGTATCTTCTTCATATCATAGTGATGCAGTGGGAGAAGGTGAATTAGAGATTGGGAATTTCTTGAATACTTGTGTTGTTTGGCGGAGGTTCTGTGTCTTTATTTTATTTGTCTATCAGATTGGACTTTTCAACAGAAATTGTCAGTGGACAGTTGACGAGTTTGTTCACATGCAGTAAGTTACATGAGCATGAGTGGGGGCCTTGATTTATTGTCTCCACTGACAGATAGCTTCCACTTAAGCTTAGCGCAAAGGGAACGGAAAAACAACGTCTAGGTGTGGGTTATTTTTTCCAAAAGAATTCATACAGTATGTTTTGCAGTATAATCTTAGATTTTTACTATCAGGTTAAGCTTCCCAAGATTGAAAACCCAGGCATAGTTATCTGATTTTTTGTTATACATCATTATGTAGATTTCCTCCCCTTCCTTTTTCTCCCTCCCCTCACCTCTTCCTATCTCCCTCCCTCCCCCCCTCTCACTAGCCCCTCTCGCCCCTTCCCTTTCGTATTTCCTTCTACGTGAAGGTTACAGCAGAATGATGTCGTGAGGATTTCTTTTTCCCCCTTTTCAGTAACGTAGTCCGTACATCCTAACATTTGAGAGGTTTTGCGTTAAACAGGTGGAGTTACTTAGTTTCTTTCGTTTTGAGTTAAACGGTGGTAGGAGATACTCCTTCGTCTTCCTTCGTTTTTGAGTACAGGTGGAGATTTCTTAGTCTTCCTTTCGTTTCTTTGTGTGATCAGGTGGTGTTAATATAGTCTTCCTTTCGTTTTTCGTTTTTGCTTCCTCCTCTGTTTATGACTCGCTCTGTATTCACTTTTCTGACAAGAAGTCTACCCCTTCTCTTCTCCTCTCTCTTTCTCTCCTCTATCTCTCTTCTTCTCTCTCTTGGAGCGCTCTCCAATCAGTCACATCACGAACGCAGTATAAAAAAAAAAAACTTTCTTATACTGCGTTGGTGGATGTGATGATTGGAATGGCGCTCCATTAGTGCAAACGATTTGTGCCAACTGACTTGGGCCTATAGATAATTTAATCTGTTTATCCAGCATAATATATGTGTGTTCAGATACATATTGAGTTGGAGATTCTGTGAGGTGCGGCAAAAGACAGGAAATTGTGCTTTTTAGTCTTGCAGTACGAGTCTGTACAAACTGACAGCCAATTAGTTGAGTGCACATTAAATTGTAAGTGCATTCTCAGTCACTATTTTCGAACCACTGCTGTGGTACCTAATCTACAGTCTGTTTGATTGATTTTTCTTGTATTTTGTCGTTGTTGTTATTTGATGCTGTTTGTTGTTGTTGTTGTTGTTTGTTGTTGTTGTTGTTTTTGTTGTTGTTTTCATTATTATTTTTCTTTTTTGTATACGTGTCCTTGTATTCCCTTTTTTTTGTTTTTCCTTTTACTTGTGCATCAGGGACATAAATGGACAAATCCAGAACTCATTGGCCATCGAGAGAATGGACTGAGAATTTGCCATTTAATTATCAATAGTGCCATTCAGTAAGATCTATGAATCTCGACCCTGATATCGCATCCATCCCCCCAAGCTTTCCATTGTTCTGGGTACTCTCCGAATCAAGACTAAAGACTACTTTAGTGATACAGATGTGCCGTTCCAGGTTATAATATCGTTCGAAACAGACCTACTAAAGACAAAGAGACAGGTCTTCTAGTGTATGTCAGTGATTCTCAACTTCAAGAGACTTTCCCACTAGAACAGCATGAGTAGAAGCAGTAGGGGAGACCAATCACATGAACAAATCACGATCCATTTTAAATAGGGGTGTGCTATCGGAACCGCAGAAAGAGTCAGTGGATGAATAAATTTTTGTTTACTATGATGGACGCAGTTCTTAGAATGTAAAGAGATTTGATTTTACTCGGTGACTTCAATGTAGATTTTTGAAATCAAAAAACTCTAAATAAACAAGGCCACTGGAGCCAACGATAAGTGTGTTGAATATACATCAGATTATAAAACACCACCAGAGAAACACCACTTCAAAGACAATCATTGACCATATCTAAGGTTCAAATGGGGGGGAAAAACTAAATACTAGAAGTTGTGTACCAGTCTTATCTTCTAGTGATATTACCCCAGTTCTTTGTGTTACATGGTCTAATAACAGGAGTGAAACTCCAAAGGGCCACCAAAACCATAACTTTACTGTTGCTTCTCAAACATTTAACGCACAAACTTTTTGCTTGATTTAATGAACTCAGAACTTATTACAGTATACAATATTGTGATCAGAACAGCGATTGATTTTGATCGAAATTTTTACAGAAGTCTATACCAGACATGCTCCGTTAAAATCAATAGAGTAAAGCTATCCCAAACCCCGTGTGGTACACTGAAAGAATTACAGGAGGCATGCTACTTAGAGACCTTTGAAAGAACTGCTTTGAAGGAAGAATCAAGATCACCAAGAAATGAAATAAAACTCTCAGAAGAGCAGGGAAAAAAACTAAAATGCTATCGCGAAGTTTTTTAAATTCCAAACAAAATCAAAACTGGTTTGGCAAGCAATAAACCAGCTTAACATAACAGTTTTTCTCAAAAAATCAAAACTGTTATCAAAAGGTATTTGTTGAACAATGAACATCACTTCTCGAACATTCCAGATACAGTGTTATACTGATCATTCAGCTCTATGAACTTAAAGAACTCCATCAATTTTGTACGACAAAAAAAGTCACGTACTGAACTATTCATTTACATCTAAACTGGCACGATGTTGTGGTATCAGTACTACTTACTCTCAGTCAGGAACCGTGGTCTAGATGCGCATAGATGGCAAAATTTGAAACTCTCGGTCCTCCAGTTATAAACTGACTCGTTAAAGTATATCTTTTAATTGGGTAGATAAATGTTATTTTCCTAATGCGTTCAAAACTGCAAATGTTTATTACATTCATAAAATCTCGGTGATAATACTTGATCCTCTTCAAACTACAAGACCAATATCAATTTATCTATCTTTCCAATCTAGAAATGCATTTCAATAAAACACAGCCTTCTTCACTTCAACATGTCACGATTTTGATCAATCCGGCTCAGTTTGGTTTCGACAGAACATTTGCCCATTCTGCTTTAATCAATCTTGTAGATGTGTGGCTTAATAATATTAAGAACAACAGAATATGGTGGTGTCTTATTCGTGATTTTAAAAAAGCATTCGTGTCATTGACCACAAATCTTCCTTATTCGAAAAACTGGAGAGATTACGTCTTTCAAAATCCGCTTATCTTTAAATTCATACATCACAAAAACGACAAACAATGCGTCTTTTCGGGGACGGCTGTCTTCTATAACACTCTTAGTATGGCGTTCCCACATGGCCTCCATTTTTCGGCCCGTATTTTCAATCCTACATTATGACTACTACCTACATGTAAGAATCTACAGGGACCTCTTTGAGATGAACCACAATCAGCACCAGCCATATTGATCCTTCCAGTCTTTTCAAAACATTGCAAGCAAGAGATCCAACGATTGTATAATGGAACCTTCGAACTAAAATATATGTCACTTCACCCTCAAAAAAAACAAACACTCATGTACATTACAACTAGGCAAAAAAGACAAAAGCTCACAATGATTTTCCCTTCCTATACACCTTAAATAATGTACTTGTGGAACAAGTCATATCAAACAGTATTAGGACTAATAACTGTAAATAGTCTCAGTTGAAATCCCCACATACGTGACTATGCAAAAAGCTCTCCCAGAAAGTCTTAACAGCTCACCAAAATCAACACTTTCTTGACTTCATTCACGAAAGCTTTTTTTGCCTTGCTCATATTCAGTTATGTTGATAATGCATCTACTATATGGGTATTCGGGAAGTGCAAACACACCTAAACCCAGTGTTTGGCATACAAAACGAGCGCTCAAAACTAATTACTTCTGAAAAGAAAACTAGCCTCCGAAAGCTCTGATTATAATCATCTTCCATTCTTCCATTCAGCCATGGACCAAATACAGCAAAGGGGCTAATGATGCACCAAAGATTCTGACCGGGAATGCTCAACAACTTTAATGAGACGATTCTCAAAAGTCTGTCGAGAAACTCCAACAAATCCATATACCAATGCCAGTATTGGGACTATTTAAATCAAGTCTACGTACTCGGGTACCCTCTTTGGGGAACTCCCTGCCAGAATACATCATACATTATCCATTGTTCCCACACGGTCCAATAAAAACACTACTTACCATCTTCGGAGGTTAATAAAAATAATTTAAAAATAAAAAAACATTAAGTTAATACCACGTAATCTCAAAGCTTAAAATCATCCATTTTCAGGTACTAACCTATTTGTCGTTCTAATTTTTTCTTTTCTTTTTTTCATATATCAAGTATTGTTTGATTATATTATAATATATATATATACATATATATATATACACATTATTAGATATATATATATTTATATATATATATATATATTTAAACTGGTATGTGCTCCCTACTTGTTATTGAGCACTTTTTGCATTCTGAGTGGCATCTTAACTCTAGTTTTTATATAATAGATATATATATATTATTATATATTATATATTTATATTTTTTATATAACTATATATATATATATATATATATAATTTGATAAAAGGTAAGGTTTAAACGATCTACAGCGCTTGTTTCATGCAATGCAATCATCAGTGATCACTGATGATTGCATTGCATGAAACAGCGCTGTAATAGTTTTAAAACTACCTTTTAACAAATGTTGCTCCCAGTCGAGTTTGACATTTTTTAAAAATCTTGCTGTTTTTTCTACCATTGTCTTTATATATATATCTATTATATATATATAATATATATATATATATAATATATATATATATATATATATTTTTATGTGTGTGTGTGTGTGTGTGTGTGTGTGTGTTGTGTGTGTGTGTGTGTATGGTGTGTGTATGCATATAGGTGTGTGGGGGTATATATATGTGTGCATTATGGATATAATCTTATGAAAAATGATTATATGTTGTCACCTTTTCTCTCTCTCTCTCTCTCTCTCTCTTCTCGCTCTACTCTCTATCACTCTCTCTCTCTATCTCTATCTCTCTCTCTCGGTCTGTGCATGCATGCGTGTGTATGTGTGCCGAATTCAGTAAATATTTTGTCCTGTTCATTTTATGTCTGATTTTATACAGGCTAAATATTGTACGTTTTAGTACATTTCATTTCAATCATTACAGTTCAGGTGTTCCCCTCTCCCTCCATCCTCTCTTCTCTTTATTTTTCTCCTCCCCCCCCCCCCCCCCCCCCCCCACCCCCCCCCCCCCCCCCCCATCCACAAGTTTCTTCTCACTTTGCTTAAATACCTTTAGTATTTGCATGACTTGTTACGAAAAATGAATACATGTTGTGCTTGCTCTTCTCTCTTTCTCTCTCTCTTCTCTCTCTCTCTATTTCTCTCTCTTCTCTTCTCTCTCTCTCTCTATATGCGTGCGAACGTGCGTGTATTTGTGTGTCAAAGTTATGTACGCACTTTGGTCATATTCACTTCACTGTTGTTTTAATACTTGCCAATCTTGTACGTTGTAGTACATTACATATGTTTCCCCAGCCCACTCTTCCTATCCCCGGCTCTCCCTTCTCTTCATTATTGTATTCTCATTTTTTTGTTTATTTTTTTTTATTTTGATATTATTATTTTTGGTTGTTGTTTTGGCATATTATTATTATTATTTTTTGTTTTGTTTTCATTTATTCTTCTATTTTCATTTGATGTTTCTATGAATTACATGACCGCTTTGCTATGCTTCTTTTTGATTTTATAACATTATGATGTCTGCCTTGTTGTAGTCCTACTCAGGGCGAGGGGATGGATGTAAAAAAAGCCTTAGTTTGCATATCATGATTAGGAAATAAGAATTTTGTCTTGTCTTGTGTCTCTCTCGTCTCTCTCTTCTTCTCTCTTCTCTTCTTTCTCTCTTTCTCTTCTCGCTCTCTCTCTCTCTCCTCTGTCTCTCGCTTCTCTCTCTCTCTCTTTGTCTGTCTGTCTCTCTCTCTCTCCCCCTCTTTGTGTGTCTTGTGTGTGTGTGTGTGTGTGTGTGTGTGTGTTTGTTGTGTGTGTTGTATATATGTCTGTGTTGCTGTGATGGATAGCCCACTTCTCGTTGCTTTCCTGTCTGTCATCCCCTAATCTGTCTATTGTTAGAACAGATTCCAATGACCTCCAAATTAGATTAGATTTGCTTGCCGCACGGATTTGTTTCAACGGCACACGTCGACGCCATAACATCACGCTTTGTTGTTTTTAGCACATCTGAAGTTCCTTTCTTTTTTGATGCTGTCTTGTTCTCATGAAACTTCTTCTGCCAACTGTTTTCAGTTTTACCCATCCTTCCTAGTTTGCGCTGGACTCATTGTCACAACAGTTTTCTCTGTTGCAATATGCAGACAGCTCAGCCCTGGGGTGGATTCATTGTCAAACAGTTTTCTCTGTGCAATATTCAGACAGCTCAGCCCTGGGGTGGATTCACTGTCACAACAGTTTTCTCTGTGCAATATTCAGACAGCTCAGCCCTGGGGTGGTTTCACTGTCACAACAGTTTTCTCTGTGCAATATTCAGACAGCTCAGCCCTGGGGTGGATTCATTGTCACAACAGTTTTCTCTGTGCAATATTCAGACAGCTCAGCCCTGGGGTGTTTCACTGTCACAACAGTTTTCTCTGTGCAATATTCAGACAGCTAGGGCCTGGGGTGGATTCATTGTCACAACAGTTTTCTCTGTGCAATATTCAGACAGCTCAGCCCTGGGGTGGATTCATTGTCACAACAGTTTTCTCTGTGCAATATTCAGACAGCTAGGGCCCTGGGGTGGACTCATTGTCACAACAGTTTTCTCTGTGCAATATTCAGACAGCTAGAGCCCTGGGTGGATTCACTGTCACAACAGTTTTCTCTGTGCAATATTCAGACAGCTAGGCCCTGGGGTGGATTCATTGTCACAACAGTTTTCTCTGTGCAATATTCAGAGAGCTAGGGCCCTGGGGTGGATTCATTGTCACAGCAGTTTTCTCTGTGCAATATTCAGACAGCTCAGCCCTGGGGTGGATTCATTGTCACAACAGTTTTCTCTGTGCAATATTCAGACAGCTCAGCCCTGGGGTGGATTCATTGTCACAACAGTTTTCTCTGTGCAATATTCAGACAGCTCAGCCCTGGGGTGGATTCATTGTCACAACAGTTTTCTCTGTGCAATATTCAGACAGCTAGGGCCCTGGGGAGATGTGTGTACCAAAGCCACTCATATTTTATAACACTTTTTTTTGCCCTCTACTTTCAGCATTAATTTTGTTTAGCCTTCCTTTGGTCCCCAAAATACCATCAGTCATCTGCCTATAGCATGACTGGTTCTCAGCCTTTCATCTAACTCATTACCTATCTGCATATTTTCAATATCAAGATTTTTTCTTTCTCATTTTCCTAGAATAATAAATGCTTTTTTACCACAAGCTTTTCTAGCCGTTCTTGTTTTCATAAAGCTTGTCCTGTCGACTATTTTTAGCGTCAGCTTTTCAAACCATTCTATTTTTATACAATATTATTTGTCGTCTGTCTTGAATATCAGCTTTTCTCACCTTTTGTATTGCCCTTAAACACAACTTGTCTGTTTTCACCATCTGCATTTCCCATTGTAGTTGTTTTCCTAAATATAATCTCTTATCTGTTTCAACATGTTCTTTCACCATTCTTGATTTCTTAAAACATTACGTATCGTCTGTTTTCATCATGAGTCTTTCTCACTCTTCTTATTTTTCTTAAACGTTATCTGTCACTTTTTTTTATCAACGTTCAGCTTTTGTCTCTATCGTTATTTTCTTAAACATTCATATGCATCTGTTTTCAACGTTCAGGAGTGTTTTTTCTCTCATTCTCACTTACCGAAGAGATCATGTGTCATCTGTTTCAACATTAGCTGTGCTGATCTTTCTTATTATGTGAAGCATTTGTTCAGATTCAGGAATCCCGTACAACTTTTGGCAAATGCAGATGCCAGCTAGTTCAGATTTTAAACATGTAGCAAGAACACTGGAAGCAAATCCGTTGGTCACCGATTTCTCCACTTCTAGCTTTTAGCCTTTTAAAAAAAAGTAAGGATGGGAGGGGGGGGGGTTGAAAAGTGGGAGCAGACCAATGATGTCATCGGCATCGGAACCCCGACTTCTCTGAAGTGCAGCAGACGGAGCACTGTCAATCGCCGAAGGTACTTGGCTATTTCCATGCACGTCTTGGGGGGGTCCTTGTGGATCTCCTTCAGGTCACGTGCTCGGGCGTTCTGGAAGCACTCTTGAGGCAAAGCCAGGATCAGTGCGAGGGTCCCTTGCCAGAGGAAAACTCTCACCGAAGAAGAAGAAAGAAAGAAAGAAAGAAAGAAGCATTGAAGAAAGAAAGAAAAGAAGATCCCTGGAAGTATGTTGTCC
>CM031601.1:28000070-28030070 GCA_018398815.1 Conus ventricosus
AGGGCGTGCTGCACGGTAATGAAAAGCCCACGACATCGTGCCAGGATCGAGCGGTCACACTGCACCGCCTCCTGTCCGACAGCTTCACAACATGGTCACTGACATCCCACGGCCTGATTTGGTGCAATACAAAAGGTCACCCGGTGACATTCTGCACCGACGTTACTATGCAACATGTCCCTCTGTCACAGAAAGTCTCGCCGGTACCTGGGTGACATTTTGTACAGACAGGCTACATATTTATGTCCACTGCGGAATCGTTCTTGAACTAGAGCAGCGCTCTGTTGCCCAACAATAGGTAAATCGTGAAATTGCATCAAACAGTTATCCAACACAGGACAAAGCATAACTTTCAATTGCCCAACAAAGGGTAAATCGTGATTTGCACCAAACAGTTATCCAACGCATGACAAAGCATAACTTTCAGTTGCCCAACAAAGGGTAGATCGAGACTTGCACCAAACAGCTATCCAACACATGACAAAACATAACTTTCAGTTGCCCAACAAAGAGTAAATCAAGACTTGCACCAAACATTTACCCAACACAGGACAAAATATAACTTTCAGAGTCCCAACAAAGGATAAATCGTGACTTGCACCAAACAGTTATCCAACGCATGACAAAACATAACTTCAGTTGCCCAACAAAGGGTATATCGAGACTTGCACCAAACAGTTACCCAACACAGGACAAAATATAACTTTCAGTTGCCCATCAAAGGGTGACTGCACCAAACATAGTATCCAACATAGGACAAAACAACTTTCAGTTGCCCAACAAAGGGTGAACCGTGACTGCACCAAACATAGTTATCCAACATAGGACCAGAGCATACTACATACCGAGATACGACACTGCCTCTTACAGCCTACAAGTCCGTTCAGTCGATTATCTCCCTTAGTCGGCGGGCTGCAGGCTCGCGGCTGCATGTGAAAAAAGTTGCCGTGATGAAAACAACGACGCCCGTCGGGCCGCATTTGTTGTCATAACTTTACCTTGAACTGCTTCAGCAGTTTGTGACGACAGATTCAAATGCCTCTACAAAATTTTTTGGCCCTCCTGTGTTTGTGTGCGTGTGCATGTAGGTGCGTGTGTGCACTGCATGTGTGCATGCATACGCATGTATTTTTATGTATGTATAGTGTGTGTGGTGTGTGTGTGTGTGTGTGTGTGTGTGTGTGTGTGTGTGTGTGTGCATGACTGTGGTAAGATGGGTGAAGGTGGGGTGGGGAGAGAGAGAGAGAGAGTTTGTGGCTTGTTCTAAATTTTAAAAAAAGACATTTATTTGTCTCCAAATCAAACCTTTAATTGTGTTGTGTCAGTTTATAACAACGTCCAACAATGGCATAATGAAAGGGGTAGGGGGGATAATTTATCGAGTTGTTTATACAGGACAAGGAGCTGGTGTGTGTGTGTGGGTGGGTGGTGGTGGTGGTGTGTGGTGTGTGTTGTGTGTGTGTGTGGTGTGTGAGTGTGTGTGTGAGGTGGGTGTGTTGTTTGATGTGTGTGTGTGTGTGTGTGTGTGTGTGTGGGTGTGTGTGTGGTTGTGTGATGTGTTGCGCGCGCCATGTGTGGTGTCTTTGTGTGTGTGTGTGTGTGAGTGTGCCACGCGCAACGCGTTTTTTGTTTATTGGTGGGGCGTGTGGTATGTGTGTGTGTGTGTGTGTGTGGTTGTGTGTGTGTTGTGGGTGTGTGTGTGTGTGTGCGTGCGTGCGTGCGTGCGCGCGCGCGCGTGCGCGCGCGCGCGTGTTGTGTGTGTGTGTGTGTGTGTGTGTGGTGGGTTGTGTGGTGTGTTGTGTGCCAGTTGAACTGCAACAGATCAACAGGATCTTTCATGCGTATTCTGGGCTACAAACCCAGCCGCTGGCCGCTCCCAATCAGCAAACCTGGTGCGCAAGTTCAAACTTGACAGATCCTTTGATGACACAGGGGGTGTGGGACAGATTTGGCATCTTTAACATGATGTGAGGGAGGGGATTTGGTCAGGGGGAAAGGAGCGAGAGGTGTTGATTGGACTGGTGGGGAGACAGTTTTAGATTGATCCTGAGAGAGAGAGGAGAGAGAGTGTTGTGTGTGTTGGTGTGTGTGTGTGTGGTGTGTGTGTGGTGTTGTGTGTGTGTGTGTGTGTGTTTTGGTTAGTTTATATCATTTTTTTCGACAGGTGTTTTTACACAGGAAAAGGGACTGGTGTGTGTGTGTGTGTGTGTGTGTGTGTGTGTTGTGTGTGTGTGTGTGTGTGTGTGGTTGTCGTGATGTGTGTTGGGGTTCGCTGTTGTGGCATAAGGAGTGTTTGTATGCATGAAATGAATGATTGATTGAAGGTGCGTGGGTGTGTGTGGGGGTGTGTGTGTGTGTGTGTGTGTGTGTGTGTGTTGTGTTTTAGTTTATTCGATTTATCTATAGGTGTTTTACACAGGATAGCGACTGGTGTGTGTGTGAGTGTGTGGTGTGTGTGTGTTGTGTGTTGTGTGTGTGTGTGTGTGTGTTCGCATTGTGTGTTTAGAGAGTGTTGTATGCATGAAATGATGTGGTGTGTGTGAGTGCGTGTGTGTGTGTGTGTGTGTGTGTGTGTGTTTGTGTGGTGTGTGTGCACGGACGCGCGCGTGCGTGCGTGTGTGTGTGTGTACTTTTCAAAAGATCTATAGAAGAGAGTGGTGTGTATTCTGATGCGTTTGCTTCAGGGCGGGCTGCACGGTAATTGAAAAGCCCACGACATCGTGCCAGGATCGAGCGGTCACCTGCAACCGCCTCCTGTCCCGACAGCTTCACAACAGGTCACTGACTATCCTACGGCTGAATTTGGTGCATACAAAAGGTTCACCCGGTGGACATTCTGCACCGACGTTACCTATGCAACATGTCCCCTCTGTCACAGAATGTCCTCGCCGGTACCTGGGTGACATTTTTACAGACAGGCTACATATTTATGTCCAATGCGGAATCGGTCTTGAACTAGAGCAGCGCTCTGTTGCCCAACAATAGGTAAATCGTGACCTTGCATCAACAGGATCCAACACAGGACAAAGCATAACCGTCAATTGCCCCAACAAAGGGTAAATCGTGGATTTGCACCAAAACAGTTATCCTACGCATGACAAAGTACAGAACTTTCTATTTTGCCCACCAAAGGTAGAAATCGAGACTTGCAACAACTGCTATCCAACACAGGACAAAACATAATTTTCAGTGCCCAACAAAGTGTAAATCATAGACTTGCAACCAAACAGGTACCCAACACCAAGACAAAATATAACTGTCAGAGTCCCCAACAAAAGGATAAATTCGTGACTTGCACCAAACAGTTATCCATCGCATGACAAAACATAACTTCAGTTGGCCCAAACATAGGGTATATCGAGACTTGCAACCCAAAACAGTTAACCCAACACAGGACAAAATATAACTTTCAGTTGCCCATCAAAGGGGGACTGCACCAAACATTGTTTATCCAACATTGGACTAAACAACGTTTCAGTTGCCCAACAAGGGTGAACCGTGACTGCACCAAACCAGTTATCCCTACATAGGACCATAGGCAGACCTAATGGTAGTAGCTCTGGTAGGACAAAGCAATCTTTCAGTTTGCCCATACAAAGGGTGAATACCGTGAACGTAGCACTAATCCTGACGCGACTTCACACTGGAACGAGGCCTTTTTTACTGCATAATCCAAAAACAATAGTTAATAATATATCCCCACATAGGACAAAACATATCTATTCAGCTGATGCATGTTGTGTCTCCATTACAAGCGAAGTCGTGACTTGACCTTCATACCGCAACGTGCCCTCAGCCTAATGTAAAATCGTGACTTAAAAACCGACGTGTCCCGTTTAGAACGGTCAGTGTAAAAACCGTCATTTTGGCAACCAGATGTTACTTGTCCAGCATCGCCCGCCATAAATACCCCGCAGCTGACGTGTGTTGTTCAACGTTGGATAAAATCGTGACTTTCAGCTGATATATAATATGCACAAAAAAAGGATAAAATCGTGACAGTCCACTGACCTGCGTCGCGCGCCCCTGGTACCTTGTGACCTACAACTGAATGTGTTCTTGTGCTCAGGGTATTAGCGTGACTACAGGTCGTCGTCCAATGGTAAAATCCAAACTCACCAGAAGTGGTGCTGCAAGCAATGACAGAAGGGCGTTTGGGAGGTCATGTGAACAGCCTGTTACATAATACACTTCAATTTTCCGTTGCACCATCCAGCGTGCAAACGGCCTTAATTATGGGTATAGGGGGCAAACCTTGCTTCTGCAGGCAGTAATTCTGGCAGCCGCAATTGCTGTGTTGATAAATGGCACCAGGAGATTGCGTGAGCTCTTTTGTGATCCATGAACCATACACTTAAAGTGTTTTCACAAGGGGCAAAAGGCTTGTGTATGTTCGTCAATCCTGTTTCCTATACTGTACAAAGCCTACTGCGCTCATTTTTTACCTCCTTTCTGTCTTTCTTCTGCGCACAAATATGCATGCACACCTGCATGCAGGAAAACGGGAGAGAGAAGAGAGAGAGAGAGAGAAGAGAAGAGAGAGAGAGAGAGAGAGAGACGGAGAGAGAGAGAGAGAGGGTGGAGAGAGGAGAAGAGAAGAGAGGAGAGAGAGAGAGAAGAGAGGAGAGGAGAGAGAGAGAGAGAAGAAAGAGAAGGAGAGAAGAGAGAGGAGGAGAGAGAGAGAGAGAAGGGAGGAGAGAGAGAAGAGGAGAGAGAGAGAGGAGAGAGAGAAGATAGAGAGAGAGAGAAAGAGAGAGAGAAGAGAGAAGAGGAGTAGAGAGGCGAGAGAGATGAGAGAGAGAGGAGAGAGAGAGGAGAAGAGAGAGAGAGAGATAGAGAGAGGGTAGAGAGAGAGAAGGAAATGTGGATAAGGAGGGATAGAGAGATGAGAAATATAGACAGAACGAGAAAGGAGGAGAGAGGGGGGTTGGTGGTGGAGGGGGGAAAGAGAGACAGAGAGTCACAACACAGAAAGAGAGGCAGGAAGAGAGAAAGAGAGAGTGGGGGGTGTGGTAGGTGAAAGAGAGACAGAAGAGACAACACAGACAGAGATGGCAGGAAGAGAGAAAGAGAGAGAGGTGGTGGTGGGTGGAGGGTAAGAGAGACAGAGAGACACACAGAAAGAGAGTCAGGAAGAGGAGAAAGAGAGAGAGGAGGGGTGGTGGTGGAGGGGAAAAGAGAGACAGAGAGACACACAGAAAAGAGAGCAGGAAGAAAGAAAGAGAGAGAGGCTGGGATGTGGGTGAGGGGAAAAGAGATAAGAGACACACAGAAAGAGAGGCAGGAAGAGAGAAAGATAAAGAGAGAGGGGGGGGGGGTCAGAAACAAAGATACAGAGACAGATAATGTCAAAACAGTTCATCAAATCCGGCCTTTTGTTCCTTCTTCTTTCGAGTCCCTCTTATAGACGCTCACAGTTAGGGGTGATGACCCTGAGGTTGAGAAAGGAAATATCGTGAGGCATAGGCGATCCAGGGATTTGCTGGCGGTTATAGGGGTCAGGTTGGCGAGCTTGTCGAGGTTGGTTGTGGATCCGTGTTTGCTCGGGAATCCAATCTTATTCCAACCCCTAGAGCCCCACCCGGGGATCCCTGCACCCTGTGGGGGAGGACCGGTCTGTCTGGGCACGGGAACATTGTTACTGACGTCCACCTACCTCCATCCTTTACCCCCCCCCTCCTGTCTTTTTTCCAACTCCCTCCCAACCACGGCCCTTCCACACCACCCACTATGCTCTCCCCTCCCTCTGTCAACACACACACACACCACACACACACACACACACAACACACACACACACAGCGTCACACACAAAACACATTCTCTCTCTCTCTCTCCCTCTCTCTCTCTCTCCTCTCTCCTCTCTCCTCTCCTCTCTCTCTGTCCCATCTGTCTTGTCTGTCTGTCTTCTCTTCTGTGTGTGTGTCCACAACATACACACACACACACATTTCAAACACACACACAACAACGCCACACATCGCACATACTCACATCACCTCTCCCTCTCTCCTCTCTCCTCATCCTCTCTCTCGCTCTCTCTCTCGTTGACTCTCCCCCTCCTCTCTCTCACCTCTCCTCCGTCATTTACCGCACACAACAACACACACACAAACACACTCACACACACATACGCAACACACACGAATCACACAAGACACTCATGTACAACACATAACACAACACTCATTTATACACACACACACAACACACAGACCACACACACACACACACACAGCACACACACACACATAATAATACACACACACATCGCACGCACGCACGCACGCACGCACGACACGACACATACACACACACACATACACTCACACTACACACACACACACACACACACACACACACTTCAACACTATCATCATACACACACACACACACACCCACACACACAACGTCACGCACACGCACTACACAAATCCAACACACACACAGCACTACACACACACACACACACACACACGCACGCACGCACTGCTCGCACGCCAGCACTACAACACACACACACACGACACACCACACACACCCACACACACACCCACACACACACACACACACACACAAACACCACACACACACACGAACATCCATTTCATCTGATTCACCTTTCACGGACAAGACGTGAAACTAAGCATCAGCCAGCACCATACAATACTTACAATACATAAGGCAGGAAAAGAGAGAAAGGGAAGAGAGAGAGAATTGAAAGGTGAGGGTAGACGGAGAGGGTTTATGGGCAGGTGGAAGGGGTTTCGAAGAACAGGAGAGAGAAGAGAGAGAAGAGAGAGAGGAGAGAGAGGAGAGAGAGAGAGAGAGCGAGAGAGAGAGAGAGAGAGAGAGGAGAGAGAGAATAGAGAGAGAGAGAGATATTACGGAAGGGACGGGACAGCTGAAACCCTAACAAATGAGATCTGGATCCAACGCCCTGCTGTAAATAGACGCTAAAAGCCAAAGACCGTAGCGGAAATTCCCTGGATTTTTTCGCCCGTCCCTCTCACCACCCCCGGCTCATCACCCCATCTACAGCAGGCGGTCTGTGAGACCCGTCCCTGCAAAGGCAGGGAGGAACTGGGCACTGGGGGGAGGAGGGGGAGGGGGGGGGAGAGAAGACGGATTTGGTGAAGCATGTCGACACACTCTTTCGTGAGAGAGACAGACAGGAGACATTCTCTCTCTTTCCTCTCTCTCTCTCGTCGTCTCCTCTCTCGTCTCCTCTCTCCGTCGGGTGGGGGTCTCTCTCTCTCTCTCTCTGTCTGGCGCACAGGGGTCACCGGGACCTGTTGGTCGGGAGTTCTAGTGGGCAGTATCAGCCGTTCCTGTTTGCTGGGTCTTTCTTTTCTTTTTCATTGTATGAAGGTGACATTTTGTCAAGAAGTCTTTTCTGGTTGTTAATGTTGTTGGTGTTGTTGTTGTTGTTTAGTACTGTGCTCGGATGAAAGACAAAATATCAGTGTCCCATCCTGCCCGACAGAGAGCGCTGCTGTTTCAATGCATGGAGACGGAAGTTATAAACCTACGTAATCGAAGATTTCTTCTGCCGTCTAGTCCTTTAAGACATGTGTCTTATTCCATGCCCAGATGAAGTGGGTTTTGTGACGGGAAAAGAGGATTAGAAACTAATTAAATTACAACTTTTTTCCCACTGTTTTGTTTAGAAAAGTGTGAGTCTAAGTGATTGATGAATTTTAAATCTAGATTGTTCGAGAACAAAAAAAATAGAAAGAGAGAGGGTTAGTTGCCGCCAAGGAACAGACAGAACATAGTAACAGGACTAAGACGCCCTGCCTTTCGACCTCTTGGGTCTTCTCAGTGCGAAACAAATAACATTTTAGGACATGAAAACGAAGAACGAGAAACCATTGAGCTGTCATGGTCCGCCACGCGTTCAAAATGCCGTGTCCTGTACTATGTTGTCCTGTGTCTTTGGCGGTAACTAACCCCCCTCTCATTCTAAATGTTCTTCATTTTCCGCATCAGGCACACTCACTGTCTACTTTTGGAAAACTTAGATTAAGTTTTCGCTTGTTTTTTAATATTGATGGGCTAATGAGTGATGATTGTTTAAGCTTCCTAACATTCAAGTCGTACAGCTGGGACAGGACGTGCTGTTCATATCTCTTAAATGCACTGTAGTCAGTTATATCACCACAGCGGTCACACAGCAGACTTCTGCAGTACAGTCAGGTTGCTCTCCCTTGAATGATTTGTTTGCCAAGGTACGCTAGACCCATTTCCCTGTTGCCTGCATTGTATTGATGTGGTCACAGTGGATTAAAAAAAAAATTTTAAAGAAATTTTCCTGAATGTTATCTCTCTTCTGTTTCACCACAGATTTTTCTCACCATCCGACATTTTGTATAACATTATCACGTGTTTGGTCTGAAAGTTTGCACATCTGTTTTTTCAACATTGGCTGTTATGGCCAGTCTTAGCACGTCCCCCCCCCCCCCCCCCCCCCCACCCCCCCCCCCGAGTTGGAGAGACTTGGAATCGTGTAAAACGCTTGGAAACTGAAGATCCCCTTTTCCAACATCTTAACCGTTGAAATCCCAGCGAAGACTTGCCAGTTCAGGATACGACTGAGAATCAGCCCCCTGGCACCGCTTCCTCGGGTTCTAGCTGTTTAAAGTTTGTAGAAAAGGAGCAAGTTTCAGGACCTACCGACTTCACTGAAGTGCAGCAGTCGAAGAACTTTCAATCGACAAAGATACTTGCTGTTTACATGCACGTCTTGCGTACTCCTTCAGTTCACGTGTTTTCCGCGCATTCTTGCAACAAGCCAGATGAGTTGTCCGGTCTCTTGTTAAGATGAGAACCTCCGAAAAAAAAGGTCTTTTGGGAAGTGTTTTTTTTTTCTTGGCTGATTCGGCAGATCTGTCCATCTCCTCTTACCATTGTTTACGCACATTAGTGGGATGATAAGTGGTCAATGAAATCGAAAAAGGAGGAGAAGAAGAAGAAGAAGAAGAAGAAGAAGAAAGAAGACGAAGAAGAAGAAGAAGAGGGGGAGGAGGAGGAGGAGGAGGAGGAAGAAGAAGACAGAAGAAGAAGAAGAGGAGAGGAGGAGGAGGAGGAGGAGGAGGAGGAGGAGGAAGAGCTAGCGTAACACAGGCAAAGAAGAAGAGGAGGAAAGAAAAGCAAAAAAAAAAAAAAAAAGAGCCCACATCCAAACAGAACAGGCAAAGTGAAATTGGATCAAGGACAAGAAGTTAAAAAAAAAAAAACAAGTCAAGAAAAAGAAGCAAGAGAACTAAGAAAAAAAAAAAGACTTAGAAGCTGAGGGATGGTAGATGGGAGTGAGTGAGAAAGCGGGCAAGGGTGAGGGAAGGAGAGCTCCAAACTTAAGAACTTGCAAAATTTAGGTATATGTTCTGCCCATTCCGTTTGCATCTCATGTAAGTGTACTGAAGAGCTGCTCTGAGAATCGACCAACAATAGGAGATGGGAGAAGAAGAAGATGAAAAGTTGAGGCGTGGTGGGAAAACAGGGGCGAAGGGGGGTGGGGGGGTGGGGGGGGGTGGGAATGGAGGATTAAGAACCGCGCTATGGTGATCGACATGGAATAGTCCATGAGACTTTTTTTTCCACGCTACAGAACGAAAGCACATCAGCAACCCGCTCCTAGATACAGACATGCACGCTCACAAGTGCGCACACCACATCCTGCTCCTCTCTCTTCTCTCTCTCTCCTCCTGTCTCGTCTCTCACTCTCCAATCTCTCTCTGGTTGGCGCCTCTCACTCTCTCTCTCTCTCTCTCATCTCTTCTCTCTCTCTCTCTCCTCTGGTCTCTCTCATCTCTCTCTCTCTCTCTCTCCTCTCTCTCTCTCTTCTCTCTCTCTCTCTCTCGCTCTCTTAGGATTGATTATGGTTATTAATTCCTGTTGATGCTTTTTTCTTCTGCTGTAGGCCTATACGTGTTTCAGTTTGTTTTTTTGATAAAGTGCATAAATGAGTTCCCCACAACACGTTTCAGTAAGGTCCATGCCCTGTTGTTGAATAAATTCTCTCTTCTTCTTCTACTTCTTCTTCTTCTTCTTCTTCTTTTTCTTCTCTACTTTTTTTGATACCTCCACATCTTTACTCTCTCTCTCTCTCTCTCGCATCTCTCTCTGCTGCTCGCTCTCCGCTCATCTCTCTCCTCTACTCGCTCTCCGCTTCTCTTCTCGCTCTCCGCACTTCTCTCTCTCTCTCTCTCTAGGGGGGGGGGGGTGGGGGGGGGGGGGGGGGGGGGCTCCTCTCTCTTTTTCTCCCCTCCCCCCCTCTCTCTCTCTCTCTCTCTGTATGTGGAAAAGTTTGGTTAATCCGCATTTACCTCTTTGGGCGCTAGGTTAGTGGAAGTCACCAGAAAATCGATACATTGCCTGGATGGGTGGGTGCATAGAGCTTTGAGAGCCAGTACATTCAACAAGAATTTGCTGTGGACAGTGAGAGCTTCTGCTTTCCTCTGAACTGGGTGTTCGTATGAGCAGAAAATGAATCCTGGAAGTAAAAACAATGCTTGTCGCAGTGTGTTTGCGTGTATGTCGTTTTCCACATTTCAAAAGCACTTGAACGCCACATAAATGAGCCACAAACCGTGTCTGTTCATCTAACGGCAACGTTACGAACAGCGTTTTCGTTGAGTTGTTGACATTTGAACATGGCCCTTAACACAGACAACATCTTGTTTACAGGCTTCGCTTGCCGTGTTTTGGATGACTTTAAAATCTCTCTTTACACCGCGTAGCTTGACCTGGATCCAGGGGAAAGAGGAAATGGGAGAGGGAGCAAAGGAGGAATAATGATGTTAGGGAGATGAGGAAAGTGGGGAAGGAGTGCTATGCTCTTGTTTGACTTTTTTCGAGAAGTTGGCTTCACTGGGTGCATTGTTTCCTCAGCTGATGCTGTTCATAATCAACAACAACAAAAAAGATGGTTGCTTGTTTGGCGAGTGTACGGGTGATTGCCAGGTTGGCCTACAGATGATAGAAAACTGACGGTAACAGGGGGATTCGTGCTGACTCCATTTTCCCATACAGGTCCCTTAGGGGGGGGGGGGGGGGGGGGGGGGGGGGGCTATGAGACTATAAACCGAGGTTCCGGAGTGATCCACGAATAACATCTTGCACACACTAAAATCCCAACAACAACACCAACGTTCAGAAGAGAAAGGCCAGTTTGGCCGTTTGGTATGGAATGACACGTTACACATACATGCACTCTCCGAAGATGATAACGGCGCCTTATGGCGGGATATAAAAAAAACGGTAATATTCACACAAAACTCCACTGCCTGTTTATACAGGCAGTGGCCCGCAGGAGTATCAGCCCTGCGTACGCAAAAGAAAGAAGAAAAAAAAGGACCAAGGCAGGTTTTATAGCATGGTGTTCACTGGCGGATGGCTTTACGGGATGAAGCCGTTTGGCAGGGCTCGTTCACAAGAGAAAGCTGTCAGCAGTATTTGCTTTCTTTCCTCAACCCTTCTTCTGTGTCTGCAAGACGATGCCATGACAGGTTCGCACAATGCATGCTGGTTTGCTAATGACAATACTAGTGTGATTCAGAGAGGTTGACAAATTGGTGTAAGGTTGGACGGGTTGAACGAAAATGCTAGGTGGCTAGCCAAGTAAACAGATGGTGCTAGCAGATGATGCTTTAGTTTACCGCAGGGTTTCTATAAATACGGAGAGTATTTGGCTTCAGGGGCGGGCGAGTTGCGGTGGGGGGGAGGGTGGGTTTAGTCTGGCTGACGATGCATATTTTGTGATTTAGTTAGAGTGCGCTTCACCAGACGATACAGTAACTGATGGGTTTTATTACAGACATGCTAACGTTTGGTGTTGTGGGGGTTTACATTGGCGATGTAGTCGGCTGGGTGAGTTTTAAAAAAGGCGATGCTATAACTGACTGGGGCGTGTTCATTGACGATTCCAGTTGTTGGTTGTGCAGGATTACAGATCCTGCTATAGTTGACTGGATGGGTTAAAACCGTCCGATGTTCCTAGTCGGCCTGCTGAGTTTACAGACATTGATTCAGTTTGGCTGGTTTACAGTGACGCTATGTTGGCTGGGCGGATTTACACACAACGCTAGTTTTGGCTGTAGGTTATTACACACAGCTCCAGTTGGCTGTAGGTTTTAACACACAACCCCTAGTTTGCTTGGCGGGTTTACACCACCAGCCCTAGTTGGCTGGCAGGTTTTTACCACACAGCTTCCAGTGGCTGGTAGGTTGACACACAACCCTAGCTGCTGGTTAAGGTTTACACACACAGCTCACGTGTGGCTGGGTGGGTGGAATTCCAGACAATGTTTGTTATCCGGGTGACGTTATAGTGGGTTGCTATTTATTTGAACGGGGTGTACAGATAATGCGAGCTAGTTGAGTGGGTTACAACGTTGTCATATTTGGCTAGTGCAGGTTTCCAGACGATTCAGGCTAGCTGGCTAGCTACAGATGATGCCACAGGCGGGTTTACCAGACAATTGCGATCGCTGATCGGATTTACCTAACGATACTTAATACAATACTTGGGGATTTACAAGACGAATGCTAGCTGGCTTGGTGAGTATACAGACAAGTGCTAGTTGGCCTTCATGGGTTTGGAGACCATGTCCAATTGGTTTGGTAAATGAAACAAACGGCCGCGTTAAGGAAACCGGAACACGACACAAAGCAGAAGACACACAAAAACAAAGAGTGAAGTAAACCGCAGGTTTAAATCACGACACAAAACAAGACAAGAAATTTTCCGCAATATTGCCGTTCCGCAAGCGACAAAAACAGATAAAAAAAAAAAAACCCAGTTACAGGGCAGACATAAACATGCGCAATACTACTCCCTTGTGAAGCAAAAGTGGTGAATTGTTTGGTAGTTTAACGTCAATTTTTGTTATGGTTTACAATGGGGTTTAAAATTTGCCTCCTTGCTGATGTACAGCTTCAAAGGCTAGTCGATTTCCTTCTTTCGAAATGATTTTTTTTTCCGCGGAAACCGATTTCCCACACTTTCAAACTTCAGCTGATTTCGTTTCAAGTCTGGCGCTGACATCGAAGGGCACTTTTTTCACATGCTTACTTTCCTCTTCTTTCTTTTTCTATACAGCATGGTTAAGTGTTGGCAGTACACACAGTCCAAAGGGAAAACAACCAACGAATAAACATGGAAAGATTACTAACGGTAAGACAGTGATGAGGGGGCTGGGGGGGGGGGGGGGCTTCTCTTCTTCGTCTCTCTCCTTTTCTACACGCTATGTTTGTACGTGTTTTTTTTTTTGTGGGTTTTTTTTTCTATTTTTTTTAAGGAGCAAGAGGGGAAGAAATTCAAACCATGTCGTGAGGTCCTTCTCTCTCCTCTCTCTCTCTGCTCTCTCTCCTCTCCTCTCTCATCCCCCTCCATCCTCTCTTCCTCTCTCTCCCCTCTCTCTCTCTCTCTCTCTCTCTCACGCTCTCTCCTCTCTCTCACTCTCTCTCTCCCCGCTCTTCTCTCCCCCCCGGTCTCTCTCTCTCTCTCTCTCGTCTCCTCTCTCCGTCTCGCTCGGTCCTCCTTCCTCTCTCTCTCTCCTCTCCGCTCTCTCCTCTCCCCGCCTCGTCTCACGCTCTCTCGCTCGTCTCGTCTCTCTCTCTCCCCACTCTCTCGCTCGCGTCTCTCCTCCTTCGTCTCTCCCCTCCTCTCTCGCCCTCTTTCCTCTCTCTTCTCCGTCGCTCTTCTCTCTCTCCCTTCTCTCTCTCTCTCTCGCTCCCCTCCTCCATTCCACTCTCTCCTCTCTCTTCTTTCACTCTCTCCCCTCTCCATTCCCTCTCTCCCCTTCTCGTCCTCGCTCGCTGCCTCTCTTCCTCTCTCCTCTGTGTGTGTGTGGTGTGTGTGTGTGGTGTGTTGTGTGTGTGTGTGTGTATGGTGGTGTATCTATCTGTGTGGTGTCCCCGTCGGTCTGTCTGTCTGTCTGTCTGCTGTCACTCGCTCTCTCTCACCGTCCTCTCTCTCTCTCTCTCCGTCTCTCTCCTCTTCCTCTCGTCCTCTCGTGTCTCCTCTCGTCTCCCAGTCTCTGTCCGTTGTCCTCTGTCTCTCCTCGCTTCTCCTTCTGCTGTCTCTCTCTCTGCCTCTCCTTCTTCTCTGTCTCTGGTCTCGTCTCTCTCTCTTTTCTCTCCCTTCTTTCCCTCCTCTCTCCACTCTTTCTCTCTCTCGCCCTCTCTCTCACTCTCTCTCGTCTCTCCCCTCTCTCCCCCGCCTCTCTCTCTCTCAATCTCTCCTCTCTCTCTCCCTCTCTCTCTCTCTCTCTCTGACCGTCTGTCGTCGGTCTCAGTCTGTCTCTCTTCTCGCTCCCGTCTTCTCTTCTCTCCATCTCTTTCTCTCCCCTTCTCTCTCTCTCTCTCCTCTCTCTCTCCGTCCTCTCTCTCTGCGCCCTCTCTCATCACGCTTCTCTTCTCTCTCTTCTCTTTCTCTTCTTTCTTCTTCCGCCTCTCTCCTTTTTCCTTTTCGTAGACAGAGGTATCAACCTCGGCTTACGACGATCACTTGCGGCACTCCATCAGAAATCTCTGGAACTCGGGACCTCGAGAGAAGACTGTGAGGGACAGAAATCGAAAGAACGCGTCAACAACATCTCAGCTTCTCTCTGTTCTTTTTCTTTTTCTAACTTTTTTTTTTTTTTTTTTTTTTTTTTTTTCTTTTATATTTATTTATTTATGTTTTTTTTTTTTTTTTTTATTTTTTTTTTGTTTTTGCTTTTTTTTTTTCTTTTTTTTTTTTTTTTTTTTTTTTTTTTTTTTTCCTTTTTTTTGTTTTTTTGCTTTTTTTTTTTTTCTTTTTTTTTTCAAAGAAAGACTCGAAAGCTACGGTTTTTTCTCTCTCTGTGTTACAGAACGACTGTTGTGACGCAGTGCTTTTTCATTTCACCTCCCCCCCCCCCCCCCCCCCCACCTACCTCCCCCCGCCTTTCTTTCACCTCCCCTCCCCCCTCCACGCCCCCCGTCCCCCCCCCCCCCCCCCCCCCGCCCCCCCCCCCCCCCCCTCACCTCAATTCTTCACCTCCCCCCCATTTCTTCACCACCTCCCCCCCCCCCCCCGCCCCGACATCTTCCATCTCCCCGCGCCCCACCCCCCGCCCTCCCCCCACCTCCCCCCCTCCCCCCCCCCCCTCCCCCCGCCCCCCCCCCCCCCCCTCCCCCCCCCCGCCCTCCCCCCCCCCCCCCCCCCCCCCCCCCCCCCCCCCCCGCCCCCCCCCCCCACCTCCCTGCCCCCCCCCCCCGTCACCTCCCCTCCCCCCCCCCTCGCATCCCCCCCACCGCCCCCCACATCAACCTCCCACCTCTCCCCCCCCCCCCCCCCCCCCCCCCCCCCTCCCCCCCCCCCCCCCCCCCCCCGCTCCCCAACCTCTCTCCCCCCCCCCCCCCATCCCCCCCCCCCTCCCCCCTTCACTCCACATCCCACCTCTCCGCGCCCCCCCCCCCCCCCAATTTGCTTTCATTTCCTGTTTCACTCCCCCCCCCTCCCCCCCCCCCCCGCCCCCCCCCCCGCCCCCCGCCCCCCCCCCCCCCACCTCCCCCCCCCCCGCCCCCCCGCCCCCTCCCCATATCACCTCCCCCCCCCCCCCCCCCCCCCCCCCCCCCCCCCCCCCGTTCACCTCCCCCCCCCCCCCTCCCCCCGCCCCCCCCCCCCCCCTTCCCCCCACACCCCCCCCCCCCTCCCCCCCCCCCCCCCCCCCCCCCCCCCCCCCCCCCCGCCCTCCCCCCCCCTTCCCATCCCTTCTAAAGGTCTCAGCACCCAACACCCTCTTGCCTCTTCTCCTCTTGTTTTTTTTTTGTTTTGTTGTTGCCGCTTTTCCCAATCCCCTGCCCCCACTTTTTCGTGTATCCCCATCCCGCTTCCCCCCCCTCACTCCCCCCCCCCTCCCAACGCGCCCCGCCCCACCTCACTTCTCTCTCTCTCACACAGCACACACACAGAAACCTACCTACACTGCCCCCCTCCCTACTCCCTGACCCCCTACCGATAAAACCCCAACCGGTCAACATACCCCCACACATCCCCACTGTGGCTGCGTTATTCGTGCTGTTCGGGGCGTTGTCCCGGATTTAGCTCGGTGTTTGTTGGCTCCCATTTCACACGCCCCGGCCCTTTCATCACGCCCTTTCATTTTCAAATCACGCGCCCACCCTTTTTCACGCCCCCCGCTTTCTAGTGGGCAACCAAGGGACCCGGGCAAGTTAGTTACAATATTCTAGGTGGCCGGAATATAACTCAGTTGGTTAAAAAGGCGGAAGCGCGGAGCGGGGGCCGGACTTGTCGTGAATCCTGGGGGGTTGCGTTGCGTTGCGGGTTCGAATAATTGAATCTCCTTCCTCCGCGGGGACGTATCGTACAATGGTGGGGGGGGGGGGGGGGGGGGGGGGGGGGGCATGGGGGGGGGGGGGGGGGGTTGGGGGGGGGGGGGGGGGGGGGGGGGGGGGGGGGGGGGGGGGGGGGGGGGGGGGGGGGGGGGGGGGGGGGGGGGGGGGGGGGGGGGGGGGGGGGGGGGGGCGTGGGGGGGGGGGGGGGGGGGGGGGTGGGGGGGGGGGGGGGGGGGGGGGGGGGGGGGGGGGGGGGGGGGGGGGGATTTTCCCCGTCGGAGTTAACATTAGTTCTGACTTTTCCAATTTCCAGACAGCAGACAGTCCTTCAATGAGCGTAATAGAACCCGAGGTTCCGTGTTGCCATAACGTCGCAACGCATAACGTCTGGGCACACCCGTAGAATCCCCATCACTACTACACTAACTTTTCGGAAGAGAAGGCCAGTTTGGCGTTTGGTATTGGGATGACAACAGAAGGACAACGGTGACACGTTACACATACATGCATCGCTTCCCCCTTCCCCGAAGTTGGAGTATGTGGCGGCCTTAATGGCGGGGATTAAAAAAAACAAAACGGTCATACACAACCAAACGTCCACTTCGACCTACAGAACACCAAACTTACTCCCACTGCCCTCCTCCCTTTGTGGGTAGAGGGGATTGATGACTTACCTGTCTATTACAGTGAGTGTTCCGCAGGGGAAGCATCAGTCAGGCAGGCCTGCGAAAGACGCATAAATGAAAGATAGACTTACATTCAGGTTTAACGGTCCCTGGTGCGCGGTGCGGCCGTTTTTCTTCGTTCCTGAACCACTTGTATCACCTCACGAGTTTTTTGTTCGTCCATTTCAATCAACCAGTTACGTCGCACCTCTTACGAGGTTTGTCGTCCATCTAACCAAACCATTAATGTCGCCACAAACACACAACCACTTATGTCGTGTGGGTTTGTTGTGTGTTTCGTGCTGTGTGTTATGCGTTTGTTTCTCATATTTTTTTTTTTTTTTTTTTTTTTCTTCTTTTTTCCGTTCTTTTTCTCCGGGCACAAATAAAGCTTTTTTTTTTTTTTTTTTTTCCGGGGCAGCCTCTCGAGTTTTTTGGTCGTCTACATCAAACCACTTTTGTCACCGGGGAAACGAGGGACAAAAGGCAGTTTAAGGGCGGCCAATAAATGGTTTACCAATTTGTGAACAAAAACCTTGTGAGGGTATCGAAAAATTCCAATAATAAAAATTTCATATTTTCGTGAGGTACGGCGTCAAAAATGTTTTAAGAGACGACAAAAATGGGCGCCAGAAAATGGTGTCTGCTTTCCGTCGGAAGTGTGCCCAGGGAAGGAGAGGGGAAGCGGGTATTTGCCCTTGACAGTTTAGTGTGGGTGTGTGTGTTAGCTGGGGTCTTTGTTTGGTCCTTTTCGTTGGATGGCCTTGAGTTTTCGAGTTTGTGTTTCTGTTATTTTATATTTATTTTCTTTGGGCTCGAAGGGAGGGAAGTGCGGCGCCTAACTGATGTTGATCCACAACCGGGGAACCGCCACACATTATTTACGGTGGGGCGGCAAAAATGGTAATATTTGGTGTTGGCACCAGTGTCTTGACGACAACTAGAGGGACTTTGAAGCAGAGGCATGGATAGAAAGAGAGAACAACTACAAAAAAATAACCCGGATCAAACGACGAACAGAACCACTAGTCTTAGTCACTAACTGTCTTTTCTAAATCCCTCAGTTCCCCTCTCCAACAACCCTCACTCGCCAAACAAAAAACCCTCTTCACCCTCTCCCCCCTCTCTCTCCCCCCGCCCCCCCCCCCCCCTCCCCCCCCCCCCCCCCCCCCCCCCCCCCCCAACACCTCCCCCCCCCCCCCGCCCCCCCCCCCCCCCCCCCCCAACCCTCCCCCCGCCTCCCCCCCCCCCCCCCCCCCCCCCCCCCCCCCCCCCCTCCCCCGCCACCCTACCCTTCTTAGTCTAGTTAGAAGGCGCCCCCATCATGCTGATCACTCACATACTTACACACACACACAGACACACAGACCACACACAGACACAAACACAGACAGCACGACACACGACACACACACAATGAACACACACACACCACACACGAGACACACTACAAACAACACATCACACACACACACACACATCACATCACACAACAATCACACACACGACAACACACACACAACAGCACACACACACGCACCACACATACATACACTCGCATACAATACACGTACGCACGCAACACACTGCACACAACGCACACACACACACACACACCACACCACACACACACAACAACACACCACAACACACACACACACACACAATGCACGCAAGCAAAGCACGGCACAACCCAGAGAGAGACAGACAGACAGCAGACAGACCAGAGAGTCAACAATGCAACACTGTTTATGGGATTAGGCCTGAGCAGGGTAAAAAAAGGGAGGCGACTACGACTAGCGGAACATGCACACGACGCATAAAAACAACATGAATGGGAACTTGATGCGGTGGTTTTAAGAATGTGTTTATTCATGCAGTCCAGTCATGTTGGGCGCGTGGTGCACATGTGTGTGTGGGTGTGTGTGTGTGTGTGTGTGTGTGTGTGGTGTGTGTGTGTGTAAAGTGTGTTGTGTGTGTGTGTGTGTGTGTGTGTGTGTGTGTGTGTGTGTGTGTGTGAGTTGTGTGGCCAATATGTCCGTCAATGTGTATCCTCTTGTGTGTTCTTGCATATGTGTGGGTGTGTGGTGTGTGGTGTGGGTGTGTGTGGTGTGTGTGTGTGTGTGTGTGTGTGTGTGTGTGTGTGTGGAGTGTGTGGCAAAACGGCGGCGCGCGTGTGTGTGTGTGTGTAACGTGTGTGTGTGTGGGTGTGTGTGTGTGTGTGGTGTGTGAGGTGTGGTGTGTGTGTGGCACGCCGCGGCCCGCGTGGTTTGTGTGTTGTTGTGTACGTGGTGTGTGTGGTGTGTGTGTGTGGCACGCACGCGCGGCGTGTGTTGGTGTGTGTGTGGTGTAGTTGTGTGTTGTGCTGTGTTTGTGTGTGTGTGGTGTGTGGTGTGGTGTGGTGCGTGCGTGCGTGCGTGGTGTGTGTGTGTGTGTGTGTGTCTGTGTGTGTTTGTGTGTGTGTGTGTGGTTGTGTTGGTGGTGTGTGGTGTGCGTTGCGTGTATAAGACGGTGCGCGGCTAAGCATGTGTGCGGTATGTTTTGCGTGTTTTTGTGGTCTGTATCTCTTCTTCTCTCCTCGCTTTCCTCTCTTCTCTTATCTCTCTCTCTCTCCCACTCTCTCTCTCTCTCTCTCTCCTCCGTCACTCTCCGCCTCTTCCTCGCGCTCTCTCTTCTCTCTCCCTCCTCTCGGTCTCTCCTCTCCGTCTCGTCCCTCTCTCTCTCTCCTCTCTCCTCTCCCTCTCCATCTCTCATCTCTCGTCCTCCTCTCTCTCCTCTCTCTCTTCTCTCCCTCTCTCTCCTCACGCTCTCTATCTCCTCCGCCCATTCTTCATTTCCTTGCCCCTGAAGTACATGTAGGTCCCATTGGTGGGTATTCACGAAGACCATACCGCGACAGTTGCGTTGTGATAGAAAGGAGACAGACAGCAAGAGACACAGGCGAGGAAGGGTGGAAAGGTGGAGTGATGGAGCAGAGGCTATGGAACCAGGCACAGGTGGCTGCACTGCAAGTAAAGCATAATTACCAATCTCCACATAAGGTTTTCCTTCCCTTCCAAGGTTTTCCCCCGCCCCACAGTTCTAAACCCTGTCCCTATTCGAGTGCGTTAAGCGATGAAGATAGGATCAGTCGCCTCTTCTCTCTCTCTGTGAATTTTGAAGTGACCAAGTTCGTCACACACACACAGTGATGAAGTCTGTGGTATAAAAACGAAAACGCCAGAAGAAAACAAACAACAACACGGACAGCAGAAGTAATGACAAGGAATTAGGGCTAAAAGGACGCCAGGGATTGCTGTCTGGTTTATGGGGGTCAGGCTGGCGAGGAGCTTGTCCGAGGTTGGTTGTTGATCCGTGTTGCAACGGGATTTTCCAATCGTGATCAACCTACCCCCCACTCTCGGGGAATCCCTGCATCCCCCTGTGGGGGAGGATCCGGTCTGTCTGGGCCACTGGGGACATTGATTTACCTGGACCGCCTCCCCTTCACATCCCTCCCTTTCTCTGTCTCTACTCACTTTTCTCTAATCCGCTTCTGTCTGTTCTCCTCCGTGACTCCCACCACCGACCACCACCACCACCACAACCCATGTGTCACCCACAGCAGCCTGCTCACTTTCTCTGTCTCTGTCTCTCTCTGGTCTCTCTCTCTGTCTCTCTGTCTCTCTGTCTCTCTCCCTCCTCGCCTCTCTCTCTCTCTCTTTTGTCTTTTTATTCTCTTTTTTTTTCTTTTTTTCTTTTTCCCCTCTTTCTCTCTCTTTTTGCCTCTTGCTTTTTCTCTTCTTTTTTCCCTTCTCCCTTTCTCTCTCCGCTCTCCTCCGTCTCTCCTCTCTCTCCTCATTCTCGCATCGTCCCTTCTCTGCTCTCTCTGCCCTCTGGTGGTCACACACAACACACACACACACAGTCACAACACACACATCACAACACACACAGACAAACACACACACAAACACACACAAAACACCACACACACACACCACCACGGACGCACGGGCACGCACGCACGCCACTGCACTACGCATACCACACGCAACGCACACACACAAACACAAACACAACACACACACACCACACACACACACACTCACACACACATATATTATAAATATATAAATATATATATATATATAAAATTATTTATATATATATATATATAATATATATATATAATATATAATATGATATTTATATCCAGAACTACTACTCTTCACCAAGGAAACTTCAAGCATCAACCCAACTTATTGAGACAACAGACAGACAGACAGAGATAGAGAGAGAGAGAGAGAGAGAGAGAGAGAGAGAGAGAGAGGAGAGAGAGAGAGAATGAGAAAGAAATGGGATGAGATGATGGGTAGATGGAAATGGGGTGTTTAGCGAACAGGCGAAATGGGAAAGGTTGTTGGGAAGGCCTGGACAGAGCCGAAAACACTGACGAATAAGACCTGGATCCCAGGTCCCAGCCCTGTTGTGGAGCAGCAGGGGACGTTCAAGAGCCAAAACAGGAGCGTCAACTCTTTCCGTCGTCGTGTCTTCTTTCTTGTTCCTCAGCCTCAGGTGCCCTCACACGTGACTGCAGGCAGGCTTGAGAGATCCTACACAGAAATAAAAGGGGAAGGTGGAGGGGCGCACGCGTACGCACGCGCCGCGCGCGCACACACACACACACCCACACACAGACACACACACACACACACAGAGACACTCGGGCGACGCGCGCTCAGCACAGAGAGAGAGAGAGAGAGAGGAGAGAGAGAAGAGAGAGGAGAGAGGAGCGAGAGAAGCAGAGAGGAGAGAGAGAGAGAGTGAGAGAGAGAGAAGAGTGGAGAGAGCAGAGAGGAGGAGAGCGTCACCCAATTCACACAAAAGGAAAACACAAGAAGAGAGGGAGAGAGAGAGAGTGATAGAGAGGGGCAGAGAGAGAGAGAAGAGAGAGGCGAGAGAGAGGGAGAGAGAGAGAAAAGGAAAAAGAGAGAGAGAGAGAGATTCATCACATGCTTTTCCTCTGTTCAGTCTAAAACCCCATCTCAAAGTGAAAACATGTGAAATGAAGAATGACAAATGCAACACTGCAGCGTCTGTTCTGAAATCTGTCCTCAGTCTTTGATTGACAACGCCAACAAGCTCTTCCCAACTCTCCTCTTCCCCCTCAGCCTGCCCCGTCCCTTTCCCAACACGAGTCCAGAGCCTGTTCACCCCCCCCCGCCCCCCCTTGCCGCCCAAAAGAGATCTGTCGGGTTATGGAACTTGCTGTGCCACGTCTGCTGTATGGGAGCCAAGTGAGGCTGACTGAGTAGAACTGGGATATGCCCTGAAGATCGAGGTCTAGCTGAAAGCTGGGAGTGGCTTATAGCCAATTCGATGCCGTCTGGCAAGTTGATCCAGGGCCATTGCTCATGCGTCAAGTGTACACAGCGCATGCGGGTCACCGTGATCTGGCTTTTGGTCTGGCACTGTTGCTTGGAGGTAGCTTGGGTTCATCCTTCTTTTCTTCTTTTCTTTCTTCTTTTTAACCTGGACATTTCTTCACTCTGTTAAAAGACTTTTTATACAGTTGTTCTTGGTTGTTGGGGGGGGGGGGGGGGGAGGGGGGTTGTTGTTGTTATGACCTTTGATTTCATTGTTTGTTGCTGTTGAATGACTTGTTTTGTTGCTGTTGTTATGGACTTGTTTTTTTGTTGTTGCTGTTGTTATGACTTGCACTATGGGCTCCATGAGAGACAAAAATGCTGTTTTGTTCTTCCTGCCAAACAGAGAACGATTCTACTTGAGTGGGTGTGAAGCTAAAATACTGACTGAACATGATCAAGAATTTTTTTTTTTTGTCCGTTTTAATGAAAAATAACCTCTTTAGCGGCCCCTTAAGACACGATTAATATCTTCTTTCTGTCCAAAGATCGAGTGGATTGTAAAAAGGAAAATGGCTGAATTAACAGGACCTGAATTTTTTAAAAAACATTTTTTTTTCATCCTTTGTCTTTCTGTTTATAATGGCCTGTCATTTCATGGGCCTTTTCTTTAAACTATTTTTTTGCAAGTGGGCCAGAAAGAAACCGAGCAAGCGCTGACCCTGTCAATGCATTGCAATACAATATGCATTATCCCCTCTTCCTTCCTCCCGCCTCCTTTTAAGGTATGGGGATAATAACAATAGGCCCAAACATTCATCAGCATGAATTTAAAACAGGAGAAATAAAATGAAAATAGAACTAACAGTCACGATCCAAACTCATTCACATCAATGAACATTTAAGGACAAATGTCCATGTGTAATGATCTAGAAAGTATTGCAATTCGATGAGAAAACCGGGGCTGAATCAAGGTAAACCGGCTTTAATTTTTGATGTCTTCGCTAAAATTCGCGGCAGAATGTTTTTTAGGTAATACTTGACAAAGTACAAAGGTTAAACTTGAACGTACTTTCAGAAATTCGTTTTGGCAGAAAATTTGATGACGTAAAGCTGCATGACGTAGAAACTGATGACGTAAAGCTGCATAACAGCAATTTATATGACGTATGGCTGCAATATTTTTGGCAGTCAGATATACAGAAATGGAAAACTCACTCCATCACCTGGCTCATTCCAATCCTGCAGTTTTCTTCATATCCTATCTCCTCTCGTCAGGAGCCCATGCCAATCGTCCCTTTTCTGTTTAAAGCTTATGTGTACAAGAACTAAATTTCATCTATTCAATAATATAACAGATCGGCAAGTTGTGTGGTAAAACTGCTCTCTTCCTCTGGCGAAAAATGCAGGTTTGAAATGTTTGTAAATATTGCATTTTATTACTTCTTCTTTCGAGAGACTTTTGGGCCAACTTTGGGATGAAAAGAATTCCACAGACTGGTTTCCCCCTTTCTCCTTTCCCTACTTTCTTTACGAAAAGAAATAAAACAAGTGCACCTGTGAATCCCCAAGCATCATTTAGCGATAGGTTTTCAGGTCAAGTGACTACGTTTTTCAAATCCATCCCCAGATTGACACCCATACAACAAATGGGTTAAAATAGTTTGTCAGATAAATCTAAAAATCTACGAGTACTTAAAGTGGGAGATCGCTTTCAGCCCAGTCAGGGCGTTTTTCATAAACCCAAAACATGGCTTTTTGTCCCCTATCAAAACATACATTTTTGCCTTGTTGAAGAAACTTGTCCTTTCTGATTTAAAAAACAACATCTAAAAACAGAAGTATTGGTTTATATCTTGTCAATGTATCTGGATTGAGCTGTGAACCCTAAAATATGCTATAGTCGTGATGTACAGTAATGAATGTTGCATAACTGTGCGCGTTCGTCACAACTAGATTTTTTCTGAGTGAAATCAGGGCTGTTGTCTTGGGGAGAGTTTTGGGGGCCGCCCAACCGAATCTCAAAGTAAACAACCATTTTAAAAAAGGCTGCAATGGTGTATTTATTTATTTTATTTTCATTACCCAGCTGAAGAGGATTTCCTACAACCGAAAGACTGTTGCCAGGGGACGAGTCCCTGCATTTGATCTAACTACTGAACGTACAATGCAAAACAGCAACGAAGACGTGTACTCAATCACGGATGTCTTCCTGTCCTCATTTTTCAATCATCCGCAGGACCAGTGCCAAATATTTCTCTTCGTAACAGAAGTGTCCTCTTGCGCTCTCTTCGTGGCCTTGTCACAGAAAAACTGGATTCTGTCGGTCCAAGAACTAGAGTAATTTTTATTCACGTCTTTCCCCAAAGTATGAACATTGTTTTCGAAACAACACATTTTTGGGACTGTACTATATTCTCTGCATCTGTCAGATGCTTCTTCTGCAAACGCCCAAAAAAAAAAAACAAAAAGCATTGAAGACCCAGGCCATGAAGATGCCCAGACAATTGGTCGATAGGTAACGGCTGGCAGCGTGTTCCAAACCGCACAAGCATTGAGCGTCCCAGAACACTCTGTATAAAGAGATCTTGTCTGTATTGCATGATGAACTCTCCGAAACGACAATAGTGGGTGAAGCTGTTTGGGAAGTGTTTTCTTGTGATTCGGAGTTCTGTCACTCCTCTTACCATTGTTTACGCACATTAGTGGGATGAAAGTGTCAATGACGAAAAAGGAGGAGAAGAAGAAGAAGAAAGAGAAGAAGAAGAAGAAGAAGAAGAAGAGGGGGAGGAGGAGGAGGAGGAGGAGGAAGAAGAAGAAGAAGAAGAAGAAGAAGGAGGAGGAGGAGGAGGAGGAGGAGGAGGAGGAGGAAGAGCTAGCGGTAACACAGGCAAAGAAGAAGAGGAGGAAAGAAAAGCAAAAAAAAAAAAAAAAGCCCAATCCAAACAGAACAGGGCAAAGTGAAATTGGATAAAGGACAAGAAGTTAAAAAAAAAAAAACAAGTCAAGAAAAAGAAGCAAGAGAACTAAGAAAAAAAAAAAGACTTAGAAGCTGAGGATGGTGATTGGGTGTGAGTGAGAACGGGGAAGGGGGTGGAGGGAAGAGAGCCCCAAAAACTTTTAAGAACTTGCAAATATATAGGTATATGTTCTGCCCATTCGTTTGCATCTCATGTAAGTGTACTAAGAGCTGCTCTGAGAATCGACCAACAATAGGAGATGGAGAAGAAGAAGAAGAAAAGTTGAGGCGGTGGGAAACAGGGGCGAAGGGGGGTGGGGGGGGTGGGGGGGGGGTGGGATGGAGGATTAAGGAGACGCGATATGGTGGATCGACATGGAATAGTCCATGAGACGTTTTTCACGCTACAGAACGAAAGCACATCAGCAACCCGCTCCTAGATACAGACATGCACGCTCACAAGTGCGCACCCACATCCTGTCCTCTCTCTCTCTCTCTCTCTCTCTCTCTCTCTCTCTCTCTCTCTCTCTCTACTCTCTCTTCTCTCTCTCTCTCTCTCTCTCTCTCTCTCTCTCTCTCTCTCTCTCTCTCTTCTCTTAGGATTGATTATGGTTATTAATTCTTGTTATGCTTTTTCTTCTGCATGTAGGCCTATACTTGTTCAGTTTGTTTTTGATAAATTGCATAAATGATGTTCACACACTTCTTCATAAAGGGTCATGGCCTGTTGTGAATAAATTCTCTCTTCTTCTTCTACTTCTTCTTCTTCTTCTTCTTCTTTTTCTTCTACATTTTTTGATACCTCCACATCTTTACTCTCTCTCTCTTCTCTCTCTCTCTCTCTCTCTCTCCTCTCTCTCTCTCTCTCTCTCTCTCTCTCTCTCTCTCTCTCTCTCTCTCTCTTTATCTCCCCTCCCCCCCTTCTCTCTCTCTCTCTCTGTATGTGGAAAGTTTGTTTTAATCCGCATTTACCTCTTTGGGCGCAAGTTTATTGGATCAGCCAGAAAATCGATACATTGCCTGGATGTGTGGGTGCCATAGAGCTTTGAGAGCCAGTACATTCACAAGATTTGCTGGTGGACAGTGAGAGGCTTCTGCTTTCTCTGAACTGGGTGTTCTGTAAGCAGAAATGAATCTGGAAGTAAAACAATGCTTGTCGCAGTGTGTTTGCGTGTATGTCGTTTTCACATTTTCAAACACTTGACGCCACATAAATGAGCTCACAAACCGTTCTGTCATCTAACTGCAACGTTACGAACAGCGTTTCGTTGAGTTGTTGACATTTGAACATGGCCCTTACACAGACAACATCTTGTGTTACAGGCTTTCGCTTGCCGTGTTTTTGGATGACTTTAATCTCTCTTTACACCCGTAGTCTTGACTGGATCCAGGGGGAAAGAGGAAATGGGAGAGGGAGCAGAAGGAGGAATAATGGATGTAGGGAGATGAGGAAAGGTGGGGGAAGGAGTTCTATGCTCTTGTTTGACTTTCGAGAAAGTTGGCTTCACTGGGTGCATTTGTTTCCTCAGCTGATGCTGTTCATAATCAACAACAACAAAAAAGATGTTTCTTGGTTTGGCGAGTGTACTGGTGATGCCAGGTTGGCCTACAGATGATAGAAACTGACGGTACAGGGGGATTCGTGCTGACTCCATTTTCCCATACAGTCCTTCGAATGAGACTATAAACCGAGGTTCCGTGAGTGAACGCACGCATAACATCTTGCACACACGTAAAATCCCAACACCAACTTTCAGAAGAGAAGGCCAGTTTGGCCGTTGGTATGGATGACACGTTACACATAGCATGCACCTTCTCCGAAGATGGAGTACGGCTGCCTTAATGGCGGGATATAAAAAAACGGTAATTCACACAAAACTCCACTGCCTGTTTATACAGGCAGTGTCCGCAGGAGTATCAGCCTGCGTACGCAGAAAGAAAGAAAGAAAGAAAAAGACCAGGCAGGTTTATTACAGTGGTGTACTTGGCAGGATGGCTTTACGGATGAAGCCAGTTTGCAGGGCTCGTTCACAGAGAAAGCTGGTCAGCAGTATTTGCTTTCTTTCCTCAACCCATGCTGTCTGCAGTCTGCAAGACGATGCCAGTGACAGGTTCAGCAACAATGCATGCTGGTTGGCTAGATGACAATACTAGTTGATCAGAGAGGTTGACAAATTGCGTGTAAGGTTGGACGGGTTGAACGAAAATGCTAGGTGGCTAGCCAAGTAAACAGATGGTGCTAGCAGATGATGCTTTAGTTTACCGGCAGGGTTTTATACGGTGATGTAGTTGGCTTCAGGGGCGGGCGAGATTGGCGGGTGGGGGGGAGGGTGGTTTAGCTGGCTTGTCGAGTTCATATTTTGTGATTTAGTTAGAGTGGCGGCTTAACAGACGATACAGTAACTGAATGGGTTTATTTACAGACGATGCTATCGTTGGTGTGGTGGGTTTACATGTGGCGATGTAGTCGGCTGGGTGAGTTTAAAAGCGATGCTATACTGAGCTGGGCGTGTTCATTGACGATCCTGTTGTTGGTTGTGCAGGATTACAGATCCTGCTATAGTTGACTGGATGGGTTAACCGTCCGATGTCTAGTCGGCCTGCTGAGTTTACAGACGATTTTGTCAGGTTGGCTGGTTTACAGTTGACGCTTTAGTTGGCTGGGCGGATTTACACACAACGCTAGTTGGCTGGTAGGTTTACACACAGCTCCAGTTGGCTGGTAGGTTTACACACAACCCTAGTTGGCTGGCAGGTTTACACACAGCTCTAGTTGGCTGGTAGGTTTTTACACACAGCTCCAGTTGGCTGGTAGGTTTACACACAACCCTAGCTGGCTGGTAGGTTTACACACAGCTCTAGTTGGCTGGGTGGAATTCCAGACAATGTTTGTTATCCGGGTGACGTTATAGGTGGTTGCTAGTTATTTGAACGGGTGTACAGATGAAGCAAGCTAGTTGAGTGGATTTACAAACGATTGTCATATTTGGCTAGTCAGGTTTACAGACGATTCTGGCTAGCTGGCTAGCTTACAGATGATGCCACAGGCGGGTTTACAGACAATTGCGATCGGCTGATCGGATTTACAAACGATACTAATAAAATGACTTGGTGGATTTACAGACGATGCTAGCTGGCTTGGTGAGTATACAGACAATGCTAGTTGGCTTCATGGGTTTGGAGACCATGTCAATTGGTTTGGTAAATGAAACAAACTGCCGCGTTACCGGAACACGACGAAAAAGCAGAAGAGCACACAAAACAAAGTGTGAAGTAACGCAGTTTTAATGCACGACACAAAACAAGACAAGAAATTTTCGGCAATATGCCTTCCTCAGCGACAAAACAATAAAAAAAAACCCAGTACAGACATAAACATGCGCAATACTCCCCTTGTGAAGCCAAAGTGGTGAATTGGTTTGGTAGGTTTACGGACAATTTTTGTTATGGTTTACAATGGGGTTAAAATTTCCTTGCTGATTACAGCTTCAAAGCAAGTCGATTCCTTCTTTCAATGGATTTTTCCGCGGAAACCGATTTCCACACTTCAAACTTCAGCAGATTTCGTTTCAAGTCTGGGCGCTGAAATCGCAGCACTTTCCACATGCTTACTTTCTCTTTCTTTCTTTTTCTATACAGCATGGTTAAGTGTTGGCAGTACACACATTCCAAAGGGAAAACAACCAACGAATAAACATGGAAAGAATACATAAAGGTAAGAAAGTGATGGAGGGGGGCTGGGGGGGGGGGGGGGGGGGGCTTCTCTTCTACTATGTTTGTACGTGTTTTTGTGGGTTTTCGATTTTTTTTAAGGAGCAGAGGAAGAATTCAAACCATGTAGTGAGTCCTTCTCTCTCTCTCTCTTCTCTCTCTCTCTCTCTCTCTCTCTCTCTCTCTCTCTCTCTCTCTCTCTCTCTCTCTCTCTCTCTCTCTTTGTGTGTGTGTGTGGGGTGTGTGTGTGTGTGTGTGTGTGTGTGTGTATGTGTGTATCTGTGTGTGTCCGTCTGTCTGTCTGTCTGTCTGTCTGTCTGTCTCTCTCTCTCTCTCTCTCTCTCTCTCTCTCTCTCTCTCTCTCTCTCTCTCTCTGTCCGTTTGTCTCTGTCTCTCTCCCTGTCTCTCTGTCTCTGTCTCTGTCTCTCTCTCTCTTTCTCTCTCTCTCTCTCTTTTCTCTCTCTCTCTCTCTCTCTCTCTCTCTCTCTCTCTGTCCGTCTGTCTCTGTCTCTGTCTGTCTCTCTCTCTCTCTCTCTCTCTCTCTCTCTCTCTCTCTCTCTCTCTCTCTCTCTCTCTCTTTCTCTCTCTCTCTCTTCTCTTCTCTTCTCTTCTCTTCTCTTCTTCACCTCTCCTTTTTCGTAGACAGAGGTAGTCAACGTCGGCTTACCGACGACACTGCGGCACTCCAATCAGAAATCTCTGGAGACTCGGGACCTCAGAGAAGACTGTGAGGGACAGAAATCGAAAGAGACGTCAACAGTCTTCAGCTTCTCTCTGTTCTTTTTCTACTTTTTTCTTTTATTTATTTATTTATTTTTTTTTTTTGCTTTTTTCTTTTTTTTTTCAAAGAAAGACTCGACGGTTTTTCTCTGTGTACAGAACGACTGTGTGACGCAGTGCTTTTCACTCCCCCCCCCCCCCCCCCCCCTTCCCATCCCTTCTAAGCTCAGACCCAACACCCTCTTGCCTCTTCCCATCCCCCACTCCCATT
>CM031601.1:28037570-28052570 GCA_018398815.1 Conus ventricosus
TAATACGTGATAGGTTTCAGCAGAACTGACGTCTCCGAAGATTTGTTGTTTTTAAACAATGGAAGTCAGCTCATCAGCAAGAACTGCCGAAAGGCTTAAAGTTGTCCTTGTTGTTGTTTGGTTTGTTTTGGACTCCAACGCTCTCCTCGTTTTCTGACGGAAAGAAGCACTGTTTCTGTGTCTCTGTGTTTGGACAGCCTTCATTCTCGCTGCTTTCTTGTCTTGCTGTAATCTTCCCATCACTGGAACAGACTGGCAGGCTGTGGTGTTGTGTCCTCTTTCCTTCACATCAGATTTGTTCACTGCACGGATTTATTTCGATTTACTTGCAAAGAACATGTCGTTGCTGGTACAGAATCACACTCGGTTCCATTAAGCTCAGCCAAAGATGGCCTCGTTTCTGTTCCCAAGCTGTCTTGTTTTTCTAAATAATTATTCCCTGCTGCCTGCTTTCAGTAGTCATTTTTCTCCCACCTGTCTTTGTATACAAACCGTCGTCACAACAGCTTCCTTCTCATGACATTCAGACAGGTCACCCCCCCCCCCCCCCCCCCCCACCCACCCCCACAAGGAGAATGTGTTGGCACTCGTATTTCATAAACCTCTGCCACTCATATTTCATTTAAAAAAACATTTTGTTACCTCTACTTTCAGCATTCACTTTGCCCAGCCGCAAAAGATAATCTGGCATTGGTTCACAACGTCACTGTTTCTCAGCCTGTTTATTATCCTTAAACATTATCTGTCCATTTCTTTTCTGTATTACGTTTTCCAACTGTTCTTAATTTTCTGAATGTAATCGCTCGTCTATTTGAACTTCGGCGTTTCTCATCTTTTTTTTTATTTTTCTGAAGTGTTATCTGTCATCTGGTGTCGACATCAGCATTTCGTATCATTCATACTTCGTTCTCGCAAGATATGGAGATCCATAGAGAGTCCCGAAAACTTGTTAAACTCTTGAAAAGTGAAGATGCCCTGTCCCACCATCTTAAAAGTTCTACAAAACCAGTGAAAATCTTACCAATCCAGGAAACGACTGGGAATAACTCCACCAGTATTTGCTTTCTAGAGGTCCTAGCTTTTAAGTTTTCAAAAAAACAAATTGGGCTGGATGGCGGGGGAAGATGTCGCGGACAAATGATGTAATCATTTTGGAACCCCCGACCTCACTAAGTGCAGCAGATAGAGAACTGTCAATCGCCGAAGGTGCTTGGATATTTCCATGCACGTCTTGGGAGGGTCCTTGTGTATCTCCTTCAGGTGACGTGTTCGCGCATTGTCGAAGTGAAGCCAGGATCAGTCTGGGGGTCTCTTGCCAGAGGAAAACGCTCCCTGACAAAAAAAAAGAGAAAAATTCCTTGGGGAGTATGTTCTCGCTGATTCGACAGTTTAAGCACTTCTGTCACCATTCTACGGCCACATTTTACTTGATGAAATAAAAAATAAAAAGCCGTCACTGCAGTAAAAAAGAAGAAGACGAAAGGAGAGGTAAGGAAAAAGTAAGAAAACAAGTGCTGTCGAGCAGAAGAAGAAGTAAGAAGAAGAAGAAAGAAAAGTAACAAAGAGAACGGGAATCACGTGGTAAGAGCTCTCTCTCTCTCTCACTCATCTCACTCTCTCTCTCTCTCATCTCTCTCTCTCTCTTCTCTCGCTCTTCTCTTCTCTCTCTCACTCCTTTTCTCTCGCTATCTTTTCTTTCTCCTCTTTCTCGCTCTCTATCTCTCTCTCTCTCTTTCACCATCTCCTCTCACAGTTCATTTTCTCTTCCCCCTCTCTCCCTCTCTTCTCCTTTCTTTATTTATTTCTCTCCCGCTCTCTCTCTCTCCTCTCGCTCTCTCTCTCATCTCTCTCTCTCATCTCCCTCTCTCTCTCCTCTCTCTCACTCTCTCTCTCTCTCTCTCTCTCTCGCTGGCAGTCTGTCTCTCTCTGTCTCTGTCTCTCTCTCTCTCTCCTCCTCTCTCTCTCCTCTCTCTCCTCTCTCTCCTCTCTCTTCCTCTCTCTCTCTCTCTCCCCACCCCCCCTCCTCTCTCTCTGCCTTCTCCCCCTCTCCTTTCACGGAGACAGAGATCGCCAACGTCAGCTTACGCGACATACACACTGGAATTAAAATCTCTGGAGCTTTCGACCGGACTGTAGAGGCCCTTAAAATCGATCGAGACAGCACCCAGCTTGACCCCCCCTTTTCTCTCTCTCTCTCTCTCTCATCCTCTCTCTCTCACTCTCTCTCATTCCTTCTCTCTCTCTCTCTCTCTCTCTCCCTTCTCTCCTCTCTCTCTCTCTCTCATCGCTCCTCTCTCTCTCTCATCTCTCTCAAGATTCAAGATAACTCATTCTTGAGTAAGCCATTGCCCTCATGAAGGTGCTAGCATAATACAATCACAAAAGCAACCTAAGGACTACATACAGACATTAACCATATCATAAATGGTTCATAAACTATTACAAGATAACATAGATGACCGCATTTGAACGCTTTAGATAGATAATCGCAAATGTTCTGACTGTTTGTTCACTAAGTACACGCAAAAAGACGAGTGTTAATCTGATGTGATTTGGAACTTTAATAAATTCAATAGTTTATGACTGAGCTCTAAGTTTTGCAGGACAGGACAACATAACAAAACAAAATGACTTCACTTTCTAACTCCTCTCGCAGATGGCATAATAAATCTTGCATCGCTATGGATCGGTGACGATAATAGTGTTCTGCAATTTTCGAAATACCGAGTCTGAAACTAGAAGTTTCATTCTAAAATGGCCTGTCCAGATTCAGCAACCGATAGTTTTTTAACATTAGGCACATACAAAAGGACCTGTAAACGTTAAATCTTTCGCTATTCTCACAGATACTTCGTTCCTTTTTTTGACATCTGCATGCAATCAATCTATCGTTAACCAAACTTGATTAGACCTTTTTAAGCGAATTTATGTATTGGATATCTTGGTTCGTTTCTTCTCCATGTATCAGATCGGTTGGGTGTTTTCGATGTCGGACGTCTAAGAATCGTTTGAGTCCCAAACAAAAGTTACTTATGGCATGTGTAATGCTGCAATTGTCTAGTCCTCATAATTCCGCACCGTACTGACCATTTGGCAGATTGTGAAAGTACAAATAATTTTTAGATATGTGTTTTAGAGAGTTATTTTTCAGCTTATATAATTTTTGCAATATACAAACAAAGCATTCTTTGGCTCGAACTAGAAAGATTATAGTTGGATAACCCGTATGTTTAGTTATATGAGATTCATACGTTAGTAGGTGGGTCATGTTTTATTGATCTTAGTTTGTTTCATTTGTCAGTTTGTTGTGTTCAGCATAAACGGAAAACCATAGGCACCCATTAGAGAATGGAAGTCATACAAAAAAGTTACTATACTTGAGACAGGTGTGATCGATTGCAATGTCATCTTTGAACTGCCAGGTCTCGGGGATATCAAAAAAGAAAGGACGTGTTTCAGTTTTTAAGACAAAAAACATACTCTTATTTATTTCTACAAGAACACACATTTCACACAGAAATTAGAACGCCAAATAAGAAAGTGAATGGGAATTACCGAGTGTGTTTTTGGGCTTCTAACAATTCTAGAGCAAGAGGCGAGGCAATACTCCTCATAATAACATGAATTCAAAATAAAGAAATTAATTAAAGATGTTCAGTAATTACATAAAAACTGTTATTATTACAATGGGACAAGATTTAATTTTTGGAGAAATCTCAACGGACCCAAACAGAATGATCCATTCTTTCTTTGAAAAACATCTTGGCAATAACAGAATTAAACATAGCCAACAATACAAATAGCCAGAAGACTGAAATTGGTTATTAACCCTATATTGCTATCAAAATTATAAACATATAATATCTGACATCGCAAGAGAAGTAGTTACTGAAATAGACAAAACTCAGCTAGTTATATAAGAGAAGTTGAATGAAGACACGAGACGTATACATGGAGAAGACTAAAACCCTGACATCAAAGCCTAATTTCTTTTTAGTGTCCGATACATTCATCACTAATAATGAAGATGCTGATATCTTCTTTGGATACTAAACAGATCACTCTTTAGTATATATAAAAAACCATTGCTTTAGAAAAAAGACAACATAAAGGTTTTTGGCAATTTAACTCTTCACTTTTGAAGATTAAGATATATGTAGACCTTATTAATGAAAAGATAAAAGAAATTAAGGAACATATGTCGCTATCTACCATACAGTAGAAATCGCTTGATAAAATCCAAACAATCAACTTTCAGTTCTCAGTTTCAGACCAGTTATTCTTAGATTCTCAGATTATGGAAATAAAGCAGAAACAAAAACATTAGCATCATAAAAATAAAAACATATATGGAAAGAAAAACACATTGAAAAAGAAATTCTGCTGTGGAAAGCAAAACTCCTTTATTGGAAGCGGACTGGCAACCCTGAAAAAGAAAAAAAAATGATTGAATGAATTAGGAAAACAAAGATGGAAGGAATAATAGTAAGTCCAGGCAAGATGGCGTCACAAGGGTAAAAAGATACGCAAATACTTCGCCTCATTGGAAAAAAGAACTTGTCAGCAAAAGAATGCTCAACCTAATCACGAACAAAGGAACACTTTAACAGATAACGGACCTTATGTAATAAACAAGAACTATTTTAAAAATTTATATGCAGAAAAGAAGAAAAAGATAATGAAATTGAAAATATGCCAATTAATCTACCCAAAACTAACTCAATTCAGAATCCGTGAGTTGGAGGGACAATTTACCTAGAGGAAGCTACTAAAGTCCTTAAAAAACATGGAGAATGATAAAGTCCTGACAGATGGTAAGACAGTAATTTTTTTATTCTTTTGGAGACAATTGGGGGATTTGTTGTCCGGTCATTAACGAGGGATACAATAAAGCGAAATGTCTATAACACAAAAAAGAAGGTATAATAATTTGTTTACCCAAAGGAGATAAGTCCGCCCACAGAATACATAAAGAACTGGAGAACCAATTTCCCTTCTAAATGTTACTTATAAATTGGCTTCTGCCTGTATTGCAGGTAGAATAAAATCTGTTCTACTATCCCAAATCAAAAATGAGACCATCAGGTTTCATTCCCGTATATACATAGGAGACCGTAAGAACCATAAATGAATAATTCACTATTTTAGAGTGAACCGCTTGCCTGGATTATTAGTATCTGTCGATTTCAAAAAGGCATTGACACTGTGACTGTCCATACTTGAGTAGGGTTCTACGTGCTTTCGGGTTCGGAAAGGAATACAGCAATGGTATTATACTTTTATGAAAAGATAAGTCTTATGTTATAGGGAACGGGAAGTATTCTTCTTCAGATTTCTATTGAAGAGATGCCGACAAGGAGAGCGCTATAACTCCCTATTTGTTTGTTTCTATTGCCGAAATACAGCAAACAACATAAGGCTAATCAAGATGTTGAAAGGCTAAAAATAAAAAGACAGAATTCACGACAAATAAGTTTGTCAGAAATGACACAACCTTCACACTGAAGAGATAAGAAATCATAGAAAAGTTGGTCACAGATCTCTATGAATTTGAGCAAATATCTGGACCTTAAATTACCTATGAAAAAACTTTAATGTTAGGTTAGGGAACAAAAGAATTTCGTCGACACGTACTTAACCTTATATAAAATGGAATGGAACGTTTAAAATTTAAAATCCGAGGGTGTGGTTTACGATAATCCTGACAAATATGACCAAATCATGTGACTGATAAAGTTTTAGAAGTTAAAATATAATTAAAAAATGGTCGAAAAAGTAATTACACCTCTAGGTAATTAGAAGTGCGAAAATCATGAGTGCTATCAAAACTTGTATATTTTTGTGATCCTCCCTGCCCACCCTCCAGACTCTCAGATGATAGTTGCAAAATAAGTTTTCAAGTTTGGGTTTGGAACAACAAAAATGATATAATTAAAAGAAATATTCGGTGCAAAATATTTGGACAGGAGTGGCTAGGAATACCTAATCTTAATATATCCAAGCTTAAAAATCGCCTGATTAGGAAAGTATACGTGGCAAAATTTAAATAAAACAGTACTACATTCATTAAGTCCTGAAATCGAAGCCCTTGATCAATGGAACAGATAGATTTTGTACAAAGCAAAATAAAATAATTTTGGAGAGATTGTTTTCAGGCATATAATTTTTTTGCAACCGTGCTAGATTAAAAAATAACTACAGATCAAGCATTGAACCTATTAAGTGCCGCAAAAGTTCAAAGGAGGGAAATAAACCGTTCTTTATACAAGAAAGTGATGAAAACAAAATATATTTTTTGGTAAACATTTCATGAAGAGCAATGGTCATATTTATTAGCCGTCACACACTGTCAGAGTAGCGGATCTGAGACCCAATTTTCTAAATACAAAGTTGCGTACAATCATAAAAGACTATGCAAGAAAAGTCAATAAAACTCGAACAGTAATACCTATAATTGACAGAACAATTAGCGTTACAAAAATTTGAAGCGCCACTAAAGGGCACCCATTCACTAGGAATTATGAAAGAAACATTGAAGTTTAAAACAATCAGCATCTTTTATGATAATGGTAACCGCGCCTTAATATACCTATTGATTGACAACGTTACTACAAAAGAATATCAGAAAAATAAAAGAAATGAAACTGAAATGGCTCCAGACTTAAAATATGTCACAGAATTTTAAGTTAACAAACATATTTTGAAAGATGCAGGTTGTGGATAGTGACAAGGTGTAACTTCTGTAATAGATAGCAAGATTCGATTAGTCACTACATGTGGGCATGGAATTTGCACATACTTTCAGGAAACAACTTGACAATACTCTTAAAAAGTAAATGTTCACACTTGTGAAAGAATGTCAATTTGAATGTAGAGCTTTATAATGTTTGGCACTGATGAAAAACAAAAACAGATGAATATGTTAGACTTAATCATTTAATGGGAAAATATTTCATATCCAAATGTAGAATTAATAAGATGAAACCCATCCTAATAATGTTTCTAAAGGAATTATGCTATAGACATAAAATTGAGAAACACAGAGTACTCGATGGAATGAATTATGCAGAATACGGGACAAATGGTTTTCCTTACATACCACTAATACAAGAATAAGTAAATAAGCAGAGAATCTAATTTACCTTCTTTTTGCGTGTTGATCTCCTGACCTGGCATCAAATGGAAACAATACGACTGAAATATGATTATGTAACGTATTTCTCGAAATGGTCATGATGTATTTAGGAGGACACTAGTGACATGTTACATGAATTTGTTTGATGTGTTGGTCAATAATGTCGCGGTGTCCAGTTAATACTTTCTTTATGATGTGCCTATTAAAAAAAAATAATAGGGGGAGGGTAAAAAAAACTCTAAAAAAAAAAAAAAAAAGTAAAGAAAGATAATTGCACGCTGCTACAAAACTAATTCTTGTGGAAAAAAAATTCCCAACATTTTATTACACATTTATAACAGGCAAGATTTTCCATTGCAATCCCATTTACTCACGACGATAAATGACCCCCCCACCCCCCCCCCCCTTCCTAAATACAACAACAATACTTTATTTATATTCAACACTTCAAGTGTACGCTGACGCTGCACGACACAGACTATTGATCTGTGTTGCAGGCTAATAACTGTTTCCGCCAATAATAGCCATATCATTCAGCCGTAATAACATAAACAAGCTCAAAGTAATCATGTGTAAAGGTTGCACCATGTCCTGCCTCCTCTTATCACGTCTAATGCAAATTCAGTGATAAACAAAGAGACAGAAGAGCAGAGAGATGAATCGTCTCTCTCTCTCTCTCTCGCTCTCTCTCTTCTCTCTCTCTCTCTCACTCTCTCTCTCTCTCTTCTCCTCCTCTCTCTCTCTCATCTCTCTCTCTCTCTCTCTTGATGTAGCTTGGGGGCGTACGTTTGCTGCCACCTTCTCAGACCCGACCGTTTCCCCTTTCTCCTTTTCACACACACACTAGGGGGGGGGGGACAAACACACACACACACACACACACACACACACACACACACACACCACACTCACGCACCACACAACAACACACAGTCACACACACACGCACGCACGCACGCACGCACGCACGCACGCACGCACGCACCCACCGCACGCCACGCACACGCGCACTCACGCAGCACGCTCTCTTCTCCCTGTGTCTCTCTGTATCTGTCTCCCGGTCTCCATTATCTCTCACTTTCTCTCTCTCTCTCGCTCTCATCTCCTCTCTCTCTCCTTCTCTCATCACTCTCTCGCACTCGCTCTCCTCTCTCTCTCTTGTATCTCTCTATCTCTGGTCTCTCTGTCTCTATGCTGTCTGTCTGTCTGTCTGGCTCAGCCTCTCTCTCTCTCTCTCTCCTCTCCTCTCGCTCTCTCTCCCCTCTCCTCATCTCTCCTCTCTCTCTCTCACACACACACACGACACACACACACACACACACACAACTAACACACACACACACGCACGCACCCCACGCACGCACGCACGCACAGCACGCACGGCACGCAACGCACGCACGCACGCACGCACGCACGCACGCAACACACACCACACACACACAAACTACACACGACAGCACGCACAGCACGCACGCACGCACACACGTCACACACACAGAATGCCACATAAACACACCACACAGACATAGCACACTCACACAACCACACACGCGCGCACAGACGCACGCACACACACTCGTCTTTCTTCTCTCTCTCTCTCTCTCTCCTCTCCTCCAATCTCTCTCTCTCTCTCTCTCTTCTCTCTCTCTCACACAACACACACACACACACACACACACACAAACACATACAACACACACACACACACACACACACACACACACACACACACCACTACAACTGACAAGCCATTCTCTTTTCAAGTATAACAAACCGTGTCCAGTGAAAAACCTGTGCAATGAAGAACGGACTAAACGCACATAAGCGATCTGACTCGGTCTTCTCCCTTTCCTTCCACCTGTTCACCCTGCCCCTGGCCACCAAAGAGACACTGTCGGTTTTGAACTTGCAGGGCCAGTCCCTGCTGTTAGGAGCCAGTCGACGCTGACTGAGTAACTGGGAGATTGCCTGTAGACTGGTGAACTTTCTGAAAGTGGTGAGTGGCTTACCAAATCGATGCGTCTGCAGGTTGGTGCGAGGCCATTGTTTCATACTCAGGTACACGGCGCGCACGGGGGCATGTGGTCTGTTTGGTCTGGCAGTCCCTTGGAGGTAACTGGGTCTCTTCGCTTAATGCGTTTTTTGTAGGAGGACAATTTTCTAAACTTTTACGCCTGTTTTTGTTTTGTTGCTGCTGGCTGCTCTGCTGCGGTTTGTTTGTGTTGCTGTTTGGCACTGGTGCTCTAGAGAGACAAAGTGTTTGATAGTTCCTTCCTGCCAAACAGAGAACGTTCCTATTTGGACCGAACATGATTTGAAACATGATTCAATATGGTGGGCCGCAGCGGTAAGTCTCTCTTTTCTCTCTCTTCTTTCTCTCTCTCTCTCTCATTTCTCTCCCTCTCTCCCTCTCTCTCCTTTCATTATTTCTCTCTCTCTCTCTCTCTCTCTCTCTCTCTCTCTCTCTCTCTCTCTCTCATCATCTCTCTCTCTCTCTCTCCTCCTCTCTCTCTCTCTCTCTCCTCTCTGTCCCTCTGTCTCTTCTCTTCTCTCCTCTCTCTCTCTCTCTCCTCTCTCTCCTCTCTCTCCTCTCCCTCTCTCTCTCTCTCTCTCTCTCTCTCTCTCTCTCTGCCTTCCCTCCCCCTCTCCTTTCACGGAGACAGAGATCGCCAACGTCGCTTACTGGCGACAAAACAGCACTGGAATTAGAAATCTCTGGAGGCTTCGGACCGACTGTAGAGGACATAAATCGAAAGAGACAGCACCAGTCTTGAGCGCCCCTCCTCTTTCTCTCTCTCTCTCTCTCTCCTCTCTCTCTCCTCTCCCCTCTCTCTCACCCCTCTCTCTCTCTCTCTCCTCTCTCCTCTCTCCTCTCTCTCTCTCTCTCTCTCTCTCTCTCTCTCTCTCTCTCTCCTTCTCTCTCTCTCCTCTCAAGATTCAAGATAACTCATTCTTGATTAAGCCCATTGCCCCTCATGAAGGGGTGCTAGCATATACAATCACAAAAGCACCCTAAGGACTACATACAGACATAACCAATATAATTATGTTCATAAACTATTACAAGATAACATAGAAGACCGCAGTTGAACGCTTTAGATAGAAAAAATCGGCAAATTTCTGACTGTTTGTTCACAAGTACACGCAAAAAGAAGTGTTAATCTGATGTGAGTTGGGACTTTATAATATTTCAAAGGTTTTATAACTGAGCTCTTAAGTTTTGCAGGACAGGACAACATAACACAAAATGAACTTCACTTTCTAACTCCTCTCTGCAGAGTTGGCATAATAAATCTGCACGCTATGGAGTCGGTGACGATAATAGTGTTCTGCAATTCAGAAATACCGATCTGAATCTAGAAGTTTCATCTAAATGCCTGTCAGATTCAGCAACCGATAGTTTAACTTTAGCACAGTACAAAAGGACCTGTAAACGTTAAATCTTTCGCTATTACTCACATGATACTCCGTTCTTGACATCTGCATGCAATCAATCTATCGTTAACCAAAACTTGATCCCTTTTAAAGCGAATTTTAATGTATGTAGGATTCTGTTCGTTTCTCCATGTATCAGATCGTTTGGTTCGTTGTCGACGTCTAAGAATCGTTTGAGTCCAAACAAATGTACTTTGGCAGGTAATGCTGCATTGTCTAGTCCTCAAATTCCGCACCGTACTGAACCATTGGCTGAATTTGAAAGTCAAAATTTTAGATATGTGTTTAGAGAGTTATTTTCAGCTTATAAAATTTTTGCAATATACATAACAAAGCATTCTTGGCTCGACTAAAAGATTATAGTTGGATTTACCCTGTATGTTTAGTTAGTATGAGATTTCATACTTTAGTATTTTGGGGTCATGTTTTTGATCTTAGTTGTTCATTTGTCAGTTTGTTGTGTTCAGCTTTAACGGAAAACCATAGGCCCACATTAGAGAATGAGAAGTCATACAAAAAAGTTACTATAATTGAACAGGTGTGGATTCTATTGAAATTCATCTTTGAACTGCCAGGGTCTGGGGGGATATCAAAAAAGAAAGGACGTTTCAGTTTTAAGACAAAAACAGTACTCTTTATTTTCTACAAGACACACTTTCACACAGAAATTAGAACGCCAATAAAGAAGTGAATGGATACGAGTGTGTTTTTGCTTCTAACAATTCTAGATCAAGAGGCGTGCAATACTCTTCAATAATAACTTTGAATTCAAAATAAAGAAATTAATTAAAGATTTCAGGGTAATTACATAATACTGGTTTTTTAAAATAAAATGGGAAAAGTTTTTAATTTTGTGAATATCTATTGACCAAATAAAAGATGATCCTTCCTTCTTTGAAAACCCTACAGTTGAAAGTAGAAAATTAAACATAGCCAACATAAAAATACCCGGGAGACTGGAATTTGGTTATTAACCTAGTATTGACTACAAAATTATAAACATATCATAACAGACATGCGCAGAGTAGTTCTGAAATGATGACAAAACTAGAGCTAGTTGATATATGGAGAGAGTTGAATGAAGACACGAGACGGTATACATGGAGAAGACTAAAACCCCTTCCAACAAAGCAGGCTAGATTTCTTTTAGTGTCCGATACATTAATCACTAATATTGAAGATGCTGATATCTTTTTTGGGATACAAAACAGATCACTCTTTAGAAATATATAAACATTGCTTTTAGAAAAGAAGACAGACAAAAAGGGTTTTTGGAAATTTAACTCTTCACTTTTGAGAGATAAGATATATGTAGACCTATTATGAAAAGATTAAAGAATTAAGGAAAAATATGCGCTATTTACCATACGAAAAAATTCTCTTGATAAAATCCCCAAACAATAAAATTCAGTTCTCATTTCAGACCATTATTCTAGATACTCTGATTATGGAAATAAGAGCAGAAACAATAACATTTAGCATTCATAAAAATAAAAACATAAATGAGAAGAAAAACACATTGAAAAAGAAATTCAAGCTTTGGAAAGCAAAACTCCTTTTTTGGAAGCGGACGTGGAAACCCTGAAAAAGAAAAAAGATGAATTGAATGAGATTAGGAAAACAAAGATGGTAGGAATAATAGTAAGGTCCAGGGCAAGATGGGCGTCACAAGGGGAAAAGTAAACAAATACTTCTGCTCTTTGGGAAAAAAGAAACTTTGTAACAAAAGATTGCCAAAAACTAGTCACGAACAAAGGAACTACTTTAACAGAAACGGACCTTATGTTAGAAGAAACAAAGAACTTTTTAAACATTTATATGCAGAAAAGAAAGTAAAAGATATTGAAATTGAAAAATATGCCAATAATCTACCCAAACTAACCCCAAGCAAAATTTCCGATGAGTTGGAGGACCAATTACCTTAGAGAAGCTACTAAAGTCTTAAAAAAAATGGAGAATGATAAAAGTCCTGGACAGATGGTATGACAGTAATTTGTTTTTAATTCTTTTGAGACAATTGGGGGATTTTGTTGTCCGTTTCATTAAACGAGGATACAATAAAGGCGAAATGTCTATAACACAAAAAGAAGGTATAATAATTTGTTTACCAAAAAGGGAGATAAAGCCACGAGAATACATAAAAGAACTGGAGACCAATTTCCCTTCTAAATGTTACTTATAAAATGCTTCTGCCTGTATTGCAGGTAGAATAAAATCTGTTCAAACCCAAATCATAATGAGGACCAGTCAGGTTTCATTCCCGGGTAGATACATGGGAAAGACATTTTAAAGAACCATTTTATAAATGTAATTCACTATTTAGAGGTGAACCGCTTGCCTGGATTATTGTATCTGTCGATTTCGAAAAGCATTTGACTCTGTTGACTGTCATACATGAGTAGGGTTCTACGTGCTTTCGGGTTCGGAAAAGGGAATACAGCAATGGATATTATCTTTTTATGAAAAGAAAAGGGTCTTATGTTATAGGAACGGGAAGGTTTCTTCAGGATTTTCTATTGGAAGAGGATCCCGACAAGGAGACCTATTTCCCTATTGTTGTTCTATGGCCAAAATTTCTAGCAAACAACAAAAGGCAAGATCAAGATGTTAAAGGCATAAAAAAAAAAAAATACAGAATTCAAGACAAATCATTTTGCAGATGACACCACCTTCACACTGGAAGGAGATAAGAAATCATATGAAAAGTTGTTCACAGATCTCTAAGAATTTGAGCAAATATCTGGACTTAAATTAAACTATGAAAAAAACTTTTAATGTTTGGTTAGGGATAAAAAAGAATTCGTCGAACACGTACTTACCTTATATAAAAGGGAAGGGAACCGTTAAAATTTAAAATCTGGGGGTGGGGTTTTACGAATAATCTGACAAATATGACTCAAATCAATGTGACAGATAAATTTTTAGAAGTTAAAAAATCTATTAAAATATGGTCAAAAAGAGTAATTACACCTCTAGGTAGAATAGCAAATGGCAAAATCATTAGTGCTATCAAAACTTGTATATTTGTGGATCCTCCTGCCCAACCCTCCAACTCTCGATAGTATGTTGCAAAATATGTGTTTCAATTGGGTTTTGGGAAAAACAAAAATGATAAAATTAAAAGAAAATATTCTGTGCAAAATAAATTTGGAAAGGAGGTAGGTTACCTAATCTTTAAAATATCCAAGCCTTAAAATCGCCTGGATTAGGGAAAATATACGGCAAAATTGTAAATGGAAAACAGTACTACATTCATTATGTCCTGAAATCGATGCCCTTGATTCATATGGAAACAGATAGATTTGTACAAACAAAATAAATAATTTTTGAGAGATGTTTTTCAGGGATATAAATTTTTTTGCAACCGTGCAGAAATTAAAAATAACACAGATCTAGCTATTGAACCTATTTTATGTGACGAAAAGTTCAAAGTGGAAATAAACCGTTCTTTTACAAGAAATGGATGAAGAACAATATATTTTTGGTTAAACATTTACTGATGACAATGGTACTTTATAACCGTCACACACGCAGAGAAGCTGGGATCTGAGGTCAATTTTCTAAATTACATAAGTTGCGTACAATAATAAAGACTATGCGAAGAAAATGTCAATAAAACCGACAGTAAATACCAGTAATGACAGAACATTAGCGTTACAAAAATTTGTAGCGCCACTAAAGGGGCACGCATTCACTATGATATTATGAAAGAAATTGAAGTTTTAAAAAATCACTCTTTTGAAATGGGAACAGCGCCTTAATATACCTATTAAAGGGACAGACGGACAAAAGAATTAAGAAAATAAAAGAATGAAACTGAAATGGGTCCAGCTTAAAATATGTCACAGAATTTTAGTAACAAACAGTATTTTTAAAAGAATGCAGGTTGTGGATAGTGACATGTGTAACTTCTGAATAGAGAGAAGATTCGATTAGTCACTACTTGTGGAAATGTGAATTGCACAACTTTTTGGAAACAAATTGAAAATACTCTAAAAAATAAGTGTTCACACTGTGAAAAATTGTCATTTAATGAGAGCTTATATTGGGTTTGGGCACTGAGAGAAACCAAAAACAGATGATAGTTAGACTTTAATCATTTAATGGGAAAATATTCATATACAAATGTAAATTAATAAGATGAAACCCAACCTAATAATGTTTCTAAAGGAATTATGCTATAGACATAAAATTGAGAAACATGTACTCGATGGGGATGAAAATTTTGCAGAATACGGGGCAAAATGGTTTTTCCCTTACATACCATAAACAAGATAATGTTAATTAAAGCATAGAATATAATTTCCTTCTTTTTGCGTGTTGTCCGTACCTTGGGCATCAAAAGGAAAAAATAAGACGAAATATGATTATGTAACCCTATTTTCCCCTAAATGTCATGATGTATTTTTGAGGACACTATGTGACATGTT
>CM031601.1:28055070-28070070 GCA_018398815.1 Conus ventricosus
AAGGTACAGTAACAATTATGTTGAAAGCCTGCACGTGTATGTTTTTTTGAACCAGTAGAGTGGATTCATTCCTGCAGAATTTTGCCTGGGGCTACTAAAAAAACGATATAACTATTGACGTTTAGACCAGAGAAATGAGAAGTGTACATAATCACTATCTTCTCATCCGTTGTTTTTCTGTGCTGGTGGTCCAAATATTCTCGTGTAACAGAACGTCCTTGTATTCTTCACAGCTTGTGTCATAGACAGCCGCATTCTCTCTCATACAACAGACAAGTATTATAAACTCCTTGCCACAATCGTCAGCGTTGTTTGCAGAACAATGCTTACGACCACATTATTCACTGCATCAGTTGCTTTCGGACGCCCAGAGAAAAACCTGGGAAACCAGTCATGCCCACCAAATCGCTCAACAGCTATGACTGTGGCCAGTCCAAATGCTGCATGGAGCCTTCCGAGAAAACACACGCAAGCCGGACCATCAGCCACATCTTTACATGAACTGCAGCCAGACAATGGGAACCATTCCCTCTTTGGGCTTTGTAAGGAAGACTGCAGTGGCTACAGTCACAGCCGCAGCGAGAACGTGGCCAGTAGAACAACAGCTTTAAGGTCTATGAGGTACATGAATCATACAATTTATTTTCAAAGCATAATCGTTTATTTAGAAGTCATCTCGGCGGTGGAAATGGGGACGTTTAAAACTCACAAAAGCTGTACAGTTAGCGCAGTTGTTATATTTCTTCCTGGCTCTTTCCTTCTCTTCCTCCCCTTCCCCTACCCTCCTCTTTCTCTCTCTCTCTCTCTCTTCTCTCTCTCCTCTCTCTCTCTCTCTCTCTCTCTCTCTCTCTCTCTCTCTCTCCTCTCTCTCTCTCTCTCTCTCTCTCTCTTCCCTCCTCTCTCCATCTCCCGCCCCTCCCCTGCCTGTTTGTCTCTCACTCCTCTACCTGTCCATTATACGTAATAGTTTCAGCAGAACTGACGTCTCTGAAGATTTCTTGTAGCGATAATTTATGTCGGCTCATCACGACAAACTGTTAGGGGGACTTAAATGTGTTATTGTTGTTGTTGTTGTGTGTGTTTTGCACTCAAACGGTTTCTTCGTTTTCTGACCAAAAGACCCACCATTTATGTTTTCAGCGTGTGTTAACACCCTCATTTCTCATTCCTTTCTTGTTCGTCTCTAATCTTCCCATCATTTTCCCAGATTGTCGGGTGGCGGTGTCGTGTCCTCTTTGCTTAAAATCAGGTTTGTTCACTGCACGGATTCATTTCGACCAGACACATCGATGACGGTACAAGCTCACACTTCGTTCCACTAAGCTCACCTGAAGATGGCTTCGTTTCTGTCTGCATGTTTTCATGAAAAAACTCCCTGCTGCCTGCTTTCAGTGTCCATTTCGCCCCCCCCCCCTCCCCCACCCCCTTTCTGCATGTTTCTTAGTTTGTGTTAGATTCATCGTCACAACAGCTTTCCATGCGTGACATTCTGGCAGGCTACCTCTAAGGTGGATGCGTCGCCATTCGAATTTTATAAAACTCAGCCACTCAGATTTCATAAAAACGTTTTCTGCCCTCTACCTTCATCAACTTTGCACAGCCTTCCTGTGGTCCTCTACTTTCATCATTCACTTTGCACAGCCTTCCTGTGGTCCTCTACTTTCAGCATTCACTTTGCACACAACTTTCATCATTCACTTTGCACAGCCTTCCTGTGGTTCTCTACTTTCAGCATTCACTTTGCACAGCCTTCCTGTGGTTCTCTACTTTCAGCATTCACTTTGCACAGCCTTCCTGTGGTCCTCTACTTTCAGCATTCACTTTGCACAGCCTTCCTGTGGTACTCTACTTTCATCATTCACTTTGCACAGCCTTCCTATGGTCTTCTACTTTCATCATTCACTTTGCACAGCCTTCCTGTGGTCCTCTACTTTCAGCATTCACTTTGCACAGCCTTCCTATGGTTCTCTACTTTCAGCATTCACTTTGCACAGCCTTCCTGTGGTCCTCTACTTTCAGCATTCACTTTGCACAGCCTTCCTGTGGTTCTCTACTTTCAGCATTCACTTTGCACAGCCTTCCTATGGTTCTCTACTTTCAGCATTCACTTTGCACAGCCTTCCTGTGGTCCTCTACTTTCAGCATTCACTTTGCACAGCCTTCCTGTGGTTCTCTACTTTCAGCATTCACTTTGCACAGCCTTCCTGTGGTTCTCTACTTTCAGCATTCACTTTGCACAGCCTTCCTGTGGTCCTCTACTTTCATCATTCACTTTGCACAGCCTTCCTGTTGTTCTCTACTTTCATCATTCACTTTGCACAGCCTTCCTGTGGTACTCTACTTTCATCATTCACTTTGCACAGCCTTCCTGTGGTTCTCTACTTTCATCATTCACTTTGCACACAACTTTCATCGTTCACTTTGCACAGCCTTTCTGTGGTCCTCTACTTTCATCATTCACTTTGCACAGCCTTCCTATGGTCCTCTACTTTCAGCATTCACTTTGCACAGCCTTCCTATGGTCCTCTACTTTCATCATTCACTTTGCACATCCTTCCTGTGGTCGTCTACTTCACCATTCACTTTGCACATCCTTCCTATGGTCCTCTACTTTCATCATTCACTTTGCACAGCCTTCCTATGGTCCTCTATTTTCATCATTCACTTTGCACAGCCTTTCTATGGTCCTCTACTTTCAGCATTCACTTTGCACAGCCTTCCTGTGGTACTCTACTTTCATCATTCACTTTTCACAGCCTTCCTGTGGTTCTCTCCTTTCAGCATTCACTTTGCACAGCCTTCCTGTGGTCCTCTACTTTCATCATTCACTTTGCACACAACTTTCATCATTCACTTTGCAAAACCTTTCTGTGGTCCTCTACTTTCATCATTCACTTTGCACAGCCTTCCTATGGTCCTCTACTTTCACATTCACTTTGCACAGCCTTCCTAGTGGTTCTCTACTTTCAGCATTCACTTTGCACATCCTTCCTATGGTCCTCTATTTCATGCATTCACTTTGCACAGCCTTCCTTGGTCCTCTACTTTTCATCATTCACTTTGCACAGCCTTCCTAGTGGTTCTCTACTTTCAGCATTCACTTTGCACAGCCTTCCTGTGGTTCTCTACTTTCAGCATTCACTTTGCACAGCCTTCCTTGGTTCTCTACTTTCAGCATTCACTTTGCACAGCCTTCCTATGGTCGCAGAACATCATGACATCCTTACAGCGTCAACGTTTCCAGCCTTCTTGTTTCCTAAACATTTAATGCATTCATTTGTCAGTGAGCTTTTCCCTGTTTCTTAATTTTCGAACATATCTCTTGTCAGTTTCGACGTTAGCGTTTCTCACCCTTTCGTATTTGTTCTAACCCTCACCTGTCGATGGTCTTTGACAACAGCATCATAACCATCAACTTTCTCCCATGGTATTTGAGAAGTTCTTCGTAACATTTCAAAAGTCCTTGGTTTAGTTAGCTTCCCTTTTCCAACATCTAATAGTTCTGCAAACATGAAATCTTCCATTCGGAACGTACTGGGAATAAATCCTCACTACCTTTCGGGTTTAGCTTTGTTCAAAATGAAAGTAGGGGGGGGGGGCGGGCGAGGCGGGGTGTACAGACAACATGTAACGCGTCGGAACCCTCAACTTCACTGAAGTGCAGCAGACGGAGCACTGTCAATCGCCGAAGGTACTTGGATATTTCCATGCACGTCTTGGGAGGGTCCTTGTGGATCTCCTTCAGGTCACGTGTTCGCGCATTCTTGAAGTGAAGCCAGGATCAGTCTGTAGGTCTCTTGCCAGATGCAAACGGTCACGGGTAAATAAAAAAAAAATTGAAAGAAAAAAAATGTCCATGGGGAGACTGTGTTCTCGCCGATTCGGCAGTTCAGGCACTCCTCTGGCCCTTCTGTGGACACATTTTGTGCAGAGGGAAGAAAAACGCCTTCAGGGCAGGAGAAGAAGGAGGTGGAGGAGGAGAAGGTAAGTAAGGGATGGAAATGTCATCAATGCAGAAGAAGAAGAAGAAGAGGAGGAGGAGAAGGAGGAGAAGTAGGAGGAGGAGGCGGAGGAAGAAGAAGAAGAAGAAGAAGAAGAAGAAGAAGAAGAAGAAGAAGAGGAGGAGGAGGAGGAAGACGAAGAAGAAGAAGAAGAGGAGGAGGAGGAAGACGAAGAAGAAAAAGAAGGGGAAGAAGAAGAAGAAGAAGAAGAAGAAGAAGAAGAAGAAGAAAGAAGAAGAAGAAGAAGAAGAAGAAGAAGAAGAGGAGGAGGAGGAAGACGAAGAAGACGAAGAAGAAGAAGAAGAAGAAGAAGAAGAAGAAGAAGAAGAAGAAGAAGAAGAAGAAGAAGAAGAAGAAGACGACGACGACGACGACGACGACGACGACGACGACGACGAAGAAGAAGAAGAAGAAGAAAAAGAAGAAGAAGAAGAGGAAAGGACGAGGGGGAAAAAAGAAAGCTAAAAAAAAAGAAAGAGACGAAAGAAACTTTTCAGAAGAAGGCAACGGCAAGAAAAAGCAGAGAAAGACTGTAAAAAGAAGAAGAAGAAGAAGAAGAAGAAGAAGAAGAAGAAGAAGAAGAAGAAGAAGAAGAACATAGAGAAAAAGAACCAAGAGTCAAGGAAAACAAACAAACAGCATAAGGGGACGGGGAATGGAGGGTTTGTGTCAGAGGGTAGTGACAGGATGGGGGACATGAGGGAAAGAGCTCCAAAACTTTTAAGAACCTGCAAATATACAGATATACGTTCTGCATTTCGCGTAGGTGTACTAAGCATTGTTCAAGGCATTGAGCGACAATGGGAGATGGAGAAAAATAAAGGAGAGAAGTGGGGGATGGGGAGAAGGCAAGAGGATAAGGGGGGGGGGGATTGAGGATCGACAGGAAATAATCCGTGAAAGGTTTGGAGAAAAGAGTAGGAATACAAGCCAGCAAGTGCTCGCGGACGCCTTGCTAACTCTCTCTCTCTCTCTCTCCTCTCTCTCTCGTCTCTCTCTCTCCTCTCTCTCTCTCTCTCTCTCTCTCTCTCTCTCTCTCTCTCTCTCTCTCTCTCTCTCCTCTCTGCCTTTCGTATGGTCAGTAACTTTACAGTGTCAAAGTATAACCTCCCTCTCTCTCTCTCTCTCTCTCTCTCTCTCTCTCTCTCTCTCTCTCTCTCTCTCTCTCTCTCTCTCTCTCTCTCTCTCTCTCTCTCTTTCTTTCTTTCTCTGTACCTCTTCGTCTTCGTCTTCTTCTTCTTCTTCTTTTTCTTTTTTCTTTCTTCTTCTTCTTCTTCTCTTCTTCTCTTCTTCTTCTTCTTCTTTCCCTTTTTCTTTGACTCCCTTCAGTCTTCACGTCTCTGTCTCTTCCTCACGAAGGTTTGCTTAAATCCGTATTTATCTCTTGGGGTGCAAGTTTATAGGGACAGTGGATAAATCGATGAAATGCCTGGGTGTGTGGCAGCCAGAGCGCTTTGAGAGCCAGCGCGTTCCCAAGATTTGCTGATAGACAGATAGATGGTTAGAGGCTTTCCTTTCCTTGAACTGGATGTTCTGGTGTGGCATACCTCTGGGTGACATTCCCATTGCGTCAATGTTCCTGCTACAAGCAGAAAACGTCAAATTTCAAACGCTGAACATTGGAGCAGAAGACACACACAGTACTTGGGAATGCATGATAACACTGTTGGTTTTTTATATACTGCCAAACAAAAAAGATAACGTCGAATTTCAAACGCTGAACAATGTAGCGGCAGACACACACTACTTGGGAATGCACGAATCACACTGTTCTTTTTTTTTTTTACTACCAAACAAAGAAGATGGAAACTGTTGGCTTTAGTTACAAATGGCGTCCACATAAAACCGCCCCTCCAGACGCTACAGATTCAGATATGAATGCCCCGGTTTCAAAACTTCAGTGTTGTTGTGAAAGCAGACGGGGATTAGTCACGGTGTTGCAGCGTCGTTTCCATATCCACATACTCCTCCGGTGCCACAGCCACATCACAGAGCTTACAGAACTTTCCGCCATCAGACTGCAACGTCCCGAACAGCATTTCGTTGACTTGCCAACACTTGAACACGACCCTTGCACGGACAGCATCTTGTGTCACAGGCTTCCGCGTGGCTCGTTTGTGGATCACTTTCATCTGTCTTTACACCTTTTTTGTGGATCCCTTTAAACTGTCTTTACGCCTCGTTTGTGGATCCCTTTAATCTGTCTTTACACCTTTTTTGTGGATCCCTTTAATCTGTCTTTACGCCTCGTTTGTGGATCCTTTTAATCTGTCTTTACACCTTTTTTGTGGGTCCCTTTAATCTGTCTTTACGCCTCGTTTGTGGATCCTTTAATCTGTCTTTACACCTCGTTTGTGGATCCCTTTAATTTGTCTTTACGTCTCGTTTGGGGATCACTTTCATCTGTCTTGACACCTTTTTTGTGGATCCCTTTAATCTGTCTTTACACCTCGTTTGTGGATCCCTTTAATCTGTCTTTACACCTCGTTTGTGGATCCCTTTAATCTGTCTTTACACCTCGTTTGTAGATCCCTTTAATCTGTCTTTAGACCTCGTTTGTGGATCCCTTTAATTTGTCTTTACACCTCGTTTGTGGATCCCTTTAATCTGTCTTTACACCTCGTTTGTGGATCCCTTTAATTTGTCTTTACGCCTCGTTTGTGGATCCCTTTAATCTGTCTTTACACCTCGTTTGTGGATCCCTTTAATTTGTCTTTACACCTCGTTTGTAGATCCCTTTGATCTGTCTTTTCACCTCGTTTGTGGATCCCTTTAATCTGTCTTTACACCCGTAGCCTTGACCTGGATACTGGGGAAAGAGGAAATGGGAGAGAGAGTAGACGGACGAAGGAGGGATGAGGTGGGGGGGTGGGGGAGGATTTCTATGCTGTTGTTTAACTTTGGTGGGTTCACGGACGATGCCATATTTAGCTATGCAAGTTTACAGATGATGCCGTCGTCAGCCTAGCAGATTACATATAACGATTTCGTTCTTTTAGGCGGCTTGAGTGACGATGGTAGAACTGGCTTAGTGGGTTTCTATATTGTTACGTGGCTGGGCATGCTTCCAGACGATTGTGAGACTCCCACGCTAACAGCAGCACCGTCACCTCAAACAGAGCAGTTTGCGTTGATGGATTCGGAATCTCCTCCAAAGAAAGGCTATTTATTAGAAAAAGAAAATGCGATTTCTGTCATAAAGTACAGTAATGCACCATCCTCCAACCTGATTAGTTAATTTAATGCATACCAGAGTATCTCTACTTTACGCGCATTCAATGAGAACTGGGTCAGTGCCTTCGTCCCCACAATCCCTGGTCACTTATGAGAAAGAAAGCAGAGAGAGAGAGAGAGAGAGAGGGAGAGAGAGAGCCCGCATGCCGCTGAGTACGGCAAACAGCATCTTCGCCAATGTGGGGATTTCGCTGCAGGCACGCGCTAGCTAGAACTGGCTTTGTGACGGACAATCCGTACCGTGCATGCGACTGTGGGGAAAGAATGAGTAGGCTACACCCGCAAGGGAGTGCGCATTGCTGTCAGCTTATGGTCGGGTGTTAGCTAGCGTAAGGGGCCCACAAACGATGCTATAGTTGGCTTAATGGATTGGTATACTGTGATTCAGTTGGCTTTTGCAGGTTTACAGACGTTGCTGGAATTGACTGGGCATGGTCACAGACCAGCCATAGTTCACTGAGCAAGGTTACAACAGATGATGCTATTATTCGCTGGGTGGTTTTACTGACGATGGTATGGTTGGCTGGGTGGGTTTACAGACGATGGTATGGGTTGGCTGGTTGGGATTGTAGACGACTCTACTAAGTTGAACTGGTTTACAAATGACGCTGCAATTGGCTGGGCAGGTTTACACACAATGCTAGTTGGGTGGGCAGGTTTACACACAATGCTAGTTGGGTGGGCAGGTTTACACACAATGCTAGTTGGGTGGGCAGGTTTGCACACAATGCTAGTTGGGTGGGCAGGTTTACACACAATGCTAGTTGGGTGGGCAGGTTTACACACAATGCTAGTTGGGTGGGCAGGTTTACGCACAATGCTAGTTGGGTGGGCAGGTTTACACACAATGCTAGTTGGGTGGGCAGGTTTACACACAATGCTAGTTGGGTGGGCAGGTTTACACACAATGCTAGTTGGGTGGGCAGGTTTACACACAATGCTAGTTGGGTGGGCAGGTTTACACACAATGCTAGTTGGGTGGGCAGGTTTACACACAATGCTAGTTGGGTGGGCAGGTTTACACACAATGCTAGTTGGGTGGGCAGGTTTACACACAATGCTAGTTGGGTGGGCAGGTTTACACACAATACTAGTTGGGTGGGCAGGTTTACACACAATGCTAGTTGGGTGGGCAGGTTTACACACAATGCTGGTTGGGTGGGCAGGTTTACAGACGATGCTTGCTGTCTGTGTGGGTTAACAGACAATGCTAGCTATCTGTGTGTGTTAACAGACGATGGTATGGATGGCGTAGTTGATGACTCTGCTAAGTTGAACTGGTTTTACAAATGACGCTGTAATTGGCTGGGCAGGTTTACAGATACTCCTAGTTGGGTGGGCGGGTTTACAGACGATGCTAGCTGTCTGTGCAGGTTTACAGATGATGTAAGTTAGCTGGGCGGTTTACAGACCATGCTATAATTGGCTAGATAAGTTCAGTTCAGTGGTTTTATTTAACGTCTTTTCACCGCGAGATGATAATAGACATAGAAATTAATAATTGTAATTGGAACAAAACAGAAACAAAACAAAAACAAAAAAAACACACGTAGCTTATCACCCATTTAAGTACTTTCAGTTCCAATCTTATACAATTGGCTAGTCAGATTTACAGAAAATTCGAATCAGTTGGGCTGGGTTGCAGTTGCAATATCAGTTTCATCAAGTGGGTGTCACTGCGTTCGGAGCAGTCCATATACGCTACACCACATCCACTAAGCGTCGAGACCACACTGCCCATGATTTAAAGCTGATGGATAAATGAATTAATGACCACGATGAGAGAATTTAAGGAACGGGTCTCATCGCTATGACCTAGCTGGTTTACAGATTGTGCTATACTTAGCTGAGTGGGTTTGCAGACGTCCGCAATTGGCTGACTGGGTTTACAGACGATATTTATCGGCTGTGCAGGTTTACAGATGATGCTAGCAAACATGGTGGGTTTACAGACGATATTTATTGGCTGTGCAGGTTTACAGATGATGCTAGCAAACATGGTGGGTTTACAGACGATATGTATCGGCTGTGCAGGTTTACAGATGATGCTAGCAAACATGGTGGGTTTACAGACGATATCTATCGGCTGGGCAGGTTTACAGACGATGTTAGCAAGCTTGGTGGGTTTACAGACAATATTTATCGGCAGGGCAGGTTTACAGACGATGCTGGTTGGCTGCACAGGTTTACAGACGATGCTGGTTGGCTGCACAGGTTTACAGACGATGCTGGTTGGCTGCACAGGTTTACAGACGATGCTGGTTGACTGGGCAGGTTTACAGACGATGCTGGTTGGCTGCACAGGTTTACAGACGATGCTGGCTGGCTGCACAGGTTTACAGACGATGCTGGTTGACTGGGCAGGTTTACAGACGATGCTGGTTGGCTGCACAGGTTTACAGACGATGCTGGTTGGCTGCACAGGTTTACAGACGATGCTGGTTGGCTGCACAAGTTTACAGACGATGCTGGTTGGCTGCACAGGTTTACAGACGATGCTGGTTGGCTGCACAAGTTTACAGACGATGCTGGTTGGCTGCACAGGTTTACAGACGATGCTGGTTGGCTGCACAGGTTTACAGACGATGCTGGTTGGCTGCACAGGTTTACAGACGATGCTGGTTGGCTGCACAGGTTTACAGACGATGCTGGTTGGCTGGGCAGGTTTACAGACGATGCTGGTTGGCTGCACAGGTTTACAGACGATGCTGGTTGGCTGCACAGGTTTACAGACGATGCTGGTTGGCTGCACAGGTTTACAGACGATGCTGGTTGGCTGGGCAGGTTTACAGACGATGCTGGTTGGCTGCACAGGTTTACAGACGATGCTGGTTGGCTGCACAGGTTTACAGACGATGCTGGTTGGCTGGGCAGGTTTACAGACGATGCTGGTGACTGGGTAGGTTTACTGATGTTGCTGTTTGGACGGGTGAGCAGCGTGGGGCACAGTTCGTAGCCAGTTGTTCTTTGGTGCACGTTTTTCTTTGTGATCGATTTTTCTCCGCACAATCTGATTTCCATTGCCTTACAGTATCATTATTTTTCATCCCAGCCATAACAGATTTGGATTCAAGAGGGGCTTCTCAACTGGCAGTTCTAGCCGCATGCTTTCACTCCCCGTTTCCCATCCCTCACTTCCCTCTCCTCTCACCTACGCCAGTTCTGCACCCCCCACCCCCACCCCACCCCCAACGTTTTATCTGCCTCCTCCCCATCCCCTCCATTTGGCGTCTCCCTAGTGGAACCGACGGCCTGAGTTGTTGGTTACATTCACATTTGATGTCTGTTTCCTCTTAAAGCGCTACGGCAGACGGGAATGAGTATTCCTCTAGAGTTTGTTTATGTATTTGTTTTGCAGGGCGCTTTGCTTTGTTTGGTGCAGTGGGAGGCAGGAGGTGCGTTGACTAGTACTTAGCTGATACCACCCGAACAACAAGTTAAAAAACGGCACTGTATGGTAGTATGTTGTGCGTGCCTGCGCACGCGCGCGCGCGCGCGCGAGTGTGTGTGTGTGTGTGTGTGTGTGTGTGTGTGTGTGTGTGTGTGTGTGTGTGTGTGTGTGTGTGTGTGTGTTTATGATTAATGTCTTCTCTCTCTCTCTCTCTCTCTCTCTCTCTCTCTCTCTCTCTCTCTCTCTCTCTCTGAATGGAAACCATTTTTGGAACTAAAGGGGCGGGAACGCTAGCGTCGAAAAGGATGTTCTACACGGAAGTCTTCTAATCGGATTTGATCGTTCACGTTTTGTTAGGTTATGTTCTAAATAAGCTACACACAAAAAGTTAAGGATCACTTTCACAAACATTCATAACTGTCAAAATAAGAAGGTCAATGCGTTGAAGTTTGGCCAACATTTAATTCCATTCTTTAGTGATAACGATACACAATTGCCTTCAATCTCGAGCAATCGTTTGGTGTGTACATTTGATTAAAGTGGGTACGTATCCAAATTTGATTTCCCAAAGTCATTGAAATCACAAGACAGGGCATACTGATGCTCCCAAAAGCTCAGTAATGCGTGTAACCACCATGGCTGTTCTGGCAGTCCACGCAGCGAGTCCTCATCGAGTTGACCAGGTTGGTTAAGATCCTCTGTGGAAGCGCCTGCCACTCAGCCTGCAGCATCTGGTAGAGGTGTTGGGCATCCCTGGGAGGGGGGTGGCTCCTCGCTTTGCGATCCAGCTCATCCCAGAGGTTCTCAATCGGGTTGAGATCGGGACTGCATGCTGGCCACTCCATTCTGTTGACTCCAGACTGCTGCATGAAGTCGTTGACCACCCTTGCCCTGTGGGGGCGAGCGTTGTCATCCTGGTAGACAGCCCTCGGTCCCATCTGCTGCAGTGTAGGCACAGCCAGTGGTCGAAGGATTTCATCCCGGTATCGGATGCCAGTCAGGTTACCCTGTACATGATACAAGGGTGTTCTGTGGTGAAGGCTGAAGGCCCTTCCAGACCATTACAGTAGCTCCACCAAAGGCTACCTTTTCTTGGACAGTGGCGTCAATAAAGCGTTGCCCTGGGCGCCTCCAGACCCTCAGTCGGCCGTCGTTGTGGTAAAGGGGTGAAGCGTGATTCATCACTGAACAGGACCTGGGACCATTGCGGACGTGTCCACCTCACGTGACGTGCGCAGAAGGTGCGGCGTGCTGCCCTATGGGCTGGAGTTAAGCATGGCCGTACTGCTGGGCGACGAGAACGGAGATTAAACCCATGTAGGCGGTTCCGTATGGTCTGCTGGCTGATGTTGATGTTAGTAGCCACCCTGAACTGCCTTTGAATGATGCTGGAAGAGGCTGTTGTTGTCTGCAGGGCTTGTCGTTCAATGAGACGATCGTCACGTGGGGATGTCTTCTTCGGTCGACCAGATCTGCGTCTTTCATGGACAGTCCCAGTGGCTGTGAAGCGTTGAATCAGTCGGACAATGACCGAGATGGACACAGGAAGTCGCCTGGCCACTTGTCGCTTGGGAACACCATCTTGGAACCATGCAACAGCTCGTCCCCTATCCAACTCGCTTAATTTTCGTCGTGGAGGTATTGTCAGATCAGGCCTACTACTGGTGGAATGTCTTCTTATAAAGCCAAGCGAGCGACAACATCTCACACATAAACAGCAGTGCTTACACGTGCATAATGGTTTTTCCATCTGGCAAGTGCAATGTGTTCAGGCAGAACGGTCCAAAACAAGGTCATTTTTCGCAAGTTTCCGCTTTTTCCGTTTGCGGCCCAGCTCAGTAGTAGAGAATCCCGTGCAATTTTCGCACTAACACAACATCGCCCACTTACAGCTGAACAAAAATTCATGACAATTTGGCTGGACTAAGAAATAAATAACAGTAGCGAACTGAGTTTATTACGCACCTGTTTTCACATACCGATCCTTAACTTTTTGTGCGTAGTATATGTGCGCCATCCTAACAATGTGAGCGATACTTAAATCCATCACGTCTGATGGTTTTGTAAATCTAATCATCACTGATTTTCCTTATACTTTAATGATGCAATGTGTATTTTCCTTATACTTTAATGATGCAATGTGTATTTTCCTTATACTTTAATGATGCAATGTGTCCAGTAGTATGTGTACCCCCTTTGCCTTAATGGCCCCTGTAGCTGAAGGCAATAAATCGTCAAAGCGTCTCTCTCTCTCATCTCTCTCTCTCTCTCTCTCTCTCTCTCTCTCTCTCCCCTCTCTCTCTCTCTCTCTCTGTCTGTCTGTCTGTCTGTCTCTCTCTCTCTCTCTCTCTCCTCTCTCTCTCTCTCTCTCTCTCTCTCTCTCTCTCTCTCTCTCTCTCTCTCTCTCTCTCTCTCTCTCTCTCTCTCTGTATGCTCGCTCATTCTCAGTGTCAGACGTCTTTCGTGCTGACGTAACGGATAGCTACCTAGGTAGCCCATTATCGTTTTAAACAATCACCCCTCCCTCCGCTTCTCCCCTCCTCTCTCTCTCCTCTCTCTCTCTCCTCTCTCTCTCTCTCTCTCTCTCTCTCTCTCTCTCTCTCTCTCTCTCTCTCTGTCCCTGTCTGTCTCTCCATCTATCTCTCAGTCTGTCTCTGTCTGTCTCTCTCTCTGTCTCTGTCTGTCTGTCAATCTCTCTCTCTATCTCTCTCTCTCTGTCTCTCTCTCTGTCTCTCTCTCTCTCTCTCTCTCTCTCTCTCTCTCTCTCTCTCTCTCTCTCTCTGTCACTCCTCTCTCTCTCTCTCTCTCTCTCTCTCTCTCTCTCTCTCTCTCTCTCTCTTTTCTCTCGCTCAGCTTTTCACTGTCTATGTCTGTCTGTATGTACGTATGTATGTCTCTCTCCCTGTCTCTCTCTGTCTGTCTCTGTCTCTGTCTCTGTCTGTCTGCTCTCTCTCTCTCTCTCTCTCTCTCTCTCTCTCTCTCTCTCTCTCTCTCTCTCTCTCTCTCTTTCGGTCCCCCGCCCCCCATCCCCTCCGCCTACGAGTCTCGTGTCCATTTTCATTTTCAATCTTAAATTAAATCAGTTTTACTTTTATTTATGTAGAGGGATTGTTGTGCCAACATCACGTCAAGATGACTCCGTGCAGTGGCCTGCAGTTAAGTACAGGTCATCTTCGGCAGACCAGTCATCGAAGTGTGAACTATTTCCACATTAGCGTATTTAGCATTAATTCATCAAGCTCACATTGCCACTTGAATGCAAACGACCCTGTTGACCTGGCAATAAGACTGGACCAAGAAGCCAGCAGCTGTTGCTCATTGTGCCTGCGGTACACAGTGTGCGTGTATCACAGACATCCTTCCATGGTATAGATGCCAGCAAGTAGTCCCGCCAGGCATGCTGCCTTCCAGATAGCACTTCGATGCTGACATCGGTCGTTGTGTTGTCCCACTCTCTCTTTCCCGCTTCAACAACCCATCGTCCTCTTCTCCAAGCAATCTATTCTAGTACTGAAACGTGTTTCACCCTCCCATCCCCACTCTACTCTTTTTCTGTCTCTTTCCCTCCCTCAGGTCAGAATGTCATTATGGGCTAAGAAGGGAGTTCGTGAAGCCATACTGTGTGGTTGCTGGTGTGGCTGTATTGCAGATGAAAGAGACAGACAGGAAGGAAAGAGGGGAGAGGGGAAGAGATGCAAATGAAGTGGGTTATGGACCAGACTAAGCCTTTTTTTTTTTCCTTAAATGCCTCAATTGCATTCAGGTCGTGGCGTACCTTTCTTTCATTTTTAATCTTTTTTTTCTCTCTCTCTTCACTGGCATTTTACTTTCATTTCTTTTCTTTCTTTTTCTTATTTTTCCTTTTTTTCTTGTTTTTTTTTCCCCTTTCTTTCTTCTTCTTTTTTTTCTTTTTTTTTTTTTTTTTTTTCTGCCTTCTTTCAGTTCACTTGCACACCAAAATATGTTTACACATTTTACTGCACGATTCAACTCGTGTCTGAGTATTATGTCTCCTCTAGTGTCTGTCAGATTTGAATATTTATGAGTGGCTTACAGATGTCTGGGTTCATGTATGTTCTGTTACTATTTAGAGGATACATTCATCTGCATTGTTTATGACATAGTGACTATGGATCTGTTCACTGCCTTTGGATAAATTTGTCTGGGTCACAATGCCAGTGAAACCATATTGTCACATAAGGTTCTCTCATAACTGTGAACCCCTTCTTCTTAAGACCCCTGGGCTTCTAAGATCCGTACCTCTGTGTTGTGAGTTAAAGGTGAAAAGTTTATCATATACAATAATGGAATATGTTTGATGATAGAACGTAAAAGAAACCATCAGCAACAACGACAACAACTAATGGACAGGAT
>CM031601.1:28075070-28078584 GCA_018398815.1 Conus ventricosus
CACAAAGTGGCCAGATGAGTCTGAGCCCGGCGCTACGACTCGTCTCGCTAGACATCGAGGCGTCGGTCAAAACGGCTTAGTCAGTCTGGGTGGATCGGACCGACTCCGTGAAGCCTCTCCACTAAGCTTAATTGGCCGGATCCGAACCATGGGGCCGTCCGCCTGACGCCCAGAATATTTGCGTTAGAGCTTAAGTCCAACTGGGCTGGTGGCGATTGACCACGAGTTTGGTTGAGTTCATTTTGACCGTGACAATTTCCCCTTGCAAAAGACCATGCTCCGCATTGTCTCAAAACAACGGTACAAAAAAGACAACAACCGAATTTGCTGACCCACAGCTACACGTGCAAAGTTTTTAAAATACTTTACAACCAACGGTTTATAAGTTATAAAATACATCATTAGTGAATACCACTCCAATGAGTTATCATTGACGTGCGCTCTTGCGTTATTTCAATTCATTTTATAACGACCTCTGTGCGCACTTATGCAATCCCCCTACCTGCGGTTTTGCCACATCTTCTTTTCACAATTCTTATGAAAAGCACAATATAATATGATCACGATCCATGACACTTCACTGAGGAATCTCCATCCTCACTCATTGCAATTAATGCATTACTACACAAGCGGCTGTATGCTCCAAGCATAACTACATTTACATGAACAAATCTCACAAAGAAAATATAAACAGTCTCACACAGAAAATATGGACATAGCCAACTGGGAATGAACCCATATCCAATCAACATAACTGTCATCAACACATATTATCAACAAAGCACCCCGGATATGACTGACTTCCTCTGAGTTGCAGCTTGCTAGACTACACGGCTTAAATAGTCAGCTCCGACATTCTGTCGACCTGGGATGTACTGCACTCGATACCTGTAGGGCTGCAATGCCATTGCCCAACGCAGAACCCTGCTGTTTTTCAGCTGTGCCTCCTGCAGGAATTTGAGTGGTTGGTGATCTGTCTCTATCACGAACTCTTTCCCATACAAGTATTTGTGGAACTTCTGCACGGCCCACACGACAGCTAAACACTCCTTCTCCACCGTTGCGTACCCTTCCTCACACTTTGTCAACTTCCTGCTAGCATATCTCACAGGAAACTCGACCTCTTCATGCTCCTGCAGCAATACTGCACCTATCCCACCACCTGATGCATCTGTCCGCAACAAAAATGGTTTGGACATATCTGGTAGCTTCAAGATGGGACGGGAACCTAGTCTTTCCAACACTGTCTGCAGTGCTTGCTCTGCAGCGTCTGACCATTCGACCACTGCCGGTTTCCCTGCCTTGACCAAATCACTGAGAGGACTCGTGATTGCAGCAAAATTTGGGACAAACTCCCTATAGAACCCAATAAAACCTAGCAGACTCCTGACTTCTGTTTTGGTCTTTGGTCTCTCTGAATTCATCATCTTCTCCACCTTTCCCTTTTCTGGCTGCTTTGTGTCGCCTCCGACAACAAAACCTAGGAACTCCTACTGTCTAGCCCTTCATACAGTGACACATCCCTGTATGACTCTTCCCCTGGAAACTCAGGCAACAAAATCTCTCCTTCTTCTGCTGGGTCTCCCTCACCTCCATCAATGATTGCTGCTGCGCCTATGTGCTGACTCTCACGCTGAATATATTTGCGGAGTAAATTTGCATGGAAAAGTTTTGATTTCCCATTCACATCAATTCGGTAATCCCGACCGACCTTTTCAGTGATGGTGAATGGCCCTTCCAATGCATCAGCAGCTTGTTGTGATCCGTGGGAAGCAGTAACAGGACTTGATCTCCCACCTTGAGGAATTGCTTCCTCACCTTCCTGTCATACTGCTTCTTCTGGACGACCCTAGCCTCCTGCAAACTCTCCCTTGCGACCTTACATGTCTCATACCTGTGCCCACCTTTGGAACAGGGCGAGATTGGGCCGATCAGATCAACAGCCACCCTCCTGAATGGTGTGTCAATTAAAGGGGGATGTTTAATAGGCGCCTTCCTCTTCACCCCTCTTGTGGCTGACCTTTGACACACGTCACATGACATGCAGAAACGCTTGATGTCTGCCATTGCTCCTGGCCAATGAAAGTCATCAAAGATTCGGTCAGCTGTTTTGCTGGTGCCGAGATGACTCGCCATGAGCGACTCGTGACCCACTGACATGACAGTGTCACGATAACATGCTGGTACCTCTAACTGAGTGGTCACCTTACCTGTCTTCCCCTTGGTGAACACTCGGTACAACAGCCCGCCTTTCACAAGAAATTCTGTCTCACCTCCTCTAACCTCCTGTTTCTCTCCACCTCTTGCCAACTCCCAAGACTTCACGAGCGAAGGGTCTTGTTCCTGCGCTGCCCTAAACTCATCAGGCGACACATCTATGCCTGACTTCCTTGCTGGAACGACTAACGGTTTATCAACCTTTCCCTCCTTCTTGCTCCGTGTTTGAACTGCTGCCCCTGTAGCAGTCAACAACTCAGGATCCCCTGGATCCCTTGCACCTGGAATATTTCCAATGATCAAATCGTGAAGGGGTTTCTCCATCACCAACGCAGACAACTCGCCTGAGAAGTAAGGGGTACGTACTTCTATCTTAGCAACTGGAAACCCCTCACAGTGCCATCGATTAGAGTACAGGTCTGGATTTGCCCTGTCAAATCCCCTTTATCGACCAGCGTTGTTCGTACTACACTGCATGAACAACCAGTGTCTCGTAACACTTTCACCTCTGCTGGCCAATCCACCCTTCTTCCACTGGTAACGAACCACTCAGCCTAGTGCCCTCCATCCCTGACACTGACTGCTGTCCAGTGCTAGCCATAGGCTGCACTCCACCCTCTTCAGACTGAATCCCTTTTGGTTCCACTGCAGGTCGTTTCCCTTGACGACCCTTATCCACCTCTTGCAAGGCTGCTGCCTTCTGGAACCTCATGCGACAATCCCTCGCCACATGTCCCTTCTTGTGACAAATGAAACACCTAATGTCCCTTTGCCCTTCCTTCTGCCCCACCACTGGGTTTGCAGACTTTGCAGAAAACTCCCCTAGTCTCCTTGCACTCTTCTCACCTATGCCTGGCACCTGTTTCTCCTGCACCTTAGTGCCCAAACGTGCCTCTCTATACACCTCTGCGAACTTCAACAACTCTCCTGCTGTCTCTGGCTGTCTCTCTTTCAAATGTATGGTTAACTCAGGGCCGCAACCTGACAAAATCTGTTCCTTCATAACTAGCTCTTTCAATTCAGCGAACTCCTTCTTCGTACCACTCAACTCTAACCATTTCTCAAAATAGTGATCTAGACGTGCACCAAACTGAGTGTACGTCTCACCTGCTTGTAATTTAGCTGAACGAAATTTCTTTCTGAATCTTCCCCTGTGAGGTCAAATCCCTTCATCAAAGATTCTTCACGGCCGAAATCATGTTGTTCTGCTGGTAGCAGTGAAATTTGTAATGCCTTACCCAAGCTGACAATGACTGCCCACTCTTCTGAGGCACTGAGGTGAACCTTCGAAACTGAA